>OY812998.1:60007170-60680920 GCA_963681545.1 Germaria angustata | reverse complement strand
TTAGTGTCACATGCAAAAAAATATTCATTATTATCTGCACCACACAAAAACAAACCATTTACTCTTCTAGCCGTCAGAAATACTTTACCGTCTTTAGAAATTATAGCCCCTTCATTATTAAATTTTACAGCACATCCATTATCCACAGCCTTACCAACGGAAATAAAATTGCACTGTAGACACGGAACATACAGAACATTTTTTAATTTGATATCGAACTCCTTTAGGTAAACTTCTCCTCTTCCTTCTGCCCTAACTTTTCCGCTACCCGCAAGTATAATTTCCTCTGAATGAATCACGAAATTTATAAATAGTCGGCGGTCGCAACACAAATGAGACGACGCGCCGCTGTCGACACACCAAATATTACGGCGTAATATATTTCCATGCGACACAGAAAAAGCCCGATTTGCCTGGTGCTCTTTTTGCTCTACTTTACTACCTTTTTCTTTGCACTGTGCCGCATAATGGCCGCTTTTACCACAATTGAAACATTTGAAATTAGATTTTTTGCGGGAGTTGTTGTTGTTTCTACCGCTATAACTGTTCCTTTGCTTTCCGTCTTTTCCTTTGACATCACGAGCCATAAAAGCCTGAACACCATTATCTATTACGGTACTTTCACCATTTCTTACCTTCCGGCGTTCCCCTTCTTCAATTAATTTAATCTTTAACGAAGATAATTTTGGTAGATCATCTCTTGCCTCAAGAGCCACAACTAAATTTTCATAGGTTTTGGGAAGACTAGCGAGCAACATTATGACATATAGCTCCTCCTGAAGAGTCACACCAGTTTCTGCCAACTTATCAACAATTGTTCCAAAATCACATATATATCGTTGAACGCACTCTTCCTCTGACATACGTTTTTGTAAAAGTTGTTTAAATAATGTCACCTTGCGGACTGGTCCCTTAGGACGGTGTATATCCTTCAGTACGTTCCAAGTGTCAGCAGACGTTGTACAATTTTTTATGTGTGCCAATTGCACTGCCGTTGATGACAGAATTATCGTCGCTCTTGCCTTCTCATCCTTTGCAACCCATTCTGCAACTTTATCAGCGTTTGTGGCAGTAGGCTCCGGCTTCATCAAAACGCCCGATACCACTGGCCACAAATCCTGATGAATTAGGATACTCTTTACCTGAAGGCTCCAAGAGTCATAATTTGCGTCATCCAATTTCTGTATATTAAACATTGACGACATTTTTCTTTCTAGAAACTTCGTGTGTCTGGGCCCATAACCTGTTAGTTATTTTTACCGCTAATACCAAAAAAGAAAAATAAAGCACGTGTTGGCAATTCAAAGGTTTTATTTAAAGTATGTATAATAAAATGAAAAGTAAAGATTGAAGACAAAAGATAAAACAATGTTGTAAATATTCGCATTGTCAACAGAGTTGTATCGCAAAGGCAATAACAGACCGATTTCCAATACGCATTAAAGCCACTGTCAGAAAAGTGGCTCTCCAAGAAACCGGTAACTAAAAATTGTGCCAAAAGCAACAAATTGGCATTATTATGTAGGGAATGATCAGCAACTACAATTGGATATATAACTAAATTGACAGGAGCACGAATTAAAAATAGTAGACAGTGGTGTTTTATAATCGGCTTAAGGTGCATGCTGTAAGCTAAGTTACAATAATTGCAAAAGAATTGAATTAAAACTTTAAATTTTTTCATTAAAAACTACTTTATTTAAAATAATAGCTGGACTTCATTAACGCTAAGCAAATCATCACTACACTTCAGACAACATGTTTAAAGAAGCATTGAAAATCCTATGCTTATACAAAATACTATATGAGAATTCTATGAATTTAATCACATTCTTATTTCGACGACTTTTCTAATATTCCAAAGAGTTGACTAATGATATTTTCGCCAGTTAACTGATCAAATTATCTTCTATGTATATAAGTATGTATATGTATGTACGTACACACAGAAAAAGGATTGGTTTGGAAAAAAAATAAAAAATTGCGGAAATCCCATAAAATGATTTGCTAATTTACTATTCGTACTGAAGTTTAGTAAATAAAGTTAAAATTCTTTGCTTACATCTAAAATTCTATGCCACTGCAAAGTTTCCAGTATTATTAATCAATAGAGTATACAAAATTTGGTTTTAAATTCAAAGATACTTAATTGTTATTTAAAAACGAATGTACGTCTAAGAAAATTAATAAACTGGTGGAGAAGTTTGCCAACTAAATATAAATATTAATGAAACAATATAGAACTTGAGTCAATATCGAAAAGCAGTTTAAAAGGAAAAACCTTTAAAAATGTAATATATGAATACGGTTGAATTCATTGTAAGAGTTTCAGGCTAGTTCTAACAGCTGTGTCAATAGTTTATCAACCTCAATTCATTCCATGATATTCGTTCAAATTGTCTGGTCAATCTCCAATATGAGAAAAGTTATGTTTTCTTTTTTTTTAGAGAGTAAGTTTTCTTTATCTATTGAAAAGTTTCTTGGCGCAAATAACGATTAAATGTACTTTTCTGTGGAAGAAGTTTGGAGGCAATAGATGCAACAAGTAAGTTCGCCTAGGTTTGTTAAAAAAATCTTACAACAACTAATATTATATTGGTATATGGCACTTGCTTTGGATAAACTCTATATATGTGTATATATGCATTTATATTTTATTTTTATTTGTTAGACACGTTCTAGTTTGTGGCTTTAATAGGTTAAAAAATTAAAGTAGTTAAATTCGCAATAGGTTTATAATATTATGGATCACACTAATACTAAATGCAATCCTTTCTAGTATTTTTGTTTTGTCTATGCACGGTGAAAAATGCTTTTTAATTTGTGATGGTTTTATAAATGATTGTCGGCATCTTCTACATATACACGTATTCTTATAAAAGAATAACTTAAAATAGACTAAAATAAATTTGATTAAATGCATTAATTGTTTCAAATATTACTTGAAAAACTGTTGGCATTATAAAAACTTTATTACTGGAATTATATTTTTTCCATAAGTAATATATATGAAAATTCAAGCAAGTTTCCTTCACTATAACAAATATTGTATTCGGCTGAATTATATTTAGTTACAGCAACGTAATTTTTCTTAAATTCTGTTGTTATAATTGAAATATTTTAGTATTTGTAACTTAAATGTTATTGACGATTATAAATATAATTGCTTAAATGGCGCGACATGCTACATTAAATGGTATTAAAAAATTTATTTATATTCAGAAAAATTGGAAATTTTGAAGGAAGTTCTCAAGACTGTAGCCGAATTTATTATATATTTTAAAAATAAAGCGCAAAGAAGTAGTTAATCAAGTTTTTTTGACCACAAGGTAAAGTTTTGCTATTAATTGCAAACCTCTCTTCATTTTATATGTGGCAAATACACTTAATTTGTGTCAAAGATATTTATAAGTCGACACTTTCTTTTTTTAGCGCAAAGTCTATAATTGCAATGAACATAAAATTTCTGGTTTTCTAAGGCGACTAAATGTCCTTCATTTTCCATTCTTCTTTTGCTGGCTGAAGCTCAGACTTAGCTTATCTCAAAATTCAGGGTTTCGAATATTTCGAGCAGATCTCTAATTTGAAAATGACTGCTGATACTAAAATTATTGGAAACGGGCGGGAAACTAATTGTTTTTCAGTTCACCAAATTCATATCACGCTCTGGTCAATGGTGCTAAGAGCTTAAATTACCGTATTTGGGGTCCAGTATTTATGACAGCTGATATTTTGGATTTCATTGCTCCTCAAAGTCCTTCTTGTGACTGCTGATAGTAAAATTATTGGAAACGGGCGGGAAACTAATTGTTTTTCAGTTCACCAAATTCATATCACGCACTGGTCAATGGTGCTAAGAGCTTAAATTACCGTATTTGGGGTGCAGTATTTATGACAGCTGATATTTTGGATTTCATTGCTCCTCAAAGTACTTCTTGTGAAAGTTAAAAAACATGAAATAGATTCTAGAGAGAGAGAGAGAGAGAGAGAGAGCCCACAAGCGTACATAAATTTTCAGTTTTTATCTAAATTCGTCAAAAACATGACGTCTCTCTACAAAGAACCCAGAAGAATAATGAATTTACAAAATCCAATTCATCAAAATTTTTTGAAAAAATTAAAAATGTTATCAAATTTAATTTAATAAATAAAATTTAATATTTCTCCAACCGAATAATATTTTCAATCACATGTACATACTGCAGCAATCAGTTGTTTTGTTTGAATAATATGATAAATCATGCAACCGAGAAAATTCGAGTGGTAACAAGTTCGATTTCCACAACTAATCTATTTTCCCTGTGTTCTTATATATTTTTTAATTTACTGTTCAATATTAAGCATTTTGAAAAAATAGACCACTGTGCACTACAAATTGTCTTCCTTTTGTTCTTATCATTTGAAATTAAACTTTGTAACAACTTTTACAACCATAAATTTTGAAAAAATAACTTTAGCAATGGCGTCACAGCAACATACGCAATATCTGCTTCCGGTGTGTTATATCGTGTGTTATTCCTTGTGTTTTTGAATTTTGTAAGAATAAATGTTACAGAAATATGGTGGCGCTGGTGGTGGTGGTAAAAAAAGCTAAACTCAGTGCCAAGAAGATGAGCATTAAAAGCCATTTGCTGATTTATATTATATAAAATAACATTATCATTGTTAATACAATGGTTATTATCTATTACTTTTTATTAATATTAGAAGTTGCCGTTGTGTTCTTCAGAAATACTTCGAGGCCGAGCTGTTGTATTCTTAATTTTTAATGCGGCTTTTCATGATTTGACATAAGCACACCTGAAGGAAGGCGTTTTCAGAATCATCATTAGAATTTAGTTTGTCATATAAAAAACAAAAACATTGTGTGTGTTTTAGTAAATATGCTAGTAATAGTTTACTTAAGAATTGTCAGTTAATAACATGTCTCTTTATTTAATTTTTTATTGGTATTTATTTTTTTTTTTTACTCTTGTGATGGAAACTAAATTTGTATAGGCCGACAAAGGTCAAAGAGTATGGGGATTTTTTTTAATAAGAAGCGCACTATTTTGACGTGTGCGTTAGGTGCCATTTGGCAGCAAAATGTTCATAGAAATATTCCTTGATATCTTACAGAGATATGAGCGTTTTAGTTTTTATATTTAATAATTTTTAATTCTTTGTTTTCATCTTTTACAACCTTTTGGCGTATGACGAAGTACACATATACCAAGAACCGTTCTCATGATATTTTACGACCTGTCAATCAAAAAGAAATAAAATTAAAATTGGACGCACAACAATTGCAAACAACATGCAATTATCATCGGTCTTTTATTGCTGGTCACAACTTTTTTCCTTCTGAACAATAGACAATATATTCTTAGCGGAACATTTAAGAACTACTTCAACAGATGTCAATGAGACTATTTTCTTTATTTATTATTTTTGATTATAGCCACATTTCTCCGATGTTTGAGATAAAAAAAAATTAGATTGATTCCAGGATTATTTGTTGCTTTAAAAATTTTTGTTGCCAATAAGCCTTATTTTATTTTAGGTTAGGTTAGGTTAGGTTGATTGGAGGGGTATGTCAGCCCATGTCATACGACATACACCTAAGCCAATGAAGGCTTGTTGTGCGCTCCTTTGAATTTAACCATAACATATTGACCCAACATATTTTAAGTATATCAGTTTTTTTAGCTTTCCCGAGAAAATGGTTAATTTTTCTACAGATGATGATGATGACATAAGACCCACACTAAAAAAATAGGGTAATTACTTTTTAATTAGCTTCATAAAAATAGAAGAAGTTGCCTCGATCTAGATAAAATTTTACTAATAGTTTATAATTTCCTACAACGAATCTCGTGCGCTTATGGAAAAATTAATTTTCTAAAATTTAGTCAAATAAAACATGTATTTTTCGTCATAGAAATTAAGTTTATGAGATGATTTACTTGGAAATTTATCTTCAATAGAATTAAGAGAAATATTTCAATAACGTACCGCACTCAAGAGAATTATGACAAAAATTTTAAATTTTCTCAACTTGAGTTTCAAAATAGTTGTCGTATGACGCCCAACCCATGTTTTAATGGGCTTCAGTAAAAAAAATTCCTGGTTGCTGTTTAAAATATTTTATTTATTTCCTAAAAATTGTAAAAAAATGTAATTTATATAAAAAGTTTTCTGAATTTTCAAGAAATGTTTCGAAATATTCGCAAGTTCTTTGATTTTTTTCAATTTAGTTATTTTCTCCATATTCTTAATTAATATATGCAAAGGAAGGGTAAGAACGGAAGCAATTTTTTATTAATCTTTTAAATAAACAATACATCAGAATTTCTTTACGAATTATACTCGAATTTAGAAATTTTTCTTAAATTATAGTTTCAAGAATTTCCCCAATTTATTTTTCCAAGTGAAAAATTTGTTATTGGAGGAAGAATGCATTACGACAAATTTTGTGATCCCGACAGTTAATAATGATTTTAATGCCAAGTCCGCAACGCCTGAAGTCACGTTCATAATGTTAAGAAATAACATTTTTTTAGGATATTTTAAAATTTTACTTGACCATAGAAAATGTCCTATTAATCATATTTAATAGTTCTCGATAACGATCCCACAATGGCCAATATATTTATGACGACTTGGTGCGGCGTCGACGTCGACAATCATAATAAGGCCAAAAATATAATATAAATAAATCGTTTGAAATATAACCACGAAATCCCAGTTTCTGCGAGCAACAAGTGCAATATAAATTCCTTGTTTGTTCCAGTTGTTGCCTCTTCGTAGGCATTGATGCAAAAAAATATATTTTCAGTCAATGCCCACTAATACATGCACGTTGTCCATCATAAATTTTAATTGTTTGAAATCATTATCCTTAGCAACTTCTACGGTATTTGGCAAGAGAAAAAAAGAAGAAGGCAACATCACCCACTTCACCTTTTAGGAACATTTTCGCACAATTTCTTGAACCTGCGGCATTGCCACTTTGGGCAATCCTCAAGTGCTTAAAAGTCCAATCCTACAAAAAGCGAACGTACGTTTTTTCATAAACTTAAATTTCTTATAGTGCAGCGCAGTTTCCAATTAATTGTATGGTACTCAGCACTTGCTACAAAAACCTTAAAAGTCGTTTGTAAATCATTTAAGAAATGTTCATAAAATAAGAATTAAAGCTAAGCATAACTCATCTACACCCCAAACAGAGTTTCCTAAAATATTGAACTTGTATAGTAATTTTGAAAATGTATATATTCACGTAAGTACATGCATGTATCTATGTATTAGTACGAAATTATATTCATTTTCATAATGGCTTCAATTTTGAATTAAATCCATTTCAATATAGCGGCTGAAATGTGTACAAATTTCAGTTTTCTTTTAGGTTAAAATATTAGTAAAATTTATGCATGTATATTTCTATTAATGAAGAAAAGCCGAAAAACTCGGTTATTCGAACAGGTTCTCAAATAAAATATTACGAAAACCGGTTATTTAGCAGTGTGGTTTTTAATCTACTCGAAAGTCGATTTTCGAAAAATGTTGAAGAGTTGAAAAGTCTTATTTATCTTTTAATAAAGTGAGATGTCTGTTTTAGATGGCTGCTAATTTGGATCTGATGCTATTTTCTTTAAAATCTTTCATTTGCTACTAACCCATAGAATATCAGCTTTTAACACATTATTTTCATCCATAAATGTGTTCGGCTTCCAGGAAATAGGGTTGTCCTCCCAACATAATTTTTGAAACATTGCCAATCTTCATCCTCTGTATATTAGGACCCTGCTGCCGTACCCCACTTTCATTTTCAAATCCTTTCAAGTCATTACACACAATATACCTCCTGCAGTAATTCTTGAAACCTATTCCAATACATAGAATTTCTACCATTTTCGCACTACCAAAAGCAAAGAATAAAGGCCTAATTTCGTGGTTACCATTGATTGGTAGATGCTCGTTATTAAGAGTAAATCTCATAATAAATGACGTTTGCTACAATACAAATTTTAATAAAATTAATTGAAATTAATCAGATCGATATCGAAAATCATATGATTTTCAATCACGTTTAAAGATCACATGTCATATTTAAGCTTGTTCCATAAATGAGCTGATTTATATTTTTGGTATATATACATAGTTGGAAAATTTTTGAGCCACAAGGCCACATTTGATTTTATTGCCACATTTTTTTAAATAAACTTTAAGATTAACTTCTACAGCCTAGAGCCTAATTATTGACGAAAATAGCTTGAAAGAAGACCTTAAAGCAACGAACTGATTATGAAACTTTTTTCGTAAGCTTCACGAATAAAACACTTCGAAATGAAATTCAAATCGGAAATTCCATAAACTTCACCAAGCGAAGTGGCTTGTTTAAAAATGTTAAAATTTCAATTACAGTTTTCTAATAAATTATCCAATTTTATTACTAAAACTTAAAAAAACGACAATTTTTCGACTAGCCTGCTGAAATAGACCAGTAAATTACCCAATTAGAAAGCTAGCGATTTCGAAATATTCAGTGGGCAAAACATTTTTTTTTTTACAAACAACTTAAAAGTTGGAGGTTTTCGGAATACGACTGATAGTCGAGTTTATTTTATAATGGCTTGTGTATATTTTATTAAATATTGCTTGTTTCTTTGACAGGCAAACTATCATTAATGATATTATAATTAAAGCGGATTAATTAAAACATTTTATAAAAAACGATTTCGCAATTAATACTAATTTAAAATGTTTTCTTTATTCAAAAGCAATTAAAAATAGAATTTTTAAATAAAAAATTCGTTTTATTTTAAATCAAATCCATTATCATTTTACAACAGTAACATGAGAAAATAATAAGGAATTCCAACAAAATGACAAACTGGCAAATGAAACTCTTAGGTAAATTACAAACAAACAAAAAACAAAAAAAAAACTAAATATAATTCATTCTAAAGGTGAAGCAACAAAAAACAAAAATCACAATCGTATCATCGACCGTGGCCTACGAGTATCTGTCAGCTTAAATTTAAAGTCATAAAATGTTGTGAAGAAGGATGACATATTTACCTCAACAATATCTTTTGTTTCGCCCATGTGTACGTGTGTTAGTGAGAGCGTGTGTTAAATTTCGTTGATAGTATTTGTGACGGTTGCCTTCCCAAGATGATCTTATAAGATTAAAACGTATATAGAGTAGTATATAATGTACATATACAGTTTTATATATATATATATATATATATATATATATATATATATATATATATATATATATATATATATATAAATAAAACTTGTACGTTGCTATACTGGCTGTTCTTTCTTACGCTTCTCCTTTGTATTGTTGTTAAATTTACAAAAATTAATCTTAATCTTTAACTTTAATGTAAGACACTGTTTTGTTATTTGAAGATGTCATCTGTCCTTTTTCGAAGATCCACTAAAGGAAATTTCATTCGTTTGATTGTTTCGCAATGAAATTACATTTATTACTGTAAACATCGATAAAACTGTCAGCCATTCATTTTATATGATGGCTTGCATTTGTAGCTCAGATCTGAGGTGTCCTGTGAAGAGGCGTTGAAGGACATTATACTCAAATATGTGGTTATAAAAATGACTCATCACACATACATACTCGTATATACTGTCGAAACAGTGCATGTATTTTTTGTTATCAAGTAGCCAAAAAAAAAAAACAAACTATTTTTAAATACAATTAATGTGGGTTGTTGTGTTTCTCTGTCTGTCCCATTTCGTACTCATGACTTAGTTTTTACAAAATGTTCATTTACAAATAGAGTTTGAAATTTGTATCGCATGCAAGCAGTTGTTCAACCTATTGGAGGGGCCGATCTTTCGGCACTTTTGTTTTTCTTTCATTTTATTTGTTGCGTTGCTGTTTTTCTAATAAAATTTGACATTTATTATGCAACTTATCGTTAAACAGCAGCTTATGATACAAAAACAAAATGAAATAAAAATGGATTAAAAAAACTTGTGATATAAAGAAACCATTTCTTTCCGGGGGCCATTGGCGTAGATACCCCAATACGTAGAGACTAGTCTTCCAAAAGGAATTTTTTTCTTCAGAACACAACTTTTTCAAGAGTTCAACATGTTATGAGTTCAACATGATATTCATTTTCTGACGATGTAAAATTTCAATGTATCCAAAGAGCATAAATCTTAACAAATCAATATATTTATATCGATATCGAAATAAAATCTGAGTTTTTAATCTTCTAAACGTGTACTTTCGGAATACCATCATCAAAATGACGATCCCAATCTTAAATATAAACTGCTTGTCGAGAATAAAGATTCTGTAGGAGATGGCGATTCATACTGATTAACAATACAACCATCTGTGATAGTTCTTTAGATTTTGTACTAATCCATGTGTCCAGTTCATAGCGCTCTGTTTTCTTCTGAAACAGTATTAATGATTCGGCATATTTTTTAAAATTTAATATCGTGGTAAAGATTATCAGGGATTTATGTCTAGTGTACCCAGTGAATATAATATGAAATTATTTTCTTTAAAAAATATTTTTCGTTTTTGTAATAAAAACCACTAGTTTCATGATTAAAAATATATGATAAAATTATTTAAAAATTAGCATTTTTTAACATCAATATCTTCTAATTTTCAAAACTTCTTTAAAAGCTGTTCGTATTACTGAGTTTTTTACTCTCATAATTACTCCCTTTATATATTAATTTACAACCATTGTTTAGTTCAAATGATCCTGAGGCTGAGATGTTAAGCGCATGGACTCTTATACATATCATCATGAATAATATGAACAAAAATGAGATGTGTAATAACTACAAAGTAAATTATAGTGTGAGACGAAGAATAGCATTTGAAGTACTTCCAAAAAATCCTTTTTTCATAACATCTTGAACATGACTTCAGACCCAATAAACATGTTAAAAAAATATATAACATCTGGCAATGACAGCGTACGTTAAAATCATTAGAAAAGATTAGAATATTCACTACCTCCGGATTTGTTGTTCTGACAACACATGACATGTTCCAAGTTATGCAGTGTTTAATGTTACCAATTTTTCACAACAATGCTTAAAATATCTAAATATGAATACGACTGGCTAATGCATTAATAATATGCAAACAGGAGTAGTGTATATATATATGCCAAATTTAGTAAAAACTGAAATTGTAAAAAATTGAACCAGATATGAAAAATTAACAGGTTTCGATTTATTCGTGAGCCCGGGTTTTCACAGAGTATTCGTCATATTAGATTTTTTCATTTCAAGTTACGTACATGTATCACATTTTAAGATTATTCTTTACCAAACCTAAGTTGTATATGGAACACTCTTTCATATCATCATCAATTATCATTAAATATTAGAAATTTAAATGAAGATCTAATATTGATATGAATTTTCAAAAAGATCTATAATTTAAATCAATTATTCACAATAACGACTAATCCCGCTTTAACAATAAGTGAACGTATTTTTTTGGTAATCTTAACAATAAAAAAATTGTCATATTTTTAAATTATTATTTTAGCAAAAATGATTAAACTATTCAAATCTTAATCATTAATAACGATTTTTTTAAAACGTATGTCTTCACATATACATCTATGTATTAGTTCTTATATTTCTTTAATATTTAAATTTAATCAAGTTTAATATTAAGGCTGAAATTGTACAGCTTTAAATTCGCTTTTTTTTGTTAAACTCATAATAAAAAATAAATAAATAAAACATTTAATAAAGAAAAACCAAAAATAACCCGGTTATTTGAACTGATTATTAGAAAAAAATCGGTTTCTTAAAAAGTGGGATATCTTAGACTATTTGAAAACCGGTCTTTGGTAAACGTCGAATAGTCTAAAGCTCTATGTACATACAATCGAAACGTATACAAAAAAGTTCGATATGCAAATAATCTCTTCATTAAATACGAAGAACTTTTTGAATTTTTCTTCATTCTATGTTTCTATTTCATAGACAAATTTATATGCTCTACTAACGTGATAGAAACTCATAACTTTTGAAAATAATTTCTTTTATCTTATAACAATAAATAATTTGAGATATATTTTTTCGACTCGAATGAAATTGTAATCGTTTTTCCACATAATAAAATTCAAAGCGGTTGCTGACTACAAATGTGTTGCAAATGAAATGTGTTAAATCATATAATACTTAAAGAAGCAATTTGAATACGATTTCTTAGAAAAAAGTTTGTTAGCCTTAAAGTTTTTGTTAAAAAATTTGAACTTCTTTTATTTTGAATACGGCCGTCAAAACTTTTACAGCCGAAAAATATCACTTTGTCCCTCATTGAATCCCAGCCAGCTTTATGCTGGCATAAGCAACCCTAAAAAGCCTGATAAATACACGTGCTTAAAACTCACAATAAAGAAATAAATTTTAATAATTTTTGGTTGAATATCGCTAATAACTTTTTATAACATATAATAAAAATATTTTATATAACATATAATATAAATAATTCATTGTTCTGCATTGTCATGGCAGCCTAAAATGATCTTCAAAATCATTATATCAAGTTAAAGCAGTTGTTAGTAGAATGGCTCCGATTATCAAAATAATTCAATAAACTGTTCAAATTAATTAGATTTAATGCTTTCTAAAAATGGTGGTTCAAGTGTACTAATGACATATATAGAAGGTTAAGCCCATAATAAATTAAGAATGTTTAGAAATTATATCCTAATTATATCCTGTATTCTAATATTCAGAGGCTATTATAATTTAAAAGTGCTTCAAGTTAAGCATAGAGTTTGTTTTAGCAAAATTTAAAGAAATCTCGTGTTTTTTTAACCACATATGATTTTTAGCGGGAAATTTGTAACATAATCTGCTCATAAACCTTAGAGTTATAATTAAAGTCTTATCAACATGGTGCCGCAACACTATTATCCACCGATTTAAACCTATTTTTTAAATTAAGCGAATAGAATTTCATTCAAGATGGCATCATATTTCACATATTTACCATAATTTCGAATAAAAGAGGATATTGTAATCGTTTACAAAATTAGCTTTTAATAGAACAAAACCTATAAATTCCTAATAAGTAAGACAGTGCCCATAATAATAGGTCTTTAGACCGTATAATTATACATGCTAGATTTAATTAATTCAAAAGGTAGTGAAATCTAAGTGTATAGCTGGTATGTATTCAATATCCCTATCAATATCAGGATAGTATTGCTTGCAGTGTACAAAAGCATAGACTGCATCCGAAGGGATGATGAGTAAACAATGGCAGGCTCGGTCATGGATCTAGTGAACTAACAAGGGAATATCTGTCATTAAGGGGAACTTTCCGATCGGTTTTATGTCAGAACATCTAGGATTTCCCCATGATGTCCAAAGAAGGTGAAGCTGATTCAAGTAAAGGGAAAGACAGTTTAATACTTCTTATGCTCAGCTCTACAGTAACGTATGCTTAGGCATCCTGAGGAAATCCCTCAGGATTTGCGCTGCTTCGAGGAAAAGCAACTGACTAATCTATAAAAGTTTGTAAAAAGTTGTGTTTAGTTCACAGGAGCTCGAGTTTTACTACTTCTTATGAATATTTTATATTTAAGTAATATATTAGTTAGTCTTCTGGGCATCACAATGGACTTTATGGCCTGCTAGTATACCCTTAAAATTATCCAGCGGGCTGCCTTGTCAATCTAAACTAACCCAATTTAATTAACGGTCTATAACGGTAAGCAAGCTCTCTTGTTTTACCACCTGTCTCCTCTATTCTCTTCCACTATCCCTTTTGCAAAGAAGTAAAAGTGCAAGTAGTAGACATTAATTGTCTTAGATTTAATTCGCTTTATAAAAAGGAAATAACAGCCTCAACTAGAAGTACAACAAATGCTATATTCAGGATATTAGCAGCTACCACCGATAAAAATATTTCACACGGATCGTTTATCATATAATTGCGCTTAAGGATTGTATGAATCCTTTGATTTATCAATTCGAATAGAAATTTTTAAAATTGGTAGTGTGCTGTGTTTATTCTACTTTAAACCATAATCACAATACTAAAATTTGTAAAATTCGCTATAAAATTTGCATATTTCAATGAAAGTTTTTTATTATGTACTCACAATATATATGGATTTTTAACATTTGATATGGACTTACCTAAAATGAAATAAAAATAAAAAATTAATATATTTTCATAAATAAAAATGGTGGTTAATATAATTACAATAATCAATCAAGAAATCAAAATATATCGATAATTTTGTTTTTATTTAGATGTCCTTAAGAATATTAACTAATAATCAGTTTAATATATCAAACTAATTTTGTATGGAAATTAATTTTTTTAAGTCAGCTATTCAAAAAGATCTGGACATTTCATTAGTCAAAACTGTGGTCTTATATATATATATATATATATAAATATAAAAAAAAAAGTTCAAGACCATCCAAAATCACTTGTCTGCAACATTCTAAATTATAGTGGCCACATCGGGTCTCGCTCCATTAGAATCTTTAAAATAAGGACTACCGGCTGCAGAAAGTAGATTTTTAATCTGGCATTGGGCTTAAATAGGTAGATATTTAGTTCTGAAATTTGAATATTTATTGTTAGTTCAATTTGTATTGAAGATTCAATATATAATAAAACGTTAAAAAAAAGTATGTAATAAATTTGGAAATTCATTGCAAGACTGTGAGGAAGAGTGAAATTGCTCAAGGAGACAGACGTGAGCTAGAAAGTAGCACGATATAAATTAAAATTATGTCATTGTGCGCATTTCTCACATTTCAGGTGACTACCTATTCTAGAAAAAAAATTTTTTAAAGTTTTCTCGACTAGTTTACTTCTTCGGAATGGGAGAAATCTGGCTGAAATTAAAATTTAGCAGTTCCAAAAAAAGCTGTTTCATTTAAAATATTTTTATCGATTGGTTGATTGCTTAAAAAAATTGTCTGGTGTTGGCTTTGCTAGTTATATGACTGATTTTATGTTATATTTATTTTCTTCGTCTGAAAGTGTAGACTAAAACGTAATTGTCTCGAGTCCTCAAGTGAAAGGAAATTATTATTAAAACTGAATCTTGTTGTTTAAAAAAATTGTGCTGCTAAATTATAACTATTGATGTAATTATACTGTTCAGGTTTGTATCACGTCAATACATTAATTTAATATGCGATAAATACGGAACCACAACGGAATCACAACATTGCTAATAAAATCGACATATGAAATAACCGTCTGCCTTTTCTTTGCGAAAATAGAATTATAATTTCTACCCTTTCTGTTCAATTTAGTGATTTCTTGAAAAAAAAAACTGCAAGCGTTGTTTTAATTGTAAGAATCAAACAAAAATTTTTTGTGATGTTATTGTAAATGTCTCCAAATTCGAAAACTAACTTTTTGGAATTCCAATTTTGTTTAACTGTAGTCAGTCCAATAAGTGGGTACTTCATGTATCAAATCTAGGGAAGTTTTTGGGTTTTTTCATATTGTTTTTTTTAACTATAAAAAAATAATTTAATATTATATTTTTTTTTTTGGCATAACAATACGACGTTGAATGTTTTTTCAAACTACGTACTTGAAGTTCACTGACGATTTGGTTTAGCGACCAATGAAATGTCCGCAAATGAACAGCTAATGTTCCACCAAGCAAAACATTTTGCAAGCATAATTTTTAAAAAAACTTAAAAACAAATAGTAAATAGAAAATTTATTGAAATATTTATTTCTACACCCAGTGAGTGTCTTCTTTGGGAAATTGTAAATAATGAAAAGAAACATTTTTAATATTTTCAACATAAAAAATTTACGATTAAGAAAATGAATAAAAAATACTAACGGCCTTATTCATAAAAAATATTGTATGTTTATTAAAGGTTTATTTGACAAATATTCCATAGAAATTTGTCAAATAAGCCCTTAATAAACATACAATAATTTTTATGAATACCGCAGTAATTTCCTACAGGAAAATTAAAAAAATTCAAATATCAAAAAAAATAAAAAAATAAAAAAATCGAGTAATATATTCTTTAGTTTCCATTTCGAAAAGTATCATCAATTTATTGAATTAGAAAATTTTACAAAATTTATATTTTGCAGAGTGTTTTATGACAAATTTTATATAAATGCTGGATAGAAGTTGGATTTTTTTTAATATTTTGTCAGACCGTAATTATAGATTTTAATTTTGAAAACGGATAAAACAAACTGCAATTTATAGGCTTTAGTAAAACGTAAAAAACAACATTATTTATTTTAAAATATTTGCCACAATATATAAAAAGATAAGAATAAAATTTAATTGAATACTCTAGATATTGTTATCACGTCGAACTGGACGTTCCAAATAACAATAAATTTTTGATTATTTAATGCAAAAGAATAGTGCGATCAAAATCAAGAATCCACCAAGTTGCTGGTAAAAGAACACTAGAGCTAAATATTTTATTTATAATTGAAATAGAAATTTTATTAACATTTATTTAGAAAAAAAGTATTAAAAAATGAAGCGTATTGCAAATATAATATTAATGTCTTTCTCAAGGTAAAATATTCAGAAAAATTACAAATATATAAAACGAAATCGTTAAGTGAAAACATATTTTTCCAATACTTGAAGTATGCTGCGGCACGGATAGTATGCGTTTCATTCTGCTGGTACGTGAAAAAATCTACAAACTCTGCTTGCGCACTTGTATACTTGACTATAAATTATAAGATTTCATAAATTTTCGACGATTCCCTGTTTTTCCAACTCCTTTCTCTTGATCGATTAGTTCATGTCAACGTAACATTTAGTGCATGGAAGGCTAGTAATTTAATTCAAAACAATCTATTATGTTTATGTCTCTTTCATTTGCTAAATATATACAGTTTCAAAACCTATCGCTGTTTAGGTCTAATGCTTTTTCTAACAATCGTATACAATAATGAATAGTCACATTTTAAACATTTATATTATGAGAGCAAAACTCGTCACATCGTTTCACATTGTAGTTTGATTTGTAATGCTGTTTAAATTGCTTGTAAGTTTCTCCATTTAAAATACTATTATATATGAATTATATTTAAAAAAGGACAAGAAACTATTTTCTTATAAAATATAATCATACTAACTTCTCAACAAAGGAATAGTTTGACGATTATATTAAACATTTATATATACGTACAAACAAATAAATATATTTTCTTAAACAAATTCTTCCAAAATGGTTTCTAAACAGTAATTGAAATCCGTTTATGTTAATAAATTAAAGCAAACAAAGTCATACGTTTCTATTTTTCATGAGAGGGCAAAATTTAGTGGCGGAAGAAACCAAACAAAAGAAAATCAAAACGGAAAAATCTACTTTTGTGCTTCAAGAAAGACACTAACAAAAAAAAAAAAATACATAAAAAAATAAATAAAAAGTTGAATAAAAGGAATATTCGTTTAAATATTGAAATTTCAAACCGCCATTATCTGAGTCTGGAAGAGTTAAACATACAATCATCCATTTATTCAAGTCTGATTCGTAGCCTTATGATTTGTATCTGTTTCTTGATGTACGTTACCTTTTTCCCATTTAAAACCTTCAAAATTTCATATTTAGTTTCAACAAAAAAAAATAAATAAATTAAATAATGGAAAATATCTACTTTTATCAAAGCCAATGCCAACAAGATCGTTTGCAGCAAACCTTTTCAACCAGGCAAATGGTTTATTCATAAATAAAGGGAATCAAAGCCATAAAAACAGGCTACAAAAAAGATATATTGCGTCGGTTGTAACACACACTGACACCAACGCAAACATACAAAATGATATCATTCATGCTGTATAGATTTTTTTCTTTTCAATTCAAGTATTTATATACATGCCACAAACATATTTATAATAAAAGCAGCATTGAGATTAAATTAAGTTAAGGTTGCATGCAGGCCTTATTAAGAATTATATCTTTAGGAAAGGTAACCTTCCCACATAGAGACATAAACAAAACTAGTTCAAACTTGAACTTGAAGCTGTGATGTCACAGACAGACATTAAACTGATATCCCTTTTTTGTGTCAAATGTTAAGAGTGAAATTTACTAGTAGGATAAGAGATATAAGGAATCCTAATGGTTTCATGAGCTCGTTTGCGAAAATTCCTTTAAATATAGAAAGATAAACATTTCTCTCTAATTTCTACTATTATTTACAAAATATACAATAGTATTGTCTTAATATAAATAACGAAATTTTTTGCAATAATTATAATATATATAGACGAGATAGAGAAACTGACACTACTGGAGGTGGAGTTTTGGTTGCTGTATTAAATCATTGGCCTACTCTTGAAATTAAATTGGATACTGCACGCAATATTGAATTTATTAGTGTAAAAATAAATCTTAATCATAAACAAATCTTTATTACATGTTCATACATTCCACCGAACTCTGACCAAGCGATATATCTTCAGCACTCTGAAGCCATTAAATCCATCGTTCTCCTATCAAATCCCGAAGACTCTATTTTTGTTTTTGGGGACTTTAACTTACCATTTCTGACTTGGAAATTTTTACCTGAGTCCTGTTGTTACTTTCCGATGAACACGAATAACTTTATTGAAGAATTTTTAAATAACTTATCTGATGCGTGTCTTTTTCAAGTAAATAGTATCTTCAATGACTTTAACAGATTACTGGACCTGATATTTGTAAATGAACCCACTGAATGTACTCCGTCTCGTCACAGCCCAATCTCTAGCCCGGAGGACCGGTATCACCCCACAATCGAATTAAAATGTAATTTCCAGTTCAACATAAATCCTAGACGAAGCCAAAATCGTATTAAACAGTATTGTTTTACTAAAGCTAACTACGAAAATCTAAACTTTTTGTTAACCAATACAAACTGGATTGATATCCTCTCTTTATCTGATCATTCTCCCGATGCCATAGATCGAATTATTAACACATTTTATACAATTTTAAAGCATTATATGGATGAGTGTGTACCAAAGCACTACGCTACTTCATCATCTGGCCCTCCTTGGGCATCTAAAATGTTATCAAGATTGAAAAATCAAAAAAACAAACATTATAACAAATATAAGTCTACGTCGTCGGCAATTGAATATATAAAATACTGTAAGTTGCGGGCAGAGTACAATTTACTTAATCTGAGGCTATACAAAAATTATATAAATAATATAAAACAAAATCTTAAACGTGATCCAAAATCGTTTTATAAATTTGTGAATACCAAAAGAAAATCTAATAGCTACCCCTCTACTATGAAATTTTCTGGGATAGAATCTTCTGAGGCACCTGTAATAAGTAATATGTTCGCTGATTTCTTCGCCTCAAATTATTCTGACGCTAAATACGACGCATCACGCAACTATCCATTTCCTATACAAGAACAACAACCAATTATGCTTCCTTGTATCAATACATCTAGCGTCATCTTTTTTATAAAGAAACTAAAGTTCTCAACATCTAGTGGTCCTGATGGCGTTCCAAACTGTATTCTGATGAATTGTGCTGAAAATTTGTCTTACCCTCTTACTATTCTTTTCAATTTGTCAATTAAGTATGGTTATTTTCCTAAACTATGGAAAGAGTCGTATATTATACTATTGTTTAAATCTGGCTGTAAGTCAAGTATAAACAATTACAGAGGTATTGCCAAGCTAAGTTCTATTCCAAAACTATTTGAACAATGTATTTGTGAGCCTCTTTGCCACCAAATATCATCTTTTTTAACACCATCTCAACATGGGTTTCGCAAAGGTCATTCTACTTCAACTAATCTGCTGCATTTAACTACAATAATTAATCAGGGATTCACAAATGGAAAACATACTGATGTTATTTATACTGATTTCAGCAAGGCTTTTGATAGAGTAAATCACTACCTCTTGTTGCGGAAATTGTATTTAATGGGATTCTCCAATAGAACTTTGAATTGGATAAAATCGTATCTGGAAGGAAGACACCAACGCGTTCGCTTCATAAACGTCCTTTCTAAAAAAATATATGTTAAATCTGGCGTTCCGCAGGGTAGTCACCTTGGGCCCATTTTTTTCTCGCTTTTTATCAACGATTTACCATCATCAGTACAATTTTCTGATATACTAATCTATGCTGATGACGTCAAGATATTTTTGAATTCGGATGATCAACTTGGTCAGTCATACCTGCAGCGAGATTTGGACTCATTTTTTATTTGGTGTAAGGAGAACCTTTTGGCTTTAAATGTCAAAAAATGCAAACATATGCGTTTCTCCAGAAGAGTTAACTCTAGTGGATATTTCACTTTAGGAGGTTGCTTATTGGAGTGCGTTGATGAGTTTCTTGATCTTGGAGTTCTGTTTGATCGAAAGCTTCTCTTTATCAACCACATAAATACGTGCATTAATAAGGCACGTGGTGTATTTGCATTTATTAAACGCTGGGCCAAAGAATTTAATGATCCAGCAGTAACGAGGCAACTATATACTTCCTTGGTGAGGCCTATTCTTGAATATTGTTCTGTCATCTGGGACCCTCACTATAACATCCACATTGATCGTTTAGAGTCCGTACAGAAGCAGTTTCTACTTTTTATATTGCGTAATACATACCCTAACCGTTCGTCAAATCTTCCATCATATGAATTCAGATTAAAACAAGTTAAATTGCCTACATTGAAGAGCCGCAGAAAAGTTTTAAATGCAATATTTGTTATTAAACTTATAAATGGTGACATCTGTTCCGAATTTCTGGTAAATGAGCTGACGTTTAACGTACCGCAACGATCCCTACGTCAATATCATCCTCTGGCACTGCAATATTTTCGCCAAAACTATGCTAATGCTTATCCTTTCCGTAAAATTTGTTGTAGCTTCAATGAATTGTATAATGTTATTGATATGTCTTCTAACATAAATGTGATTAAACGTAATTTAATTTTATATTTAAATAATTAGTTTAGTTTTATATTTTTTAATTTAATTTTTATATTTAAATAACTATTTTAGTTTTATATAATTACATGTAACTTTTCTTCTTAAATATTGTTGTCTGTAAGGATCTTATTAATCCATAGACTAAATAAAGAAACAAACAAATATAGTAAATATCTTATTTCATAAACGAGCTTCAGGTCTTTAAAAAAAAACAAACAAATTCGTTCAATATTTCGACGCCTCCTTGGTCGTCTCCTGCAGAAAAAAATTTTTGATATATTAATATTTAATATTTTTAATTTAATTTTTTAATATTTAATAATTTATTAAAATATTAAAAAATTTAATTCAATAAAAAAAAAATTTATATATTAAAAAAATCCTGAATTATTTTTTTATAAAAAGACCTAAGCCTCTAAAAATATATGTATATGAAAGGGTCGAAAAAAATATTGTTAATCAATAGAGTATAAACTTAAATAAAAGCCAAATCCCGAAAAAAATTATGCAGCATACAGTACAAGATTTTATACATCAAATTTCTTTCTAACATGTTATTGTCTATTCTACTTTTCTTCCTGCAAATGTGGTACATGTTCATAACTCATTCCAGCAGTTGTCTTACACATAGTCCATTCGTGTGGTCTTTTGAGAGAGAATATAAAAAATTAATGCATTTATTTGTAATATGAAACTTAAAAAAATTATAACAAAATGATGTTTAGAAATCTCTAATTCTCATAATTCAAACAAGTTTTTAGGTATCGCTTTATTTCTAATTTGATTTTATTCAATGTGTAACTAAACGTATCGAATTGAAAATTAAATATTTTAGAAAATTTTATAAAATAACTTCGTAAATGTGCGTATGTCGGTCGCTATGTATGTACATATATGTGTATATAGATTTATTATATAATAATTTTCCTTACAAGTTTTACATCTACACGACAATGCTTTTAAAAGATCTGATTTTATTAATAAATCTTTGCTAATGAATTTCTTAAAGGGAGATTGAAAAATATATTTCATTTAATATTATTGTATTCAATAAATTTTATTTAATACTAGACCCAACTGGTTAATTTTGTCACTGATTTTATAATATGGTTCAATTGTACCCACCATTAGAAGAAGGGAGATATTTTCAAATTATCAACCTTCCTGCTATAAAAAGCTGCAATCAAGCATAAGTCATAGTTGCAACAACAATAGTATATTTTTTAAATAAAATTTATGTAAATGACAAGAAACTATATTTGTCTTTAAGCATTTCAAACAGGATTTTAGCCAAAATAGTCAGTAACTTGTCTCATATTTGGCAAACTCAACGGTTACCATATATAGTATATATAAGTTAAAAGATATTGGAACTACAACTAAAAGTTTCATTAATTTCATAATTATTTAATATTTTATTTTTTGTTGTTGGCTTCGCTAGGTATATGCCGGCGTTTCATTGGCGTTTACCAAATCATGATTGAAAAGCATTGAAGCTCGTATACTTATGCCAGACTACAAATACTATATGAGAATCCAAACAGAATTCAATCATATTTTTCTATTTGTAATCAACAAAAAACACATAAGTATAATAGTTTTAGAAAGCTTTTGTGCAAACACAACACAACAAACAATTATAATTGACTTGCGTCTTTTTATGTTTCTTTTTACGCCTTTATGCCACCCAAAGGGTGATTAATTCCCTTTGGGTGATAATAAAAGTATTTATAAGGCAAAATGAAAAACAAAAATTTACATATAATAACAAATATGCTGAACTGTTTGCTAGTAATTCCCAATTAAATAAAAAAAAAACAATTAATCACTAATGGTGCTATCGAGAGTGGTTTGCATTCTACCACAGGTACCCATTAAACAATAAATCCTAGCGAGTTCTTGTTCATGATTTTCCTTTAATATTTATATGTTTTACATTTGCTTTATCGATATAGAAATAAATATATGACATAAAAGCCACAAACGTTACAACCTCGCGCAAAACTTGAGCATGTTCTATTCCAGGTTGTAACCAAGTTGTATCGTTTGGATGATGGTTGTATGAAATTACGTCTGTTGGATCTTTCAACATGTTGTGAAAGACGTTTGTAAGATTATTCCAACTTATGTTGTCCTTCCGTAGTGATCGCAGAGCAAAAATCATTCCACTTGAATTTGTGGAAAATAAATAAAGAATAAAAAGTGGGCAGAGAATTATTGTGTGTTTTTATTGAATTTTATAAATTAATTCCGGAACATTATGATTCTAAAGACGAAAATTATTGAGCGTAAGTTACAACAAATATCAAAATAGTTGTTCATTTTGAACTTTCTTAAAACATTTTCAATTACGAGAAATGGTAAATTGAGAAAATAATAAACTTGGTCGATTAAGGACTTTTCTTTTAGTTCGTTTGTTTTTCTTTTAGGCATTTTTTCATGAAATATTATGACATATTTTAATAAGTAGAAAAATATGTTTGAATTCTATGGAATTCTCATATAGAATTTGTGGATTTTTATTTAAGTATGTGAGTTTGAATGCTTTTCAAATATGATTTGGCTGAAGAGTACTGCTAATTTGGTTACCCCCAATGAAATGCTTATGCATATACTCAACAAGCAGTAAATGTTTTAAAAATTTCTTATTTGTATGATATTATTTCCAAGAGTAACAAAATCCGTTCTGTTAAATTCAATCTTTATTATTTTTATATATGATTTTTTCTAGTTTCAGCGATACTTCACTTAAATTAAGTAAATGTTTAAACTATTTTTTTTAGGAATTTATTTAACAAGTTTAATGTACATCATTTTTATGTGCTCTTAATTTTATTTTAATTCGAAACCGTTTTGTAAGCTACAAAAAATCTATTTGTTCAGGTATTCAAATACTTCAAATTAATTTCTAATTTGTTTATTTTATTTGCTTTAAATAATTTATTCTTATTATTTGATAAAATACTAATTGTATATTCAAATAAAATTTTGTATTAACTGTCGCTACTCAAATCTAACATTTGCATTAATTTATTTACAAAGAAATGGATATGGAAGGGTGTGTGCATATACATCATTGCCTAAAAAATGTTTTCGATTCCATTAGGAAAATGTAATATTATTTACATTTGTGTGTAAGTATATGCAATAAATAAACATTCAATGTCTCTGCACAATAAATTCACTCGTAACCAATTCTTACCAAATAAATAAATTTTTTTATATTTCTAATGTCTCTCCATATTCGGTACTTATTCACGCATAACCAAAATATCGCAATAAAATAAAAATATTTCTGACAAAATAATACTCATGTATAAATAAAATATGTATGTTAGCATGTAAAAAAAACAAGAACTATTGAATTTCAACCTTAAATAAATGGGCAATGGAAATGATTTATATCGTATTTTGTTTAAGTGGTCGTAAAAGCAAAAATATAAAATACATAAAACAAAATGAAAGTCAAACTTAATTAATAATAAATACTTCTCTTCAAACAATAAATATAAAAATTAACATGTAAATGGATATTAATTAAGAGCATTATAAACCAAGGAGCCTATTTCACGCTTTAACACCCTTATAAGCCCACAAAAAGGAGTTTCAAATGATACAAAATTTTTACTGCACTTTGTCATTAAGAGAAAATTGACTAAGTTCGCAATCTTTGCAGATTGTAAAGCAAGATGGAATGCATTTTGTACACTATTTCTTACTTTGTCAACATCGTTTGGCGACCACTTTGTACTGGCTCAAAATAATTTAGAGTCTTCAACTCTGATCAGAATGTGGTGCGAAAGATGCAAGACCAATTTAGCTGAATGACCTATTGGGAGATGTCATCGGTATACCAAAAAAAAAAAAAAAAAAAAAAAAAAAAAATTGAGTACAATACAATATGGTAGGAAGGGCTACAAGTACGTTGCTAATGGTGTTCATTAACTTCGTTTGGCCTCTGATCAGCCATGCGTATTATAAATCTAAATTTTTGGCCGAGGTAAAATGAAGGCAATCTCTTGCTCTTAGCCGAATACATGAGACGTGAAAACAATGGCAGAAGATAGACTATTCCAATCCTTTCTGCCTTGCATTGTCTGGCCCTAAATAATTAATAATTTTAGTGTTAAGATTTGAATGTTCATTAACAGTTCAATGTACTGTTGAATATACAATAAATAATATATCTATATAGGAACAGTTTTTGAATCGAGAGTCTAGATGGATTGTCCAGTTATAAACAAATTAAAAAAAAATTATAAATAAACCAAATCATTTTAAATAATAGACATCTTTAATAATACTTAATATTGAAATTTATTATTTCGGGATATTCTCCCCAATTATTTGTTAAAATAATTACGAAATCTTTGCAAAACGTATTGTTGCAAAATAATAATAATGTTGAAAGAAAAATATAATAGACTCACGTTTGTTGTGTTGTGTGTATAAAAGCATTCTAAGCCTACTATGATTATGTATTTTGTAATGATCATACACAATACAGAATTCCCATATTGTATTTGATTCGTTTGGCATAAATATACGAGGTTCAATATGCTTAAAGTTGGTTTCAAATTGCTTAAAGCTGGTTTTATGGTTTGGTTGGCATATGACGACTTACAGCCACAAGAAACAAAACATCTTTAATAATGTTTAAAAAAATAGTTATACATAAATCCTAATTTTTTAATCTATGCCAAGCATTAATAATAGAGAAATTTCAGATGTTATTGTGTGGAAATCGATTATTTATTTTATCTTAAGAATCTAAATGCAATTATAAATATTGTGCATCCTGCCAAATTTCATAGAAAAAAATTCCCCAAAAAATTAAAATTTCGTAACAATAATATTTATCTGATTAATCCGTTATTAAATTTCTTTGAAAGTTCGTCTAATGAAAAAATGAACCCTAAATAGAAAATAGAATAGAAAATAGAAATAGAAATGGAAAAGGTGGAAAATTTTCTTAATGACATATTAATGAATTAACGGTATTAATAAAAATCTGAGTCTTAAGAACAAAGAATAGGAAATCGCAAAAGATTAACATCTTTTGCGATTTTTGCTATTTTAACTTGATTTCAAGAGTGTGGATTTGGCGATTCTATCTGTACCCCAGAATACGATTTAATGAGTTTAAGCTAATATTAATCCCCCATGTGATGTTAATTGGACAGTCTAATTACTGACCTATTATTTGATAAAGTCACAGATGTTGTAATAGAAATGTTTGAATAATTTAGCTATTGTTGAAGCTTTTTCCAATAAAATTCGAATTTTCGTTATATTAAAAATTTTATGTTCTGCTGTTTATGTTTAAATTGAAATTTAATTTTTTTGTTGAACATTACCTTATGATTATTTCTTTCTCAAATGAAATATGTTACCCTACTAATCTACACATTTTTGAAAATTTTATTAATGAAATGCTTTTCGGCAGATAAATTCTTCACCCCAAGGACCTTGGGGAAATCTCTAGTTGAAATGCAACTTTAGGCAATCATTTAAGTGTATTTTTATAGCGGTTTATTTGGGCATCCATCCATATACATACGTGTTTTGTGACAAAATACCTGTTGTCACGAAAATCGTGTTTTGGTAATAAAATATATTCCCATACATTTTCCAAGACTCACCAAAAACCTGTTTTGCAGCAAATAATGTCGAATTTTATCTCTGTACCACGCATCGCTTCTATGATTTCAAATGCAACTCTGGGTCATCATTTAATGGTGATTGAAAAATTCGAAAAAGTGAAATTTGTTGATGTCACACGGAAAAAATAAATATGGCGGTGATATTGTTTTCAAAGTTTAAACGAAATAATAGCAAAATTAATGTGTCTTGCAGTATTTTCAAATGTTTTTGAGCACAACAAAACCTCATACTGAGTTCGAAAATTCGAGCACAAAAACACTTAAACACCACAATGAAAACACTTCAACATGATTTGCACAAAATAGTCCATTTTCCTGATAGTGGAATCGTATTATTAGATGCCAATGGTATTTATCAAATATCGCTGAATGGTTAGGTTAGGTTAGGTTGATTGGAGGGGTGTGATAACCCATGTCATACGACATACACTTAAGCCAGTGAAGGCTTGTTGTGCGCTCCCTTTAATTATCAAACACAAACTGCCAGAGTTCTGCGGCAGGATTCGAACCTGCGACCTTCGCACTACGAGTCTAGTACACTACCTACTAGTCTACGAAGGTCAGTTCGCTGAATGGTTGCAATAAAATATTTTTATAGATAATGGAAGTGAAAAGTAATGCAAATTAATTATACGATATTATATCAATAAAATGAACAAACCTTTTATATTTTTTTAAATCCCTTAATAACTATCACTTTCCACGCACTCATATACTCATACATACATAAATAATTATTAAATTATGCATTGCACACGATTAATTAAGTTTATAAACATGAAATGCATGTTTTTGTTTCAAATTAATGAATAATTTTTAATTCAAAAGGCGAACAAATTGTATTGGCAAAATTTATAATGAAGAGGTGCGTTTAATTAATTTGCATTTAAATTGTCGTGCTTTGTTGTTTATTGTTGTATTAATTAGACGCTGAATTGAAATTTAAATGGAAATAGGATGATTTCTATGGTTTAGTAACTGTATTTTTGTCAGAAATAAAACAATTCTGCTAATATGTATGTTAAGTGTGCATATATAAAATGTGCATATTATTTGAGTTCAAACTACAGCAATAACCATTCGAAACGACATTTTTGAAGGATAACATGGCCTTGTTAAATCAGAATAGGTATCTTGTCAGGCATGTTTCAAACAGCATCCAGCCGAATACCTTTTGATTCTTATGTCCTTTGTGAAGTTGAAAATATAGGATCTAATTTCGTAAGTGAAAAATAAAATTAGGCTCATAGTTTTCTCATCAGATCATTTAAATTTTTAAGATCTACCAATGGTAACGTTATTTTAAAGCTTAAATGTTTAATTTAAAATTTGTGAATTGAATCTCGAATTGTTTAATTTTCACCATGATATGATTACAAATAAACAATATTTACAATCAAGGAAAACTATATTCCCCAGTCATGTTTTCTTTCCATACAAAAGATAAAAATGGGGATTAACTACACTTTAATCCAAGATCATAAAACGAGCAAATATTAACTCTTCAAAAATCAAAAATTCATAAAGTTTTCCCAAACACATTTAAAAAAAATAAAAATTTAATAAAATGGAAACAACAATCATTTTACCGATGATAATCTAATATTGGGAGGTGATTTTAACAGCAGACATCGATCTTGGGGTTGCTTGCGCGCCAATTGTTGGGGGAACATTCTCCACGAAAAAATTGAATTAAACGATATTTGGATTAAGTACCCATGTGACCCCACTTACTTACCATCAAACGATTCACACCAAGCATCAACATTGGATTTTTATCTGACTAACATACCCTTAAAAATTTCGGAACCTGTTGCATTGAATGATCTAAGCTCTGATCACTTGCCGGTAGTAATTAACCTTTACGATTCGAACTGTAATACGTCTAGTTTTGTTTATGATTTCAGTAGATCCAACTGGACACAATTTAAACAATCAATCAGTCGTAATATATCTGAATCCGTAGAATGTACCAATGAAAACGATGTAAACATCATGATAAATACATTTAACGATATAGTTAATGCTGCTGTAGAACGTCATGTTCCCAAAAAATTTATACTACCCAAAAGCAAACCTTTACCTGCTCATATTAAAACTATGATCATGAACCGTAATTATTACCGACATTGCTGGATGCGCAATAGACTTATCTATGATAAAATAGAAATGAACAGACTTAATAAAAAAATTAAGGAAGAAATCATCATTGAAAGAAACAAGTCGTGGAACAATGTTTTGGCATCCCTTGACAAAGGTTCTTCTCCCTTTTGGAATATTTCAAAAGTACTTCGGAAGAAGTATAATAATATGCCAATTCTCAAACACAACGGTATTCGGTATACTACAGCGCAAGAGAAATGTGAGGTGCTAGCCAACACATTCAAATTGAACCATACGCTCTCAGCTAACTTAAGCGACATTGCCACTGTGTCTACTGTTAATAACGCATTAGATTCTCTTCAGCGAAACATTGTCAGCTTGAGTAATGAATATTATGTTACAACTGATAAAATTACAAACATTATAAAAAAACTTAAAAGAAAAAAGTCTCCGGGTAGTGATGGGATAAGTAACAGAATACTAAAAGCTCTTCCAAAAAAAGGAATACAAAATCTAACCAATATTATTAACAACTGTTTAAAATTGTCGTACTTTCCAGATTGCTGGAAAGAGGCTAAAGTAATTGCAATATGCAAACCGAATAAATTGGCATCTTGTCCATTATCTTATAGGCCAATCAGCTTATTATCCTCTACAAGTAAAATATTAGAAAAAATTGTTAAGGAAAAAATTGTGAAACATTGTGATGAAAATAATGTTCTCCCAACACAACAATTCGATTTTAGATCTGGACACAATACGTCCCATCCTTTAATTAGAATAAAAACCAAAGTAAAAACTAATTTTAACGAGGGGAAGTCCACGGGCATGGTGCTCTTAGATATTAAATCTGCTTTCGACTCGGTGTGGCATGATGGCCTCATTTACAAAATGATCCAATTTAATTTTCCTACGGAAATCATAAAAATTATTCAAAACTTTTTGAAAGGAAGAACGTATAAAGTGTATATAGGCAGAAACTGCTCATCTCTAATTGCAATATCTGCAGGCTGCCCACAAGGATCTTGTCTGTCACCGATTTTATATAATATATTTACATCCGATTTTCCTTCTTTGCTGGGTTGCTCTTCATCTATATTTGCAGATGACACCGCAATACTTTGCCATGGCGCACGTGCTGACGACATTAATAACAGTCTCCAAAACGCATTAGTCAGTTTAGAGGATTATTTCAAAAAGTGGAACATACTTATTAACCCTCAAAAAACTCAAGCAATTTATTTTACCAGAAGACGTAAGGCTTGTTTTACTCCTCAAAGAGATCTCTACTTTAACAATACGAATATCAAATGGGACGATAAAATCAAATATCTAGGCATTATCCTAGACTCAAAACTTAATTTCAGCGACCACATTTCCTACATAATTAACAAAATAAATAATACCACAAGACTTATGTACTCATTTGTAAATAGGAAGTCAACCTTAAGCCAGGATAACAAAATCATAATTTTTAAGGCTATTTTTATGTCTATAATGAATTATGGGGCCCCAGTATGGCATGATGTCGCAAACTGCCATAAAAAAAGACTTCAAATAAGTCAAAATAAACTGTTGAAAATGATTTATAATCTACCCTGGCATTTTTCTACCCAACGGTTGCATGCTATTAATTGTATCAATATGGTTGAAGAAAGAATTTCGATACTTACACACAATTACGATCTCAGATGTCAATTATCTGAATATGCACATATCAACGAACTGACGGTTATTACATAGTCTTAAGTTTTATTTTTAACATAAAATCTTTTTTTTTTTTTTCTTTTTTTCGCTTCACAAAGGTTTTTGTTACTTTTTGCCTTAACATAAAATGTTACTTAACCCTACTAGTAATTTTAGTTTTGTAAATATTTCTAAGTAGAAAAGGACTATTCACTGCCTGAACTCTTATCTATTTGTAATATCACTTGTAAAAATTCTTCCTATGTTATGTAAATAAATAAATAAAATAAATAAAAAATCATTTAATAAATTAATAAATTAAAATTTAATAAATAAAAATCTCCGCCTTTATACTTACTGTCAACCGCAGCGATTTTTGAACCGATAAACTGACCAAAAGAGAACCAGAATCGGAGACAGTTTCGACAACCTGGCAGAGATCATGTGACTGAACGAGCCATTCAGTCCGTTCTGACTCAGAATGGACGCTGACTGCATTACAAATATTTTACGTTTCCAAAAGGAATATTTGAAGGACAACTATCGCAGTTGATAACCATGCGATACTAATAGTGGGCACATCACATGGCTTATGTCTGAACGAAGGGGAGGAGGAAAATACACTCTAAAAATAAATTATATAAATAAACTGAAATTTAGGAAGATTTACTCAACCTGAGTTTAGAATGGTTGTCGTATGTCCCACAGCCTTTTTACTGGGACTTAGTAAACAATTTCCGCACTGCTAGTGAAAACGGCTCACTTAATACAAATGAAAAATGTGTTATGTCTTGAAAGTTTTGTTTAATTTTAGGAAAACTTTTACTGAGTTTTCGAAATATTTTTTTAATTCTCGCAATTTTTTTTTTCAAAATTTTTCGCTATTTATGTTAAGAAAATTTAGTAAATTTTCATATATTTCCATAATATTCTTTAAGCATTTCTTTCAAGGAAAAATGGAAGGGCAAATGCATTAGCGTTGTTTTTACCGGTCTTTTAAATCCCCAATACGATGGAAAGTTGCATTAAAGTTTCTTTGAATAGTCTAGTTCAGTAATTCTAGTTTATAAATTTATTTTCCCAAGTGAATTATTTATACAATACTTCACTTCAATAATTCACTTGCTTCTATTTTTTCTCCTCTTATTTATGTCATTCAAGCTGGAATGACAGATAACGCCAGAAAAAAACTCTTTTCAACTGGCAGCGTTTTAAACTCTGTTTACAAGTATCGTAAAAAATGTAACAGCTTTCAAATAATGTACACAACGCTTTAAATGTTGTTTAGACTCATCACAAAAAATTCAATTTGAAACTGATTTTTTAAAGTAGTAAAGTTGATTATTATACCTATAAGATGTAAATCTACCATAATAGTAGTAGAGTTATCATCACTGGCTATACACAAACAAATTTACCGCAATAATTATCGACACAAGGCAGAAAGGATGGATCATTTTGGCTCTCTTTCATACGATTGTTGAAAAATTTTGCCAGAATGGAATGTGCATATTATGGATCCATTTAATACTTGATCGTGGTGCTTTGTGAGAGACTTACAAGAAACGGTTCTATATGTAAATACTCGTAATTAAAAATTTCAAAGCATGATTAGTATAAATGTACACATGTAAGCAAACAAGTGGCTATTAGAACAAATAATTTATATGAGAGAATTTTTCACATCTGCAGTGTGGCCGCATCAGGATATGATATTTTTGAGATTACTTTATAATCCGTAAATACTTTTAGATAAAACAAATTATTTTATTCGTCGTTTTCGTTAAGAAATTGCCATATTCTCATTTAAAGCCCACATTGAATTAATTTAAATGCACTATTTTATTAATTTATGGATCAATTTGATTTGCACAATAATGACTTAACTCCCCTTAATTGCTCAATTCTTGTTTGTTTCGCAGAAATGAAAAAATAAACCAACAAAAAATCTTCAATCGAATGGATACTCACTCGTTCGGGCAAAAGGAAGCCACATAATAAATAACTAGTCTCAGACAAAAAAATATATATACAGTGAACTCGCGATAATGTGAACTAATAAAAACCAAGGTAGTTCACATTATCGAATTTGTTCACATTTTCGATTGTAAAAATTTGTGGTGTTATATTGTTTTTTGGTTACAAAATATTGAAGCTCTTGGAATTTTTAACATAAAATGTAATTTATTGCAAACTTAACGATTTCTTAAATTTTAAGTTCACGTTTTATATTAAATTTTTGGAGCCACCATTAGCTGGCATTGAAGTCGTGTTCATTTTTATTAAAATTAGAATGAAGCTGTTTCGCTTTTTCTTTCAGCATCAATCCACTTGTTAGAAGGTTTTTACTTCTCATGTTAAGAAACCACTTGTATAGAGATTTATCCATCATTGGAAGCTCTGAAATACGTAGGTTTACGTTTCACTGGTCTATAATACGTATTTTTAACACACTTATAATTTTTATTATTCTTATTGTGCATCGATCAAATGGTATATTTCCCAACATTATATTTAACACTGTAATACTTGATCCTTTTTCCAAAAGTTGAAGAATTTCATATTTCTCACTAATGGTTAAAAAATTTCTGTTATTCTTAGACATCTTTGTAAATACACAGGTTTCTATGCGTGACGAAATACAACAAAACTCAAAGTGTGCAAGTACAATAGTTTACAGTTTTTTATTCAATCGGGGGATATCCAAAATTAGAAAACAAACAAAAATTGAAAAAATTTTTGTTCACTATTTAGAGCCATTAAACTTTGTTCACTATTTAGAGCGTCCATATAAAAAAATAGGTGTTCACATTACTGGATAGTTCATTATATTGGAAGTTCACATTACCGAGAGGTCACTGTATGTACATATGTACATACATACATATGTATAGATTGCGAATAATCCAGTTTCTTGTTTTCACAAGAAAATAAAAAAAATAAGATACAAGAAATAAATTTAAAGAAACTCGTCATGATATGTAGCAGCGAAATATGTATCTGTATCTGTATCTTAAAATCTGTTCAAAGAAGGAATGCCTTTGTACGAGTATAACGCATATAAAAGAGTAGAATGATTTAAAATTTTTATTGGATTTTAGAGCGTTTTAAGTGCAGCAGTGGACTGTTGATGACGTTGTTGTTGATGCAGCATTTTAACTTTTTACTGCCTTAAGCCTTTTGCGTATCAGTGGAAATGTCTAAATTTAAACATGATGACAGGTTTTATTGCAAATATAATGAATTCCAAATAATTTACTTAGATTGTATTTGTGAGAAAATAAATTTCACTATTGAGATTATTAGAAAAAAAAAATTCTCCGAACGAATACAAACAACCAAGAGAGGCAAAGTACATATCATGTTATAAGAGCTAGTTTTTTTGTGCTATGTATGTACATACATGCATTCCTTTTATGTTGACGTGTGTACATAAATTGTTTATGTTTCTACATACTCTACACAACAATGTAAGTTTTAATATTTACAAGTTCAGCCATAAGCTGCGCCATCTATGGTGACGTAGAAAAATTGTCAGTTACATTTAAGCAAAAACATCCAAGCGGTTAAATACTGTTTACGATAGCAGCAATGCCAATTAATTGTTAATTCGCTTGGAATGTACACCATGTGCTAAAGTGAATTCGCCTTGCTTTGAGCAATTGGTTGCAAGCAGAGCTGCCACACTATTTTCCACCGTACGAATTCTCAACAAACGGTAATAAGTTTCCACATTGCGGAGACTTTTATTCACCATTTTCTAATATAATCACCATAGTGGTGAATGTTCGTTCCTTCAAAATATTCCCATTTTCCCTTTGATTTGTTCAGCTTATGCCCAGTTTTTAACTTAATATTTAAATATGCAATTAGTTAAATTTAACATAAATTTAAATTGTATTTAAATACAGCTTCAGTTTTTCAGTGTTAAATAATTCTTGCTATTAAATAGCAATGAAAATATGGTAGCACTATGAAATGTTAAAAAATTTATCGATAGTTTCAAAGAAAACAGCTGTCGTAGAGATGGGCGCGAGTCGTGTTTTTTTTCGTGACACGAAACATGCACGATCAACACGACGTGTTCGTATTGAAAAAATAGATTTCTTTCGTGTTCGTGTCGTGTCTTGTTGAGCAAGAAAAACACGAAAACACGAAATGATAGTAGGTGTAAAATATGTATTCAGTAAAAAAATAAATTTTTTGTGTCATTGTATATGCAAAAAATATCAGCAAAACACTATTGAAATTTTTTATCATAACATCTTAACACATAGATATTTATTTGCAAATAACTAAATATATTTAAGTTTATGTGATTCTTTTATGTTAAAACAAAAATATATTTGTATGTACATAAGTACATATGTATGTACATCCACACATAAGTGAATTTAAGTTGAAAATTTTTTTTATTGAATTTAGTTTCGTGCGTGTTGGTTGGTCTCGTGTTTTGAAATTTTTTGCCGTGCGTGTTTCGTTCGTGCTTGACATCTTGGGTTTCGTGTTCGTGTCGTGTCGTGTTGAAAAAATCCAACACGCGCCCATCTCTAATTTGACGCCAAGAAATTGAGAGGTAAACAAACGGCAAAATCATATGTTAACTTCTGGACTTTAAATAAACTTTAAATGCCCAATGTTGCTCATTTAAGTTGCAATTAAATAAGCCTTGAAGAACTGTATTTCGGATTTAAATGGCATTTAAAGCTAAATGGCATTTAAATACAAAGTTAAAAACTGGGCATTACAATTGCAAAATTCTATAATTTTCATTGCAAGCTCGCCATGAGCTCGCTCGCTTTGAGCTGTATCCAGTGTTGGGCAGAATACATGGTTTGCGGTATTTAAAATACAAAATACTTGCTGATCATGTATTTAAAATACAATATTCCAATTTACAATATGCAATAATAATACGCACTCAGTAACTTTAATTGCGCAATATTTTTATCAGCTGAATTAAACCTTGCGCAATGAACATTGCCGATTGGAAAAGATGTTTTACTTGATTTTGCGCATCTGTTCAATTTCAACCGTATTCATGATGAAACGTTGTGACTAAAATTCTGACAATGTATTCTGTTCCCAAATGCATCTGTCAAATTGTCATCTATGCGCAGAGATAATCAAAGTCATCAACATAATCAATCAACATAAATAAATTTAGATTTAATTCAAAGTCATGTCAAATATATAGGGTGCGTTGTTGTCTTCATTTTGTCTTTTGCTTTATTTTTTCCTTCACTACTCTGCCAATGATATCCTTTAGAATATCAACATATTTTTATATATTCAAAAAGCATACTCCCTTGTTGAATTATATTCGAATAAGCACAATTGTGTGTAGTGGTTTTTAGTAAGAAATCTAAAAAGTAATAACACATTTATATATACATATATATAGTAATATATTTATATAACTTTTGTAATTTGAATCACCATTATCCAGAAGAAAAAATTCAGTTTATGGAGACTTCAACACTCTGCTTTAAAAATTTTGATAATTATATAGAAAAAATAGAATTAATTACACTATTTTTTCGACCTTTTTTGTTTTAATATATATAATTTTTATAATCAAGCGTTAGGTCTTTTTTTTAAAATAATAATTTTAATTTTTTAATTTTTTCTATGGTTTTTTTCAAGTTGTAAGTCTTATTATTTTAATAAAGAAAACCTTTTTGAAAAAATCAAGAAGGAAACATGGTTTTTATAAGGTATTTTTCTTTATCTATAGATAAAATGTAATATTTGTTATTAACTTTGATGAATATTAATTTTCTCAAAAGGATTTCACACAAATATTTTTTAACTATGTGGTTTTCTTCGATCAGCTTTCTCTTTCGTTTATTATAGCTTAAATTTTCAATGAATTTTATCAATACCTTCCTTTTTACAGTGCTCGCAATCATTTCAATTTGAATTATTGACTTTTCCGCAATATAACAAGAAAATATATTGATATATGGCAAAATAACAGTAACAAAAACTTTGGGAAATTTTTGAGAAGTATTAAATAAATAAATAAATAAATAAATAAATTTTATTCCTTTATCCATCTTTCTCCCAGCTGAAAATAAATTTATTCGGTCTACGAAGGGTATAATTTAACTATGTATTTGTCCTTTGAAAACAAATTTTGCTCGGTCTACGAAGGGTATAATTTGACTATGTATTTATCCTTTGAATTTAGCATCTCTGTTGAAGCAAATTAGCAAAAAGACGTTTTGGGTATTACTAACAAAACAATTACTAAATCCACATAGTGGTTGATTTTTTATGGACAATAATAGTGTGATGGAATTTAATTATCTCGGTGATGGAATTTAATTATATCGGTAGCATATTGACATCAAATGGGCTCCGAAATAGATATAAATAACTGAATGAAAAGAGCAAGACAGACATTTGGTCTTAAATGGAATCCATAGGGTAACCGCCGCAGAGACAAATTCAGGATGTAGAATGATATGCAATTTTTTAGCTTTAAGAAGATATTGGAAAAATTTTGCTGTGGCCCTATATTCCACCTAGGAACTTGGATAATAATAACAATAGTGTTTATCCTTGCAGTTGAGGATTGGCATTCAATGGAAAGTTCCTTAAAAATATTCAAAAATAACCTGACAGTAGCAGATTATTTCATTTATTTATTATTGCAATCGATTATTGTTTATTATTTTATCATAATTACCAATACTTTTACATTATCTGTAATCGCAATCTAATCTGATCTAATCAGATAATTATTATGATTTTTTCACAAGTAATCTAATGGATTATTAATCGTAATCGCAATTTAAGAACTATCGAATTTTAACACATTTTTCCATTTTTGATAGCTGCAACTGCGGAAGTGAGTAATCGAAAATATGTTGCTTATATAATTTAATTGACTATCGTATGGATATGAAGTGTTTAATGTTTACGTTTGACATTAGATGGTGCAGCAAAGGTTGGTATCTTAGCTAAACGATTAGAAGTTCTTATGCTAAACCATAGATGGTGCTGTTTTTCGTCATAACAATATATAAATAAAAGTTTTCAGTAGTAGACCAATTCAAACAATCCAACTAGACTATATTTGAGAGGGAACAGTAAACGAGGTCTTCTTGCATTTGTTTAGAAAATCGTTTTTTTGTTGTTATCTTTACATTACATGGGTTGAGTTCCATTGGAGAAAATCTTATTTGTATAATTTTTCTCTGTTTAATATAAAAGATATTGATCTTAAACAATTTGATACAAACAAAAATTTGTTTATTTTCTTGTTTTCCAAACCGATTTTCCAACGTTTTGCAATGAGTAAAAATTGTTTTTGAAATAACTGTTTATCAAGTTTAAAAGTATTAAATAGCTTCTTCTTAGGATTTGATGAAATTTGTTGTAGAAAATATACAGCAACATTAACTATCTGCTATCATTTTTCTCAAGGCGATGAACTTTATTATTTGCTGTCCAAAACGTTAAGAATCATGAACTTTGTTATTCGCTGTCCAAAAGGTTAAGAATCATAATCATGCATCATTGGCGTAAAAATTCCACACTGCGGGGTGTATTGCCAGCCCATCGCAGGCTGGCTGATAGATTTTACAATTTACAATTTTTACAAGTTGGTTTTGTTCCCAAAAACACACTCACTTCACATACGCACCGCACACATATGCGTAATCGGATTTTAACCAAACTTCATATAAACCATATATGGGCCACTGCCTACGTAGTGTAGAAGTTTGGTTGAAATCGCTCGACGCGTTTATGATTAGTTCGGCGACGTACATATACGGACTTATTTTTATATATATAGAGATATATAGATTATATTTTCCCTGGCTTAAACGCACAAGTGAAAAATTTAAAATTTGAGTCCGAAAAAGTTTGTTGTAAACCGTCAAGGCAGTTTTTACTGGGTTTCGGCTTTCGCTACTAATAAGAAAATTCATCTGGTTTTAGATTAAAAATTTTTCATTTATTTGATTTTTAATAAAATTTTCACTGAATTCTTGAAATAATTTGAACATTTTTGACATTTTTCCTAGTTTTTAAAATCTGCCATAGGTTGTTACATCACGAGGGGAAAAACCATCACTCAAAACAAAGCTAAGCTTGATACATATATACCATGGGAACTCTAACCATCAATTTAATGTTTAATGAATTTCGTTGACCAGTTGAGGTTAGAACACCCGAAATAATTGAACAAATTTATGATATGGTGTTGCTCGATCGGAGATTGAAAGTGTGAGATATTGTGGAAGCCATAGGCAATTCATATGGCTTAGTGGTTTCCAGGTTTAATGTTTATTTGAAAGCTTTCCGCAAAAGATGGGTGTCACGTTTGTTCGCATTCGATCATAAACGACGAGTTTTTGCGACATTTCGTAACCAACCGTGAACGGAACGTGAATCCACCACAACACACCAGAGTTTGTAAAATGTTTACAAGCGCTGCAAGCTTTTCAAAGAAAGATGTGGATGAAGACGCTCATCCTCGAAGCTCCATCGAATCGAAAACCGATGAAAATGTTGTCAAAGTGAGGAAAACTGTTATGTAAAATCGTTGTAAAGGATGTCGGCATGTTGGGGTTGCCTCATTCCATACAATTATTTTCCAAATTTTGGGCATGAAGCGTGTGGCAACGAATCTCGTTCCAAAGTTGTTGGATTTCGAACAAAAAAACTGTCGCATGGAAATCGCTCAGAAAATGACATTAACGACGATACAGATTTGCTTAGAAGGGTCATAACTGTTGACGAATTATCCAATCGTTCAAATGGAATAACTAGGCAGTGCCAAGACCAAAAAAGCATGCCAAGTTCGATCAAATGTCAAGGTTTACTGTTTCCTTCGATTACCGTGCCATAATGCATCATGAGTTCTTGTCACATGGTTGTACGGTTAATAAGGAGTACTATCTTGAAGTTATGCGCCGTTTGAAAGAAGCAATACGAAAAAAAACGTCCGTAAACGATAATGCACCTGGTCACTCGTCAATGCTTAATGGTAATTTTTTGGCCGAAAAAATTGCATAATCATGCCTCAGCCACCGTATTCACCAGATTTGGACCACTGCGACTTTTTTCTGTTCCTGAAATTGAAGAGACCCATGAAAGGACGGCGTTTTGCGGAAATAAAAACCGAATAGCTGAGAGAGCTCAAGGCCATACCAAAAAGTGAATATCAGAACTGTTTCGAGGATTGGCAAAAATGCTGGCACACGTGTATTATATTTAAGGGGGAATACTTTGAAGAGGACAAAATGATGGGTAAATAAATATTTTTTGAGAAAAATGAAAATTCACCTTTTCCATTGATCAGACCTCGTATATATGCTTTGAAGAGATATTTAAAATAATGAAAGTTTTTCATAAAAATAAGCAATATCTGAAATATTTCGAATTTTTTTTTTAATTGAGTTCAGGAGCACGGGCCTTTTCTTTCAGTGTACTATACAGAGATTAAAACTTAAATTTATATTGAAATTTATCTATAAGGCCGTCTTATTGTGCTGAATATTTTTTTATTATTTTTTTATTGCAAATAATGGCGGATAAATCATTATGAATTAGTGCTTAAGCAAATTTATAATCATAAACTGGTATCAAGTATGCAAATATAACATTTAAATTACAATTAACAGTCGACAGCAGCTACAATTTAAATTGAAAGATTCACTGAGTCAACGAAATATGAAATAATAACATTCTTTTAAAACTGAGTAGGGTTTTCTTCTCATCAATATCAATAAAATACTTGACACAAATTGACATGCTCCCATGCAGAGTGAGTGGTTTTAACATGTCATTCAATGGCATTTTCATTTCAGAAATACAAAGTGGTGCAATAGTAGTGTCATGATTTGAACTGATTGACATTTTGTTATGAATGGAAAGAAGACCTCTGTTTTCATAAAGAGTTTATTTTAAAGTGCAAAATTAATGGCATTAATAGGAAAAAAATTAAACTGGCCATCTTCTTCCTGAATTGTTGCTCGCAAAGCATCTGACTCCAATTTGACGATTTCTTCTTTAATGCCAACTTTCAAAACTTGCAAGGTTTGTTGTGGCAAAAATAAAGACCCAAAAAGAAGATTTGTGGTGCTATTAAGTGTTGCGATCTGGACCAGTTCAAGACTCCGAAATGAGAGATCACCCGATTATGATTGTTGATACAAAAATATCCTTTTCTTGCGCCAAATTTAACAGAGTATGGCAGTAAGTTGACCTTTTCCGACGATCAGAAAGCAGCACTCCGTGAACAGTTTGCACTTTGTGGGGTACATTTTGAAATTTTTGAACAAACTGTTTGCAACCAAACTGTATGCATCGTCTTCTTGTTGATACGAGTAATACGAGGCCGGCCACTTCTTGTTACATCTGTAGGGGACGACTCAGTTTCCAAAAGATGTTCAGTCAAATGCTTAATTGTTCGAGTACATGGAGTACGACGGCCAAGAAAACGTCGATGAAATTCACGCTGCATTGACAAGAAATATTTCATTCATAAGGACATATCTCAAATGTAATCGCCATCTGATCAAGATGAGTAGATTATTTTATTATTATGAATGATCAGTGATGTAAACACGTCTTTGCAACATATAATTCTATTTGGTACATCGCTTGAATAGTGTAAATTTTCATCTATGTATGTATATGCGAAATGCATTTATTGTATTTATTTTAAAAACATTGAATACCTTGAAAAGGATATAACAGTCAATAGCGAATATTTTGTCAATTTAATGAGGATTGAAAAAAATGACCTCATTTGGCCAAGAAAAAAATTTATTTTTCACTAGGACAATGGAAGTTGTGCAGTTTCCATGGCGAAATTGCGTGAATTAGAATACGAATTGCTCTCTCGTTATCCCTATTCTCCGAATTTAGTAACGAGTGACTACTTATTTTTTCCAAACCTGAAGAAACTACTCAGCAGAACGAGATTTGACTCCAACGATGAAATCATCTAACAACTAAAAACTTATTTTGATCACGTCAATAAATCTAATTTTTTTTTTTTTTTGGAAGGGATAAAATAATTTAAGAAACGTTGAACAAAACATAAAGAGCTCAAATGACAGACTCCTTTAAATGAAATGATTTTATTACAAAAAAAAAAAAAAAAAAAGGAAAAATAAACAAGTGTTTAATTCAAAAAATCACCGTATGTGCAGGTTTTCTGTGTTCGCGCAATATTAGCTGAGCTATCCCAGCCTCTGTACAAGTGTCAATATGATTGTTGAAGAGGTATGGGCTCATTTAATGATTTTTAGCACAAAAATTCTTAGACTTGGCAGTGCCAGCCGCTAAACAAGATTCCATATAATTTATTATGTTGAAAATTTTTTGTTATATATCTTTCAGTTTTCAATAAAATTCCCCATCTTCCTTAAAATAAAATTTTTCTAAATTTTTTTTCCATTGCCATTCCTTGTACTAATTTGTTTTTAAATTGCACATTTTGGGTAACATTAAAATGCCACCAAAAAATATCAACACCACATTTATGCCATTCAAGGCAAATAAATGAAAATCTTTTTCATTGTTGCTGCAAAATGCCAACTACGAGTAGAGAAATGAACCTTTGCACTCTATTAAATGAAATAAAAAAAAGCAGTTCTGGTTAGAAATTTTCAGAGTTTAGCATACACAGAAGTAAATTGACACGAAAATCTTGATTAAAAGTCTTAAATATGCATGAATGCATTATAAAGTTTTTGAGGAAACGAAAAATACAAACAAAACGGAAATAAAATTTAACAGAATAACAACAGGTAAGTAAGAGAGCATTTGTATTTGTATGTAGTTGGTTTTAGGCATTTTAACTGCAAAAGGAAATTGGAACACTTCCCTTAAGAACTTTGCATTTGAAATTTAAATAAATAAAACTGATTACATTTTCCTTCAGATTCTGCAAGCCTTTTATTTTTAACTAAATTGGCTCTAAAATCTAAATTAAATTCAAAAAATAAACAGATTTTACATTATATTTAAATAAATGAAATAAAAACATCCATTCAATTCCTTTCTATTTGATAGCGAATAAAACTGTTGCTGTTGTTAAGGCACAACTGAGGGAATTTCAACTGAGTTTGTTTTTTCGTTTGTAATATCGATTAATAATAAAATCTATATATATATATATATATATATATATATATATATATATATATATATATATATATATATATATATATATATTTGTTGTTGTTAATGTCTCCGTAAACTTTTAGATAAAATATCTGTATTACTTCCTCCCTTGAAATACATTAAATAAAGTTGCGAAAAAAAGGATTTCGTATTCAGTTCATGTACTTCGTTTGTTGCAAAATGAAAAAAGATAATGAAAAAAAGAATAGCATAAAAAAGTGTAACAATGAGGAGACGTCACTCTTTCAATGTTCATTTTTAACGATTATTGTCGCCCATTAAAAATAACAAGCTGAACTTTTCACAAAACATTCGCTTTAGGAATTAGTAGCATCAACATCATCATCTGAATATTTTTACTCGTGCAACTTTGCACAAAATGGAACAAAAGAAAAATTGGAAAAAGTAGAAATGAAAAACAAAAATTTTGTATATTTGATGACACTACTTGCACAAGTGTTGGAAAAAATTAGATTTAAAATTCAAAAATTCTGCTCTAATGAAATTTAAATAATACACAATTTCAATAAAATTGATAAATAACAGTATATAATGATTGCAAAAAGAAATTTAAAATTTGACAAAAGGATACATACCTCCGTTTTAATTTTATGAAGGACAGTAGGTGATGCTAATCCAAGTATTATATTTAGCAGATGCTAAAAAAAGAAAAATAAAAGAAAAATCGCATTAGCCATTTTGAAAAATCAATAACACATGGTCATGTCACTTACACAAGTCAACTTATAAAATAGATCTTTTTAGGTCAGGGGTTACAAATTTATTTTAAAAATTTTGTTTCAATTTCGTCCAAAAAAATATCAAACATTGATATTGTTATTTATTACCGCACACAAGAAAATAACAACCATAACTTTTTTTGTCCGCAATTAATCCCCCTTATTATGATTGTCGACGTCGACGTCACATCAAGACGACAGTAAAAAAGACAGCAGTTCTGAACTCCTTGTAGGCAATAATTAACTAATATTTATGGCCAATTGTAATTTTATAAGCCATAGTAGTAGCAATATCCTATCAATAATATTTAATAGTTCTCTGTAACGATCCCACAATTGACAATATATTGATGTCGACTTGGTGTGATTGTATTGATATTTATTTTATTTCAAGAATAAATTAATTTCTCTTTAATGCCTGTTGCATTTAAGAAATAAGGCGATATTGTGTTTTTATCAAAAAATTAGAGTGTTTTCAGAATATGCTACGAATGCGCTTAGAGCATATTTTTATTAACACTTACCAATTCATTTTGCATTATTATTATAAATTTAATCTTTAAAATTACAGATATATGACAGATTAGACAAATCCCTGCAACGAATAAAACGCACTCTATAAAAAACTAAAAAATAAAAAGGTCTTTCCCTGTCTTTAAATTTAAATAAAACAAAATGTGTGTGAGATACCACTGATATTTTTTATCAAGTTGAAAAGACCTATTGATGCCACTATGTATTAAATATAACATTGTGCAAATGTACGCCGCGGTCTCTCTGGGTGGTGCGTATCCGTAATGTCCAATTTTACAATAATCTATCATAATTTAATTTAAAAAATTAAGGATATTTGCGAGACACACATATCCTTGCACCGAATGGAATAAGATTTACCATAAAACATAAAGTTGTAATTTTACAAATCTCGGTAAGTTTTGCTCTATTCTTCTGTATTTGCAAAAATCGTAGACATGTCCTTATCTAATGGAGTTCATCACAGAGCTATACTCGTAAATATACGAGCATTGTGTGGCAAATACGTTTGAAATATTAATTTATCTTAAATAATCGTAAAAAGATTCATTACAGAATTTAGGGAGACTAAACACTCTATCCGTCCAGTAGCAAGACGTTGCAGTTACACGAATTGAGCTTGAAACTCTAAACTTAAGCCTAAAGTCGTGTTTAATATGCATTTTTTTTTCTGATAAATATTTTGAGATAAGTTCATATATAAACTTCTATGGTCTAAACTTCTATCATCTTTACAATCAATTATATAAAAACGTTCATCATTTATCAAAATAAATTTTAAATTATTACTCATCAATGTTTTCAATAATATTTGCATTATACCGAGCAAATTCAATTCCAATATACCATATCATTTATAATTATACAATATATACATTTGTTCTAACATTCTTTAAGTTCAAAGCTGCTTTAAAAGTACTAAATAAAAAAAGTAATTCTGGAAAAAACAAACCGTCTTTAATATATAGGGCCAATCGAACAGATTACAAAGCCGAGTGAGTGAGTTTAAAACCCGATATAATCCATTTCTAGTTTATATTTTACTCCAGGAGAGATTGATATTCCTTTTTAAAAGAAAATTTATGAGCCATAAATGGCATAGTTATCTTATTATCATTATTTCGGGCAGCCACGTTGCCCACCCGATTTTAACTAAAATTTCTGTGAAACCAAACTGCAAACTACACTTTCAAATAAAAAAATTCTTTCAAAATTTGCCCGTTTGATTTTCGAGAGAAAAAATATGGGACCGAATTGAAAGCAAACCCTTTAAAACAAATATAATTTTAAAGATCGGTTCACAAATGATAAAAATGCGTGTACAAACATTAAGAAAAAAGTAAAAAATACACACAATTTGATAACCTCCTCCTTTTTTGAAGACGGTTAAAAAATACACTTTTAATTTTAGAAGCTCGTCAAATTTAGGGCGAAAGACGTCAAACCGTGACAATGCAGTTTTTAGAGTCAAAAATCGTCGAAATGATAATAAATCGCCAAATATGTCAGAGGTAGATAAACCAGTTCAAAATCGTATACAACGACGGTAACCAGGTGCTCGATCGTGATGTGATATTCGACAGAATGGATGAGCGATCAGAATTGGTCGCACTGGACTTGGAAATTGTATTTTATTTTATCGGGTCATACTTTTAAGGCGGATATTAACGTGTTGCTCAAACTTTAAAGAAAGAGATTAACGCCATTTTAACTAAATACACACGATCTAGGGCAAAGAGTGCTTATAAATTATTCTTTCATCAATATTTTAAGCAAATAAAATAAAAACGAATTTTTTTTTTGATAAACATTTTCTAAGGCAATTTAATTGTCATTAACACATACATACATACATATATATATATATATATATATATATATATATATATATATATATATATATATATATATATATATATATATATATATATATATATATATATATATATATATATATATATATATATATAACTTAGATTTACCCAGTGTACATTTTAATATAGTTAGTCTGCAATGGCAAAAGTTGAAAAGGTATATTGTCAAAAAGTATTCCTTTGGAAATTCCAAGCGCAACAATCTCATTAATTTTATTTCTTTTTTTGTATTTTTGTTATCATTTCTGAAGCGCATGTGCATCAACGCCCACCTCTAAGTGCAATAAAAACTCTTTGTATTTATGAAGGAATAAATTGGTTGGTTGCAATTTAAAAACGAAATTCTAACATAAAGCACTCTAATGTAAAGCTGCACTCAGGTTGTTATTGGAAAAAATACGAAACTAAAATCCTAGATGAGTTATTTTTAGAATTTCGCACATATAAGTATGCAGTTTCTTCAATTTCTTATTGAGTTTTCCTTTCGTCCAGCCCTCAGCTCTTCTATAAGATTAAGATTAAAACATTTTAAAACCTACACACACAGTCAGACCTATGAAAGTGTTACCGGCTGAATTGCAATTTTTCTATAAGTAATGAATGTGCGAAAATTCGACTTGTTTACTTTCATTATATCTATTCAAAGCACAGTACACTCTCACATTGTGCAACCCTAAATTATGATAACTCCTCGCATATTGAAACATGTAAATTTTTTACATTGAAGACTCTATTGGCGTAACGCCTACAAAATGTGTGACATAGTTATGGCAACTTTTTCTTCAATTAGTGGAGGAAGTTAATCAAGGAATTTGGATTATTCAACAGAAGCTAAAGTTGCATTAGAAGATAATGAAAACATTGATGCAGAATCTGTTTTCTTGGTAGTGAATCCCACTTTCCTAGAATAAAATAGAAAAATCATTCTTTTAATGAGTTTCTACACCTGAAGAATTTACATAATGATGAATGTTAAATTCCATACGTAGAATTTTAGATTTTTCCTATTAAATTTGCCATTAAATATGATTTAAGTTCATTAAGTATGGGCGCTATGTTAACAATTGTATTCAATGGACCGAAACAACAATATTGGTTTAAGAGATATTTTGGTTTTTAAGTTGTTCCAAAATAGTTTTTTTCTACTCGTACTTTGGAGACCAATCCTAAATATTTGCTTGGTTTATTATATTTGCGTCAAACGGTAATAGGGCAAATTACATTTAACCGATTTTAATAATAAATTATGCACGAATACATCAAAAACCACTAAACACAAAAAGAAAAATGAAAATCTGTTGAAGAGCAGAGGAAAAAAATGGACCTGAACCTCCTCGATTTGAATATCTATATATAGATAAGCTGAAAAATTTAAAATAAATAATTTTATTTCCATAACTTTCATTATTATATTTCATCAGAAAACTAATATTTTTCTTGAATTACATGTTTAGGGTCACCTACAGTTTTCCGCTTTACCACTCCTAATACTCTTTTTTGTGAAGAATCAAAAACTTTAACAGAGACCGTAAGAACTGGCATAGAAAATTGATTCAAATATTATCTCCAAAACATTCATGTGCGTGCAAAATTGCGAATTAAATTTCTAACTAAATACATATGTATTCGTAATTGTAGAAAACTATATTTCGAGCCTTAACTGCGAAAAAATTTAAAGGGGCAAACACAAAATTTTACACGAAAAGTGTGCTACTGTTTGGCTACTGCAAAATTGATTTCGCCTTAAATTTATTATGCCACTTCAAACGGTTCTAAATCTTTAAGATTTAGTTATTTAAAAAAATTAATTAATTATTTTAAAAAAGTAGAGCTACACTTTGGGCGGATCATGTTTGAAAAGTATTAAAGCTTATATATTTAAACAAAGATCAACAAATATTATATGAGAATTCTATAGAATTCAATCACATTTTTCTACTTGTGATTTTCAAAACACATACATAAGTATAATAGTTCTTAGAAAGCTTTTAAACAAACACAACTCAGCACAACAAATAATTATAATCAATAAATAATACATTTTTAAATAATTATTTTGGAGAACACCTCGAATAATGAGTTTAATAAATAATTTTAGTGATCCTAAATTACCTATTGAGATGAAAAATTATGTCCCTTAAGATTTTTTTTTCACGGTAGGGGCACGAGACATAACTAGGTGTATGTTTGTAAATGCCTATTTAAAATAAAATCTTTATCAATTTCAAATTACTAAAAAAAATATAATACAAATGGCAACTGACAACTAAAACTTAAATATCCATACTTTTCTAGAAATTACAAATTTTTACTTGCCTTTGGGTAACCGAAGTGAAGACCAGTTGCCACCCATAATCCAGCAAAAAATCTGTGCTTAATAACGTTATTCATAATTTTGTCCCCACCATATACAATTTTTTTTTTCAATTATTAGGTGAACTAAACGTTCGTAAATGTTCTTCAATTGATTTTTTAATGTATCTTACTTTAGCTTTAGCCCCATAAACATCTAAATCATTTCTAATTGCCTGAAGTGTTTCATTTGAAATTGAATTTAATTAACTTCCCTATAAATGTTTTCAATATGTAGATTCTAGTTGGTTACATTATCTCTCTCGCTCTGCATGCAAATATTTATCCTTGATTTCTGTTGTGTATCCTTGTATTGATTTTAGTGCGCATTTATGTGCGCATTATCGTTTAGACGATAGCGATTGTATTATGAGAATTGTTATCGTTATAGAAATGGTTTTGATGATGGCAGAGAAATAAAAACGAATATAAAAACTATATAAAATTGTTTTTCTTTTAAACATCTCTATTGGCAATGTTGAGTTGGCTAAAGTTGTGTGCGAAAGCGTTTGTGCGTGTATGTATGTTTCTATTCGTGTGTTGATTTTCTCCACCGTTTCTAACTTGTTGGAATTTCTTTATCTATCTACTTAAACTTAAAAATAAAATAAAAACACATCAAGTAAAAACTTCATAGAGGTAATGACGAAACTGTTATACCCAACACTAGAAAAAACTTAGGAATTAAATTCAGTAAAAAAAAAAACGAAAAGCTCATACGCCATACTTCTCCAGTATCCTTTTAAAGCATATATTATTCTTATGCGGCCATTTTTGTTAAATCTTCGAGCCAAAGTTGCAACAAACTTTTTGCTTAGAATGTAATCCATAGGTTTAATTGTTATTACCTTTTGTCAGAAGTAACTGAAATGTTTAAGCCAATCGCTCCATAGATCCACTCAGCGGAGTATTTAAAGTCTTAAAAAGCAGTTCATTACAGTCTTCTAAAAATCAAGGACAAACATCTTATATTATTGAAATGAAATGTAGCAAAAGCAGAGGAGAATCCAATATGCCATCATTGTTCCTAATAGTGCTTCGTTTCAAAATTGTAAAGAAAGTTGGTAACATTAGCGTAGATGAGGGCTGAATCACTCATAGAAAACATTTAACCGCCTTCCGGACTTTTCTTCATTCTTTTGGAATTCTAATACATGAGACAATTATCTTGTTCTTCAATAGACTTTAACCCCTCCAGAAGAGTTTTCCAGTTACGCTAATGGTTGGCAAGAAAATGTTTCCTTACTTGATGTGGAGGGTAAATTGCAAAAAGGAAAAGATAAAACAAAAACAAAAGAAAAAAAGATTTTTTGCTGATTATCGTTTTCTTATTGGCTAAAGAATTTTTTCTTTATTTTTAAAATTTCAACTCCTTCCTTTTTCGTTCTTTTTTACTTCTTTTCTAACAAAATTAAATTTATTTATTTTTACTGTATCTTTAATAATTAAAGTGGATAAATGACTTGAGCAGAACAATTAATTTATTTTAAAGAAAAGAAGTGATGCAAAAAATTGCTGCTGGTGTTACCTTTAAAGATACACATATGTACATATTTTAATATTGTTAATATTGTACAATAATACTGGCTGTTTTATATACATATATTAGCAGATAGCACAGTATGTTATAAATAAGGAATTTTGATTTATATTGAGCAAAAAGAAATATTTTGTTATGTGTAGAAAATATTATATAATACTGATCTGTCACAATAATCCTTGGATTTCTTTGAAATTTTTAATGCTAGTGTTGAATTTGTTAGTTTTTTTATAAATTACAAAATATTTATTTTACAATTTGCTTATATTCTTCAAGGTTTTGTTTAGTTTTACATGTTTTAACCAACTTCAAGAAAAAGGAGGTTATACATTTTTTAAACTTTTTCTAATGTTTGTACACGCATGACTTCATCATTTGACAACCGATTCGAAAAAAAATTCCTATTTGAAAGGGACAGGCAATTTACCCCGTCCTCTATTCATGAACCGATTTCCAAAATTAATTTTTTCCTTTGCAAGAATTTGATTGTAATTCATATTTATTTATAAATTTATTATCGCATAACTCCCCCATTTATGGACGAATCTTTAAAGAATTTTTTATTTGAGAGTGTAGCTTTCAGTTTGGTTTCATAGAAATTATGTAGGAATCGGAAGGGCAAAGTGGCCGCCCAAAATAACGATTAACATATCTCCGCCATATACGGACAGATTTTGATTTTTTTTTATTTAAGGGGCATGTCAAACTTTCCTGGGAGGAAAATATAAGCCATAAATGGATTATATCGGCTTTAAACTCACCAAAAGTTGCTTTTGTCTTGTAATCTGTTTGATTAGTAGTTATTTTTTTGCAGAATTATGTTTAAAAATATTGGCCAACTTATTGGGTAGTATGGAATAAAAATACTATAATAATCGCTACAAAACTCTCAATAATAGTGTGCAATATATGGGTACATTTACACACTAATATGAAAGCTTTTTCACATTTCCGGTATTCATGTTCATGCGAAATATCATTAAGATCGTCTAGAGTACAATAATGACTAGATCAATATAATTAAATCAAATCCTCCCTTCATATACAAAAGTTTCTAAAATGAATAAGTTAATGGCAATAAATACCTTAGCCAAACTTTGTTTTAATTAACTGTTATGCAGCTGCATCTGACGATAAACATCCAAAAGTTATCAAAACATACGCTTCAGCAAACGGAATCATTGTCACTGCCGCCGTCGTCGTCATCATCATCATCATCATTATTTTTGTCGCCTTTTTGTTTCTTTTCGAAAGCAAATAATGACAACAGGAAAAGTACATTAATTTTACTCAAAATAAATGAATGTTGCTTTGAGCAGGGAAATACTAACGCACTGGGCTGGTGTATTTCGAGTAGACAGAATTATCAAAATCACTATATATGGGATTTTGATAGCACAAATTGGTCATTAAACGCGCACGTAGCAAAATCTAGATGACATTAAAAAACTTTCACAAGCAAACAAAATATTTTAGAAATTGCATGTATGTATGCATATGTACGTGAGTGAAGTGTAAATACGAGTGGTATTTATGGAAATGTATTTCATGTGGATACGTACACCGGATCTCCTGTATTTGTTGTGGCTATAAATAAATATCTCGTAAATCTATTTTATAGCTAGAAAATTAAAGCTCCAGGACTCTTTGTTTTATGGCAAAAAGGCACCATTCATGTTTAGTCATTTAGCACTTATTTTGTACTCAACAATATATGTATGGAAAAGACTCAATAATACTAAATATGTATGTATGTATGTACATATGTACACGTACTCGTATGTGTATTAAGAGTGTCCAACCAAAATACCTCAAGTTTATTCAGTTGAAAAGCTATTAGTGGAGGGCAGGTGGATGAAGGGCCAAACATTTAACCGATTTCTAATAAATTTTAGAGAAGGATAGAAATTTATACACTTACAAAAATTTCATATACATTCTTTGATACACAGTAATTGTGGCACATCGAAGTCTCGGTTTAAAGGCTTTTTCAAAAGTAGTTAAGAGTATCTACAACTTCTGAATAAAAAATTACAAGAAGGGTAAAAATATTTTATTAAAAACTTGTTCAATACAAGTAAATAAAGAGCGAAGTAAATATCGCACACAAAATGTCTATCTCCCTCAACCACGAATATGATTAAAATACAGCAAAAAAAATTACTTTTTAGAAATATACAGTTGAGCTCTCTCACAAATAGCATTTCAAACGGTGGAAGGAGGTTACGTCTGTCTCCCATATATCCTTAATTTTTAAAATTCAACTTTAGCTGTAAAGGGATACGTCAGCCAAACATATATACTTAATTTCAGATAGAGAAATTAAGGTACAATTATAATTAGAATGAAGTATGATATTTACAGCAATTTCATGAATTAGACATGGAAGCTTTCCTTTAAATTTTAGTTCAACAGGTGCAAGGATATTGATGCATCCCATAGAAAAGAAATTAAATTTTCGTAACGACAAAATACATTAATATTTCTGTCAAAAAAAGTCATTTTAACTTCTATTACCATTTGAAAAAGCAAACAAAATATAGAAAACTTTTTTAGAGTGAACTTTTAATAGAAAGAAAATAGTTAACAAGTTGCTAAATAGAACCAAAATAGTGAAGTACATATCGCTCCTTTAATGCAATATGGTCATATTTCTAAATAAAAAGAAGTTGGCTAAATACGATTAAACTTTTTAAAGTGTTATCCTTCACACCGACACTTCTTCATATAACTAAAGTTGACATCCAGATTTTATTCTACATATAAAGAGGATATTGGTAGATACTCGTATAACCAATTTATGGTTTACGAATGAATAATATAAAAGTTTCATGTTTCAACTAATGAAACTGGGATAGAAAAAAAATCAAAAGATTACATTCTCTTTCTTAAGACACTTAGTATTTGCAACCATGAAGGAATAATTTTTTCTGGTGTACTTTTGTAACGTTCCTAATCCTCTTTTCGTGTATGAGTGCTATTACCATTGATAGGCGTTCTTCAAACAAAATGTTTTAACTGAAATTAACATTTAATGACATAAACAACAATATAAAGATCGTACCAAAAATTAAACATCTACGGCAAACGAGTAACACCAACCTACCACCAGGACAATAACGTCAGCAGCCCTCTCCACTGCCTAGTTACTTGATTCAAGCAAGCAGCCAGCAACAGATTCAGCAGTAGCAGTAAATTTGTATAAAATCACAAGGTATTTAATGGACATTTTCTAATACATTCAACAATTACGGAACACACAAATATAACAAGATGTGCTTGTTAGTACTGGTATGTACGTGTTTTTAGTTTTCGAATCTAAAAAGGACTTTAACATGACACGAACTCTGACTGTTGGTTGTTGGCTGGTTAAATGCTTAAGAGTCCATTGTGGGATTTATTTAATTCTTATTTATGATTATGATGTTCAACAAAATAGTATGAAGCCAAACGAACATGCGACGGCTAAATAACAATTTTCAAACAAATTTTTGAATAAATTTGATTTCATTTCGTAGCCCGAAATAATTAGAACAGTTTGTCCTCAAGGCTGATGTTCATTGGAATTCTTGTTTGGACACGAGCGCCACATACGAGTTTATTAATATTAATTTTAAGATAATATTAAGGGTTCCTTAGTGATTGTAACTGGCTCTTAATTGCGCCTGCAGAATCATTATCTAAGGAAACCGGGGAAGTATGAAAACCAAAGTCCGAAATGCGTTCATAAAATCTGCAATGATACTAAGGCTTTGAAGTAAGTAAAAATAAATCACGCAATAGCGTACCAAGACATAATTTAATCCTTCAATATAAAATGGTATAGATTTAATTAAAGTAATTGCGTCGGCACAAGCCACAGACGACTCTTCTACTAAACTATTGACGACTGCCCTTTGCAATTTATTGACGACACTTTCCTCTTAGTACAGAGCGACTCTATAACTTGTAATTTTACTGAAATTCCATAAAAGCATTTTTTGATTTAATCTCTGCACTGACGTAATTTACACGTTTTTTATTGTAATCGCTATGTTGCACCCTCAGGAATTTTTTAAGAAATTGCTGGTGGAAGAACTGTAAGATTTAAACGTAAATATTTCTTCCTAAGCGTTATTATAAGAATCTTTTTAAAATTCTCTAAAGATTTGTGAGTTTTACACAAAAATTATTGTATATAAGCAATTTTTGTCGTAAGGAGGCATCAAACATCGCATGGCTCACTAAATTATAACACAGCAAAAGAGAGCTTCCCAAAAAAAAAATGCTGAGATTAGGAAATGCAAGCAGTATAAATTAGAATAATTTTCAATGAAGTTGTCATTACGGGATGTTATCGTTATTGATTCCTATTCACCGATTTGAAAGCTGTCTTCATTATGATGGGAAAAGCAAATTTTAAATTTTTTTTCGGAAATAAAATAATTTCATATTAAAATGGGATTAGTTATTTACCGCCTGGTATAAACTTCACTTTTTTTTAAAGGAGTACAAATTCGCCACTGGTCACGATTTTATTTTCCTTATTTAAAACAATTTTTTCATTTATTATAACCCAGCAAAAGAGAGCTTCCAAAAAAGGCCTTTAAAATGCTGATATTTGGAAATGCAAGCAGTGTGAATTAGAATAATTTTCAATGAGGCTTGTCATTGCGGGATGTTATCGTTCTTGATTCCTATTCACCGATTTGAAAGCTGTCTTCATTATGATGGGAAAAGTAATCTTTTAAGTCTTTTTTCGAAAATAAAATAATTGCACGACTTTATTTTCCTTATTTAAATCAAATTTATTCATTTATTGAAAATATTATTGTGTATAAAGCATGGATTTTCAAAAGTAGTTTAACAGAATTCTAGAAGTTGACTTGTCGACTTGCTTGGATTTTTGGAAGTAATGAGTATGTTTTTGCTTTAGAGCGCCTCCCATTTTTTACTGGGAAATAATAGTAATATTGACAATTTTAACTGAAATTATCTGAATGGTTCTTATACTTATTTGACTTGTTACATAAAATATTAAATTGTTTGGCGATTTTTACTATTTAGCTACAAAAATTTAATAATTTTTAGTTAAAAATATCTAACAGTAGAAAAACGAATTGCATTTTATATATATTTTATATATTTTATTATATTGAAGTTTCATACGGCCAAACTAATAGCACTTGTATTCGATTAAAATGTTTGAATTTCTTTTACGATAAAAACTAAGGACCGATAGGCGAAGCCGAATACAAGCAATGACTGCTTTTAAAGGAATAATCTAGAATTTAAATGGTCTAGTGAAAAGAACCAGTCTAAATTAGATTGACAGGGCGACCTGCAAAAAAAATTTCAAGTACATATGGATGCCATATTGCTTATTATTATGCCTAGAGGACTTACTCCACTTCCAGCACAGCCTACGTCCCAGCAGAGACGAGCAGTCGCAAGTGTTCAACTTATCTTTTCCCTCTTCATAAAATAAAGTCCTACAGCGGCTACAGTAGTGTGCCAGCAAGCTTTTCCCAGGTATTAGGAGCTATTTGTCTCAAGCACTTTTTGATGACGGTCGAAGCGTAAAATACTTTACAGTTTTTTATGTCGTATCTGTATAATTGTTTCTTCCTTGAATACTTCTACCATTTTTATAAGCATTTTTAAATCATATCATAATCCTACTTTAATTCAACCCGAAATTTATTTCTTTAAATAACTAATAAACTCATTTTAACTCTTTTGTCTTACTTAATACAAGGTCTTAAATTATTTTATAAATTTCAAGATCATTAGCATTTTGTATTTATTTTTAGGTAATTAAAACTGCTTTTATACATAAAAACCGTCATCACACGGCATCTTAATTAACAAAAAGACCAGCTCCTAAAATGTATTTGAAAAAAAAAAACCAAAAGTTAAAAACAAATAAATCGTTGTCAAATAAAACATTTTTATTACAATCAACCAATTGAATGTCATGTTTTAAATTACGTTTTGTATGTTATTTTTTAATTAGTAATTTAAAGAATATAATAAATAAAATTAACAGGTAGACAGGCGTTTTACAGATCTTTATTAAGAAAGTCTGCCATCGTGGTCGACAGCAGTGAGAGGAGGAACTATAAATATGATCTGATCTTTCGTTCAGACTGTGGCAGGCTGCTGCTGTCTGGCTCTACCCCTGTATACAAAGTCTTATCTTTTGTGAATAAATACATACACATGTAAAAAAAATATATTTAATTTATTTCTTTTTCATGCTGTAGTACCTGTGAGGATATGTATACATACACACACACTCTTATATACATACATATAAGGACCGTGTGACAAACAAAAATACCTACATCTTTTTCTTTTAAACAGCAGGCGGAATGTATTGCTCATTTGTAGAATAACTTGAACTGATAGAATTAATTGGGGACCTTTTGTTTAATTTTGTTGTTTTCGGTTTGAGACTTTGTTGTTGCTGAAGTCATTGTTTTTTTTTTTTCAAATACAGAATTGTTGCTGTTTCTCTTAATTGATCGTTTGACCACATGTTGACTTTGAGATTCAAAATGAATATTTCAAAACCGATTTTAAGTTTGGTTTTTGCTCTAATTATACAGCTGACCGTTAAAAACTAAATCCGTATTGGTTGATAATATTCAAAGGAGAGATAAACACGAGAGAGTTGAGAGTTTAGAGGCGTGGTCGAAAATCAAGCATTTTAAGTCACTATTGGTTTTTATTTCATTTCATTTGATGCCATTATTATAATTAAGATGAGTTTATAAATCTTTTTTTATCGTTTTTCTTTTTCAATGGAGGGTATTAATTTTAAATGATCATAAATTTTAATAATCTTTTGTTTTTTTTTTCAAATTCATTGCAGTTTTTTAAGTATAAAAGAGATATTGAAAAATTCAGACCACCTACTTGTTGTGGAAAGTACTGCCTTGAAATTTAATGATTAAATACATAAATAATATTTTTGTTACGTAATTAAATAAGCGTTTGTAGAAGCAGATTTTCCAATATTTAGGTTTCCAATATTTAGGTTTATTCACAGGACTCGAAAAAAAAAACTAAACGCAAGAATAAAACAATGTTCAGAAAAGCCATAAAAAGTCATTGTAGTTATCAATTGAAACGAATCAAAATATTTATAGGCCTCTTGCATCGAAAAATTTCCGTTAAAAATTTTTTTGTTGAATAATATATTCTTTTTTATAGATCTGTTCAGTGCATCTGAAGCAATACTCCAAAAAACACATTCGTATATTTAATGATTTTATTTCTGCAAAGAAATTAAGTTTATATAAGTTCTATAAAATGTTCTTGATTTTATTTTTCCAAATCTAGGCATACACCTGAGCACAATTTTATGTGAATCCAATCCCAATTTTAAATTAAAAAAAATTAATTAATGCATATTAGAATGATAAATTATTTCTAAATTTTTAATAAAAAAGAAAAAACTACGTATACGAATTAAAAAAAGTTGAAAATATAGACAATCTTATTACATAAATTACAGTTTTAAGATTAATTTACAATTTTTAACCTTTCCGGAAATTTTACGATATTGAACTTTTTAGACAATATGAATTCCCCTTATAACTGTATAAAATTTTGACGGTTTTACTTCATAAATTTCTACCTCCGGAGAACTTATTGGCATAAATATGCCATACCTGGAGTGTACATCAAGATCTCCAGGTCATTTGTTGCACTATTTTCATCCTAACGCGTCCAGCTCCGCTAATAACTGCCCAATTTTATTATATATACCAGCAAATGATTGAGGTTAAAATTACTTCAAACAAAAAATTATGTAACAAATAAAAATAAAAAATAATTTGACGAAAAAATCAATTTTAATTGAAGAATTATAAAAATATAAAAATTTTCATCTTAAAACCGTATTAATTAATCATAAAAAATTACTTTCTTCTTTTAGTAAAAATTTATTATTTCTAAATATTTATTTAAAAATATTTATTCGAGATATTCTCCAAAATAATTATTTTAGGGAAGTTATTGTTTGTTGTTGGCTTAGCTGAAAAGCATTCAAAAACGATTTGGCTAAAGAATTCGTCAATGAAATGCAGTTAATTACTCAGCTGAGCCAATAATAAATAACAAAGTTTTTTATTAATTATTTCTACTATTAAAAATAAAATAAGCGTCATAGAATTTATTTTTTTTTTTAATTAAAATTAAAAACTTTCGGTTAAAAAAACAACATAAATAATAACTATTTTCGCTCAAAAATATAAAAATGAATAAGCAACAACTGTTTCTATAAAAAAAAATTAATGAATAAAAAAATAAAAAAATACCAACTATTTCTGTACTTAGAAATAAAAGTTAGGAAATGACAATTAGTTCTGCTTAAAAAATTGCTTCTATAAAAATAATTAAAACCAAAATATAATATCTCTGCTTGAGAAAAAATTACTATTTCTGTAAAAATATATAAAAATTAAAATTTTTTTCTGCCAAAAAGAATTTGAAAAAATCTAAAAATAATGATTATCTTTTAATTTTTCTGAAAAAATAACATCAACTACGATCCCTGTTAATATAGTATACGTGGTCTGTTCAAAGAAGGTTGAGAAGATGTGAAAGATGACGCTCGTCCCCGAAGCTCCATCGCATCAAAAAAAAGGTAGTGGAGAATAGTCGAATCACTATTAGAGAAGTTGCAGAGGATGTCGACATATCGATACAATTATTTCGCAAATATCAGCAGTATGGTAGTAAAGCTCGTTCCAAAATTGTTGAATTTTGAAAAAAAAAACTGTCGCATGGGAATCAGTCAGTCAGCATTTGTGGCTTCAATTTTTAAAAATATGCTTAGTTATCAACTGATCATTAAAATGACTTCAATTTTAATGCTTAGGATTAGTTACTGTTGTCTCCCAAAAAAAAATCACTTCACTTAAATTTATTTTATATAAAATCACTTTCTGCAAAAAACATCACAACCAAAAACAACAACAAGTTCAAAGTTTTCAATTCAAGCATAACTTAATGGAAAAGTAAAATAATATTTTCGTCTCAAGAGTTGATTATAAAATATAATGGTCTAAAATTTTTACACAATATGAAGAACGAATTGATTAACTCGGAATTTCTATTGTAACTCAAAATCAGACATTTTGTCTTATGGTACTTTTGCTGCAAATGGCCAATATGGAAAAGGATGTACAATAATGTTCCGAAATGTTCCTTCAATGGTACTTGTCCATTAAAAAAATTTATGACATACAAAAATATAAATGAATTTTAATTTAAACTTCGTTTGAATTTATTGACTCATTTCATTTTAACTTATTCCAACACAATATCCATTCATATTGGCATGCATGACCGCGGTAGTCCAATACTTATGCACACACACACACACATGACATATGCAAGTTACGAGTATTATGTCTGTCTGTCCTAGTAAATATGAATTCATGCATTTTAATAACGAGATGTATGAAAATCCATTATTTAATATTATTTGCTTTCATTCTTTGTGTTCATTTCTCTTTTTTTCATTTTTCTGTATACGCAAATGTATTTGCATTTAAGCAATAATCTCATTTTCCACATGAATATATTTTTAATTTTGCTTAATGTCTTTCTATATGTGCATATCTCGTATCTGAATGTGTGTATGTGTGGTGTACATAAATACTTATATACTCGTAAGTTCTTTTATTATAATTATATTTATGCAAATTTTGCAATGCGAACGGTACGAAACTCAAATATGTGAAAAACAAAATTCTTTACATTTTTTCTTCTGGATCTGTTACCAATTTCCAAAAGCTTAAAGGCACAATTTCAATAGTTATTTAAATTATGTATATACATACATATGTATTTAGTATATACATACATAATCGTACATATGCGTACATACATACATATGTATATCCTCTTTTACAGGACTATGGTTGTACGTACTTAATGAAGGAAAAAGAAGGAAAACTCCTTGTGTTAAATTTTCTTATGGCTCTGAATTGGTGGCAAATGTTGGTGGGTGGTTTAACCATTTCTTGCAACAATAAAAAAACTGAACAAAATTAATTTTTTTACAAAACACTGTTTACATATTACTTACACCCTCGCAAATTTATGCCTTTTATAATCTCAAACTAGAACTAGAATTAGAAATATTTCCTTTCTTTTTTTTCTAAAGGGTGGTCCAGCCATAATGTACGGTGTTAATTGTGAGTCGAAACTTAATATCAGTGTTTGAGAAATTCAACCAAGTAGTGGTACACAATTAAGCAGAGTGTTATGATTTTTGAAGCCTTTTACGAAAATGGGCGTTCAAATCAAAATGCATTTCGTGCACTTCATGATTTTTTGGTCAGCGTAATCGACCAAATGTGTCTACAAACGGGACAAATTTCCGCAAACCGGGTCTGAAGGAAATGTTAAGACACCTGTGCATAGATCGTTCTCCGCAAAACATTTGTAATTTTGTTTATTTTCTAGAGAAGTCAAGAACGATTTCATTTTCACTTTTGAACGAACTTGAGTTTTGGTATTTAGTTATTTTATATAACGACTTGCAACATATAATTATGTGGTTCATCATGTGAAGGTGATGTGATCTTTAATTGATATGCACGAGTAAAATGAAATAGCAATTAGGATCGATTTAAGGAGTTGAAAAAAATTTTAAATATCTTCAAGCACTGTGTAAAGCTTTAAATAAAATAACGGAAAATTTTATAGAAAATGATATAATGCTTATCAAGATTTAACAAAAATACCAGTGTGTACGAAAACCTAGCAAAATAGATTTTTGGCGACACATGCCAACCATTTGAAACTGGAATGGAATAAGGGCCATATTTTGTAAAACGAATGAAAATAAAACCAAACCAAAATATTTTTTTTATTATCAGTATAAATAGAAGGAATAAAAATTCGTTCTAAAATTTTTCTTTATTTTTCTGTTCGATTTTTTTTCTCAAAATTTTTGGCGCTCTTCAGTATTTTTGATGATGCAGTTTAATAAATAAACAAAATGAAATACTAACAAGGCCTCTAAAATATAAAAGTCATATAACTTGTCTTTTAAAAAACTGGTCTGACCGAATTAAACCCAGACAGCCAAAGTTGACTATCCCAGCTGTTTAACAACATAAAATCTTCAAAAACGCATTTTAAGTACTAAAGATTTTTTTGTAAATAGTTTTTTTTTAACTGGTAAACAATATGTAAAATTTTTCAAAATAGAAAATCCCATTAGACATTTCCTCGAAATGTAAAAAAAAAAATCAAATGAAGTTTATTGGACGATATTGTAACAAATAAAAATATTTGAATAATGAACTTTTCAAATTTGTTTGTTGTACCGACATTTATTGGTCGTTAAACCGATAATGAGTCGGCATATGAATATTTATAATTTGCATAAACAATTTTTAAAAAATTGCACACCTTTGAATTTGTTACATTTAAAAATACCAACTTTTTTTCAAAAATATGTATGTGAAGCATATATTTTTCCAAACTTTTTTAAATTTTTAGTATTTTGAAAGGAAAAAATGTTTACAAGAAAAAAATTGGGCTAGAAACGGCTAGAATTCTAAAATTGGAATTATCCAAACTTATAGCCACTTTTAAAAGAAAACTTTTGATATCAACAAAATTTGCTATCAAAGGAAGGCTTAGATTACAATAAAAATAAACTGCGACAGAGCAAAAGAGATCAAAATAAAAACAGTTTTTGGAACACATTTTCATCTTTTTGGGAATCGCGATGTTGAATAAACAATAATTTTAATGCATGGACTATATATTAAGGAAACATTAGTCAAGACAACATATCACCAGAATATAGAGCTATACTCAGCAACAAATGATCTACTGTTATATTAAAAAATTTTCTGTCAAAATCGTGTATATGATGCAAAATCATCATGTCTGTCAGCCCTGCAACAGATCGACATTCCCAAGTAATTGCATCTATTGTAACATAATGAAAATATATAATAATCATCAAGGTGACTTTGAAATATTATTATTCATTGTGGCATATTCCAATTTGAAACATGCTTAAAAAAATACTCCGATTTCAAAAACAAATTTTATAATATTTTTTCCAAACCACCCTCGCATCCTGATTTTAATATGTACGTGTATGGGATTGAGATAATAGCTGGCAAATGTTGGACGAAATATAATTTTCTTTTTTAATATTCTCCCGTACACATTTAGTTTATTTATTGATTCACATATTGGATGCTGCTCCTTGTTGCTGTTGTACGAGTAGGTACTGTTGTTTCAGTTGGTGTTCCTATTTGTGCCGCTCGTATTACAAGAAAATATAGTATAAAAAAAGTAAACAGAGCTGGAAAATAATAAAATCCCGAAGTATTTTAATGCAGCATTGAATTTATTTTAAATTATTTGAAATATTCCCCCTCATTATGATTGTCGCGTCGACGTCACATCAAGTCAACATTAAAAAAAGACAGCAGTTCTGAACTCCTTGTAGGCAATAATTAGCTAATATTGTTGGCCAATTGTAATTTTATAAGCCATAGTAGTAGTAATATACTATCAATAACATTTAATAGTTCTCGATAACGATTCCACAATTGCCAATATATTGATGTCGACTTGGTGTGACGTCGATGTCGACAATCATAATAAGGGGGATTGTCTCAGTTTTAAAATTTATTTATATATCTATAGTGGATCTTTAACTAGTCTATAGGTTCTGCTGATGCTTGTGCTAGCTCATCAGTAGACCTAAAGCTACATATATATTTATAAGTTCAAAAAGTTGAACTCGTATGTTCGTAGAAATATTCCCAATAAATAGTAGAAATATATTAAAAAACATAGAATATTAGAAAACTTTTCAAGAAGACATATCCAACCTAGACCTATTTAAAAATAAAATTACAGCAAAAACAAATTGCAACAGTGTGGGGATTAAAATAAAAATAATTTTTATTTTGGAATTTATCTTCCCCGTTTTAGGAATTCTAGTTAAGAAAAACATTGAAACTTTATGTTAAAGAATTAAAATTGATGGCATCATATCGTCAACAAATAAAATCGGTAATTGCTATTTTGGTAAATTAACTCTGAAAAATCGGCAAAGTAACATCAAGTAATCATCTCTCCTGGCAACCCTGTCTATAATACAGTGGAACATGCGATCGTGTGGTTACTCCAGGCAGCATTTTGAAGCCCTGAACACGAAATTCTACATTAAATTGATGTTTACCCAAGAAGGGAACTTTTAATTACATGTAATATAAATTAGTTTATAATCATTTTAATGTTTTAAAAACGTTTATGTTGATAAAATAAATCTGCGGTATACAACAGCATGCCACATGCCCAGCTCTTTCCAACTCAAAATCTAGATGAGACTATTTTCCAACTTCTGTACTTGAAATAGAAAATTCTACTAAAATCTTCACACACTTTAAGATGGCAGCCAACTTTAAATAGACAACCGTTTGTTTGTGCCTTTTTTCACAAAATCAGGGTGGCAAAAAAATATTTTGTGGCATGCGGATGCACAAAAACACACCCTTCTTTATCGTAAACGAGTTCTTTAACGTTTTTTTTTAACTTGACTGTCTGTTTATTTTCTTCTTTTAAGCTGCGTGTTGTTGTTTTTAATGCCCTACCCATGGACCCTTTTAATGTTTAAAGTAGATGTTTGTATGTGTGTGCTTCATTTTTCTCATTTCCTATCGAACATTCCGCACACTTAGCAAAAAGTGTGCGTTCGTGTGTGAGTGTTTTGTTTTTCCTTCTTATAATGTTTTTCTTATATTAATGTTATTTTATTTTCTTTTTCTGCTGCTCTTATTTTTTGTTTTTTCTTTCTACTTCTTGAAATTCCATTCGAATAGTTTATTTAGGTTCATTTTCATCCATCCAAACAACCATTCGCCACTTCCTGCGGCCATTGTTGCCATTGTGTGCGCTCGTAAAAAAGATTTATTGCAGAGACGCGTTGTTCTTGGGGCACACGTATCTTATTCCAAGTATTCCTTTATTTTTTACTCTTATTTATTTTTTGTAAGTTGGTATACCAGTACATGTGTGCGTTGAACTTTTTTATATTTTTCCAACTGTAAGTTTTAACACATACAAACATATATGTACATATTTATATACATACTAGTACATATAGACAAACGTATTTGTTCATCCATATAACCCAGTAAACATTGAAAAAAGTGAAACTTGTGTTCAAAGAATAACTATTTCATAGATTCCGAAAATCCAGTAATGTTCTTTTCCAACTTCTTGGGAATGCAAGTTGACGAAAGTTTAATTAAAGAGCGGAATTAGTATCATAGATCTGGGAAAATTTTATCTCGTATTTTAAATACTTTTTTGTAAATAAATATATACCTGTCTTTATTTTTTCCAAAGGACGAAGGTGATAAAAAATTTCATTTCAAGAAAGTTGATTGCAAGAATTGTTGGCCTTAAGGCAACAATAAAAATTTTAAGTGATATATGTTCTAGTTTTTGACAAAAAATATAGTATATAAAATACCGTCTTAGGGCAATGATAATGAAGAATGTGATAAGGTTTATATAGGAACAACTCAATATTCATTGAGTATCATCTTCAGGATACTCAATGCGTATCGAAATATCCATATTTACAAATAAAATTGTCTAAACACTATATAAAATCTTGAGCTTAAATAGTATTTTAATCAAAATTGTTATAAAAAAGTCAAACAAAATCTAGAGATATTACAATTTATGTTAAAACATTGGAGGATATCAGAATTTTCAATACCTCCCGATCACAAGTTGTGAATCTTTTTGACTATCCTTGGGAGTTCCTTGTTTTTACTGAATAATATTGAATACAGCCGCAAATGCTTATTGGGTAATGAGCCCAAGCAACATGTCTATGCACATACATACATCTAGTATAAAAGTTTATATAAAGAGAAACGGCATTAGGCGTCTTCATTCCAACATGCTAGCGGAAATGGGGTTGTATCTCCTTAATTGTGCTGCGTAGTCAATGTTTGTTTCTTGCTTATGGTTGTTGTTGTCGCCGCTTTGTTATACAAACCTCCGTGCGCCGGCAAGTACAAAATTGCCTTTTTGAGAAATCTTATAAATGCTTAATGCTTCTTTAACTTATCTTCGTCAGGCGCGTATTGATAAAATATTTCAGAGATGCCAAATTATTTGATAAAATCAGCAATTCTTGTGAGTGGAAGCAATAGTTCCCAAAGTGTACTGAAATGTTGCAAAACATAATGACAAGCGATCGTTAGAACTCTAATAGAGGATGCTCTCTTCCTATGTAATAGAACAAATTAATTTGAATTAAAAAAGTAGTCTTTTACCCTTTAAGCCCCATTAATTCACACGATCCTGTTTAATAGAATTCGATTTCTTGTTACGTTTGTTGCTGTTTCTCTTAAGAAAATAAATGCTCGAGAAATTAAGGTATGGGCTAAAAAGAATTTTAGCACATTTTTCACATCTGGGACTTTTTCTTGTAATCATCTTTTAGCTCCAACATCTTAGATTCAGCTTGTATTTTATTTCCTTTGGATGTGTAGGTAAGTACGTGGCGAACTGTATTCTATGTGATTGTAGCCTTTTAGACTGACAATTATGAGAATTATAAGGACTATTAATCTAACCATTTTCTACAGCTGTTATGCTGCGTGTAACTAAATACACTAAAAATATAATAAACTAAAGTATAAGAAAACTTACTACATTTTAGTTCAAAATGGTTTTCGGCCAAGGCCATTTTTCTGGGATTCAGTAAAAATTTCTTCGCTCTTTGGCAAAAAATAAATAAATAAATTATTTTTATTATCACAATACGCTAATAATTCCAAAAATATTATTCCTTAAAAAGCTTTCTTTGAATTAAGCCCGCAATAATTTATTCAAATGTTACAAACACAATTACAAATTATATTATAATTTTGGTGCCATGAATAGCAACAAATACTTTCTTAAATCAGAACAGATTTTTAGGTGGGAGTCGAGCTCACAAACTATGAACTGAAAGGCTACTGCACTACCCACTAGCCTACCGAGAATTAACATTTACCAGTTATAACTTTCAATTTGCTATGAAAATAGTAGGGCTTTATTATTAATCTGCCTATAATTTTAAGTTTTTGGTAATCTATCTATATACATATATAAAATAGGATGTGTATATGTATGTATGTAACGTAATGGCTCCAAAACGGCAGGGCCGATTTTGACAAAATTTTCAGGGAACCTTCAGAATACTCGGGCGGGTAACACTCTGAAGTCCGATTTTTTATTTTCGGTATGTGAGCGGAGGGCGTGGCAAAATCCAATAATTCATAAAATGAGAACGGCTTGGCCGATTTCTGTAAAACTTTTTGTCAGTTGTTCGTATTTTCGAGGAGAAGGTTTTTATGGAAGAAAATCCCTCCGGAAAAGTCGGAAAATTGAAAAAATCGAGTTTTTGTATGAAATTTTGTTTGAAATTATTCCTTAATGGCTTTTCAAATTAAAAAAAATAGAAAGTTTGTCCGAAGGCTTAAAACTGGGGCGAGGCGAAGTTCGCCTGGTCCGCTAGTTTTTTATAAAATCCCATAAAGAATGAAATAAAGAATATTTCTTTTTAATTTTAGAAAAGTTTTATAAATATTTTGTAAATATTAAGGAAAAATTTGAACTATTAGTTAATAAGTAATGTCTTAAAATTCGGTCCTAGTTCAGTCAAACACCTCACCAAATGAAAGAGAGCAAAAACAATTTGTGAAAAAAATTGTAAATTTAGTTTTTACTTTTCATACAATTTTTTGGCTCCATGGAAAACGACGCCAAACCAAAAATTAAAAATGGCCCCAACAATTTTATATTAAGAACAAAAATAGGTATTTTGGGCAATTTTTAACTTTTAAATTTGCAGCTTGGGGTGATTTTTGATATGTTTCTACTGAAAAAAATGGCCCAAAACAGGAAAACTTGCCCCAAATTAAAAAAAATTGTTGCAAAAATAGGAAAAATCACATCATAATTTTGTCATTGTTTTTAATAGATTTCCAAAGAGGTAAAATGACCCCAACGAAAAATGGTCCCAACACTTTTCTTTGAATACAAAAAAAATTGTAGTGCCATTTTTCTTTTGGAAGGACATTTTTCATTTAGGGGAGCGAAATTTAAAAAAAAGATTATAGAAATTTGGCGTTGCATTGAGTATAAAAAATTTTTGAATTTTTTATTAAAAATAAAAACAAAAATTTTTGGAATTTTGTTTGGAATTTTTACTTTCCTTTACTAAGATATAAATTTTTTATTCTGCCGAAAAGTAAACAATTATTAAATGTTAGAAATTAGTTCACGTACATATGTTGGTATTATACAGTTGTAATCGTTTTTAATTAAGGAAATTATTTAATTATTATCTGGGAAAATGTTTTCCTAAATGTAAGTTCGTTTAAGCTGCTATTTTTTGTTTCATTTACTTTTTTTAAGGTTGATTATATTTGCTTCTTTAAAACAAATTTTAGAATATAGTATTATTCTAAAATTTGTTTTCGTATTTTCCCATCGTTTCTAATTTTTGATTATTTGTCGTAATTTAAAAACAAAATACTGTGAACTTCCGATAAGATGAACCAATTGTTAATGTGTGAAATGTGGACTTAGCTGCCAATATGTCACACATTTCGTTAGCGCTGTCTGAGGCGCTATATATATGAATTTTGTAAAATTCTTATATTTAATTCGAAAGTTTTTGTGTGTATAGGTATACGAGGCTGAATGCTTTTTAAGCATGACGATGGAATTCTACTAATGATTCGGTTATCCCCAACGATATATCAGACAAATAGACAGCTAAGCGTACAAGGATAAGGAATTATTTGAGTTTATTTGTTATTTCATTTTACTTCACATTTTATAGATTTCAGTTATATATCGCGCTCAATGTACATATGTATATACGTACGTGTTACCTTATTTCAATAGAACTACATTTTTTAAGCTCTCAATCAAGTTTTATTTCACCGCAACAAGGAAAATGGGTTGCGTGAGGAGGTTGCAGGGAGTACTGTTTTGCGAAGATACGTTTAAGGATTTCCTACTTTTAAAGAAGTAGAAAAGTTAATTGTTTAATTAAAAAGCAAAGAAAAAAGAAATGGATTTGCCCTTGGTGAGGAACGTGAAACTCACACTGAATTTTTAAGCCAAGAACATCAGAAGCATTAAAATCTACTCACATTATCCTTTTCAGAAATCGTTCAAAATGTTCTTCCTCATGGCCCCAACCACTGACAACTTTATCCTATTACTGAATGGTTATGAATGGAAAATGCTACTATCATCCGCGACAGCGGGGTACCCCTGAATTTATTTCAAACTTGTTTGATAAGATCCCATATATACTCGCGTATATATGAGATCTCTGAAAAAGCTCGTAGTAAATCGATGAAAGTGCTCCACGCCACATTTTGTCAAACGTTTTAGACTAATCTGCAGTCAACACTTTTTTTACCAACTGTTTTTCCGAGAAGAATGTTCATAGATCTCATGTAGAGCATCGTCGGCTACGGAAACCATACCAGCGGTAGCTAAAAAAAGATTGGATTCACAAGACGTAAAGCAATTATACTCCCTATTATTTTGGCAAGTGCTTCTAGATGAAGATTGCCGATAGTCGACTGTCTTAAATACCTGATGCTTCATGCAACATGGCCCATTGATATAGTTTGACCATGTTCCTATTTCAACGAAACCTAGGACACACAACATACATAAATATTTTGAGAGCATTTTATAGAGTTGATTCCTAAAGCAGTTTCCTGCTGCAAGCCAGTTTATAGAAATTCCATCTTTACCTTGAGTCATGCAAGGCTTAAAATTTTAGGAATTTTAGCCACGTTTGACCTGAGTTTAGTGTTGTGGTAAGAAAATCAGCAAAGGCCAGAGCTTGTTCTGGACTAGTTATACCTCCAGTGATTATATGGCGATGCAATTAAAAGCCAAGTCGTGAGATCAATAATATTGCTTAAAAAGATGATGACTGATGATGGTATTGCATACTCTCAATAACTGAGAAATATTCACTCTGCTGAGGATCGCAATTTTTTTTTTAAATTAAGCTGACAGCAGAAAGTATTCAATTCTATACAAGTTAGACATGATTCTTGGTAGTAACTGTTAGGTATATGATCTGTTCGATCTAACAAATGCAACTGTTTGAATCACGGCACTGGAAAAAATCGTCTAAAATTGATAAATGAAAACTACAACTTTAGGCAACTTTCCATTAAAAAAATATTTAGGTAGTTGTTTACAAAGTACTATTGTCCATTTCTTGTAGCTGCTAATTCTCTTCTTTGGACGGTTGATTAGATTTTTTTTCTAACATTTCGCTGTTTTGGTTTTTGACCTTCGGATAACGCAAAATCTAAGCAAATAAAAATCGCATACTAAGAGACGCCCTACATCCTCCACCATTACTTCCAATTTTACGCAACTGTTTTCTTTAGAAATTACCACAATAATCACAGGAACAATATGCATAATTAACATTAAGCTGAAGGCCACTTCATTTAAAAAAACAAGTCATAATTATAACAAAATATTATTCATAATTTACCCATAATAAAATTATGGTTTGCAAAATGCAATTCTTAAGATTAAATGCTAAAATACAGTTCTTGACAAAAAACCCAAAATAACAGGTAAAAAACTTAAAAACTTGCTGGGAATATAGATTTGGAACTAAATGTTTAGTATGACACATTTTAAGAATGACTCAAGTTGACCTTCTCGTCATGCGAAAATAATCATAAAGATTGCTTTTATGACAATTTGCTGTTTTGTTTTAGCAAAATAAAATTTTTTATGCATCCCTTAACAGTCATACAAAAAATCCAAGAATAACACTGAAGACAACTCGAAAAAAAACAGCTGATACCTGTTTCATTGTCACGTAAATTCCACTGCCGTGTTTTTTATGTGATTTTGTAGTATTTCTGTTGTTTTTTTTCATCAGAGAAATTATTTCTCTTTGAAAAATGCCCTTTTTAGACATTTACGAGTTTGAAACGCAAAAGTAAAAGGAAAAAAAAGAAAGGAAAGAACATTAATGTGAATAAACGTTCCTTAATCTCGTTTATCGCCTCATATATCCTTATAACGGTCTTGTATGCACTAATACATTCAAAAGCACATAACATCCATTACAATAAACAATTGAAACCCAGAACAGTGCTCACCTACTCGCAGCCTTAAAAATCCAAACAGATGGTTCCCAGCAAACACAAAAGATTGAGATCTAATTGGAAATCATTGATCTCAAACGATAATCATTTGAAAATTATTTTAATGAGATTTTATAGTACTGGACGCTGAAAAATTCGTGAAAATACAAGGATCGAGAAATAGTGCCAATTCCCAATGACCTTAACATAATGCAATCGATGAAGGATTGTTTATTATTATGCTTCTTTTACTAAATTGATTACATACTATTGACATCCATAAGTAGTGCAAATTCAGACCATTTCCAATGATTTCAACACAGGTTTGTCATTACAGGATGTTCTCTCTATGTTGTCAAATTTTCTTTGTAATGCGTAGAAAATTCGTCCTTTAGTGGAACAGCTCGTTCAGCGTACGAACGATGTCTTTCTTGTCACAACTAGCGTCGAGAGGTTCAAGTCGAATATCCACAAACAGTACTCCCCTTATCTTTCCTCCTTTAACCTATTTTCTTAGTAACAGCACAATGCATTGCATGAGCAGCTGTCATCCCTAATTAAGCCAACAAAAAAATCTCTTGATTGTTGACTCATTTGTTATATATTGTATTTTCAAACATTTTTAATTGAGCCAATAATAATTATTTAAATACTAACTAAAAATAGTAATTAGAGTAAATGCTTGTTTAAGAAAATGAAAGTCATTCCTAAGGAACCACATTTTCTTTGCTTCAAAAAAACCCATAAGTTTATCATTTCAACTTCCTAGGAAGTAGTGCAAATACGCATAATTTCCAATGATCTCTTTTATGGTCCCCATTCACTGATTTAGAAGTTATCTTCTTTGGTTTGGCTTCTGTAAACAAGCCAAATAGCTACGCAGTTTGTGCTTGTTAACTTTGGAAAAAGGACACAAAACATAAATTTCTATCAGAAATTTACTGGATTAGATTATCATTACTAGGAAAGTACTCGAACATACGTTGTAACAACTACAGATAAAAAATCATCATATTGTTATACTTAACACCATTAAAACATAATGACAATAAATCACTTTCTTATTTTTCGCATTCAAAATCATTTGAACAAATAATGCTTATATTCGAATAACACCCAACTTCTTGCCCTGAGTGTCGATTTATACAAGTTTTTCAGTTTTCTACAAGAATATTATATATAACTTTTGGACCACTTTCCCGCCAATTGAGTTAAAACTTCAAGAACTAAATTAAGTAAAAAATGAAACAAATTTTAAAAATCGCTTACTTTTGTCCTTAAAGGTACTTTCTAAGGTCACTAACGTCAACCTTATGGCCAAGTTGGAATAATGGCCCTTATCCTTATATAACGGGAGCTTTTAAGTCAAATTGTAATAATGGGTCCTAAATATTTTTCAAATGTAAATTTTTCTAGAAATATAGATTTGACATAAATTTTGCGCTGCCGTTTCGACCGATTCAAAGGCTTAATCAGTTCACAAATATGCCCATCGCCGCCAATTATATCAAAACCGATTGATAAGTGTTTTAGCGAAAGTTCTTTTATTGTTTTCTAAGTCTTTTTGTTTTTATTGACTCCGTAGAATGCCATACATTTTTACTAATTGGATCGCGATGTCCTTGTTGGGAAATTTGGAAAACGTTATTTTTTAAAATTATTCCCAAATCAAGTTTGATATTATAGCAAGAACATCCATGGATAGTGCGCAAGATCAATCAAACAAGATCAACATAACAACAGCGGAATTGCACAGCTTTATAGAAAAAGTTTTACTTCCTAACAAATGGATAAATTGCATTTATCAATACTTTGTAAACAACGATTAACAACAACTTCCACTTCTTGTCACTTTTCCACTTTTGTCAGTACAAAACTAAAAAATGCGATTTATAATTTGTTTATTAACAAATGAACATTAGTTCTTTAATCTATTGATTAGACTGTTTGATATCAATTACTAAGGTGTTATAGTTGAAACATTTGAGATTGTGCTTGTTGGGTTGTTATTCGATGCAGGCACACACACCACCCAAAAGGAAACGAAATCCCACGAAAAAAGCAACCAAATCGAAAACGCCAAAATTGCGAGGTGAACAAAGTTGGTAAAGGAAAACAGAAATAACTTGAAGAAGTTAGAAATGTTGCCACATGAATAAAGAAAATTCCTGGGAACTATAGAAAGTCACTATATATTCACTCTTATAACATACATATATACACCGATCATGGCAGATTTTTTTAATATTCAATACCTAATAAAAACTAAGAAATTAATGTAACCAATGTTTTAATGTTTTTTTTTTTATTTTTGTTTTATTGTTTAGAAGAACAAATACTTAATTTGGTTTTAAAGATCATCTTAGTTATCGAACTGAATTGCCCGAACCTTAGATGCTCATTATTATGGAATTGTATTGCACATTTTTCAATAATCCCCGCAAGAGTTTTAAACACGTTTATGAGAACGCCTTTACAGAACTAATAAACAATGGAAATGAAGTATACCAAAAAAAATCCATGTCTAGAAAGCGTTGCAAATAATTAAGAAATGCTACGTAAACTATTGATAAAACAAAAAAACATTAAGGCTCTTAGTGCATCATCCATACAACAACAAACATATTGTCAAATACTATCTATTCTTCCAATAAACCGCTAATAAAAATAAAAATATTATTGCATTTTTATCTGAAGGACTGATGAGTATTTATCCATGTTGGTGCGAAAAAATCCTGGTTAGTCTCTCTGTATCGTTAAGTTCTTATTATTAGGAAGAAGGACACCAGAATTTTAATTTTATTTCGCATATTCACTGAATTGCTATGAAGCTTTTCTCAATATGTTAAAAAAAGTTAAGTTGTTGTGCCGATTAAGAAAATAATTTAACTTATAACATAATATGACTATAAACGTAAACGAAAACAAAGCTTATGGGTCCTCAAACCCAAGGTTTGATTGAGCATTAAGTCATAAGTAAGAATAGATCAGTGAAAGCTAAATATCAAATGTATGCGGCTTTCGTACTAATATAAGTATTTTGGTATTGTTGTTTAAAATTATACATACAATACATTTCCCTTCATGAATTTTCTTCATACGCAAGTGTGTTAAATATTTGATATTCCCAAATAAATAAAAAAATAATTATGTGTGTATATGCGCGATGATGATGAGAATGTAGCGACCGTCGAAATAATAATTGGCTTCTACTGAAGCCTGAACTTAAAAAATTTGAATTGTAAACTTCAAAACTCAAGTTTGAGCAAGACTTAATTTGCAGAAAATAATTTAATATTTTTAAATAAACTAATTTACATCTGGAGAGGATACAACGCGACCAATAGCTACAACTTCATTTTTCGTTTAAGAAAGTAAACGTAAATTGTAAATTAAATAATAATAATAATATTTGCATGAAAATCCAAGGAAAGTATTATCGATAAGTAGAATTAGAACAGCAAAATTTTGTAGAAGTAGTTTGAATTTAAATAAATATTGTCAACTTAAGGCGTTTTCTTTTCTAAAAAATATGTAAACGGCAAATAATTTTTCAAATTAAAACGTTAATAGACTTATTTTTATAAGCTGATCAAAAACGTTATACTTTAAAAAAAAAATTTAATTGCCATTACTTTGCAACTAAATTGTCATTTGAGCAAGTGCGAGTTTTATTTGCACAAAAGAAAATCGGCAAATTTTTAAACAAAGTAACATTTACTTTTAAACTGAACTTCGTAGACTAGTAGGTATTGTACTAGACTCGTAGTGCGAAGGTCCCAGGTTCGAATTCTGCCGCAGAACTCTGACAGTTTGTGTTTGATAAATAAAGGGAGGGCACAACAAGCCTTCACTGGCTTAAGTGTATGTCGTATGACATGGATTATCACACCCCTTCAATCAACCTAACCTAACCTAACCTAACATTTACTTGGTCCCATTTCATACGTCGACTCTTTTACTTGACCTTTTTAAAAATTTTGTTCTAGAGTTCCTACAAAAAGTCGTGCTCATTTATATTAAAACTTTTAGTCATCATGACATTTATAATTATTTCTTAAAACGCAGTTTGTGAAAAACGGAGATGACAAATTGAGTTTTGAAATTAAAGAAATTGTGCTTTCTAAATTTGATTATAGCAAAGCACGTACATCAGCATTCGTTTAAATAATTAAGGAAAAATGAGTGGGACTCATTATAAATTAGTTTTATATAAAAGCAAAACAGACAAATCGCATTGAAAAACTGTGAACTAGATATTTCTACTCTTCAAATATATTAATATTAAAAATTTAATGCAGTTGTAGAGGACCTGTGAACTAGAGAACAACTTCCGCATCATCGTCTTCGAGGATTTTTCATCTTGCTCTCCCACATTTTAATGGTTTTCCTAATTATATCACAGTACGGCTATTAACGATTGTTTAGATGGCTTAGAAGTTCCTAAAGAAAAAGAAAAACAGACAAATGATTTAAAATAAAAAGTAGGTCTCCTCTGGCGGCTGCTGTTTATAATTATTATATTTTTGGGATTCAATTCGATTTGGCTTTCGTCAAATCTCAACTCGAATGAAGAATTAAAAAAAAATGAGAATTGGTTATAGTATCATTCCACTTTTGAAATTTTAATGACACCAAAATCAGTACAGCAACGATATTGCCAGCCCTGGTGTTATTAATGAACATATAAATGATAACGAAAAAAAATGTTTTTTTTTTTCAAAAATCCCTTTAAATTTCTGATTCGTCCCTTTTTTCTTACCCCGTATGCCGCATGAAACCATATTAATAAAATTAAAACTTTAAAACTACGCCATCAAATTTAAAATTTTCCATCAAATTAATAATTGAAAAAATCTAGATTCATCACTAATATCCTTGATAAAAATATTAAATAAAAAGTCCGGAATAAAATTAACTACTGATAAATAATAAAAAAATGTTCCATAGCAAATACATAAGTTATGAATAAAATATTTAATAAGTTTAAAAAATTTACATAAAAACTCAAAATTACCATAATATCAAAAAATATATGTAGAAAATAATGAAAATTCCAAGATTGAAAATCAGCAACGAAAACTCGAAACAAATTTAATGAAAATCGCAAAATCATTTAAATTATAGAAAAATTTTATCAAAACAAAATTTTTTCGAGATATTCTGTCTATTTTCTTGTAAAAAAAATTAAAGGATTCATGTCGACAAAAAGGACTCATTTCCGACATTTCGCTTGTTCGCCTACGAATATTACATTTTCGTAATTCTCATTTGTTTTATTTTTAATTCATATATAAGATATCTTGTATATTAATAAGTTGGGATAAGCGATAAATAAATGCAATATGTGGTTTAATTTTTTACGGGGCTGGGAATTTCATATGAATTTGCTTAGGCCCCGAGTGTCGATATTGTAAAAGTTTTATATTCTAAATTTTAAGAGTCTATTTTGTGATCCTTATTAAAATAAATTGAATTGCATTTAATTATACACTTTAACTCTGAATAACTTGTTTGGAACATTTTGAAATTAAAGAAACACAATTGTGAAATTGAGAAATATTGAATATTATATTTACAAATGACCGAAATCTAGATTTACGTTTACAACGTTGATTTTCGACATTGGCAAAATTTTATTTGCATGATAAAAACAGGTTATTTTCAGTTATAAGTAACAAAATACTTGTTTAAATTATATACATACATACATAAGTATGTAGTTCAAATTGAAAAGAGTTAATGTGCACACAGTATAATTTTTACACAGGGTAGTATTTTTTGGTTACATTTTGGAAAAAACCATTGTTGATTCAGTAAGTACTACTAGATTTTAAAAAGATTTAGCCAAAACCTAGTGGTGAGGTAGATTTCGTTTTGTATTTGAGATGTGGTAAAAACCGACTACATTTTGCTCAAAATCTTCTATCACGTGTAAATGCATTTTAAGAATATGTATGAAAAAGAAAATTTTTGAAATTTAAAATAAATCTTAAATATTTTTCAAATTTACATTATAAATGAATGCCTTAAAATTTAATTGCAAGCATTGGATACTTTAAAAAATATACTTAGATTTATTAATTAAAAAGAATTAATCAAATTACACTTCATAAATATAAAATCTTATCGACCATCGAAATCGGAGTTGCAAGAAGGATAGAAAATTCAGAAAACTTTAGTCGAAAAAGTTATTAAAATAACAAAATTCATAAAAAAAATCTGTTTAGAATCTATTTTATTTAAAATTTTGTAAAAGATTTTTTATGGGTATATTTTTTATCCATTTTTCATGTAGATGCAGGATATATACATACATACGATAGCTCCACATATACTATACATACATATGTAGATACTTACATATGTCTTCAAGTCATTTTGGTTATTCCGTAACTATCGTCTTAGAATGATTGAAAGTAGAGCTGTTAAATTTTAGTTACGATTAGGAATCAATTAGATTATATTTTAAAAAGAGTTGTACCGGTTATATTATTCTCTTTCCGATAACTAATTGATTAAGATTACTAATAATCGAAAAGTAATTTGGATTACTGGAAATTACGACAAAATGATCAAAAAGAATCAAAAATAATCCGATTACTTTCAAAGATTACTTTTGATTCTCTTTGATTATTTTCAATCGTAGAAAAACAATATAAAGAAAATAATACAGAAACACAAATACGTTCAATGTTACGTTAGATGGAATCTTAAAAAGTACAAGAGATCCCAACTCCAAAAATAATAATAAAAACAATAACTACCGTAAGTAGTTGTTTTCAATTGAATACAAAAAGAAATTAAGAAGAATGCAAACGGGTTAGTATTAATAAAATCGGTAAAAACAGAAACAAAATAACTAAAATAAAATACTAGTTAAAATTTTTGTGGACAAAAGTGTTCGTCAATAGTCAAATTTCATTCAATAAGTGTGAATGCAATAAACTTCATAAATAATGAAAACGAAGTAAAAGTAATCTTTAAAAGTAATAGGATTATTTTTAGATTACTTATGATTCTTTGTGATTATTTTGTTTTAATTTCAAGTAATTAAAATTCCTTTTTTTAATAATAATCGTAATCAATTAGTAACCGTGCGAAACTGAATATAATCGTAATTTAATCATTACTTCACCATTAAAAAAAAGTAATTAAATTACAAATTATTACGATTATCATTATTTAACAGCTATGATTGAAAGTTTAATTATCCACACAACTATGAGTACTATTTTATATGGGAATTTAATTTATAAAATATCTGGCAACTATATGCCACTTTAGTTTTTGTTGTTCTTTTAAAGGTCCTCCCTTCTCATTCCACATCTGAGATGCGATTCTTATTTCTTGTGAATTCAAAAGTTTGTGTGCCCCGCATAACAAATACCAAAAAAAAAAAAAAAATCCAGAAGAAAAAACGAATTTTCACATTATTTTTCGCTTATCCCAATGGAATTTTAAGGTCATTAATGTGAATTGCTTTTTTGGGAAATTATTTATACTTCATAAAAAAAAAAAAAAAAAGATATTCGGCTGCTAGTCGTATGTATCTTCAGAGCAAAACTTAAATGTTTTAAAAATTCACATAAGGAAGCCATTAGCACCTGAATTATGGAAGCAATTTTCATGCATCCTCCCAAGCGAAATAAAAAGACTAACGTTTGTAAAATTGTATGCGAATGTGTATTGAAAAATAATGTTTTGAACTAAACAAAACATAAATACGAGATAAGACATTATATACGAATGTACTTTTACATACACATGTGTATATTACTATAGTTTTAATAAATAACTACATACTCATATAGCCGTTTCTTCCCAGCTTAGGACAATTGCTTATAAACTAATTTATTCAAAAGGCCATGGGTCTTAAAATGCTTAAAACTAAGAGAGTAAATCTGAATTATTCTACTTAAAAAATAGAATAAAAATAAAGCAACTAAAGTTAATTCGCGGCAATGTGAACTGTCAATGTCAAGAAGTGCCCAGTACTATGAACTAAAAGCTCTGTATGCGCCCTCCAGGTGGCAAACAAAGTTTAGTAGCTTCAAAAAGTGAATAACGTGAAATACTAAATGCTTTTCCGTGGAAAATCTTCTACGGTTGGTGTCTCGAAAGCATGTTTTAAAGGAAATTTCTTTCCAAGATAAGTAGATCCTAAACGGTTTTCATTTCATTCTGGAAGCGGCTGTGGCGGCTTAAGCATCTTATTTCTAATGTTACATTAACATTTAGTTAGACTTTTAAAAATCATCCAAAATTAAACTGGAAAGAAAATTTTTATGTTTCAAAATTAATTGTACAATAAAATATATTATTTTAATTGTAAACAGTACTCTTTGCTGATTTAGAAAAAAAAAAAATAAGCGGTTATCGCATTCACGAAGAAAGATGTGATTCTTCGCATTTCCAAAAAAAAAAAAAAAAAAAAAAACAACTTATATTGGCTCCTTTAACGTAACATATGCCATATCTAAAATAAAACAAATCCTGCTTTACTCAATGCGTCTAACTTTTGAAATGTTACCTGCCATAAGACATTTTTTGGTATAACTTCAGCTTAGGGTCAGATATAATGCATTTTCCTCCGTAACTGGAAAATTTTTAATTTTTGGGTATGACCATGAAGCATTAAAGAAGTTATTTTTTTTCACCAAGAAGGTAAGTCCAGTTTTCGAGTGCATGATTTTGCCCATATTTTTTATTCTTTATTTTATTAATAGAGCTTGCAGTTAGAAATGAAAATATAGTGTTGCATTGCAAAATTTACATAATCGAAATTGTGAACAAATTCGACAAAATTAACAGCCTTTATTTGTATTCTTTCACATTAGCGGGAGTCCACTGTAGGTACATTTATCTTGGTTGATATGAAAGGAGGATTTCGCTCAACCGGAACTTTCGTGTCGAATTCTCACTAAAAATATTATATTCAAGTAGCTGTTGCGAAAAAAAAACATATCTTTCCACGGTTTCAAATATTTTTCTTTTTTTCCTCCTTTTTAAAATGATTTCCGGTCATACACGGCTATTTATGAAAATCATATATTATCTGTATTAAACACAAAAAGAAAAAGCAAATTCTCATATTATAAAACCCCATAGTTTCTGTATAAGCATATGAGCTTTAACGCTTTTTAAACGTGAAGGCGTAAGTGTACTGATGATTTCGTTAGCCTGAATGAAATACAGACATATGTATATGTATAAAGCTTAGCGTACAGCAAATATCAATTAGTTATTGAGTTATTTTTATTTTTAAATATGGCAAGAAAAATAAAATAGATTCAAATCTAATATAAATTTTTTTGTTTGCATAAAGACATCTTAAGACTATGTATTTTGTAATAATCATATAGAATAATCACATAGAATTCTCATATTGTATTTGTTTGTTTGGCATAAGTATACGTGTACGAGGTTTAATGCCTTCAAACTGCTTAAAGTTCACTGACGATTTGGTTTAAAGAACAATGCAATATTGGCATAATAACAGCTATCGCCACAATAAAATATTTTACTTTGTATATTTAAAATATTTAATTACTTGTGTCGGCAGAGCACGCGAGGTTCTTGAAGTTAAAGGTTCATCTTCCTCCAAAATTTCAAATCATCTGCACTATAACGAATGAGAAACTTTGATAAATATGCCGAGTTAATAAACAAGGCTAATATTATCAATTCATGTTGTATCTTTATGAAATTAATGAATTTATATTTTTACAAACACATCATGCAAGGAATTTAGATTTTTTTTCAAAATAGCAACGTTTCGACACAGGATTGTGTCCGAAGGTTTACGTAAGAATTTTATTTTAGAAAGGGTTAAGTCACCCTCCCTCATTTTTGGTTTTTTATTTAAGGTAAAGGATGTGTGCAAAATATTTCTGTAAGACACAATATTTTTGTGGAACATTTTAATAATCCAGTGCACATTTCATTACATATGCTTTGCCCTTCCTGCATGTTTACGCTCTGTTCCAAAAAAGATGTGCAATAGTGCATAAAAAGTACAAGTTCTTTCTTTATTATGTTGCACCGAAAAAGTGTAACATTTAATGCAATCAGCTTCATTTTAGTGTTGGAAACTACCCCTTTTTTCAATTGTCAACTATTTTGTTTGTGCAAATAATGTTTTTCTTTTGTATAATTTTCGTTTGCATATTTGTTTTTGTAAGAAAAATTTAAAAAAATATATTAAATATTTATAATAATAAAGAATCTCTAGCAAACATAGACGTCATAATGTAAAAATGAGAGCTTAATTTTATTATTATTTCGTAAGTCGATTGAACTAAATAATGAAAATTTTTTGATCTACCGTATATCGCTAGGACTAAATACGTATTAAGTTTTGTTCTATTGTGTGATTTAAAATGGGTGTATTTTTCTTTTAAGGGTAGGTAGCATGCAAAACTTGAAAAATATTTTTTCCAGAAATTAAAATAAATACCCCAAAACTCTTCAATGTGCGGGTAATTTTTTAACAATGAATCTAATCGCCAAGCTGTCTGGCCCTGATAAAAACTCGTTTTAATTATTATTGAAAAAAATATCAATAAAAAAAGTAAGAAACATTGCCATAGAGAATTGAGGCGCTGTTGTCATACTCTATTTATTTCGAAATCAAAACAAACAACTTTTATTTATCAAAATGTACAACGTATTTTCATGTATAAATTCCAATGCGATCCCATTGCTTGTTTTATTCGAACATGTCACTAATAAAATTTTATTACAATTTTTATATGAAAACGCCAATAAAAATGTTACGGAACACGTATCGTACATCTACCATAATTGAATTTTGTTTGTGTAAATATTTTTAATAAGAAATTACCAATTTATGGCATGATGTGAAATAAATATGTATTAAATTTTTGTTTAATAAAAAGTATGAATATTACGTTTTAAATTTATTTTTATTAAACTGAATTTAACTACTTAATATTGAAATTTATTATTTGGGATATTCTCCTCAACTAATCGTTAGAAACAATTGGTTTTAGCAACCAATGAAATGTCGGCATATGAAGAGCTAAAGCCACAACAAACAATATTTTTTTTAATTTTTTCACTGAATTTAAATTTTTATTTTAAAGAATAATTGCGATTTCATAATTTAAGAACTGGTAGTATGATGTAGGGTTTTAGTTTTTTTTTCAAAATTCTTTCTTTACATGCCAAAATAAAAAAATACGACTTTCAAAAAACCTCTATTTTTTCCATATTGTAAATATTTACAAGCAATTTTTCTTGCACCACATGATATTTTGTCGCTTCGGCTTAAAAGGGTTTCGCAATATGCCACTAGACCCTTTCAATGATACAATATCGTCTTCAAGAAATTTTGTTAAAAAAAAAATATAAAAAAATATTGCAAACACATGGCAGCTATTTTTTAAAACTTCGTTTTGTAACTGCGGGAGCAACGCGCATAATAAGTAAATAAAAAACCCCTTCTCACTCTATGGGTGTCCATTTTTGCTTCGCTCTAGGATGTATTTACACTAGTAAAATAGAAAACTATTTATAAGGACATCAAGAGTTGTCCTTCTAAATGGTTCTATAAATCGTGTGATTTATTTAATGTATTAAGGATATATAGCAGCAACTCTAAGTTGGATTTATGTACGTATAAGGTGTTTTTTTGACTGCAGAAAGGATATCTAGATTCTAATTTTTTCTTTCAGGATTTTTAACAGAGATTTGAAAATTCTTTTCATAATAGTAACGATTTTTGATATATTCAAAAGATGGCAACTTTTTCCAACATTTTGAAATAAACTGAAAAAACTCATGATGACATTTTTCTAAGACTACGAGAAAATACATTCAAAATAATTCAATTATTGCTACCGTACAACGCCAATCTACGGTGGGCCCTTTTATGTAACTACTGATGAGAAGCCACTTTAGCCCTCTGTCCAAATTAGCCACTTTAACTGCAATTGTTAACCTTTTTATTATCCTGTTCGTTGGGTCTTGAATTACAATTTATTATTTATTAATTTATTGAATTATTTATTTTAAACACAATATATTTATTTTTAATGTATATTGAAATTGAAATTATTTTACAAAATTTTAAATACAAATAATGAAGAAGACACCTCCCACAGGGTGTAGAAATATTGAATATTATTAATAATTAACAATAAATATATTGTGTTTTAAAAAGAACTCAAACTCAATATATAATAATTCAATAATTTAATAAAGATAAAGGTCAAATAATACCATTAATTTACATACTATTTATATAACAAAAGCATTTCAAAATAAAATTAACTCTGCAAAAGAACCTGGTAAATAGTCTTTTATAACGCTCTTTTATATATTTCATTTACAGAATAAATTAACCTGGATATAAAAAGAAAATCAACGTTAATTAACGAGGATTGAAACCCAATATTGTTCGATATCGCTAGAGAAGTCAATAATAAAATTTTACTTAATCTTGCACGGCTCAAGGGACATTAAAAATATTTTTTCATACTTCTGCTTGATTTTTGAATTTTCAACTTTACAATTTATGAGTACATACAGTACAAGTTGCTGTAATAGTATTGTCATTATTTGAGTTTGGAGCTAGATTTTTTACGAGCAACAATTATGCAACAACTAGGGAGCTATCAATTTGAGCGATATAATCTTTTCCAATTAATGCCACAAATTTTACACTTTCATATTAACTTTTTTTACCAACAGAGCTCCTTTTTGATTTATAATCAAATGGCATCCACTTCAAACTATGACATTACTCTAGCGCTACCTTGCATGTACATACATACATATACATATAAAAGAAATAAACATTTTAAAAGCGATGCGATTTTTCTAGATTTTTAAGTAAAACTAAAAAGCTCTTTCGCCTACATTTGTTAACTAGAAAAGATCTTATAAAGTAAAATCAAAATATCTCTAATTAAAAAAGTTTTTTTTTTAGAAAAATAGAACTTAAAGTTTTATAACTTCGGATTATCAAGCAGCACGATTTAAAAATTTTTCTTTTTCAATCTATAGCTCTATTCTTTTTAGTAATCGGACAATTATTTAATGTATGCATCAGTTTGACCCGAACGTAAATTATATTTATGCAGAAGCAAATTAAACTTATTCAAATGCAAACCAAACTGAACAAAAAATACCACTTTCGATTGCAGCTGAAACGAATTACAAAAAATATACTAGAATCAGATATGATGTTACCTCAATTATATCCTTATTCATATTGAGAAATGCTTTGCAAAGCTTTAAATATGTGCTGGAAAACTGTTAGGCACAGTGGCCCAGGCACGAAATTCGCAAACTTATAGCCATCGATTGTTCCCACTCTAAATCCAAAAGCTGCATTTAGGCAGCTTAATTTCTAATAAACATACACATGTATGTATATATAAATTACAAAGCAAAATTTTGAGACTTACATACAACATACTTATGTACTTATATATATACATATGTATGTATTTTGGAACGTAATGGTAAGTTTTGCACCTTGCAACAAATTTAATTTTAACAACAACAAATATATTTTTTTTACAATATTATTCATTAAAACAAACACCAGATACATACTCATTTATGTATGTAGATTATAAGTATACTGTATTAAAAAAATTATGAATTATGAAGAAATTTTTTCATAGCCAACTGCACATGTTTAAAGAAATAAAGAATACAATAATTTTTTTTCATATAAGTATGTATGTATGTACATAAGTACATACATACATATAATATGATAATTTCTTTAGAACAACTACATACATAAGTATATTATCAAAATTAATATTGTTGTTTTTTTTTAATTTTAGAGGGTACAAAACCTTAATCTTAAAATATGTTCCAAAATATCATTACAAAAACTAAAGGTTGAAATAATTGTTTCTTATTTATGTATTTTACATATAACGTTTACAAAACCAATAAAATGAAAAAGAGTTAAAAATATATGTATGTATATGTATGTATGTACATACATATGTATGTACCCAACAAACCATTCCCTAAGCGTAATATAACTAAATTAGAGAATAAACTTACTACTAACAAATTTCTACAACTTTTCTTAAACATACATCATTTGAACAAAGAAAAATAAACACAAAGTCGTCAACTATACGCTGTTTGCCGTTATTTGTACACGTGCATTTTGTTTTCTTTGTTAAAGTTCTCAGTTGTCTTGTTCATGTTGAATTGTAAAGTTGGAGTAACAAAAAAGTGAAAATTAAAGAGAAGTAAATAAGTGATGAAATTAAATGAAGTAAAAAAGTGAAGAAATAAAGTTTGTAAAAGTAAAATAAAATATATAAAACTATAAAAAAATGCCTTACAAAATTAAACACAGTGTTCGTAAGGAAACAAAAGAAATTGTTGACTTACTTTTAAATGCTAAAAAACATAAGTGCGATTCTAGTGAAGTTGAAGTCAGCTTAAGTAACAAAAAAGATTCCATTGTAGCCACATGTAGTGCAGTGGACTCAAATTTAAGGGATGATCTTGTAGCCACTTGTAGTGCAGTGGATTCTAATTTAAGTGATGACATTAAATCTGATGATGCGGAAAAGTTGTGTTGGAAAGGGACAGAAGATAAAAAGAGTGTGCGCAGTCTGAGTGTGGCAAAAGCCATAAGAAGTACATATGTACATAACTGAATTCAAAAATTTTACGCATTTAAGTTTAATTCCTTTTTTAATTTTATAGATGCTACTGTTTTCGTTGGATTGAATGAGAAGGATTTTGTGAAAAGCACGAAATCATTTTTCCTATTTGCGAAAAATAGGCTACAGTCCAAAAAAAATTATGTTTCAAAATCCTTCAAAACCTAGTATTTTTTCATTTTTCCTATAAAGAAAAGATAATCAGTGAATTTTTTAAAATCTACCAAATAACCTATGTGGAAAAACAATTGAAGTGCCTTTTATGTTTATTCAAGAATATTCTGTTTGAAATATGAGATCTCTTTAATTTATGAATTTCTTTAATTTAATGATCTCTTTAATTTAATGATCTCTTATTTTAATGATCTCATTAATTTAATAACTAAACCTAATAAGAAAATATGGTTTAAAATTCGTTTGAATATACATATTTATTTTATAATGAGAAATTAAAAGTATAAGTATAAGTACCAATTAAAAAAAAAAAATTAATAACTTTACAAATAAAGCTGGAATGTGTATCAAATAATTGAAAAAAACAGCCTAATTCATAACAGCTGGCGTATACTAACCTTAGCTATCCGTTATGAACAAAGCTATTGTTATTTATTATATTTCTAAGCTTGTTGTATACTATAGACTAGTAAGCTTATAACAGGGTTCAATTTTGTTTATTATATAATTGTTACCAAGCGTATTACAATACTTTTCACAAACGTTTTCAAAGCTTACATTACTAAGCTTGTTCAAAGCTAACATTTCTAAGCTTGTTCAAAGCTGACATTTCCAAGCCTGTTTAAAGCTTATATTTCTAAGCTTGTTCAAAGCTTACATTTGTAAGCTTCTTCAAAGCTTATATTTCTAAGCTTATTGTATATTATAGACTAGCAAGCTTATAACAAGGTTCAATTTTGTTTATTATATAATTGTTACCAAGCGTATTACTATAGTTTTCACTCACGTTTTCTAAGCTTAAGGCTTATGATAGCAAGTTTTTAACAAGTTATTTCTAAAGGGTTTTGGTTTGTTGGGTATGTACTTATGTACATCACGTTTGATGGTCACACTGACATAATGGAAGAATATTTCACACTATTCCTTCCACAACCAATATAATTACATACATATGTACATATGTATGTATGTACATATGTATGTATGTAAGTATGTATGTAAGTACATACATATAGTACATAGGTATATATAGATCAATAATAATGAATATATGGGAATATATGTATGTATGTACATATGAATATAAAACATTGCAGAGTTTCAATGAAATGATACAGACTAGTTTCAGAAAATGTAAAGACAGTGTCAAAATTTACACTCTAATCTGCAATTCGGGTTGAACTGATTTAAGATTAACCAAGTATACTTGTGCAATTGCTATAGATTTTAAAATCATATAGAAATACATGTTCCTTCGAACTACTCCAAACTATTACATATTATTAATGATGATGTACATTATAAGTACATATATGTGTGTACATAAGTACATATGATGTTATATACTTATGTGTATTACATATACATACATATGTACATACTAACAATTTTCGTTCAATAGAACCAAGGTGGCAACATTGTTTCCAAGTCGATTCTTTGCAATTATTCCACCACCACATTTGGTCAAAGAATGAATAATTCCTACTTATAAAAAACAAAAACATAATATTTATCAAAACAGCGAAAGCAATTCATGAAATGAAAGAATTATGCAAAAGCACAACAAGACTATTAATATCATGTTTTATATGAAAGTATGTATGTTCATACATGTGCGGGTGTGTTACTACACACAACAGAATATTCAAACAAAAAAAAAAACATCCCGACTACATTTAGTGACAAAAGTCCAATACTGTTTACATAAACTTACGCAATTAAATGACTCACATTTGTTTAAGAGATGGGATGCGTTACTTTTGGAGCGAAGTATCAGTACATCATGTTGCTAGTTCACAACAACAACAATGATCGACCGAACCGAACAGAAAATTTTTAGACAATTAAACACAACACAAGTTACATACATACATACTAATAAAGACTTATTTTTCATTGAATGAAAATTATTTACAACCATATAATTTCTGCACAGACATTTTTGAATGTAGTATATGTACATACATACATAAGTATGTAACTTATTTTTTGTTCTAACACTTTTCACAACCACTAATTAATTAATTTTACTTACTTATTTAATGTAACAAAACACTATTAACTTTTATTTGCACTATTTAATTATACTTTTCAACGAATTGCGATGCGCACGGCTCCAAAATTTCTGTAGACTAAAATTTACTATTTGTTTTTTATTGACCTTTTTTATAGCTTCTCTTCTTGTTTATTATCATGTACTTGTTCGTATGTACCGTTTGCAATTGCATATTTAGCACCTCAATATAAAAAAAGAGATATTCTCATTATGAAAATATTAAAGATGGGAGAGCAGTTTTGGTTTTCAATTGTTTTTATGGTAATTGTAATTGTTTTTGTTATTTTGAATTACTAAGTCAACTACGCAGATGGTTTCAGTTTTGAAAACATCCAACAACAACATCATTTTAGTTTTATGTAGTATCATATGTGAGTATATTATGTATGCTATAAAAAGTTCACATTGTATTTGTTATTGCTTTATAAATCTTGTAATTTAATTCTTTCATACTCTATTTTGTACCCAGGGCCTTCAAATTAATTCACGTGGAACATTGTGGCTTTCCTGATACAAATTGTTTTCAATTATAGAAAATAGTAAAAATTATCTGACATTGAGAGTGTAAGTACATACATAAGTAAGTTGTAACTACTTTAAAAACATATTTTTTCTGCATACAGTAAACTCGCGAAATCGTTAACACCCGGAAACTTGGAAAAAGTTGAACAGTCAAAAATCTCTAAAGCGTTAACAATATTTTTGAAAATTTTTGGTAAAATTTTCTTGCTATTTATTTTAATTTGGGAAATCCCGACATTTTTATAGAATACTTTCAACATACACTTGTGGACATACAATTAAGTCACTCATGCAATCTCAGTACAAAAATAACAGTATATCAATTTTTTATTTATTCGAAATTTTTTTCAAATATATGTTACCATCATAGCTTTTTAAAAATAGAGAAATATTCAGCAATATATACCTTAATTTTGTTTGAAATAATTAATTTCATTACGCGCCGTAAAGTTCAGTGGACACATACATAATTAAGTTATCTGAAAAAAGTAACACAAAATGTGTTGAAATTGCTTTATATTTAATTCAAACTGTTTTGAACCTCTAATATTTTGTTTTGGTGTACTTTGGGCGTATTACTTCGGTACATTTGTCTAGCATTATTTTTACCTAAGCCCAACACTGTTGAGGAGTAATGTCATTCTACTCTGCCTGCATTTGCCGCGAAAGTGCATTCTTATTTTAAATTTTTTTGGCTGCGACTGCTTGTTTTACGTCACCCCATAGATTTTTTATGAGTTCTTCAAATCGGGACTTTTGAGCTGGCCAATCAAGACCCCATTTTTGGCCATCGAACCATGCTTTAACAACGTGTGATTTGTACTTCGGGTCGTTATCTTGCTGAAGTATTCACGCAGAGGCAAATAGTTATCACAATAGTTACTTAAATTGTTCTGTAAGATTTTTTTGTACATTTAAGCAGTCATTTTTCTTTAGATTTTCACTAGTGGACCAACCCCAGATGAAGTAAACTACCCCAACACCATTACTGATGACCCTCCACGCTTGGTGGATTTTTAGCGTACTTTAGGTCTAAATATTTGCGGACCGGTCGCCGTACATAATATCTACCATCGTTTCCGGAAACAATAAACTTTGATTCATCACTTCAAAATAATAATTTCCAAAAATTTTCATCGATATGTTGGTGGATATTGGCAAATCGCAAACGCTGCTAAATATTCTTTTTTGAAACGTTAAGTTTTTTTCTCGCTATGCGGCCACAAAGTTTATTTTCAGTCAGACGTCTTCTCACACGCCTTGCAGATATTTTAAGACCGTGTTCCGACTACATGCACGCTCTAATTTGTTTAGATGTGAACAATGGGTCATCTTGACCATCAGCCCATCTTCAGCAAATGTTGTTTTACGTTGTTTATTTCGTTGCAAATTATTAAAATTCTTATATAATTGGTAATGTTCAATAGCGCTGGCAGCCTTTTCGCGAGATAATGATAAAGCTTTTACCACTTGAGCAAATGAGCCAACATTATGGAGGCAATTCCAAATGATCTCCCTCTCAGCTGCAGAGGAGCTCTTATTTTTACCCCTATCTTGACCACGTCAGATGAAACAACAGGGAAAGGTTATAATATATTTTAATTGACTAATAAACCTTTTTGGCTTCCAAAAAAAAATGTACTAAACGCAAGTATTAACGTTCTATAAAAAAATGACTTAATTATTTGTCCACTGTACTTCGCGGCGCGTGAAGAAATTAGTGATTTCAAACAAAATTACTTATTATATTGCTGAATATTTTTCCATTTTTAAGGAGCTATGATGGTATTGCATATTTGAAAAAAAATTCGAATAAATAAAAAATTGATGTACTGTTATTTTTGTACTGAGGAATAAAAGATTGCATGAGTGACTTAATTGTATGTCCACAAGTGTACATACATATGTACTTACATACATACATAAGTATGTATGTATGTATGTATGCATGTACGTACAGATCTTTGTCGATTTTTTTGTTGTCAAAAAATAATTTATCAAATTATTTTCTGACCTGCCAAAATTTTAAATTCTTAAACAATAATTAGATATTGTCGAACTGTAATACAACTGTTAATTTTGGGAATGAAACCAACAATGCCGAAGATAATGGCCCCATTGTAGACGAGGCAGAATTTAGAAAGAGGCCAAAGGAAACGGTAAAAGCATACTTATAAAAAGAAGTGAGAGTTCTAAAAAATTTTAAAAGGGAAGTTATTGCTTTCTTCTTTTGTAAAAACTGAAGTGAATTCGTATATGTACATATGTAAATATGTATCTATGTATGTATGTACTCTTATACATAGAAATATTTTATAGATTTTATACTTAGATCTGTTTTATATGATTTTCATTTATAATAGTAAACCGTAATTTATTATATATGTAAGTACTTAATTCAGTTTTTTTAATTCTAGTCAAGAATTGTGAAGATTCCAGATAAAAAGCTGTTTATCAAGGGGAAACTTAATTCAATATTGCATATGAATTATAACAAATACATAATCATATGCAATATTGAAATTCTCATATTGTATTTGTTTTGTATGGCATAAAGATACGAGGTTGAATGTTATCAAACTGCTTAAACTTCACTGACGATTTGGTTTTAGCAACCAATGAAATGTCGGCATATGAAGAGCTAAAGCCACAACAAACATTTTTGATTTTTGTATGCATTTAGCAAAAACTCTAATTGTTTCTAACGATTAGTTGGGGAGAATATCCCAAATAATAAATTTCAATATTAAGTATTTACAATAAAGATTTTATTTTTCATTTTTGCCTAACTGAATACAATCATTAACGACCAACGGGCGTTTAATTGTATAGGTGTTGAGAGAAAAATAAAATAGAGTCATTTTGAGTATAATTGTTTGTTGTGTTGTTTGTATAAAAACATTCTAAGCCTACTATGATTATGTATTTGTTATAATTCATATGCAATATTGAAATTCTCATATTGTATTTGTTTTGTATAGCATAAAGATACGAGGTTGAATGTTATCAAACTGCTTAAACTTCACTGACGATTTGGTTTTAGCAACCAATGAAATGTCGGCATATGAAGAGCTAAAGCCACAACAAACATTTTTGATTTTTGTATGCATTTAGCAAAAGCTCTAATTGTTTCTAACGATTAGTTGGGGAGAATATCCCAAATAATAAATTTCAATATTAAGTATTTACAAAAACTTAAAGTTTTATGTTTTGTGTGTTTTTTTAATATACTCGCTTTTTCTCGAAATTAGTGCCTTTCAAAACTTCAGAGTTGACAACGCTAGGGCAACAACACGGTAGAATTGAATTGGTAACAGCGTTGCCGCCTTATTAGTTCGATTTAACTAAAATTGGTACATATGTAAGTATGTAGTTTGCAAGGTCTATTTATAAAGATCACAATTCTACAACAAACACAATGTTACAAAAATTGTTTGTGTAATCAATTTTTCGACTGTCAAAAGCAGTAGTGTTGATAATAAAAAAGCATTCAAGAAAAAAAGCTTGTTTTTATTCTTGTTGATTATTTTGTATATACACTTCCTAGCGCTAAATAAATAATTATTTTCTACAAATAATTATTTTTTTCACTTAATATTCTTCCTTCTTTTTACATAAAATGATAAAAATTCTTGTTGTACATATGTACATAATTTCCCCAGAATTATTTGGCTTGCACTTTTACTGATTTAAGAAACTCAGAACAGAAGGAGAAAAAAGTACACAATCCTTGACATACTTACATATACAGTGGTTTCTCTAAAGTTGACTCTTTAGTCAACTCAATTTTATTTTTATTTTCCTTTTTGCAAGAAATCATATCTGCCCACTGTAAAAATCATACATCATTTTCTCTATTCTCTCGCAAAAAAAAAATACAGTTGTATCCCTTTTTCTTGATATAAAAGTAGCTTCTCCAGAGTCAACTAAAGAGAAATATTTTGAGTTGTCCCCAAATGCAAATTACAAAAACAACTACCGCTGTATACTTCTTATTCATATTTCTTTACAATACCATAATTGTTTTCAACTCTCGTTGTAAATATTGAAAAAGAAAAAAATTTTTTTGTCTCTACTGAAAATGTGTAAATTTTAAGTTGACTCTTTAGAGGAACCAGTGCGATATATAAAATATAAACGAAAACTGTACTCTTGCGACGACCTGCTGGTTTTGTTATTTTAGGGTTTTGAAAATGCAATGTATCCATTATTTGCAAATATGTACATATGTGTGTATAAGTCGGTTTACAAAAATAATTGCATATGATTTGAAGGCACTAGATTTTGAAGCATGGTACTTGTATATTTATTTGCTTAACGTCCTTCGGAAGAGAAAAGTGCCAAAGCTAATGTCGGCAAATAATATATGGTTTCTTGATGGAAAAATAGACTATGGACCGGTAATAAATACATCGATATCTTGAATCTTTCGTATATTTGAAGTTTTTGGATCATCTTATTTCTTAGTCTATAGTGATCGAACATTTATTTTATCCAATTGTAAATCAGTTTAATCAAATTGCAAATTAAGTCTAAAACTCAACAAACTCATATAGAGGCGGTTTTTGAAATCAACAAAATCAGTTGTTCAATTAGAATGGGAACAATCCGTGGACGATATGTTTCAAATTTCGATTCTGCTTAACTTCGCCTAACATTTACCGAGTACTTCTCAATATTATTAAGCATTGGTGAATGAGGTTAAGATTAATATTTGTTACAGTAGCATGAGGTTGTTGTTTCGTTTTGTAGATATGTAATCATATTGTCCAATATCAAAAACTGTTCTCCATATGGTGTTAATTTTCAAAAAGTTTTTAAAAAAGTTCTTTAGAGTTACATATGTATTGAATCTGAAATTATCTAATAATAAAATATACAATTTCTAAAGTTTGCAGCGATTTAAGTTGCATTTCCGCTTTCAACTAAGGATATATGTAGTCATTCTTTCTCTGTTAAAAATGTCTGCAAACACTCCATCTTATAGCAAGTTATTGAAAATGGAATTAATAGTTTTTAGTTAATTTAGTTGGAATTTGGGTTAGTTTGATTTTTTTCCGGTTTATTACAATTTGAGTGTGTGTTCTAAGGGGATTCGGGCTTGAGTTAAATAATTGTGCGAATGTTATACAAATAAAAACAAAAAATCTTTATAAGCCCGTACTTGATAATTTGTAGGTATGGCGTCTAACCCCGGTACATATTAAAATTTAAAGTAAAGGAGAATAATTATTTTTATGTTTTAGTTTCAATGTCTTACTTTCATATTTTTATTAAATAAACAAAATTTCGAAATGAAAAATAAAGAATATCGATCAAAATCTTAATTATTTAGTTATTCCTTCTAGCTCCCCCTCTTGATTATTTAAGCTTTCATCTATCGAAAATCCCAAGGATGTGCAAATTATCAATATTTGGCCTTAATACATTTTTGTATGCTTAAGGATAACTGTGGAAGGCAAATATTTTCGGTTTTGTGTTTTACTTCAATAACTTCACTAAAGCTTCTTTTAAAATGTTACCTAATTTTCGGCAAATTGAGATCACCACTGCTTAATTTGTCTAGTTTCATTAGAGGTCTTTTTACTAAAAATTATAATAGGTGTCAATATTGCATTAAATCGTCACTTTTCTAAAAAAAACTTCAAATCAGAACTTGGTTATTATCGGATTAAGAAAGCAGACTGTGATTAATCATCAAAATTGACGGTTGTGAAGCCACACATTGAAGTTCAAAATCATACAAACAAATATAGGAGAATTTATTGAACAAGCCTAAAAAAGTTAATTAAGTTATCAATTAATACATCAATATATTTTATTATGCCTTATTATCATAAATAACCAAATGTTGTCAAACTGTGCAGTTGAATGTGTTCGAAATACAAAATTAAAAATTGTTTTTGCAAATAATATAATTGACAATAAAGTTCATAATAATAAACAAGATCCATTGAATCTCCACGAATGAGTAATGAATGAAAGCGCAAACAAAATTATTTATTATATTTATTATAATTTATTAAAATTGTCTTGTTTATATGTAAATTAAAGAATAAAAAATTTTTATGAACAATTTTTATTTCGATATGATGTGAATAAATAAAATAAATAAAATTATTTGAACTCAGGACTTTATTGAGGGAATGTGGTGCCGAGTATTTAATAAGACTTTTTGGAAACTAAAGTCGCTACACAACAAATTAACCACTTTTTCATTGATTCCTAAACATCAATATCGGAACACTATGTCTGGGGCGTTTGATATTGCAATGGTTTTTTTTTCATCGACTGGGACCGCTCGTTATTGTTCACTTTTAAAAAAGCTTGAAAACTAGGTAGCATCTTATATTAATTTTGATTGCAAAGAATATAAATAATGATTTATGATTTATATTCTTTGGTTGTCAGTGTCGACAACGAGGTGCTTTTAGCACAGTTTCTTTAGAGATTTTAAAATTTTCGAGTTAGCTTTCGGAGCCCTTTACTTTTAGACATTAATATCTCCTCAGAATATTTATATTATATGAGCAACAGAACTGGAGAAAAAACATTGGAATGGAAATAAATATAAAAAGAGATATGAAAGAAATGTTATGAATTTACATTAAAAAAATTGTGTGAAGAAATACGGAACAGAAAATTTTAAAAATTCTGACAAAATATGAAATAAAATTTTTTTGATTACCGATTTAAATGCAGAAGGTGGGGAAGGTTTTAGCACGATTATTGTAGACATTACATGCTTTACTCCATATTGAACACGGGGAAATTATTGTTGTGAATGCAAATTGCCATATGAAATTCATAAGAAAAGGTACGGCATTCGGTATTAATCTGAAATTTCTCAGAAAATTCCATTGATATGTATGGAAATTAAAAGTGTATAAATGCTAAGATAGTACAAGATGGCGCAAAAATAATGTCATAATATGAATTTTCTGCTAGATGTTTTGCGAGAAATAATTCAAAATGCCATAAAACAAATTGTGCATCAGCTCGGGAGGTTGCCATTTCTTCCAATTAAATAAATAAATTTTACATTTTCAAATAAAATTTTTTATAACAAAACAGCAGAGCCAGTTCAAATTGTGACATTACTTTTGCTCCACCTAGCAAATGAAGTACATTTTTCTGAGTATTTGGAAGGCAGCATTCCGTACAGTGAATATGTAGACGTAACGTCTTACAATGTCAAGTTCATGTAAGTAAAATTCATCGCAAGCAATCGTAATAATTACAATATCCCAAGAGAGAAAAGTCAGAGAGGTCAAATCGCATATATATATATGTATATATATATATATATATATATATATATATATATACATACATATATATATATATATATATATATATATATATATATATATATATATATATATATATACATATATATATATATATATATATATATATATATATATATATATATATATATATATATATATTGCTGAATGGAGGGTTCTGAACGAGCACTCATTCTCAGATCATCGTTATATTATGTTTAAAATTGCAAGGCAACTGTCAGAACCTATAACCTTTCGAAACAGGGCTAAAACTGATTGGGCAAAATTCGAAAGGTCACTTGATTCTCATTTAGGGCAGGTTTCTTTCAATCGCCTAGAAAGAGAGGACATAGACGGTAAAGTCAAAATCATTACGGACGCTTTAGTTGAGTCGTTTGAAGAGAGTTGCCCACTTCGGGAAAGAAAATCCCCATACGAAAAACCCTGGATGACAGGGGAGATTCGGGCAATGGGGAGGGAAGTCCGCCGACTCTATAATAGAGCGAAACGTAAAAGATTACCAGTATATTGGGAGGATTATCGTGATAAACTCCGAAATTACAACAAGAGAATAAGAACTGCTAAACGTACATCCTGGAGGCTTTTCTGCGAACAGGTGGACAGTGTAAGCGATGTTTCTAAAATTAAAAAAATTTTTGTCAAAAGCCCACATACAGGCTGAATCATTAGTGGATGAATCGGGCAGGGCAATTGAAAATGTGGAGGAAACCATTAAACTCCTCATGGATACACATTTTCCATGCAGCCCGGCCGAACTTTCGGCTAGGCTGGACGATGGGAGAAGTGGTGAACATGAGGTGCCTATTATCAGCGATAGGATGGTTATGGAAGCGATAAAAAGCTTTTCTCCATTTAAGGCTGCGGGTCCGGATGGTATCTTTCCGGCGCTCCTGCAGAAAGGGATGAATTTAGTTTCGTCACATCTTGCAGGAATTTATAATGCATGCCTAACACACGCATATATTCCAGTAGGCTGGCAGGAAGCGAGGGTAGTGTTTATCCCCAAACCTGGCAAGCCAAATTATTCTTCACCAAAGGCTTATAGGCCAATAAGCCTAACTTCCTTCTTGCTGAAAACCATGGAGAGGATAATTGACGACATGGTTAAGGGCAGGATCGCAGGCCATATGCTGAGGTTCAGGCAACACGCATATGTCAAAGGTAGATCAGTGGACACTGCATTGCATAATGTGGTGTACTTTATAGAAAGTTCACTTAGTGAGAAGATGTACACACTCGCGGTTTGCATTGACATTGAGGGGGCTTTCAACAACGTGCATACCGACACACTTATCCATTCTCTGGACCAATTTAATGTCAACCGGGCGATACGCGACTGGATTGGCAATATGCTAAGGAACAGATGGATTAATTGTGAGGCGCACAATGTAAGTATAAGAAAAAGGGTACAATGTGGAACTCCACAAGGGGGGATTTTATCACCCCTTCTCTGGACCACAACAATACATACCCTTATTAGGACTCTGACCGATGAGGGATTCGAGACAGTCTGCTACGCAGATGACGTCATGATACTTCTGAAGGGAAGGGATCCAAATCATTTGTGCAGGAAGGCCGAGGAGGCATTAACCCTGGCACACAACTGGGCTCAACCAAGAGGGTTGAACGTTAACCCAGAAAAAACTGAAATTGGCCTATTTACAAGAAAGACGAAGATAGCTCCATATGATGAGCCGCGCTTTCTTGAAAGGACAATAAATATTTCCGACAGGGTGAAATATCTAGGAGTCATTCTCGATCGGAAATTAAAATGGAAAGACCACATAAACGAAAGAGTCAAAACGGCTCATATATGTTGGTCAATCTGTAAACGGGCCATAGGCACGAGATGGGGGCTGAATCCAGAGATGACACACTGGCTTTATAGTAGCGTTATCAGGCCGATTATGACCTATGCCTCTATAGTGTGGTGGACATCGATGGAATATAAATGCAACATCAAAACAATAAAGAAAGTTCAGAGAACCTGCTGTCTTGGTATAAGTGGGGCCTTCCGAACGACATCAACAGGTGCGATGGAAACAATATTATCTATCCAGCCAATCGATATTCGTATAAAATACGAAGCGGCTCTAGCAGCAAAACGACTAAAGGTGATGGGTGAGTGGATCGATCAGGAACACGAAGCGTATCATCAACGAATCTTTACGGCCATAGGAGAGTCCATACCGGAAAGTGTCGCAAATGACCGCATACCGGAGACTAGACTAGAGGCCAACTGCGGAACATTGATTCCCGACATCCATTCCTGGTTGACCGACCCTTGGAACCAGATCCCCATGGGGCTTCATTGCTACACAGATGGATCAAGGTCGAGAGGGAAAACGGGACTTGGTGTTTATATAGAAAACACCACGGAACTGTTTTTCCGCCTGCCGGACTATTGCACAGTTTTGCAGGCGGAAGTTCGGGCGATAACGGAGTGTATCAGGGAACTCAATGTAATGAGGAGGTCAGGACTTGTGAATATATTCACAGATAGTCAGATGGCCATCAGAGCAATCTCAGAGGAACGCACTAAATCACGTACAGTTTGGGATTGCAAAAACGCCATTAACAGTTACTCGACACATGGTGAACTGCGCATCATATGGGTGCCGGGGCACGCGGGGATAACTGGAAATGAGAGGGCAAACTCACTTGCTTCTAGGGCAATAGAGTTAGGTAATATAAGCTTGGAATGCGCGAAACCTTTCGATCCAGTTAAATCAGAGCTAAAGACTTGGGCACAAAGGGCCCATTCAACTCTCTGGAATAACGGAACCATGGGAATCAATACAAAAATTCTATGGGGAGATCCAGACGAGAGAAGAACGAGGGAGCTGCTAAGACTCAGCAAGCTCGAACTAAGTAGAATAATGGGAGTGGTCACAGGGCACTCTCAACTACTGGCACATCTTAAACGCTTGGGAATAGCGGGAGGAGATGAATGTAGAGCATGTGGGGAGGAGAGCGAAACATTGGAACACTATTTGTGCCAATGCCCCGCCTTCTCACAAATAAGGTCCCGATATCTTGGGAGTGACATCTTACCGGACATAAGCCGATTACGGGGAATATGCTGGAGGAAATTAAGGAACTTTGTGAGTGACACGGAGTTTCTCTAGACCTTTGGTTCAATTATCTTATGGTTAACTCAAGGTTAACTCAAGGGAGCGCACAACAAGCCTTCACTGGCTTAGGTGTATGTCGTAATGACATGGGCTGTCATACCCCTCCAATCAACCTAACCTAACCTAACCTAACCTATATATATATATCAATAGGCGATATAAATGGTGTCTCACCTCTTAAATTAAGAGTTCATTTTTTTAAATTGGAGCTTTACGGAAAAACAACGAATTATAATTGAGAAAATTTATTTAAAAAAATTTGGAAAATTATTCTAAGACCAAGCACAATAGATTAACAATGGTCGCAGTGCAAAAGGCTATCCTGGGCCAAACCCCCATTACATTACATTATTCTAAGACCGCCCGCAAACTTCCAAGAATTTTCAGTCGAGAAAGTGCACCAAATGTATCATCAGCCATTTGAAGAGTGGTCAAAAATTTAAAGAAACTGGAGGGTAGGACTCCTGTGCATTAACGTACCCCTTGGACTCTTGAAAACATTGCTGCTGTAAAGTAATGGAAAGTGCCGGCAATTCTTTCAATGGAATAAAGGAAAGTTAATATCGATTTTTCGAAAAAAATCACCTTCTTCGATGAAGCGCATTTGCACCTGAATGGGTTCGTGAATATACAAAGTTGTCGAATTCAGGACTTATAAAATCCTCATTCAATCCATGAGAAACAAATGCGCCCACAACTAGTAACTGTCTGGTGCGGATTTTGGTCAGGCGGCGTAACTGGTCCTTGCTTTCTTGAACATGAGGCCGAAATTAGAGTGATTGTGAACGGCATTCGTTACAGGAACATGTTAGCGGAGTTCTGGTGGCCTTAACTGGACTGCATAAAACTTGGCCGACATGTGGTTTCAGCAAAACGGTGCCACCTGCCAAACCGCGCATGATTTAATCGATTATTGCAACGATTTCCTGAACAAATTATCGCGTTATAGGTGAGATACAGCCACGTCCCTGTGAAAAAGTCACGGAAAATTTAATCATAAGACTAATTGCCTGTCATCATAGCCGTGGAGGCCATTTGACGGATGTTTTATTCCATAATGAATCGAAACATGTCGTCTTTACAATCCAATAAAAAAATTACAACTATTGAAAAAAATAGATGTTGTTATTTTAAAAGTGTCTCAGCATTCTTGCTGAGACACCCTTTATATTTGCTGAGTAGTTGATTCTCTATCATCTGACAGTTCGAATTGTGGCGAATTGTCGTGTTTTTTTCAAAATTCTCAGTAGTTTTTCCATATAGTTACACTAAAAAATAATTAAAATTAAGGAAATTGTCCTTAATTAATTTGAGTCCGAAATGGCATTTAATCTGTTTTTATCGAAATTTTGTGAAAATTCTTTCGCTAAAATTTAAAACACTTTATATGCCATAAGTATTGTTAAATATTGTAGGTTACCAAATAATTGATGATAATCATTAATAAGAGGAATAATTCAAATAATTTGGGAAACATTTTTTGTTTTATAATAATAAAAACTCTTCGTGTAGTAGATAATTTTTTTTAACTGTAGTAATATTTTTAATGGATTCCTCGAAAAATTTCAACATTTTTTTTCCAATTTTTTATGTCTTAATTTGTATTCAAATTCTAAATATTTTTTTTTAAATTCTGGTACATATTGTGCATAATTTTACTCAATTTTAAAGTTTTAGCATAATTTGAAATTTTTCCAAATGTTGATTTGAATTAAAAATTGGTAAATTTGTCTAAATTCTAGTTCTTAATTTTCCTTGGCTTTACCGAATGCATTAAGTCCTCACTGGAGAAGGAAGGCAACAAAGAATATTTTTATAATTCTTAAATTCACATTGCAAGAAGAATTAAGAATGTGGTATTTTAAATGTCTTATAGAAAATGTTTTCCTGATATTAGAAAAGGCTAATAACATTAAGAGTAGTGTGAACTTAAACTAAAGAAAACAATTTACAATTATCAACGATTTATAATGATTCAAAGGAGTTAATTATTTTTACATTATTTTCAGTGTCCTGTCCTCCTTACCCCGTGAGCATGATATTTACGCATCATGACTAAAGTTTTCCTCAATTACGATTTTAAGACTAAGTGTGAGCAAAAAATTATGCTTTCATGGATGATAGTTCCTGATGATTTCATATTTAATATTAGTTGACCATTAATCATTATTAGAGGCGCCAATGGAATTGATATACGAATATAAATATTCTGTATATTCAAGTTGAGTGCCGCAAATATAAATATGATACACACATTTACCTTCCGGTGCACGTGCACATGCATATTGAATTATAATTTGTAATGGTTTGATTAAGTGTCAAGCATGTTGTTTAATGTTTAATAAAAGTCCCCCTCTGTCTTACAGACAGCTATAAAAGCAATTTTTATCTAATACCTAATGATATTTGTATATCAAACTAACGCACCGATTCAAACAAAGACAACCCACCAACCACATCTTCTAAAGCATTAGAAACCCCAACCAAAGTTATCATCCACCATCAAGGAGGCTACTGAATTAACAAGTAGAGTAGCTACGGTGGAATGGAATAATCAGTTGAAATTAGAGAATATCATTTTTATTGGGGATGAGGTAAATTGCCAAAACTATGTGCAAGATGTGCCATTATTGCAATAAAAATACTTGTAATGATGACTTTAAGTGTCATTCTCTTAAGTGGATTACCTATAAAAAATTTATGCAGCATTAGAAAAAGAAAACAAACAACAAACAACAAAAAAGCAAAATACGCAGCAACAGCAGCTGCTAGATATATGGCGTCTACAAAAAATATGTTGCCAAAATTATAACTCAGTTTGTGTACTCGGACGTATATTTTTTTAAAGCTTAACAAAGAATGTGGTACCTTGAGCAACAACAACATCAACAAAAATGCTATCTTTGATGTGCAGATACCTAAAATCAACCCCTAAAGCAGGGCATTAAGTTCATCAAGAATATATTAAGGCATCCGAAGGCAACCTGAGTGCCAAGGTAAATTTAATTGAAGTATTTTTGTATGTAAATTACAGTATAAGTTGAAAATATTCCGACACTTCTTTGTAATGGAGGCTTTAACACACCAATACTAACACGTCAAATAGTGATTTGTGCGTGAATATTTTCAAAGATGCCTGTCAAAAACGACCATAAGATTAAAAAATTCCCGTTTTACTTATACCCACAGCAAAATGCAGGAAACCCCATTAATTTAAAAAAAGGATAAGTTAATTGTTTCGCCAAAAAAAACTCGTTAGAAATTTGATTTTCTTCTAAAAGAAGAAAAAACAAACAAAGGAACTACTTTCAAACTCCATCCTGTCATCTTCAATCAAGCACGAAAACTCTCAAAGTCATTTCATGTTTATATCAACGTTTGCGTTGTCTATATTTAAAATTTTGTTTTGGCTGAAGTAGCAACGACTCTAGCCTAAAAGAAAGCCCTGGTTGAAGGCCAATATGAAACAGACAAACCTGAACAAGAGCGGCAACATTAAAGCGTCACTACGCTCTGTCAGCAATGAAAACAACACTTTAAAAAATATATAGTCTGGGCAATTTTATTGACAACATGAATTAATTTATACCTTTTTATTTAAAAACATCATTAATAACAGTCGATTTTCAATTAAAAACAAATAGGGTTTTCACTCTTCGTATTAAAGTACCCTTTTAAAGTTAATAGCCGTGGTAAATACACTACATTACAAGAAAACAACAACGAAATACAATGAATCATAATACAATGAATAAAATGCAAGACCAATGGGTATGGGCCTCGGCCAAGTATTGATTTGTCACAAACAAAAAACGCGTTAAATTCAAACCGTATTGGAAAATCTATAAAGCGTGAAAACTTTTATTTTCATTTATTTTCATAACGGGTCTTTCATTAAGCGCTCCATATTATTAAATTTAAATAAAACAAAATATGTGTGAGATATCACTGAAAATACATATAAAACATTTAGTTTAAAATATATTTTTGGTTCTTGCGCCTATTATTTTTTAGGAGAACATCCCGACTTTTCTATCCATATAGAATCACTATTTTTTCCACAACTACAATAGTTAGCAGCCTCGTTCTAATAAAATTTAGACTTAGATTGCAAAATGTAAACAAAAAAAATTGATTTCAATATATATTTCCCCCTACAAAATTTATATGCCTACAAGCTTTTATATGTCATATGCAGGTTTATTATTAATTTCAAGCTTTCGAAAAATGGGTTAAGTTTTATTGTTAACGATTGCAATATCACTCAGTACGAAGTTTAAAAATTTTAAATAATGTATTAAATATTTTAATATGTTATTGTTTGTTGTTGGCTTAGCTAGGTATATGCCTGCATTTCATTGGCGCTAACCAAATCATCAGTACCCTTTTAGCCAAATCATGATTGAAAGCATTCAAAGCTCGTATACTTATGCAAACAATTACAAATATATATGAGAATTCTATCAGAACTCTATCATATTTTACTATTTGTAATCAACAAAAACAAAAGTATAAATAGCTATAGAAGCTTTTTTACAATCACAACACAACAAACAATTATAATTGACTTGCGTCCTTTTGTTTTTTTTTTTTTTTTTTTTTTTTTTTTTTTACGCCTTTATACAATTAATCGCCCGTTGGGTGATAATGAAAGTATTTATAAGGCAATGAAAAAACAAAATTTATAATAACAATATTTATCAAATTTGTTATTCGAGATATTCTCCAAAATAACTATTTTAATATGTTATTGTTTTGGCTAAAAGGGTACTGATGATTTGGTTAGCGCCAATGAAATGCAGGCATATAACTAGCTAAGCCAACAACAAACAATAACATATTAAAATAGTTATTTTGGAGAATATCTCGAATAACAAATTTGATAAAGATTGTTATAATGTATTAAATTTTATGTATTTAATTCCAATTTCTTTCAAAGGATATACAGCTCATCAGGCCCGTCCTTCTAAGAAAATTTTTCATTTTTAAAACTTATTCACTCATTTGATATTTCCTGAACTAAATTCACTTAATTTTTCTCGTTTTAAGACCGCGCAATCAAACCTGGTCGAATGTACTCGTATATTGAATATATTATTATTCTGATAAATAAATGTAGAAACAAAAAAAAGAAAACAATTAGTATTTGAAATTTTAAGTCTATTTTTTTGATTTCCATAGAATTATACGCATTTTAAGATTCGATAGTTTCTTCATGTTTTTGCTTCAAATATGAAGAAAAATTACTTGATTAAATAAGTCCACTTTTGTCACAATTTCAGAGACATCATAACAAAAATCCCTATTAACCAATATTTATTACTAACAATCGATTTATAGTCCTTTTTAACGTATTTGATGCTCAAAATATTTAATTCCAATTTATCTTTGAATATACTAAATCACACGATTTACAAATCTTTGGAAATTATTCGATTTCAAAAACGAGTCGACTTAGCGAACATGGCTGTATTTCTTTAGGTGTATGGAAACCTTTGTCACATACTGTTTCGGAAATGCAACAAAATATTTACGTACGAATAAGTATTTGACTGCTAATGTGCCTTGTAAGAAAGAGCACTAAGCGAAATTTGTTGTTGTGTATTGTAGCGTGCGTAGTGGCAATAAAATGCAACATTAATTTTAAGATTTTTATGCTTTTAATATTTTTTTTTAATAAATCCATATTTAAACTTAAAAAAATTAAATTTACTTACATTTTAGTGAAATTTTTAAAGTGTAAGGAATTTTTCTTTAGAGATCTATATCTCTTTAACGAAAAAAAAAAAATTGTTTCATGTATAAGGAATTCCGTAAGGAAAAAGTTTTGATCGTAGGGTTAAATTTGTACCAATGGTGAGGTTACTGCCCCCTTAGATAGGCTTATCGTTAATGAATTAAATAGACATTTAATTACTCTCATATTTAGAGAAATTTTAAATAATTATGCATGATCATCTGTCGTAAAGGTGTATCGTAAAAGTTCAAGAAACTTCTCTAATAAAATTAGGAAAAAATGTAATGTAAACGAAATGATTTCATAACAAATTAATTTTGATCTCTCAATGAAACTATGGAGTTTATGAACTTTTTCCATGTAATACTTTATTTCTTGTATCTTCAATAGAAATATAATGGTATAATATTTATTAAAAGTATTAAAATTTTACGTAACTCTAAAACTATTAAATAATTAAAATCCTGCCAATACTGGAGACGAAAAACATGATTGTCAAAATATATGTATATTATGAGAAAAGGTGTTCATCATAATCTCTTTAAAATTTTGGCCTATTTACGACAAGTTACTTAGAAGGTCCCCATTTTCAATAGAATCAGTATTCAATTGTGCCATAGTAGTAGCGTATTAAATAATAACTTTCCCATTCTTTTCTCGGAAACTTTTGTAACAGATTTTGGTTTCAATATCTTGAAATAAGAACGATAGTTTTCCCTGCGTGCAAAGGAGTACGTGACTGCCTAATGATTTCGCTACCATTTCTTTTATATTACTATATCTTTTCTCCTCATTAAGAATTGAGATCTGAGTATGTGGAAGGCTGAATGTTTACGAGTACATGCTTTTCAAGCCTCTGTCTATTATAAGTATGCCTCATTTAACTTTATTCTTTATGACGTTTAGACACGAGCACTATTATTACAACGACTAATTAATAATTCTAGCAAAAGAAAAAATGGACTTCAATACAAAAAGCCAATTCAGCAAATTTACAAAATCGAAGTAACTATGGGTTAGTTTAAAACCTGATATATTTTAGCCCACAGAAAGAATAAAATATCTTCTTAAATGAAAATGAGCCTATAAATATCGAAGATATGTTATAATAATTGTTTCAGGCAGCCATTTTTCCCGTCCGATTTCCACTTAAATTTCTGCAAAAACAAACTGCAACCTACACTTTCAAAAAAAAATTTTTTTTTCATTGCTCTATAATCAATATTAAATACTCGTACAAGCAAAACATTTTCAATAAAAAAAAAAATAATTTTCAAAATCGGACCACAAATGGAGGTGTTTTGCCATTATGGGACCAACCTGCAAGCAGACTCTTTCACACAAAAAAATTTTCATTTGATGTCGTTTAAAAAGGAAACACGTAAAAGCTTATCGTGACATTGAATTAAATACATTCGCAAATTTTCACCAAGAATTGGACCGTGACTGAAAGAAGAAATGAATGGGCAAAGAAGTAAATAAATAATTGGGGGATTCACAAGACATGCTATCAGTCATATTGTCATAATGTCTGAAACAATTTAAAATCGTTTTCTTTTCGTTTTCAAAATAATTGTTTCTAAAAATTGTATGACTTTATAACAAGATGACTGATAGCATACCTGATGAATCCGCCAAATATTAATAAATATTTTTGATTATCCCAAGAAATTTCCGATGTATTTGTAAAATTCAGATTACCTATAGAACTTCACTGTTTCTTTTAAAATTTCGATATGAGAAAAAAATTTATCTGTAGATCGTAATTTTATCGCGAAGTTTAAACTCTTACTGAAATTAAGAATTTTTTTATGTACAACTTGTTTAAGTTTTAAAAAGAAAATTAATGTTTTGAACAGCTTTTGATTACCAAAAATTATAATGTTTGTAGTTTTTAAGTTTTTGGTGATATTCTAATTTTCATTTCTTTTGAGGAGCTAAATTTATTTTTTCTAAGATATTGATTTAACATTAATCTTTCGATATTATAATTGTATCCGGACTTTTTCATAAGGATTTCCCCTCATAGCTGCCAAACTCTCCAAAGAAACTTATCCTTTTTCAAATTTGCAAAATTCACACAATTCTCTTGCCAGCTGCCCGCCATTAAACATTCATTTTGCATTAGTCCATTGCGACTAATGTTTATATTAAAGCTGATATTTTAAACTGACTTTTTAAAATCTCATTAATATAAGTATGTATATAGTACATATTAACATAAATCCATTTATTTATTTTAATGAATAATTAATTTCCCAAGAAAATCTTTATACTGCACGCAGACAAGTTTTTCCATTATGTCTTTCTTGCTTTTAATTAAAAAATATTTTACTTGTACAATAATTTCATTTGCTTTCCTACCCCAATTAAAAGAAGAACGAAACAACAAGAAAAATTGAACAACTTCTTAACAATAAATTTATTTAACACTTGCTCAAACTCATTTGCCTACACAACAAACATTCTTTAGGAGTTTCCTATGCACCATGAGTCCTTGGGTTTCATTTCATCATCCCCCCTTGCGACAATGTAATTTATGTCAATCTACTAAAAATAAAATAAACACAGTAAAAAAGATTTATTGAAAGAATGTCTGTTTGTTTGCATTAAGCCACGAGTCCCCAGAGCAATTGCCCCTGCTAGGCATTTAACACTCGCGCAAACACACGCAAAGATTGCGTCTCGATTTGGATCGGCCATCCCTTCCTCGTAACTGCCATTAGAGTCAAGTTTAACAGTGAAATAATGTTCTTCGCTTTACAATTCATAGTCATTTGGGGTGATATTCGTAATGGCTGCAAAATGGTCCAATGTTTTATTTTACCCTGCTTCCATTTCTCGTGGGCTTAGTGTTATTTAGTATTTGTGCTGTGTTCTTGTTATGCTTATTCCTGTTGTTGTTATTGCAAGTCGTGGTGGCAAGGGTGATTTTTTGTGAGTGTGTTTGCCTGATAGTGATTCCAATGTTTAATAATCCTGGCTGATGGTTGCGCATTATTGGATTGCATACAACAAGCAATTGTTTTTTTTTTAATTCTTATAAGCGAGAAATATTTTGATATTTAAATAAATACTCGTAGATAAAATTTAAAAATAAGACATAAAAAATCAACTTTTCTTAACATACGAGTATTGAAGATGGTTTCCGATTCGAATATAATCATTAAAAAATAAAAGAATTTCTTCCCATTGAAAATGATCGTACTATTCTTGGTCCTTTTTTCTCAGTTTTCACATTTACACCTTAAATGTTTTAACGACAACTTGCAATAAATATGTATGTACTTTTATATTTACATATCATTTCATTGTTGTGAAAAAGTTTTTTATTAAATCCGTGAAAACTACATGTTCATTAGCAATTTATTACTTAAAAATTTTTCAAAATCGAAAAGATGTTTGTTTATTGCGAAATGTTAATTAATGTGGTAGCCATGTTCGCGCCACCCATGAAGATTCCACTACTTATACAAGTTTTGATGAGTCTTGAAAATAAATGAAATTAATGGCGTTTTTGTTTCTGAAAAAATGGGTGGCATTTTCAAAGAGAAACAAGGGAATTTTGCATTCTTTTGGAAAGGAGGGGGGGGGGGCTCATTAGGAAGGCGCAGGCAATAATTTTAAACAATTTATATTTTTCAAATTAGACCGATATGTAGATCTTTTTTTAAATAAATTTAACACAAAAATATTGCACTTTATTCAGAAACGAAAACGCTACAATTTTTTTACATCAAATTATTTTCAACTTGACTTACACACATCCCAATGAATAAATTTAAACCAGCTTTCCCTTCTCCTCCCCTTCCTGCTTTCGTTGTTTGGAATAAAAAAAATTTCTTACTCCATCTCATAAATTTGGGAGTAAGAAAACAAAACTACAATTAAACTAACAGCCATTTGAATTGACATTAATTGTCAATTTACAGAAGCACTCATCACTCGTTTTTTTTCATCCTGTCTGACTGTCGTATTGCCCTTCCGTTTTCAATTCATACAATTCAGCCATCCGAATATTTGTCTATTCATTTCTTCCAGGCCAATGATATGACTGCTTGTACTTAGTTTTCATTTCACATTCTGTGCTAAAAGAGCCCCTCAGCTAGTGAAAAATAACATCAACACACATTGGAGTCAAAATGGAATGAAGGAATATTTTACCATATTGCTGTATTATCTGAATTTATACACTAATATGTAGCTACTCATACATACTTATATACTTTCAACAATGGAGCTGCTGTTTTGTGTTTGCTTTTTATCTTAAATTAAGGTTTTTCTTCTGTCTGACATCGAAATATTTCCGTTTCCTTTTGGCTAGAATAAATAAACAACTAGACTTTTGTTTATTTATTCATTCAATTTCATTTCAATGACAGACATTAACGACTGTAGCGCTTACGGATGAGAGACAGTTTAATTGACAGAGTTAAAAAGAAAAAAGGGCCATTTTAAAACGGGCATGTGTCATATCGTAATGAAATGGAAAAATGCTAATTTTTATTGTTTATATATCATTAAAATGTTATTTGTTGTCATCACATTCTTTAAAATAACAGCGGCCCGCTGGATTATCAGTTAAGGGTTCTTAAGTTCAATTACCCGTGAAGAATCGGTATTGTTGGCTATTGTTTCTGCAGATTTCGTAAGATGTACTCCTTTGAAAGGTCTTATAGTATTAAAAAAAAACATTTTCATAGATTAATCAAATTTATTTATTATTCAAGTGCAAGCCGTCTTTGGTATTAATATAATACTAGTATATGATATTTCGATATCCTTTGAAATTATTATTATTATTTCTCGAGAATGTTATTACCAAACTTTTAGTAAATATGTAAGGGGTGACCCAAAAGAAACGGAATGGCTGAAATGGTCTATAATTTCATTATTTTAATACGATTTTCTTTTATTTTCCAGATTGTTGTAAAACAGACTAGGGAATTTGAAAATGGAAAGGTATACTATTGAACAGCAAGCCAAACAGTGGATCTGTTACGTTACATTTTCATTGAATGCATAATTTCTAGAGGCAGCGATGTTAATTGTCTGCAGCGCATAATTAAAAAAAAGTGATGTCATGTACATAAATTAAAAGCTATATCTTGCGACTATATATAAATTTTTGTTATTCTTGGTAGCTTAGTTTAGCTTAAGTAATAATTATAACAAGGAAGATTTCAGTAGGATACCCATATCATTGCAGCTTCAATGTCTCTTGTTTGCTAATTTTTAGATAAGGCGCCGAGCGTTCGTCGGACTCAACCGATGCCCATTGTTTCATTTAGTGTTATTTGAAAAAAACATGTGTGAGTAAATAAGCCATGGAGCATAATCCAATCAAAAAGTAATATTCGGTTAAAAGAATAAAATTTCTCATGTCCAAATTAACTCAATTCCTCATTCGTGAATTATGTGTAATAAAAAATTTCATTTACGTTGAAATAAAGAAATTATAGAATATTCGAGAAGGGCTCGGAAAACTCGAAGTGTGAGGTCTAAAGTATCAATATGTTTGATATTTTTCATATATGAGAATTTAAACTGTGAACTGTGTATTTTTTGTTTAAGAGGGTAAGAATTACCATGATCTCAATATTTCAAAACTAGCTTCTAAAAAAAAGGGGAGGTTATGTATTCGTCAATGTTTTTTTTTTTGTTCGCAGCGATTTTTTCGTCATTAAAAAGTACTTTTATTAATTGAAACTCCAGAGGTGGTCATGTTTTTAATCCAGAGGTGGTCACGCTTTGACCAATATGTAAAAGGAGCAGTTACAAAATGATACCTGCTAGAGCGACTTAAAAAATTAAAAAAGTTCATTATAAAAAGTTTTCTACAAAAAATTTAATCAACTGTACAAATAGGCTTTAAAATGTTTCAAATAACTAAAATATTAATATATGTGTTAAATACTAAGATCTTTGAAACCGGTGACAAGCAGACTGAAATGAATTAGGAATATCTTTTGTCATCACCTCTTTTGCACCGTATGCAACGCATACTTAGATATTTTAGTTATTTCAAACTTTTTATAGCCTATTTCTGTCGGTTAATTTGTTTTTCAAGTTTCTATTTCAAAATTTGACGATTTTTCACTCATGATGAATGACCGAAATTACCAATTCTCATATGTGAAAAAATAGACTGAAAAACAGTTTTGTTTCCTCAATTTATCGCTTGTGAATAGCAAGAAATAACTTAAATTTATCATGCATGAAAAAACAAAAACAAAATGTTTTCTAGTCTATCAAACATGTATGAGAAGAGACTGCAAAATTTAACGCTCATATACATGATAGAGCGATGACTTGAGCATTTCGGTATTTTGAAAAATAGGTAAAATTTTTTCATAGACTACCCTCGTAAGCCCAGTAGATCTTTCAAGTCTGCGATGTAAAATAAAGATAACTAGGTCAATAGTAAGGTCGATTTCCCAATTTCACTTTGGCCATTTTCACAGACTTAACGATATTTAACTTTTACTTTTATCGAATATAAAAGATTCAAGGAAAATAAGTTCAATTAGATTTAAGTTTAATAAATGCAATTATAATTAATTAACACTATTTTCTCGACCTTTTTGTTTTAATATATATGATTTTTATAATGAAGAGTGAGGTCTTTTTTATAAAAATAATTTTATTCAATATTTCGACGCCTCTTTGGGCGTCTTCTTCAGGAAAAAATTTTTTATAAAAAACAATAAAATCGCTTTGAAAGAAAAAGATGTCGTTGCAACGATCTCAAGTTCACAGATTAAATGCTATATCTTGCTGATTTATGTAAATTTTTGTTATTCTTGTTGGCTTAGTTTAGCTTAAGCAACAATTATAATAACAAGGTTATATGGATGATACCCATATCGTTGCAGCGGTTTAATGATATGTTGTTGGTGATTTTAAGATACGTTCTGAAAGGCCTCAAACATTTTAATTGTTTTCTCTTTATTTATTTATTTGCTTATTAATGAATTTCTTAGACAACAAGAGTAAATTTTATAAAATAAAGTGTAGATTTTTTTGTTGCATACATGGAAAGTACTTGGATTTACTCCAACATTAGAAGTTTTTCATATTTGTGGGATATGGTTTCAAGTTTAAGTGCATATCTTCTTTATTTGTCTACTTTTTATCTAGCCACGTAGTACTACTGTGCGCCTATTTGCTCCAAAGTCTTCCATGTGTATAATTCTCTAGGTAAGAAAACAAGAAACAAATATTTTGAAGCCAAATCATAATATCAATATGAAACTTAAATGTTCGTTGTGCACACATGCGGAGAACATGGGCTATTGCTACGGTGACCATTAAACCCATAAAGAAATAGTGTACACATATATGTATGTACATACATACATAAAAAAGGAAACTAAACTAAAAATGCATACACACATACAAACGAATGTAAAAATATACATACTTTACTTTTGATATTTCTCTACAGAATGTATTTTCTGCAAAACATCAGCTCTATTCGTTAGAAATGATTTAAATTCAGTGCAATCCATTTCAAAATTGCATTTTATAATTAAGAGAGATTCTAGTGTTTCCAATTTCATTTGAGATTTCTCCGAAGTCCATATATTATTAGACATAGAAAAAACCCTTTCTGTTGGTGCATTTGATGCAGCCAAAGAAAATGCAAAATCCACTAATTTTAAAATATTTTTATAAGGAATATTGTCACCACAAATATTTCCCTGTTATTAGTTTTGTTTCCCTCCACAGAAAAATTGAACAGTTATTCAAACTGGATGAATGTGTATATGTATGTATGCATGTGTATGAACAGCTGAAGAACTGACAAATTCTCTTCTTTTCTCATAACATATGTACATAGTGACCAGATTATTTTTCATAATAAATGAGAATGAAACTTAGAGTTTCCAAGAATATTTATTAATGACCAAGAATAGTAAATAGAACAGAAAAGTGAACAAAAGTGTACACATGAAAGAAAATATGTTTTAAAAAATGGGGCAATTGACAAAAAAATGTACAAATAGTGTACATGAAAAAAATAGTGTACAAGAGGCTCAAATAGTGTACTGTCCACTATAATAGTGAACGGATGGTCACCGTAGCTATTGCGTGGATGGGTGTATGTGTGTGTGTGGGGAATATTGAAACGATAACATTTTCTACTTCCCCTCCACAATGCTTTATTTAACTCATCTACTGTCTGCTGTGTGGCGCTGTCCTACATATTGTTTTGTTGCTGTTTAAACTGTGCGGGTCAATCTAGTGGAATTAATGGAATTGAAATTCATGGTGCATGAACTGCAATCCGTACGTTATATTGTTTGTTGCTTTATTTGTTGTACATTTCGGTATTCTGTATTTTTTTTTTTTTTTGTTATTTGAAATTTATAATGTCTGTGTGACATGGGCACCAATTGGTTTTCAATGCACCATTAAACACATCGAAATACAAGCAGGAGTTTTTTTTTTCAAACATAATAATGGAGTAATGAACAAAAATAAGTATGTAATATAAAATAAAAGAACAGGGAAAACGACTCAATTGATAATCTTTATGTTCGTTGTGTTATGAACTTAAGGTTGTCCAAGTTACCTCCATTCCAGAGAGTATAAAAAGTGCAAATTTATAAACTTTTCGTGCTACAAATAGAGATTTTTTAGTATTTTAATTTTTCGTAATATAACTTTATAAATATTAAATTTATTTAAGATTTTAGGGATTTTATTACTATTTGCTTCAGACATAAATTCTTTTTGTTCGCACTAAAAAGGACCCAAATTAATAATCTGCGTTGCTAGATATTTAAAACTCCTGTTCGATTTTGGTTTTTTATTGTGTTGCAAAAACTTTCTTTCTTGCTATTTGTTATTTCAGTGTAAATTTTGCAGTGTAAAAGAGATTCGTGACATGTGAAAATGCCAAAAATGCTCTGTAAGGTTTGCCATTTCAAATGACGGAATAATTTTCCATCATCCCATATCAAATTTGGTTTGTAAGCAGACCGGTTTGAACTAATATGTGCCACCTTCAGTTTTCTTTTTCTTAATAAATCGCTTTATTCTTTCGAGAGGTGTTTTATTTTTCGAGAGTGTACAAAGCACTTCCACACTTTCATTAAATTTTGCTTCGAATCGAATTACGAGATTTCCTCTCTGTTCCGTTCTGTTAGTGTAATAATCGCCATCTTCCTAATTCTTTCTTAGCAAAACACAATCATTTAAAAAAATATTAATGCAAAATTCAGTGGTCGAATTCAAGACACCGTAAGAAATAATTTTTTCGAACAAGAAAAAACTAAATTTGAAAAAAATGCAGTTTTTCCGTACATAAAACAATGTTGCATATTCGGAAACCCAGCACAGTTTACTTGTTAAAATAATAAAATCGAAAAAGATCATACCAAATTATCAAAATAAATATTACTTATTGCATGTGAAGTTTTTATTTTTTATTTATTTATTTTTTTAATTCTTAAATGAAAAAATACACTAGTAGTATGAAATATTTAAACAATAATATTGTAGAGTCTGTTCAAATAGGGAAAAGCAAATGAGATATATACGGCAATATTCAAGCAAAAAAAAAAAAAAAATCAAATTTGTGAAAGCATTTCGAATTTTACTTATCACTACTGTTCTGAAAACCGAATTCTGATTCTGATCGAAACCACGTAATTTTATTCGTTTTACTAGTGCGAAAGTAAAATGACACCAAATTTCTTTTTAATTTAAAAAAAAACTTTACTTAAATGAACCGTATAATAACAATTTAATTTGTGTTAGAAAAATATTATTTATAAATTTACTTCTATTCTGAAAAGTTCATTGAACTCGATGCATCTCTTCACTGTGTAATATTTTCCCGACGCTTTTTAGCAGACATTTTTTAATATGATTATGTTTTCTTTTTAATATACATTGATTTCAGTGTTTTTAACGTTTACAACATTTAATTCGAATTTAAAGTCAAACTCAAAAAATCTTTCGATTTACAGAACATCAATTTATGAATTTTTCGAGTTTGGAAATTACTCGATTTCAAAAGTGAGTCGATTTGCAGAACATGGCTGTTTATTAAAAAATATTAATAAATAAAATTAAAAGTTGCATGTATATATAAAACAACGTTGCATACTTAAGAGCACAGCATAATTTGTGCTTAAAGGCTGGTATTCTGTTCAAAATTACAAAAAAAGGTACAAAATAATGTTGCAGAATTTTTAATATATTCAACAAAATTTCTGCAACGTTTTTCAAACTATTTCGTTAAGCCTAGTACTCTGTCAGAATTTATGAAAAATGTTGAAAAATATTTACATATTCCAACAAAATATTTTACATATTCATTTGATAATTTGGTAAAATATCTTTAATTTTTATTACTTTTCAAGTGCAACAGTGTGTTACGTACGTAAGATTTTGCAGCGACAAACTCCTTAGAGAGACAAATGGAATAGCAGAGGAGGTGCTGACAGCTTCTAAAGAAGGCATTGAGACCATGAAACGTAGGCTCCTATATAGGAATCAGCACTCAAAATCGTCACGGGTATGCGGAATTTATCCCGCGAAATCGTTCTAAGACTGCCGCAGATCTCCCTCCTGTCGTCACATCGGCGCCAGCGTAATGTTATTAGCTTTGCTTAGTTTTAGGCGTGAATTGTGCTTTGCTTTTGAGTGCACAAGATTTTTCAGTAATGAATTGGCTGTGTAAGTCACTCACTTTTTCCCGCAGAGAAAGCAAGACAAAAGCAAAGGAGGTGCTCTATATTCTACTTATTTAGTTTCATTTTGATAGCTTTATAGAAGCCATCGAGAGGGAAAATCAATCACCTGGCATAGACTCCTATATAGCAGTCACCATTTAAAACCGCCACGAATATTCGTAATTTATACCGTCGAAAACCTTCTAGGTCTGATGGGAATCTTCTGCATTCATATCGGTACCATTGTAATATTTTTCACTTTAATTACTTTTAAGCGCGAATTCAGCTGTGCATAAGATTTTCCAGCAATGAAGCTGTGTGCTCGATATTCTTCTCATTCTCTTTATTTTGATAGCTTCTACAGAAATCATTGAGAGGGAGACTCAGCCTCCTGAAATATAGACTTTTATATAGCATTTACCACTCTAAGTCGCCACGAGTGTGCATAATTCATCGCAACGAATCCCTTCTAGGACTGCGGATAAAATGCAGTCATATCGGCGAAAGATCAGTCTTAAGATATCACAGGTAAGTTTACTGATCACTGAGGTGAGAGGGATCCCAAAAACTTCCTGCTGAGATAACCTCTTACAGTAGATAACAGGCACGCTTCCTTGTTGATCCTTAACACGATTGCTCAATCAGGCATTAGGGGCGCACAATCATTTTTTCAATATTATAATTTCGTTGATAATATTCATTGAAATTAAATTTTTTTGGTAATATATCTATATTCTTTGACTTTTTTTATAATAATTTTGTTAATATAATATTCAAGCTTGAGGTATTTTATCGTTCAACAAAAAATTAAACGATAAAAGACCTCAAGCTTGAATATTATATTAAACAATTTTTTTGGTATTATTTTAATTTGAAGTTCTGGACTTAAAAAAAAATCCTGTACGAAATCCAAAAGTTTTAAAATCTGGTAATCAACTTTAAAATTAAGTTGTCATACAATGCCTACGAAACATGGAATACGACATCTAGAAAGATTCAGACAATGCAAATTTATATTTATTTAAATCTAAAACTGTGGATCCGAACAAGTTAGCAATTAATCACTAAAGTGAAAATAGACTAGACTATTGGTCCGACAAGAACCGACAGATCTAGCAAAGATTGCCATTGACTTTAATGCTCTTGACAGTAGTCGTTGCCGAGATCGATCAGTTCTAATTAAGCGAAGATAACTCAAGGCTGAAACAAAGAAGATGGGCAAGTGATAGCACGAAGTTAATAAAATTTTTAATGATAGACCTGAAGAGTGAACATTTTCTTAGTCCGTATGGTGCTTTTAGGAAAGATACAATGATTAAGAAAGATTTTATTTATAAAGTTCAGGAAGCGCTCAGAAAGCTACATCTGTTTCGCAGTGCCATCCAGTGTTTGCAAGTTTTTCCATTATTTTGTTTCTTACCATCCAAATATATTTTTTTGGTTATTTAAATTTAAGACTTTTTTTGTTGTCTGTATATGCCCTCATATATGGACCCATAACATATGTATCTGTGAATTTAGTTAATGTGAAAAGTTGAAAATAAACTTTGTTGCATGCCACATACATAATTTCCTAATGTCAACTTTTAATGTTTTGTTTCACATTTCGTGAGTGCGAGTGTTTTTATATATTTTTTTCTATTTTGTGTTAGATTGCTAAATGTATCTGGATGTGTGTATATGTCCATGTGTGTGTGTGTGTATGTGTGTGCGTTTGTAACAGTAGACAATAACACCCGGCCAAGTTGATTAACGTTTGTTGAGCACGTAAACTTTTGTTATTGGTACGAGCACAAATATTTTCTGATGAAAGTTTACTTACAAACAAACTTTTACAACAACAACAACAACAACAACAACGACACAAAAATATGTTGGCATGTTTTGTGTGTTTTCAACTCTTGATTTATTTTTAGTTTACCAACAACACATAAATAATTGTTTAGAAAAACATATTTTAAACAAAAATTTCATTTACAATATTTTTAACTAGAATTTAAACTGAACACTAATAAAGCAAATTGGTCAAGTGAATTTAGTCTGAACTAATACTTTTTTGTTAAAAAAAATTTCAATGGAATTAAAAATATTTAGTGACGTTAGTGATAAAGAAAAAGAAGCAAGGTTCCATTATGCTGCTTTGAAGAGAACAGTGCTGTGAGGTATTTTTGATTAACTGCATTTTGTCGAAATAACACAATGTTGGCTAACTAATATTATCTGCACCTGTACCATATATTTATTTTCAGGAATTGATATGGAAACCCATTAAACCTGCTTATTACGCTGTAAGAGAAAAGTATGCTTTCTCCACTATAGCGATACAAATTAAACGATGCTCTTTATTATGTGTCTAACATATTTTTGGACACCATCTGCTTGAAAGTTGCAGTTAATAACATTTCAATTTACTGTTGCAACGCAACACTGCATTTACGAAAGTATCCTTTCTTTTAGATGTAGTCTTATCGGGATCAGAAGATCTTCCTATATACTCGTACAGTGGAGTTCGATTATGACGTAGTCCCGATGTAATATTTTTTATTCAAACAAATAAAAGCAAACAACATTGAAACTGATTACATTAACTTTTTATTCTTCTAAATTTTTATGCAACATGTGATTTAACTATTTATAAATTTCACTTATTTTCAATTACTTTAGAGGGTTACGGAATTAGAGAAAAATTTTATTTCGTTCGTTACAAGCGTAAAAATTTACAGGGTAGTTTAAAAAGTGTTTGTGGTAAGCGAAAATTCGTTATAGCCGTAATAATTTGTATAAAATATTTATAAAAAAAATTATTAGGGGCGGAAAAGTTGTTCGTTATATTGTATAATTCGTTATTAGCAGTGTATGTTAAAACCGAACTCCACTATATTGCACATACTTAAATGTTAACACCACTGATCATTTGCAATAATTTTTTATGACGAGTGTTTTTGTAGAAATTCCTTAATTATGACATACACATTTATTGTTCATATATTAAACTTTATTAATTGTGTATATTGTTTCCATTCGAAAGCAAACGTTAATTAAAACAAAACATGCTATGCCTATTTGTACAAAAACATAAACTGAAGCGGTTAAAAGAGGAGAGTATCTAATCCTGAAATGAAGTTTAGTGTAAGACATGTTACATATTTGAACTTGTTTTTTCCTTTGAACAAACCTGCAGAAGGATTAAAATTTATCTAACATTTTTGTCGGAAAGGAAGACTTCACGAGTCAATACTCAAAAATAACGAAATTTCAAAAGCGACAATCTGGTCCTCTTCATTAACGCCTTTCAAGCATTTGATAAAAAATACATCCTTAGTGATGTTCAATGAATAGAAGAGAAAGGTACTCAAAAATATCCAAAATCTAAGGAGCATGAGTTGCTTATGGCGCTATTTACACATAAAACTTTGCTGATGATACAGTTTTTTGAAGCGTCCACTAAAACCCTTAAGAAACATCACACAAACTACTGAATATATTATGTACGTCTATGGAAAGATGGAGGACAAAGGTGGACGAGGCAGAAATGTGTACATATTTTTATTACCTTGCGAAATGAGACACGTCCGCCTATACAAATGTATGACCAATTTATGCCTCGGTACTGAGGTCAACTACCTCAATATCAATACCGATCTTGATTCTGGTTTAATATGGAAGACCTGTCCAAATTAATTGGCTTATGACAGTGTTTTCCAAATATGTGTCAATATATACGAGTAAATAGCAGGGCAGACGAACAGAGAACAACTCGTAAAAACTAAATTTTTTGTTTATCAATGGATGGACTAAAGTAATAAATAATATATATTTTAGTGTTAAAATTTGAGAACTAATTGTTAAAAAAATTTGTTTTTGAAAATAAAATATGTATATGTATAGATAAAAAAAAATTACAATAAATTGAATTTCGAACATTCTCAAGCGATTTAAAAAAGGGGAAGTTTTTCAATTCGTATGCATTTTCCTTGAGTATTCTTTTTCTGGTTTAAAAGAAATTGGTTGCAGTTTGCTGCCGTTTTAAATAATATGTGATAGGAACAAGGGGAACGATATCTCCCACATCTAGTAATATGTATATGATTATCGTGTATCTGGCTGACTTTAATAGAGAGCATTAAAAATTGAAAATGGTTTTTCTTAAAAGGCCTGCTTTGTTTGGTCCAATTTTTTCAAATCGGACGGACAATTTTCTCGCCCAAAATATGACTCCTTCAATTATGAACCAATTTTGTAGATCGTTTGTTTGAAAGTACACGCTTGCAGTTCGGTCCAACGAAAACTTAAGTGGAAACACGGCAAAAAGTCCACAATTTACGTAAGAAAATAATTCCATTTTCCCTGTAAATAAATATGCACTATATGGATTTGAAGCTCCCATTATGTGCATTTATTTATTCTATTTGCTCTGTGTATTGAAATTGAGAATTATTTCAATTTGAGTTACTGAACTTGTTACGAAGCTTCTTCATTTTCACTATAAAAATTAATATGTTAAACTCGATGTCACCTGAAACGCGAAAAATAATCAGTTGAGCCTATTGGTCTTCTTTGTATGCAAACTTTCGAATATTATTTGCTTCTATTTCCTATTAAGAGATTTTGAAGATTGTGATTTGCAATTATTTTTCTCTTCAACTAATTTAAATAAATTTTTTGGTTTTAAGCAACATTTAGAAATAAATTCAAGCCTAATTTTCAAGCCTAAAGTTAAATATTCAGGCATATAAGAATATAATCAAATTAATGTTTCGCATGTGGCTTTAATACTTGGTCAAGCAAAAGGACAGATAATTATGGTTTGTTTTCAGCCCGTATAACTAAATATACTGGCATGAACACATTCAAATAAACTTGTTTGAACCAAAAACTTTATATAATGCAATTTAGTTAATCTCTGTTGTGAGATTCATTATGTAAATCCTTTTTCTGCCTTGTGGACTTCGCTATTTATGGGAATAATTTGGCAGCAGTTTATTTTAATTTCTTTAAGAGTTTTCGTGAGAAGTGAAAAGGAGCAAGTGTATAGAATGATTAAGGAATATAGAATTTTTAAATTAAGTAAATTTTTTGTTTTCATTTTGAAAACCAATTTTAAGTTGCAGCCATTTTGCCACACAAATTTCAAAATATCTCCTGGTTATCATAAACATATATCAAAAGCTTAAGTCAATATCACAAATCAGACTGTCACATTTTATCCACCTACCGCATACATACATACACTTTACATACCAATACCCACTCGTTCGTATGGGAATTGTCTATTTAGTTGAGTTTGAATTTATGCAAAGTAACCCTTTCGGCAAATGATTAAACCCTTAAATTTGGCAAAGCACAGTCACATGCTAAATAGACACATATGAATGTAATAAACGCACATAAAACCAACAAATGCCATTAAAATCCTTTTGAAAACCAGTTGAAAAGTATAAAATCCTCTTTTTTCTATCTCTTCTATCCCTTTTCCAAAAGTTTAAAAGTGTGGTTGAGATAAAATTACACATTCATATGTTTGTTTCACTATGCGCTTTACTATGCGATTGTGTAAATTTTCTGTTTAATATGAAAAGGTTTAGAAAATTCGCCACCTTTATTGCTTCATGCTAGAGAAAGGAGGTTAGTCTTAAAAAGATCCTTTAGAGGGAGAAAGTTGGCAAGGCTTTGTTCACTAAATATACAGTATTGCACTGAATTTTAAAAGCAACTATATATGCCAGAACTGTTAATGCATCCCGACTATGTGGACTATGGGTTGGGTGGCATCATTGGACCGTAATTTTTCAAAGACGACAAAGGCAGGAACGTTACTGTGAAGATTACAATTTTTTTGCCAAGATAAAAGAGCTGGACTTGGCTGATATGTGGTTTCAACAAGACGGTGCCACATGCCACACAGCACGCGAAACAATGACCCAATTGAGAGGCGAGTTCATTGAACAGTTAATTTTATGTTCGGGTGCAGTCAATTGGCCGCCTAAATCGTGTGATTTAACGCATTTAGACAATTTTTTGTGGAGCTATGTTAAGGCTCATGTTTAAAGCGACAAGTGCGCAGCGGTTGACGCACTGGGAGCCAATATTGAAGAATTTATTCGTAGTATACCGGCCGATATGTTGGATAGAGTATGCCGAAATTGGACCTATTGAGGTGTAGCCGCGGTCAACATTTACATGAAATCACCGTTAAACATTGAATTAAATATATAGGCTTATTGACTCAAGTAAAGAATTCATACATTTCTTTATATTTTACGTTTTTTTTTAATCAAATTCAAAAGTTCTTAAAAAATCACTTTTTATAAGTGATTCATGAGTTTGGTTCTTAAAATACGCGCTCAAATTTTCATCCCATTCGGTGAAAGGACATATTTGCCTCTGACTAATTCCATAAATAAAGAATTGCTATTCAGAGATCTGAGTACTGTATTTATTAAGCGCTGAAAAGTTTAATCGCTCAAAAGGAAGTTCGGTTTGTCAAGAATTCTAGGTGTTTCTAAATGGATTCACATTTAACTTTCTAAGCAATTATATTTTTAGCTGATTGTAACATTCATTAAAAAAAAACTAAGTACACTTTAATACATATGTATATTCGGTTTCATTTATTTTTTATAGCCTTAACGTTTTTTGGACTCAATAATTTGTTTTTACGGATCTTGATGTTTATTACGTGGCAGTAAAATTAGCAGAAACACAGGAAATATCTGCTTTCTTTAGGGAAATCGTGATTAATTCTTATGAAAGTTATATTGATCGGAGAAAACAAAGAGTCATTAATGTATTATTCGTTTAGTTGCTTGTTGATTTGAAAATTAAAATAAACAGAATAAGAGAAGAAAAAATTTTACGGACATAAGTCAATTAATTTTTTTATAGTAGAAATAAAATTAACTTTTCGTTAAATTTAAATAACTGAATTTTCGTTTATTTTATATTACAATTCAATTTTACGCACAAAATATTTCGAGTTTATAGTCGAACATATCGAACAGTATCATTAAAGCCACATTAAGTTTTCTTTGCTATTATTGTCGCAACTGTCAAGAAGCTCGGCATTAAATATGTTTTAGAGAGAAATATTGAAATATTTGTATGATGATCTTGTGAAAGACATAAAAAACGTACGACGCTAAGCGAAAATCTCGCTTAAACGAAAAACAACTGCCGAATTCCAATGTATAGACATTGAGTATTTTATAATTAAGGAATCATTGCACATATGGGCGAGTAAGTGATTATTAATGTTGACTTTTCTTTGTAAATATTGCTAAAGAGTGACAGTTTTCATCCGTGAGTTCAGTGGTATCACTTTGCGGGGGTGTCGGTAATGTGTGAAATGTGTTCCCAATTGTTAAGACAATATTTTTCAAAAATGAGTATAGGAAATGTTACACATATAATTTTATTCTATAGATTTTATTGGTTGCTTGCAATATGATTGATATCTACAGGCACTGAACTCCGTTTGGTCGGAATTAAATTAATAATTTTTGCTCTTATGCAACGTTTGTTTTACTCAATATGTTTAGAAACCCACTGTGCTTCCCTTAAACTGTAAAGTAAACTACTTTAGAGTATAAAAGATTTCGCCAGTTAGTTCCTGCGACATGACCTGTCGCACTTGGGTCCTGGAGGAGAACGAAGATATATTTTCGCTATGAAGAGGAGAGAACATGAATCCTCAAGTCAAAGTTTCCTCTTCAAATTCAATGATTACATTCACAATACCACGATAAATGAGCTTATATCTCTGATCCCGGAATAAACATATGCTGGGTCTTGCAGCAATAGCCTGTCTATGTCAAAAGGCACAGCGTGGGACTCTTAAACAAAATAGAGTTGTTTTGAAATTAATTTGAAAACTAATAGTTGAGAATATATGATTTCATATTAAGCGATGTTTCCAATAAAACGGCGTATTATCTATATTGTATACGCGATATTATTTCCCATATACAAACTCAAGAACTGCACACAATATATTGATGGAGTCTAAAAATTCCAAAATGAATTTTGGAAAAGTGATTAGTGAGTATGGGTATCCTAAATAGGACCTCTTAGTGAGCATAAACTTGGTTAACAGTATAAAAATCGACTGGGGATTTTAAAAAACTTTTTTTATTGCCACCTCATATGCGACGCGTTCGTAAGAGCTTAAGTCTGTGTGTATGTATATAAAAGCTAGAATCCTTTTTATTTTCCATTATTAGATTTCATCTAAAGTAAGCAAATATGTGTACAAACACAAATACACTAGATTTACAATGTATGAATGTGTGTGCACGGGTACTTTTAGCATAAGCCAACCCTTTTTTAATCCTTTTGGCCATTTTATAATGTGTATATAGCACTTTATTATACCCCAATGTGCAATTACTTCGAGCATCAAACAATTTTATCATTTTCAAACATCAGAATAAGAACAATATCCTAGAGCACCATACACACACACACACACATGTACATATACATATACTCCAATGTATATTTGTTTAAGTATATGGTTGGTGACATTTTTGAATTAAAAATGATATTAAGTTATTATCGGTAACTTTGAATGCCACCGTTAATGTTCTAATATTTTATTTGAGTACATTTCAAAAACCGAAAAAGGGAGAAAGAAAATTTCCTTGTTGGTTTTCATACAATTTCTATTAAATTTGATGAGAAAAGTGTATGTATTGTATTTTGGCTGGTGTCGGTTTGTTTGCTTTAGGATATGGACAAACACACATACACCCTTCTCAGCAAATAAAGATTGAATGTTTTAATATGTGGGTTTTTCGCATTGTTTTGGTAAGAGTTTAATTTTGAATTTTAAAATATATGTGTGTATATAATACACGTATGTAGGAACATTTAAATGTTAATTTAACTTGTGCAATTATTGCGGATTAAAATCCGTATGTGTCTGTCTGCAATTTTAAGAGTTTTAATCCTATTTTTATGAGTCTGTTATAGTAGATGAGTGTCTATATATTTAAAGCTTAAAAGCTGTAATTCAATACTTTTTGCTTCCTGATAATTAAAGTGAGACTTAAATACAAATGTATCTTGCAGGCATGGTATTTAAAATCTCTTCTACAATGGGAAGTATTTAAAATATTTGAAGTAGTTTCCGCGAACTTTTGAAAGTATTATGTGCAGTGGCTAAAATTCTAATTCTCATTTGAGACTCTGGCCCGTTTTACTACAAACGAAAGGCGGCAGCCTTTGTCACTATAGTCGTTTTCATTTCTAAGAAATTGTTTTTATATTTTTTGCTCTTTTAATGGATAAGAAAGGGAATCTAGTGTCTCCAATAAGTGCAAACTTTTGAAGAACGACCAAGTAGTCCTATAAGGAGTAAGTTTTTTTTTAATTAGAGCGATAAATAGATTTTATTAATAAATTGATTAAAGAAATTTACACTTTTTCCAAAAAATAAAAGCTTTAACTTCGTTAAAACAAAGTTATAATTTGCAATCAAAATGAAATAGAATTAATAATTACAATATAGTGATGAAACTAAAATAAAATTTCCAGTTTAGAGACTTAATCTAGGCAGTAAAGTCTATCTACAATGAACGCCAACGTTTTATTCTCTTAATAAATTGGATGAGTACTTTTGTTAAATTCATTATTCGATATATTCTTTAAAACAATTTTTGGAACAAAATTTATTTTTTATTGTTTGTTGGCTCTAGCAAAGTATATAAGTGCATTTCATTGGCAATAGCTTCTGCCCCCGTCATTATCTTTGTTTACAGTATACAAAGTTTTCAATATTATACATGATTTGTGCGACAAATTCCATCCATCCATATCAGCTATTTTTACGTGATTGAGAATTCAACATTCTGCCATTCGAATACAAAAACATCCTGTGGTATAAAATTAGTACTGGTAGTATTATGATTTGTCTATCATGCAGTGATGTCACTGTTGTGTGTACTGGCTAAAGAGTGCATGGATACCCGCTCATAATAAATACTATCTGATAAAGTAATTTAAAAAAATCTTTTTTGGATTAAGTGTAAAAAAAAAGAAAAACAGAAAAAGACAAAGAGAAAAAATCCGACCATCAAGACAAGATCAAGATTTACGAGGCAAAAAAAAAATGTAAGCAGTGACTCGTTTTAATTTAATTAAAACGTCTTTTTAGTTAAAGCGAATTCGTTTGAAATTTATGTGCCAAGAAATGCGTCAGCCTCAGAAATAACTACAAACACACATATTATTGATACAAGATGTTGTACAGATGATACAAAGATGGTTACAAAGAAGCGTCATGTAAAAACTTTACAAAATTTAACAGCAGCGTCTGTCTAAACGTTATGATTTTTTTTATAAATGTATATTTTTTTTAAAGAGAATTTATTTGTTTTAAAACTTGTTGCTGCGATGCGAAAATGGCAGTTTTATCAAAACAATATTATATACTTTAGAATTACTGCAATGATTTTTCAAATTAAGTTATCGTTCAGAGAAGTAAAACTAACAAAATTAATAGATGGATTACTATGTTGGAAAAATCTTAGACAGCTGATCGAAAACAATTCATCTCTTGACTTATAAAAATAGTGTACGAATTGTGAGAAATGGCAGATGGAACGTTAATTGCTCATGAATAACCAGCTCTGAATAGCCCAACACATTGCACTTGGCAAAACTTATCGCTCATCAACCAGCTAAAAGTAATTTCAGGATGTTAATGTCGCAGCCAAAACATGTGGTACCTTAAGAGTTACATTAGAATTTCTTTAGATCACTAATTTTATGCTCAAACTAAATTCTAGATCATTAATTTCCTTAACCTATTATACCATTTGAGCTATTATTTCATTGGAGGAAGGAAAGAAGAGTCCATCACGAGCATATTGTCTTTATAGATATTTTTTGTAAATCTTTAATGCGATAAGGAATGATAAAACTATTTATTTTTAACTTACCCCGTGATGGACTCGTACCACCAACTTTCTGTATGATTGTTCCTCAGTCTACCCACTCGTCTATCAGAGCATTATACACAAGAAATAAAATAATTTTTTTGCATGGGTGTAGTTAGAAAATTTTCCAGGGCGGTCTATAGCCACTGCGAATTTTTCATAGGTCGACTACAAGCCTTTAACGAAGAGGAAAATCAAATCATTCAGTATAAATTCCACCTAAAAGAATTCTGGGTGTTGCTAAATGTCTTCTGGGGGTCCTTAGATCCCCCAGACAGGTATCTCCACACACATGACTATTCTGTCCTTAGGTTCAAGAGCTAAAAAATACATTTTAGAATTTTTTTCCTAGTTCTAGAAAAGTTTCAAGAAAGTATGAACGAAATTAAATTGAAGACAACCAACCATTTTCAATTTTTACGGACGAATCGTTAGTAAATATTTCAATAAACTAAAATTATAATAAGAATTTCTTATTTTTATGACATAAATTCTTGAAATTTAATACAGATTTACTTAGTTTTAGAAAATATATTTTTGAAGACAGTAAACTTTCACTTGAATATAACAAATTCATTATGGATATTACGAACCTAATTTTTCGACCAGCTCCTATTTAAGTAGATTTTTTCTAGCTTTAGGAAAATTTTACTTCAATTAAGAATATTTTTGAACTAATTTAAAAAAAAAAATTTATTTGAATTTAGTTTTTGTATCAATGTTCGGAAGGGATTTATTTTCTCGATAGAGTAGAAAAAGTCCGTTCTTTCGCAACAAATAGTACATATGTAAATCGTATTATACAGTACGGATCCTTCGAATAACATATTTTTCCCTTTCGGGAACCCACAGAACCAAATCTGTCGGGCTTATTAGTCAGTTGTTAGTAAAAATACTCAGTTTAGTATTAGAAGATTATAAATGGCGCTTTATTTAAATCATTTAAATCATTTGGCAGATATATAAAATATGGATAGTAAATACTTCATATAACGATCTTACGAACACAGGTTCACACAGGAACAACGAACAGCGGTATAAATTTATCACCTATCAAACTTTAATTATTTAAAAAAAATTAGATTTGTATCATTTAACAAATTTTTCTAAATGGCTTGTGCTCCCCTCTCTCAGGACATTGATTTCTCTGCTTGTCATTTATTGTGTAAAACCCTATGTAGAAGAACCTTGGAAATAAAATTGTCAACCAAATACAATGAAATTAACATTTATCATTTACTATTTTGTATAAAATCCCCTGTAAATTATTTTGAAGTTCATAAAATTTCATCAAAAGTCTGAATCTCTGTTATACTGCCTTTATGTTTGTAATTTTCTAGATGCACGCATCTCTTTCCTTATCACTGTCCCATAAAACTTTAACTGAGACAACAATGAATATGGATTGAATTTTAGATGCAGGTAAGAAAAATGTGTAATAAGAATTATTGTTTTTCGTTATTTGAATGCCAACTTCTTAAAATATGTAAATGAAGAAATAAATTTAAATCCTTTTTTGCTTGACTTTCATTTAAACTTTTTTCGTTCGTTGTCATGGAATACAATCAGCATTCGTATATAAAGTCATATATTTTCATACAAAAGGAAATTCAAGTTTTCGATGTTGCTATTTTTTGTGAGTAGTTTTGTGGTTTCAAATTAAAATCTTCCGGCGGCATTTCAATGTGTGTGAGTGTGGTATTTATAGTATTCTTATGAAATTGCACGTTGCGCATATAAATAGTTGTAAGTGAAACCTCCATGCCCACCAAAGAGATCGAGAGTCAAACAGTCAGTCAGCCATCCAGCCAGCCAGCCAGCGTACCAGAAACAAAAAACCAACACATTAAGAGAAACCACAGGACCAGCCGCATACTCGTACCACCACGCCAAAAGATTAAGACACAAAATTTTTTATTTGCTCAAATGCAAATAACATTAAATTAAATAAGTTTTTTTTGTCTTGTTCCTGTTCACTTTTTTACTTCTTCGAGGTTTTCGTTTGTGCGTGGCCCAACTGTAGGTTGCCTGCTAAAAGGCCACTCATTTTATTGGCTGACTAACAGATACACAAAGTAACTTTATATTCGTACTATAACATCCTGGGGATCAACAGCAAGTAGATTAAGTTACTTGTGGTTTTAATTTTAATTTAATAATTTATTGTTTTATTTGCGGCAGTAATTTTGCATTAAGTGAAGAATGTGCGCAATAGAAATTTATTTAATAAAATGAATCACAGTTGAAAAAAATGGACCATTCATATTTAATTTTTTTTGAACAATTTTATACCTCACAGCAAAAAAGAGGACAAAAGTAGAGTGTCTTTTATAATTTGTAACTGGGGTACTCTTAATCAAACAAGCTGATTAGATGATTTTTTTGGTACGAGAACGAGCGACAGCTGGACGAAATTTAATAAGAGTTGATAAAACCTCACATCCGGTATCAGGTTCAGTTAGGCTAATAGCTTGTTTCCACGACAATTTGAATCTCCTATTTCGCGGTGTTATCCGCGAACAATCGCGATCTCGCTTGCACAAAAGCCGAGAAAAGACATAAAAAGTGCTGTACCATCTCAGTGTTCTCCTGGTTAAATCCTACGCAGCGCCAATCCGGCATAGATATGTTTGGATTGCCGCATCAATCTCGTCAAGGCGCCAATCAACTTATTTACCTCGGCCCCATAAATGCTCCTTGTTTTATCGTCGCCCTGTCTTCTGGTATCAGAAATTAGTTGAACAATGCAAGTAATTTTCAACATAGAAATTGATGAGGTTCTTGAAACAAAGATTCACTATTTGCAGAAAATATTAAATAATGTTTGCCAGGAGATAAATATAAAATTATCTAAATAGGTTTCTACAAAAGTGCTTTAAATACCAGGAAGAAACTTCTAAAAGCAACGGCGCACTATGCCGCAGTTTGCGATATTTTGAGAGATGTCGACTTTTGATAGAATGATAATTTTTTTATATAGGGAACACTTAAGGATTTTATTTAAAGTACTCGTTTCAACTTTGAAAATCATTATCACAAGTAAGGAATTTTCCTTTAGAAGACCACGAGCCTTTAACGAAGAGGTAAAGGAAGTTCTGTGAGGTTGAGTGGTTTGAATTTGTTCGGCATGTGACTTAGCACTGTCCGGAGAAAAATTAATGTACTCTAATAATTAAAATACATCTGAATAGGGTCTTACCATAATATTTTAAATATTTAGCCAAAAGAGCGAACAGAACCGAAACCCTTAAGTGTCCTGTAAAACATTTTCTTGTTCTTGCATTTATCATAACTTTTTTTGTGTGCCATCAAATATAAAAAATCTAAAAAGCCAATTTGAGAAAAATAAATACATATACATATACTACTTGCGCAAAAAAGAAAGGCATCCTTTGTTACAAATTCAACGCCAAAAAAGATGACAAAAATCTGCAAGCGACGTATATTATGCCTTAAGCATAAGGAATGAATATTTTTATTCTTTCATCTTTAAACAACAATACATCATGGTTGAAGAAGTTGTGACAATAAAAAAATATAAAAACTTTTAAAGTGCAAAGTCGTGCTTAGATCAAATGCACATGTTCGTACACGTACATAAGTATGTCTTCTTTCTTTCCCTTAAGCTAAAATTCCAGACCAAATTTAATATCGTTTCCATTTTGTTTGCTTTGCAATTTTGTATCGTTTTTTTTTTTTGTAAATTTTTTTGCACTGTCAATGAATTTCATTACTTTTTGTGGAATTTTCATTATAATGGAAAATATTCACTGAAGAGCACCTTTGTGTATTATTGTTTTCGCCTTTTGTTTGTTGCTTCGTTTTAATTTCAGCTGCAAAAGGCACTCACAAACGAACAAAAAGAACTGCTGAATTTCATGAATTTTTTAAAAGTTTTGGAAACAATTGTCAAGAGTTTTTTGTTATGTCAACGATGTTATATCTGAGAATTGTCTTTTGAATTTTAATGGAACGTTAAGAATTTTCTTTGATGTAGAATATTTCAAATTTGATACTTAATTTTAATAGCCATCAAATTTTAGATAAATTTTTTATTTAGGTTTGGGATGGTAAAACATGACAAAAGGTTAAAAACTTTTGAAATCTGATGACGAAACTTCTTTTATATAAAAAATTTCAAATTAAAAACCAAAATGAAGTAAAAAAAACATAAACATAGGACACTTCTACAAGGATACTTCCGCAATGGCCTAATATGTATCAGAGAAGGCAATATACTCGTATATATACATATTTCTAAATACCCTTTTCTTTACTAAGTCCTGTTTCACACACATCAAGTTTTCTTGATCAAGTTTCAATTCAGCTGGGAGAGAGATAGAGAAAAAAATACATACTCTCCCTATCGCTCTCCCAGCTGAATTGAAACTTGATCAAGAAAACTTGATGTGTGTGAAACAGGACAAAGTTTCACTCAATATCAAATTTGACGATATTTTGTGTTGTCGAACATAAATAGCGGAACCGAGTTCATTTTTTTTTATCCAGACAAACTAAACCTTCAATATGAAATCATTTTTAATTCCTTTTATTTACAATCCATAACAGACAGACAGTTGAACAATATACATATAACATACATGAACGATATGGGACGTTGAAAGATGTGTTATCACGAAGGATATAAGAGTAAAATATCGCCTCGAAAACAAATGAAACGATGTCGATCGCTTTCGTGCCACTATTTTTCGACTTACGAACGGGCCTAGTCTTACGTTATAACGTAACACTTTTGAAAATTTTCAAATTAATATGTTGCTGCATCGCGAATTCTATTGCATCAATTAAAAAACGAAATCGCTGAAATCATCATATTTCACTATAGAAAATGTAACCCTGTGTAGTGTGCGTGAGGGGAGTGCGTGTATGTGTTGTTCTTAATATAGAGTATTAATTTTTTATTGTGAGTCTTTACAAAAAATGCGTTTAATAAAATAAATCGAAAAACCTTGAAATAATTCAGGTTTATTTAAAAACAAAGTTCGAAAGCAACAATTCTATTTCATTGGAAAAGCACTTGTGAATTTGATTGTTTTGGAAAAATGTAACGCATCCTCTGCAAATTCATTTATGTCTCCGTCGTTAACGCGTGCAATCGATTTAATGTTGATTTTTTTATGCAAGAAGGATATATTTTCTTGTTATTGAATTAATCTTCCACGCCCAAAACATTATTTACATCATTTCATTTTCCATTTTGATTTAGTACTTTTGTTTTTATTAATTAATTTAATGGTTTCGTAAATTTGTTTTAATATTAGCTTGACACGAATGATTACACACAGTGACCGATTTTGACATTTGCGTTCGCATACATGACAGCTAAATTTCTTAATGGGAAGCAAACGTTTAAAGAAATGCTTACGTTTAGGTTTGACTTCTCGTGCATGCTTAGAATTCTTAGTGGAAAGCAAAGCTACTGTTTATTGTTTAAAATGATTGCGAACGAAAGAAAACCTTCGAGATCACAGGACAGGCCGTGAATTTTTGAATTTGATAAAGGTCAAATTCAACATATTCCGCCGGCTTTTAAGGGTCAGTAGGTTAATAATTGCCAGATGACTTAAGTGTGACGGATAATCCAGCGGGTTCCAATGTAAACTATGAGGCACAGTAACAAAACTTGTTTTTGCACGGACAGGATATCAAACTACAGATGCATATTCCAGGGCAGTTCTAACAAAATTACCATTAAGTTGCTTTGTAACATGTGCGCTGTAAATGATAAACCAAGAACACATCGTTCTCTGTTTACTCTTATTATGTGTTTGATAAAGTTTTATGCTTAATATCCAACTAAAGACCAATATCTAAGATAGAAACTACATTTTGTAGCTGGTAATTTTCCAATGAATAATTTAGATTTATATGAATTTCTGAAGGACATATATTTACACATATTAAAGTTCAGCTCAATCAAATTTAAATTACACCATGATTGAAAAAGGATTCTAATCTTTTTGAAATAGACTGTCATCTGAGAATTAATTAAAACTTTAAAAAACTTTAGAGCAAACAGCAGTGGCCCAAGATGAGTACTCTGTGGCACTCCCGATTGAATATCGTTAAATGTAGATGTATTTTTTTTTAATTAACACCTTATCTCCGATTTAGTATATATAAGACTCAATCCATTTGAGACAGTTCAATGAATACCTCAAAGCTTGAGTCAGGTTCTTAAGGCCCTGAGCGGCTGTACGTACAAGTCCAGATTATTACTGGAATGCCACAGCAGGTTCAATGACCTGGCGACCCAAAATCAGATTACTCTGATATGGTACCAGGACGTCAGGGGCATGCCGGGAATGAGATGGTGGACATCTGTGCGAGAAAAGGGGCTGAGGGGAACTCCATTGGACCCACCCCCTCTTTTTGGTTCAACAAAAGTCTCCTTAAGAGCGAGATTTTGAAATGGACATCGTCTAGGATTGCACATTGGAATGACATCAATGGGTTAGGTCACTTCAAGAAATTCCTATGCTTTGACGCCAGGAGGGCGGATCTGGCTCTAAGACTGAGCAGGAAAAGCATACGGACGCTGATAGAGCTCACAGGCCATTACACTTGCAAAGCCCACCTATACAGAATGGGCTTATCTGACATGGACATCTGCGGTAAGGAGGACCGTTTTTATTGTTTTATGACACTCAACAAATGAAACCAACATAGATATTTTATGCAATACAGTAAAAGTACAGTGATGTCAAAATTTACAATTACCAACTGTTGTTTTCTTGGTTTTATTCTATTGCTTACTGTATCATGCACATGCTTCTTTCCTCTCTTCTAGTGGAAACAAAATTATTTGGTTGGAATTATTATTGCTTTTGATATTTTATCTTTCTAAAATGACAATATTGCTATATTTCTATTTATAATATTTTGATCATGGTCAAAATTGGGCTGTCAATCTTAAGTGACAGCAAGGTTTACAATGAACAATGAATTATACTGAGTGTTAAGAGATTTCCACTATAAAGGATCAAACTGGACCATCACTCAAATGCAGTCCTTGGGGAAGGTCAATTGTTTTAAATATCTCCAAGATATACATATTCGAATACATGTGTATGTATATAGTATATAAAAAATGTATGCAAATACATTTGTAAAAGCTCTATATAATTACAAGCAATAAGAATTCATTCCCTCACTCATACTTATTGTTTTAAAAAGAGAAACTGATCATGCATTCGTGCTAAACAAGCCGACTTTGAACACATTAATTAATGTTAATAAAATGCTTATAGTTTAAGTATTTAATTTTAATAACCGTTAATTGTTGATTACGAAATTAACAAAGCGATTAAACACAAAGATGATGTTGCATTTTCGTTGCCGATGTGAAGCATTTTACACTGATAAACTGGCTCGATTAATTTACGCTGGCACTTGTAAGCACGATAGCGAATGTGAATGGTGCGATACGAATAATACAAATAATTGTACGATACATATTAATTTAAATGTACTAACAAGCAGCAAAACAAAGGCATAAACAACTGCAATAACAAGTGTAAAATTACCGACATTTCTAATGCAAAACGAGGGAAAAGGCCTCAAGTGGCGGACAAAGACGAACTTTGAGCATGGTACAATGAACTTTTAACATCGTGGGTTGGTTGGTGAGAAATGCTTAAAATAAAAATAAATTTATGTACATATATCATTCATAAATGCTATTTGCAACAAGAGGGACTTATTTTTTTCAATTATGATCAATTTTAAAAATTTCAGTCTAAGAATTTCCTTAGGACGATTGAAACTTTAAAGTACCTTAGACATGTTAACCAGTTAAACGTCATAGTAAATTTAAGGAAATAAGGGAAATCTACTATGTGAGACTATATCCAAATGAACAACATATTGAAAAGGTGTTCAAAGGATGCGTGATGATCGTGAAATAAAAGGACATACAAAAAATTTTGAAAACAATGCAAAAAAAAGATATAACAAAACTCTTCTCTGGAAGATTAGTGGCCATTAGAGAAACTGGGAGTTAGGTATATGCCACTATATACAAATTTTGCTCTGGTCGGTCCCCTAAGGAGCAGATAATGTGATATTCTTGAAATAATTTTGGAACTTTAACAAAATGAGTTTGGAGTCATATTTCTGAACAAAAAAAATCAACTATATTAATTGTCATTTCGGAAAAACGGTTGATTTCAGGCATATCCCATTATATATGCAGAAATTAGGCTCCAGGTGGTCCTCCAAGGAGTAGATAAAGTACTTCTGATATAAGTTTGGATCTTTAGAAAATTTAATCATAATAATATTTTTGAAAAATGTATGTAAAATGTAATTTTCTTAATATAAAACATTTTCAGTTCATGAACGCACCTCATATACACAGAACAAGCGGATTCATTAAAAACTACAAAAGAATTAACAAAATAAACATACTCCTCTTTTCCAAAACTTTTCAAAAGCTGAGGATCATTTATATACGATTAAGATAGCAACAAAATATGCAAAATTGTTGCTACTACATGGCAATTGCAGTCTGCCATGAATATGTTACACATGTAAAAATCCAATATACAAATATACTTTAGTATGGCTGTATGTATTAGTAGGTGCTGCCATTTTTAGATGCCATTAACATTTCATAATTAATGCTAAACGCGCAATTTACGCTAAATACTCGTTCGTTAACAGCAACATCAGCAATTTTTAACGCGTACAAAATTACGAGTAGTTGCCTGCCAGTGGCAGGCAGCTCTCATTAGTGTTGCACTCGCATAATGTTCAATGACTAAAAAACTAAAACGTACAAAAAAGAAGAAATAATATATGATAGCTCTTTTAGTTGTTTAAGGGAAAATCCATTCACGGTGTCGTTCCTTCGGCCATCCATCCATCCACTACTTCTTCAATGCAAGACAAGTATTTAGCAACAATTAGGAACGTTGTTGCTGAATTACGATTTGCAATGGAGTTTTTCTTGGATTTGTATTGGCTGTAGCGCCAATTAAAAAGTTAAATAAACAAATTACAATGAAATAATAAAAACTAATATATATGCAATAAATTACATACATTTGCTGGCACGTATTTGATAGCAAATGCGAAACATGGCGGACAAGAAGTAAAAAATGTCGCCAAGAACCATTTGGATCTCTACAATCCAACCGAATACTTTCATCTTTATTTTTAAATGTTTATGAGTTAAATCACTCTAATAATTGCATTGCGCGTTAAGGGAGAACTGTTTGATAGATATAAGCTAATAGAAAATTTTTGGTAGAATATTAGACACTAAATTAATATGGAAGGATTCGTGTTAAGGGCTCATGCTGATTCCGCCGAAAAACGTATATCAAACGGAAATATTCTTTGTTAAAGCAGATGGTAACCTTCAGTATGAAACTGATCCTTAATGTGTTCTAACGCATAATTAAATTTATATCGATGGAGGTCGTAGAATATTTAATTTTAATTTTATTGTATCAAAATATTGACGGTAGCTAAGAAAACTTTGTTATATTTTCAAATCAATCACAAAATATGCTACAGGAATTGCTGACCAAATGAAGGCATTATGTTAATTTATTCAGCAGCTAGATTTCTAACTGCTGCAATTCAAAAATTGTTGACCAAATGAAATGCTGAAATTCAAAACAATGAGAATGATAATGAAATTAATGCCTGGTTTTCACTTTGAAAGAAAATTTCTTCTAAAATTTTTTATTGAAACCAACAACACATCCGATTTCCGATTATTAGTTGGAACATAGGGGACAGAGGAATTGTTTAGTGAAACGAACTTCTTCAAGCTTAAGCCGAATAGACCGTTGCAGGGAGATTATGCCATGAATTATTCGGCTAAACGACTCATTTCATTCGCTCGAATATCTACCAAAAATTGATGTGCATTCAATCAAGAATAAGTTATTTATTATTCGACCTTTTTTATTTTAAATTAATTGAATTATGTTATTGAGTTTGAGGTCTTTAAAAAAAACAATATACATATTTATTTTGTTTAGATTTTTCAATATTTCAACACCCTGTGGGTGTCTGCTTTATTTTCCTGAAGAAGACACCCACAGGGTGTTAAAATATTGAAAAATCAAAACGAAATAAATATATTGTTAAAAAAAAGACCTCAAACTCAATAAAATAATTCAATTAATCAAGAATAACTTATTCATAAAAAGCGGATATCGGAAACAGGTTCATTTATCTCATAAGAGCACACTCTATTGTAGTAGTGACCAGTGTGCATGAAATATCGCATAGTGGATGCACTACTATCAACGATGATTTGTGTCACCATCTGTTATACTTATTGAAGACCTATAAATATAATTTGAAGAACAGATGCATGCATGAGACCTGCACTACATTTTCAGTCATGTATACTCGTAGGTGGTACAAATATTTAGATGATCTCTTAAACTGAGTTACTCAAATGCTTCTTAGCGACATAAAAATGTGTTCAGTAGTGCATCGGAGATAATATTGCGTGCCATGAATATAAAGAAGACGTTTCGTGGCGTCAATATTTATAAAATATAATAATTAAAAATCGAGCACAATAAGCAATCATCCGTTTATACGTAAGAGAGCTAAATGCCACAATTGAAATACATGGCTTTGGACTAATTGAGAAATAGATCTGCTTGTTCCGCTTAGAAAGACATACAGATAGAGGAACTGACATAGGGACATCTAAACAAAAAAAAATATGTTACTTTATCATCGTTTGGGCTTAGAACCCTGAAAATTGATATACTAAATTGTTCAAAAATATTCTCAAATAAGTATAATTTCTCTAGAATCAGCAAAAAATTATAAATTAATTTAATAAACTCTGTACATAAATAAACTTACACAACAATTTCCAATAATATTCTTGCATATATTGAATTTAAAATGTTTTTGTATGTCATAAAAAGAAACAAACATCTATTATTTTTTATATTAAAATTATTCGGTATATTCCCAACACTAATTATTAAAAAAAATTTTGGTTGTAGTGCATTAAGAGATCTTGCATTAAAGAATATATTGACTTTAAAATGTTTTTGTATGTCATAAAAGGAAACAAACATCTATTATTTTTTATATTAAAATTATATATATATTCCTATTATCAATTATAAAAAAATTGATTGTAGTACATGAAGCTGCCTATAATCTGACATTTCGTAAACGCTAACCAACTCATCCGTGTAGTTTGTCGACTTGACTTTAATCGATGAAAATGTCAATCCTTAAGAATGAGTTCCATTTTTTGTCACTGACCTTACAGAGAACATTTTTATGTAATTTTAATTAATACTATTATTCGCCCGTTTTGAGTTAATTTATATGAGATTTGTATTATCTGACTTTAAGTTTTTTTCTAACAAAAACACAAATTTATTATTTATAATATTTCGTCTCCTATATATTGTCAATAAAAAAATTTCCTGAAGGAGATATCCAAAAACGTGTCAAAATATTGAAAATAATAAACTAAGGCACGATAATATAAATAATATATGAAACTATATAAATCCTCAAACCATTTGTAACTTTATAAAATAATACTCATTGCGAGGGCTCTTATTTTTAAAGTTAAAAAAGTGAAAGGGTGTCGTGTCTGTGATGCATAATTAAGGCATTCCAGGAATTTCACTAATCAACTGCCGAGTTTTTATATATTTTCGCTTCAGCTAATCTACCTTAAAAATATTAAAAAAGAAATTTCTTTACACTTCAAAAGTCTATTAACCAGTGCTGAACGCATCTCACGTGATTGATGATTAAATGTTTTTCTTTATTCATAATTGGACGTATGTCCCGCGTGATTGGAAATACATAATAATTGATTAGAAATTTCAGTATAATTAACACAATCATAGAAGTATCTCATTCTATAAACTTTTGTCACAATAAATCGATTTTCTTTTAACCATTTATTCCTAAAAAATGAAATCGTAAGTTTTAGATTGTTTGTTGTAGCTATTGGATTTTTCAACAAAAAGTTTGTTTTTCAAAACATAATAAATAATTTTTTTTATGAAAATCATTAAAATTTTTACTGTATTGAAAAGAGTAGGATTTGGCAATTATAAATGAAAAATGATATAGGACATATGTCCATCACGACCGCGCATACAGATGTCGGTTTTTATATAAAAAGTTTCGAAAAAAGTGTGCCAATCACTATTACAGACCGTATGACGCGCCATACAGTGACAGATTTAGAATAAAAAGTTTTCCCAACAACAGCTCTTGGATTTTGAGAAGCCCAAGTGCGGCAATTTCGTTTGTTGAAGTATCCAGAGAAATAAAAGTGGGCTTCGTCTGAAAACCTATTATTTCAGAAAAGCTAGCGGATTGTGCTTTAATGAATTCAGTGAATGTACGGCGAAGTGAATCGTAGGCCTTCTTTAGTTCATGCATCGTTTGCACCTTATAAGGCCTCAAAGCCAAATATTCACGGAAAAGTTTCCGTGTTATCATTGTGGAAAGCCACATTATTGAGAATGTTGAGGAATGGATAAATCTTCTTCAACACTGCGGGTCACGGCTGCGGTGTTTTAACTATGCTGCCGGAGACGCATTAGTGCTGGCACATTATGTAGCGAGTCAGTCGATACAAACCCATTAAGTAAATTCTTAATAACGCCCTTAGAAGGACGATTATGTTGACCGATAATATAACGAATTTTACGAAATGTAGATTTTCGAACGATATTGAAATCATCGTAAAAACTGCTAAAATTCTACTAGAACACATAGTTCTTGTTAAAAAATCTTTATTATTCTTAAGTGCAATTTTTTATTAAGAAAAAACCAAGAATGTCTAATAACATGTTGCTGTGTGTTGAAAAATAGCTTGTCTTAACATCGAATTAAAGCCCTTTTTAACAAAACGAAACAACTTAAAATTAAATTTTTATGAGATTTATAATTTTATTTAGCCCTCAGTAAAAAGAGCTGCACTCGCGAATTTCCTAGTAGTGAAAGTAAACATACTCACGGTCTCATCTCTATTTTAAGCAGCAACTTTATACAAGCTTATAGTTCTATTTGTGTAATTATTAAAGTTTTTCCGTCATTCTATCAATTTTATTAAAGTTTAAGTAAAATATATGAGCACATAAATTCATACCCTAATGCTGTAATATAAATTACATTGTTACTAGCGTGTGTGAGTGTCTGTCCCCCTCCTCTAGCAACTCCTCCATTCCAAAGTTCTAACCGATTTGGTGTAAATAAATATTACATGTTGTACGAGTATGTATTTTATGCGTCACTTGGACGCAGCACTCGTATTTTCACATTTTCTCCGCCCACAGTTCCTTCTGGACAAGGAAAATTTATTTAACTCAAATCAGAAAATCGTAAATCTTGTCGCTTGACTTGAGGCCTTTTGGTTCTTGTTAAGTATCCATGCGAGTGCCATGGCATGCTTTGCCAAACATTCGAGCCAAGTTTAAGCCACTTACAACCATATACAGATTTAAGTGCATGTGTGATTGTGTATATATGTATTTGTGTATATCTTGTAATAATTGTGGCACAGAGTTCGCTTGTGTGTAGATTATTACATACTGACATTAAAAGCCAGCATCCAGCCAGCAGATTATGTTTATACTGTTTTTTATCTTGAGTTTAAACTCCAAAAAGTTTTTTATTTCGTTGTTGTACTTTATGATAAGTTTGAATAAACGATTGTGAGCGTGTATGTATGTACGTCACTTTTTCGCCTTAATGTTATTCCTTTAATGCCGTTGTTGTTTTCATAGTTTATTTGGGCCTTTTGCTTTTAGTTGTAACCACCAAAAAAAAAAAAAATAGCCAAGACCAAATATTGTAAATGAAATAGAAGTGAGAGTTTCATGTTAAGTTCTTGTATTTTTTGTTGTTGTTGGCTTTTTGTATAATGGAAAAGTAATGCTCATGTTTAGATGTTGTTTGTGTTTTCGCATAAAGTGTGGCTGTTGATGAGATTTATGTCTCATGAATTAAATTCGTTGGCCAATGCTGCAACGCGGTGATTTATGGTTGTAACAATTTTATCATAAAAAATTTCATACATTAGTAGTTATTGGATCTTATTGCACTAATTTGATTCGTTTTAACATGTATGCATATGTATGCGCACGCTTGAATTTGATAGCAAAAATGTCCAAATCTTAAGACAGTAATGCAAATGGCATGAAGAAATTTAATTAGATTAGGCCAAGTGTTCAAATCGTAAGAGAAGGATTTCATAAATTTAAATTATACCACAGAGTGCTTTGAATAGCAAATTACAGATTTGCCCAATCAATTGTTAAATTCAAAAAAAAATTTTTTTCTCTATTTTTAGAGAAATAAAAATTCTAACATGACCTCAAATCAACATAAGAAATTAAATATAAATGAAATCCAGACAACCAATATCAAATGGAAAATCATGTTAAACAGAAAAGTTTAAAGAACATCCACAACAACATACATAACGAAATGAAGAGCACGTACGTATTTTTGTTTTTGTTTTGTACGGCATCAAATTGAAAATGTATCCAAATTTATCTGTGGCTTTAAATCACAACAAATGCGCCATTTCACAATAATCCAGTAGAACCCTATAAAAGCTGTTTATGGTTTAGCGCTCCTTGTGTGACCATAAATTTGCCAAGAAACTGCTGGAGCCACACCGACACATTAATATAAGATCCATACAGACTTGAATACTCATACGTACAGCGCACGTACTTGGCAGATATTCGTTGTTAACACAAACAAGAAACCTGGCAGTCAGATATTGTGGGGAAAAGCAAAATGATCAAGAAACTTCAAAGTAAAATAAATGAAAAATATCATAATGATAAAGAAACAGAATAAAGGCAAAACAAAAACAAAAAAATATTTCTATCATACACTAAATAGTACTCGTATAAGAAAAGAAGAAAAAAACAACAAATTCAGCGTACATAATTTAGTTATAAAAACAAACTGCAATAACTAGTTACCTGAACACGCAGATTAAATACATGGATGGATGGATGTACAGACACTACATGCTTCCATACTCAATTTAGTAAGATGACTAAAAAAATTTATATATTAAGTTTAAACACACATTTGCCATGATCGCCCACTCTTTTAGGGAATTGTATTTCATGGTAAGATATAAGATTTTCTTGATAAGTTTTCATGCGATCTTTCTATTTAATCGGGTATACATATTTTACGTTTCACTATAAAATGAAAGGAAAAACTTTGACACATCAGAGGCATTTGAAAAACCAGATCAAATGTTTTCATGATCATGTCTTTTTCATTTTATTACAAACAAGCAGTTTGGGGAAAACACATTTTATTTAAAATATTAATATTAATGTTTTCTTGTTTATTGTTTTAAATTGAATACATTAAAATGATTATTTGCTTCTAAATTAAGTGCAGAAATGACAAAAAATTTCACTTTTGTGTTGATATGTTGACAGACATGTCGTTGTTGCTAACCAACTCATCAATGATTAGTTGGCAATAACTCCCAAATGAAATAAGTCCCAACAAAAATGAAATAACTCTCAATACAAATTATATTTGCACCCGGGCACTGTTTAACTATGTTAACCTCTATGGTATAACAGGTAACTCCCGATGAAAGAGGTCCTTAAGTTTGATATCATACCACATGTCATAGATATATGACCAAAGGCCGGCTATACAGACAATATTTTGTTAGCGATGCCGCTGTTCCATATACCATAGAGAGATCATTGAGAGAGAGATCCCGGCCTGTGTAGCCGGGACCCTCGGCCGGATGGAAGGTTTTCATTCTCTATGATATAACAAACATCAGATCCGCTGACTAAAAGTTTTCTCTTTCTCTGTAGCCAGAATAATAGAATAAGTCCTAATTAAATAGCTTCCATTAGGTGACTCCTAATAAAAGCTCTTTAATTAATTACAATTAAATAACTTTTATACCATACCTGTAGGTTGAAGGAGGAAAATATTTTGTTAGCGAAGTCGATGTTCGAAATACCATAGAGGAGAAAATCTTTCAACCCGGCCGAAGGCCGGCTATACAGAAAATTTTGTAAGCGAAACCGATGCTCAATATACCATGGAGGAGATATTAAAAAAATAAAGCTCTAAAAAAATCCAAGATTATATTGAATTAAAAAACTTTGAAATAAATATTTTTGGAGACTTATTTTATTTAGTTTTAATAAAAAAATTAAGCAAGTAACTTTGAAAAATTAAATAAAATTAATTGTAAAGTAAATATGAAATAACTCCCAACAGAATTCAGTTAGGAGTTATTTCGTTTGGGAGTTATTTCATTATGAAATAACTCCCGATTTGTATGGGATTTTGGAGTTATTTCATTTGGGAGTTATTTCATTATGAAATAACTCCCGATTTGTATGGGATTTTGGAGTTATTTCATTTGGGAGTTATTTCACGGTACCGATTAGTTGGGGGAATATTTCAAATAAATTTCGCTATTAAATATTGAAAGTTTATTATATGGATATTACACATTACGTAATTGTCATCTGATGGGAAGTTTAATTTATAAATCTAAATGCAACACGGAACTATATTTCGTAAGTCGCTTAAAAAGGGAAAATTATGGTCGAAAAACACTAAATAATAATTAATGGTAAATGCAAGATCAAGCTAAAATTTTAGTTCTATTGCGAGCTTGGAAAAGGCATCAATTTATAAGGTTGTGAATAACATATAAAAAGTATTCTCCTTTTTTCTAAAAAAAAAGTCTTCTTAGTACCGTTCATCTACATGGACTTATAAAACAAGATTAAAAATTTGTCAATACTTAGAAAACTATAAAAAAATCTAAGTTACTTTAGGTTAGTAATTGTTTCGCATACATTCGGCAACCATAAAGCCTACTGTGAGGCCCAGAGGACTAAACTACACCCAATGCTTCCCTGCAAAAAAAAGCCTAATAAATCCCTCAGAATCATATCCCTTAGACACCCCAGATCCCGAAATAAAAAATTTCTCTGGCATCCTGCGGAGCCGGGCAGTCGCATAGAAAGTATTGAACTGGATCTTCCTCCTCTGTGTCGAAGCAGCTCTTGCTCTAGCCATCATAGGAGAAGCCAAATTTCCATCTTTCAAAGCTTATGGCAAATATCTTCTGATTCCGTGAGCTGGCATTAAGAAAAGACATGTTTGAAAAAAATTCAACGTAGTAAGAGTTCCACTTCACAAAATGTCCTTTCTGCTTAAATTGTTCAACATAAAAATCATATAGTAATTTAATTTGTTTCTCATTTAATATTTTTAATATGTTTCTAATATTGATTTATCTTATTAATGTATTATTAAACAAATTCATTGTAAAATTATTATGACAAATGTACAGCTCGAGGTCAAATGCACTTCAGATAAAATCGCGTGTCTAAAAATATTAGCGCTCACAGCGAATATTCATACAATCGCTCTGGGTTAAACAACAGGAGGCGATTGATTACAAGACAATTTTATGCTGTAAAATTAAAAAAGCACTCGCTCGTCAAGCTTGGAGAGCATTTTTTTCTCGGTTGGTTTAATAGATGAATGCCTGGTTGGCCGCTTGAATCCATCTTACCACATGTAATAGGCGATGGTGTAACCAAGATACGAGGTGCCAGGGTGTGGCTAACAACAATGTGTTGGAAAACTGTTTTTAATAAATATTAAGATGAACATTCAACCAACTGTTCGGATCATAAAGATAAATAAAATTAAAAATTTTTTTTCTCACAATGTCGGTTTCTGCTGTCGGTGTCTCGGCATCATGATGCACCAGTAATATAAAAAAACAAGAACAAATACAGTGAATGTTGCAAAAAAATGCTCTACAGCAATTTTTAATTGAATTTCGTTATCTGATTCATTGGAGATTTATGTTAAAGATTTATTGACAGAGTTTTTTTTTCATTAAATTTTATTTTTCATTTAGTTTATTTTATTAAAAATATAAATTTCATATATTTTACATGGTTTATTGAAGGGTTCGTGGCCTTTTATATTTTATTATCATTCAATAAATTTGCTCTTTTTAAATGTCATAGTTGAGGCCTTATTTATGAAATGGACGGACGGACGATGAATAAAATATAAAGAATGTTTAAAAGGATAATTTTATTCGTATAGCAAAGGGAAGTATCTTACTTTCTATGGTTTTAAAAACATTAAAATAATCGAATAACTTTTTAAATTTTGTGAATTGTTACTAAAAAAAATAGAATATATATATGTCACTCACAGGACACATTCAGTTATTAATATTTGTAAGAAAAAATGCGACCTTTTACGCCCAAACCAAATGCATGCAACTATGCTCATAGAATATAACAGTTTTGTAATAGTTATATAACATTTTTTCACTTCCTTTTTCTTATTATTATATAAAAGATCTTGCAAACATCATGAGAAATAAATTGTACTGAATTGAACAAATTGTACCTTTGTTACTGCTGGAGATCACGTATACTTCTGCTACGTAAGTTAATAAATTGGAGTAAAACTTTAATCCAACAAAGGTTATGGGCCCAGATTCCCAGTAACAAGGTGCTGCTAGAAAAGGTTTGAGGTTATAGTCCGTACGAACAACGTGTTTCTGGTTTTAGGGTGTTTTACGAAAAACCCAAGTTTTAAGAATGGCAACTGGTGTGGCTTGCATTGATAAGTTGAACGGCGACAATTATGCTACGTGGTGCATTCAGGTGAAAAGTTTGCTGATAACTTTGGATCTATGGAACACGATCGAGGAGAAAATTCCGGAAGATGCGGCTGGTGCAAGTAAGTGGACTTTAAATGACTCTAAGGCACTAGCGACTATAACGTTAAGTGTCAAACCAAGTGAGCTAATACATATAAAAAATTGCAAGTCGGCAAAAAGTGCGTGGAATACTTTATGCTCATTGTATAAAGCAGATACGGCTTCAAGAAAAGTAAATTTGTTCAAAAAGCTTGTTCGTTTCAAGTTTAACACAAATCAAAAATTTTCCACACAGATAAATGATTTTATTTCTATTGTTGATGAACTTAAAGAAATTGATATCGTTTTAAATGATGATTTGCTATCGATTTTGCTGTTGTGCAGTCTACCAGATGAGATGGAAAATTTTGTCATTGCTATCGAGAGTAGAGACAGTTTACCTAGTTACGACAAATTAATATCGAAAATACTTGAAGAAGAACTTCGACAATCAAATAAAAATTATAACCAAAATGAAACGGTATTCGCTGCAAACTCTAAAAATGAACATAAAAGAAACAAAAAATTTATCAATAACAGCCCAAGGTCAAATCGTAATAGAAATGATCAACACCAAAGTGACAAAAAATTCCTTGGCGCAAATGTTAGTAACATAAAATGTTTTCGCTGTGGTAAAAGAGGTCATATTCGCTCACAATGTAAAGACAATGAGAGAATAGACATAGCATGTTCATTACATGAAAACGAAAAAGACTTAACAGAGAAATTCATTTTAGACAGCGGAGCAACCTCCCATATGTGCAGAACAAAGGAATATTTTATAAATCTAACAGAATCAAAACAAAAAATTGTACTAGCGTCTGGTGAGAGTATTAATGCAGAAGGGCTGGGTGATGTTAAGATAAAAACAAAGTTCTGTAATCTTACTTTACAAAATGTTTGGTATGTTCCTAAATTGCATTCAAATTTTATTTCGATAAACAAAGTTTTAAAAGCCGGTCTCTCAGTTAAATTTCAAAGCAACAAAGCTATTATTAAAGCTAAACAAAGAGACGTTTTATCAGCTGTTTTAAATGGAGGTTTGTTTATTGCAAAAGTGGAAATAAATAGAGATGTCGAATGTGTTAATTACATTAATGAAGAAATTATGGCAAAAAAGTGGCATTATAGATATGGGCATATTAACGTAAATGATTTGAATAAACTGTCGTGCAGGAAAATGGTGAGAGGCTTAAATATAAAAATACCTGACAAAATTGATTGTATTACGTGTGCTTTAAATAAAATTACTGTGAAACCGTTCAATAATTATTCAAGTATTCAAACAAGAGATGTGTTAGAAGTGGTGCACACAGATTTATGTGGTCCAGTTGGTATAAAGTCTGTTGGCGGATCGTCATACTTTATGACTTTTATAGACGATTATTCTCGATACGTCTCAACGTATTTTCTGAAACAAAAAAGTGATGCTTTTGAAGCATTTACTAATTTTGCTGCGATTGCGGAGAAGCAGACTGGCCGCCAAATAAAAGTTGTTAGAAGCGACAACGGAAAAGAATTTGTCAATTCCAAGTTCAAAGAGTTTTTTGCCAAAAGAGGAATAGTACACCAGACAACTGTAAGCTATTCACCGCAACAAAATGGTGTTGCAGAGAGGGCTAACAGAACCCTTGTAGAAATGGCGCGTTGCCTATTAGAGCAGTCTAAATTACCACAAAGTTTATGGGGTGAAGCTGTTTACACAGCCACGTACCTAAGAAACAGATCGCCCACAAAAGTTCTTGGAGATATTACGCCTTACGAAAAATGGACTGGAAAACAACCCTCAGTGTTTCATCTTAAGACATTCGGTTGTGATGCAGTTGTGTTGAACAAGGGACTTAAGCCAAAAAGCAGCAAGTTCTTACCAAAAGGTTCGAAAATGAAGTTCGTTGGATACGATTTACAAACAAAAGGGTATCGTTTATACAATCCTAACAAAAAACAAATCGTTATTGCCCGTGACGTCATATTTTTTGAAGAATCATTTGAACAAATGCCTATAGAAGCTGATGAAGAAGGGAAGTTTCATTTTAACATTCGTACAAGAAACATCGCATATGAAGTAGATACTATGCTGAAAGCTGACGATGAAAGCAGCCCTAAAAAAGGTGATGATTATGACGAACAGGTGAGTCCATCGAATAACGAAACTGATAGAGAAGATTCATTTATTGAAAATAAAAAAAGAAAGAGAGGAAGACCTAGAATTGTACGAACAGGTAGTAAAGGAAGACCCCGTAAAGTGTATATTACTGAAAATGGACCTGAAATGTTAAACTCTATAATTGAAAACCCGAATACTATTAATGAAGCTTTGAACTCAGAAAATTGTGAAAAGTGGAAAGAAGCAATGCAAAATGAATACAATTCTTTAATAAATAATAAAACGTGGGAGTTGGTTAATAAACCAAAGGATAGAAATATAATAGGCTGCAAATGGATTTTTGTTATTAAACGTTCGCCGGATGGTACTATCGAAAGGTATAAGGCTAGGTTGGTTGCACATGGATGTTCGCAGAAGTATAACGTTGACTATAGAGAAACTTTTGCACCCGTAGTAAGGCATTCTACTATAAGATTGCTTTTAGCATTAGCTTCTAGGCATCGATTATTAGTAAACCATATTGACATTGAGGCAGCTTACTTAAATGGAGACTTAGATGATGAAGTATACATGGTGCAACCAAAAATGTTTGAAGATAAACAGCATCCAGATAAAGTTTGTAAACTGAAAAAGGCATTGTATGGCTTAAAACAGGCTGGCCGAGAATGGAATAAGAAGGTTAACGATATATTACTAGAAATTGGATTCACTCGTTGCAAATCTGACACCTGCGTGTACGTTAAGCGAAGTGAAAATCAATTTTGCGTAATCGCCATCTACGTTGATGATTTACTATTGGCATGTTCTAGTGAACTGGAAATGCGAAATATAATTATGAAACTAAATGAACAAGTGAAAGCAGTAGATCGAGGTGCAATTTCTTTCTATTTAGGCATGGAAATCCAGCGAGAGGGTCTAAGAGGTGACATAAGTATTCACCAGAAACGTTACACGGAAGAATTACTGGAACGGTGGGGCATGTCAAATTGCAAACCTGCAGCTACTCCATGGCCAAGCGGCACGATTCTTAAAAAATGTACAGACCAATGTGAAAATTTGCCAACAACAGCTTATCAAAGCTTAATTGGAGCGCTAATGTACTTAGCCGTTATATCGCGACCTGATTTGATGCATGTGATATCGAAATTATCACAATTCAACACACACCCACACAAAGAACATTTTACGACTGCCAAATACGTCCTTAGATACCTCACGAAAAATCCAATAGGTAAAATAACTTTCTCTAATAATAACACAAATTTTGAATGTTTCACAGATTCTGATTGGGCAAGTGATTCAAATGATAGGAAGTCCTACTCAGGTTTTGTTACATTTATGGCAGGTGGAGCCATTTCATGGGAATCACGAAAACAGTCTGTGGTGGCTTTAAGTACGATGGAAGCTGAATATATAGCTTTATGCCAGGGCACAAAAGAAATCATTTTTCTTCGAAGTTTACTTAATGAGATGGGTTTTGATGATTATGTGGAACTACCTACACCTATTTTTTGCGACAACCAAAGCGCAGCTTTTATGGTTAAAAATCCTACAGTGCAGAAGAAGAGCAAACATATAGATATACGCTACCATTATATTAGGGAGAAATTTATGAATAAAGAGATTGATATAAAGTATGTTACAACAAACGAAAATGCAGCAGATATTTTAACAAAAATTTTAAATAAGCAGAAGCATTTGTATTGTTGTAATTTACTAAAACTAAATATGTAAAAAACTTGTGTTGAAATTTAGTTTTGTTTAATTTACATTGTATTTTTGAATTATATTTTAAATCGCATTTGGTTTGACGGGGAGATTGTAAGAAAAAATGCGACCTTTTACGCCCAAACCAAATGCATGCAACTATGCTCATAGAATATAACAGTTTTGTAATAGTTATATAACATTTTTTCACTTCCTTTTTCTTATTATTATATAAAAGATCTTGCAAACATCATGAGAAATAAATTGTACTGAATTGAACAAATTGTACCTTTGTTAATGCTGGAGATCACGTATACTTCTGCTACGTAAGTTAATAAATTGGAGTAAAACTTTAATCCAACAATATTCATTAAAAAATAGAATAAATTTGCATCCCAAAAAACATCATGTTAAACAGAGTATCCCACTTGTGTTAACACGCACTCACGTGAAAAGAAAAAAAATTGAGTCATGATCATGACAATGAAGTATATATGACCATTTCTAAATCTTTTTTTACAAATTTAGTCAACAAACAAAAACACAAACGAAGCTATTTGACTTATCTGCAGAAACACCCAGAGTCAACCAGAATCGGCAGGACTCGAACCAGCGACCTTCCGACTACTAGTCTAAAACACTAGCTACCAGTCCACGAAGGCATATTTCCAGAATTCGGTCCGCTTCAGAGACTTGTTTATAATGAGATCGTCTAAAAACCTTTCAACAGCATTCGCTTAAAAGACTATTTTTGGCGTAGATGCAGCTACTCTTTCAAACTTAGACACGAAGTTGTTGATTGCTTTCTAGTAAGCGAGAATTACTTGCGACTAATTTCGCCCGAAGGTTAGCTTTATGAACCGTGTTACTAAATATTAGATCATAGTTTTAAAACAGCCATAATTAAAGAAGTGGCATTATCCTTTACTCTTTTGTCGAATGACCAGCAGCCCCAGGTAACATGGGGCCGTAAGACCTTTAGTATGAAGCCGGTGTTCGTATAGAGATTTTTGGCGTCTTAGTTTTTTGGATCAAGGAGATCTCGCCTCTTTGTGCAGTGAATCAGTACCTGAAACATTGTTAGAACGCCGACATTCAAAACTTCGCAAGATTTGATTGCCTTCTTAGAAAAAAAACCAGGTATATGCAGATATGTCATTATTGCCGTAAATTAGGTCTATATAGGTGTGTATATAGCAATAAATAAATATCCCAAAAATCTAAGTTTTTGAGTTATTGATGAAAAAATATTCCCATGGATACTCTTTATATGTAGAAAAAAAATCTGAATCTAGGCCAAAATATTATGCCGATGTGGCCTTTAAATGAAGCCATTCTTTAAATATACATAGTCATATATCAAAAGCTCAAATTTTCCAACTCAATATCTTTCTCAATATTTTTTCTATATGAATAAAAGAGAAATCAGATTTATATCTGAAGTTATAGTAAGAGCTTTAGATGTGGAAGCTGCAACTTTTAAAAACTTTTCAAGTTCATTGTTGATATTTCTATGTTGTATTAAAGGAATGATATATGTTGTATTAAAGGAATGATATATGCCACAGGAGACACAGGACTCTACATGCATATACGCTGAGTGAAGAGGATCTGCTAATGCTCGCACTGAAGGATCTGATCCTATTCGCGAACGTATTAAACTGTTAAGGACAGGGGAAGCACAATAGATCAGCAATGGTCGCAGTGCAAAGGGCTATCCTGGGCCAAACCCCATTACATTACTTACTTACTTATGTATCTGATTACAACAAATAAATTCTTCGATAATTATGGTATATAATCATCAGCAGTTCACTATATAAATATAATGCAATCATAGTTTGCCCCACCCGTGTTTTTTAGCGCATAATATATTCCGTCAGTAGAAGAAGCTGAGAAATATCCTTTCGATCCTAATAGCTCATTAATTCGACTAGTAAGAAGACCGGAACCATTTGGGATTGTAATTTAAATGTATTGCCAATTTGAGCGCCATAGTTGTTTCCGTGTTTCTTTCTTTCCTGTTTCGTGGATGATGCATGACAATATTTGTGAAGATAACAAAGAAAATGCATCGCCAATTGCCACCGTGAATCACCAATTTATATATGTATGTATACGTACACATTCGAATAAGTGCATCAAAGTGATATACGTATGTATTTGCATACACAGAAGCAAATTGCCAAGATACATACGTTAATATTTTTGCATTTATTATGTAATTTTTGAGCTGAATCCGAATTTTTCCTTAATTCGTTATGGTATTTTCCTTTTGTTTTTTTTGCGTATTATACATAAATTTTTTATTATAATTATACCGAATGGCAATTTTAAATGCAATTTTTCATTTTTAATTCAAATTGAAAAGTTCTGAGCCCAACAGTAGCAGTACAGGCGGCGCGCCGGCAGCAACAATGACAATAAAAAATGGTTCATATTTTATAATAAATTTATCATCATGGCTCACATATACATACATGTATACGTAGTAAATAATGTTTGTGTATAAATAACATCTGTTGGTGTGGACTTTACATAAACACATACACACACATACGATTGCACACTGATATAAAAGCACAAGTTGTCATTTGATGCATTATGAAATTTGCATAATTATCATGCGGCTCACGGCCGTTGCGTTAAATGAGTTATTGGAAAGTGTCGTTAAGTCAATTTCAATTCGATTTATAAATCAATTTTTTTAGTCGTACATGGTACGAATAACTATTGGAACTACGAGTTTAATTGCAGATTTTTATATGCATAAATGTATTTATGTATCTGCATCCCCCATACCATGCGCCCTCGTACAATATGGCCTTTGTGGGCCTCTGTGAATTTGTTGGAAGGTGAATTTATGTTTGAACTTTTCTATGACTGAGTGTATGTGTGCTTGTATGTGAGTGTGCTTGGGTGTCTGAAGAATTTATAGTTTGAATAGATTATGTTCTCTTGGAAAGCGATAAATTATGCAATAATAAATGAGAGTTTAAATTAAATTTGCAAACGTTTGGCCAAAGCATTTAAAAAAGGCAACATTGTAGCGCAAATAAATAAATAATGCATATTAGTAATTGACACCGTGATTATTATAGAACTATTAAATGCAATGCAAATGAACTATTGAATAAGTACATTTGTAATTAATTTCCTAAGAAAAACTATTAACAGAAATAATTATTATCTGGAATCCATTTGTAAATGCTAGTGATTGCCAAGAAACCAGTTTGGGGAGAAACAGTTTAAAAAAATGACTTTTCAAATCACTGACAGTCATTAAGGAAAGTATGCACAATTATCTTTTACACAGAAAGAAAAGGATCGTTATGACTTTTTAATTTGTTATAAATCGTGCTTAAAAAATTTAGAGAAGGAAACATCCATGTTACTTCAAAATGACATCCTGGAGTTCTTAAATCATATATAAAAGGTTTCAAAGCTATTTCATGTCAATATTTGATATGTAATTGCCTCCGAGATAATGAAGATTTTGGCTTGCAACCATGCGTTGAATAGGGAGGCCTGGGTTCAAAACCCAACACAAAAAATTTACTTAAACTATCAAAATTATTCGAGTGTTCAAATAACAACAACATATTTTGTAAAAAGTATATCTAAAACACATGCATGTAAGGAAAATAAAGAAAATCAATAAAATTTTCAAATTAGTTTATTGTGGCTTTAGCTGAATATACATATGTCGGCATTTCATTTATCGCTAATTCAAATCGTCACTAAACTCCAAGCAGTTTGAACACATTAAACCTCATATGTTTATGCCAAAACAATCAAATACAATATGAGAATTCTCTATCCTATATAATTATTACAAAATGTCCATGCCCAAGTATCAATTTAAGAAAATTTTACTGATTTAATGTTCTTAGTATCCTCTTATTCCAACACACACACAAATATGTGTTGTGTCTAGCGGGTAGATGGAGTACAGATTTTGGTTAGAAAAAGCTGTTAATACCAAGGGAAAATATTTAAAATGTCTGAAAAATTTAGCTGCCTGGATTACTAGATAGTTCGGATTAGCTAGTGTTCGTATTATAAATAATAAATATGTCATCAGGAGTTACATTTCTTATTAATTCCACCTTAACTCAGGCCAGTTGTTAAAAATAATGTTTAAAAATTAAAACGTGTGGGAAAAATTACGGATGTTTTTTTTTAATAAATTACGATTTTTATATTCTGCGTTAGATGTTATTTAAAGTACTTGGAAAAAAATTGCTTCTTCTTGACCAATTGATAGTAACGAGAAGAGGGAAAATCTTGCACAGAGATGCTGATATTGAAAGTATTAGAAATTATCCGAATTCGCACTTTTCCACATCTCTAACTCTGAATATTATTGATATCAAAGGAGACCCAATAGGTAATTGACACATTTTTTGAAGCACTAAAATGAACCTTTAAAAAATAATCCTATTCAACTGCTTCCTTTTAATGAGAGATCACGCGATTTACACATAACAAAAGATTTGAATTAGAAGTGCTTAAAAATAAATTTAGGGCTTCAGAGCGGGAGCTTGTCATATGAAAATCATGCCTTCTCATAATTTGTAAATTAAAAGTACAAAAATTTTATCAAAGGTATTAAATGTTAGACTTTAAATTTGAAATCATTTAAATCATGTCGCTTCTTAAAGACACCAAAAATCAAAATTTTTAACTATTGAGGAAAAAGTATTCCTCAATATACTATATAATCAAAACCACATCTGAATCTAAAACGAAGTCATACCAAAAAGTTTCGATATGACCTCCAAGTTAAACTATTCTTAAATGCAAAAAATTAAAAAATTTCATTTTCGATACGGTAACATTTTAAAAACGTTCATCGCATTGGGCTAAGCCCGCCTTCTTCTTTGACATATGACTGTATTGCATTGAAGAAGAGGATATATTGTAATTTAGTCCTAAGAATATGAGATTACCCTCATTACAAAATAATTTTTCTCATATACTAAAATAAATTTAAATTTAGGATACATTTAAACAATAAATATCTAATGTATGATACAACCGAGTACCGCCATTGTTTTGACCACCGCAGCTCGTATCTACTCTATTTAAAACATACAAACTTTAAACTCATTTTGTACGAAACATGTTCAACGTGTGGTTTTGTGCAACATTTGCCAAACAACATGAATAGGTAAAGTAAAAAAAAAACCAACAATATTAACGCCATACATATTAAAATCGACAAACACATTAACATTGGGCCTGGCTTAAAGGCTAAACAATTTTCATATACCAGCCTTCATTTCTCCTCATGCTAGACCTACTGGCTAAATCTTTTGCTCCTTTAATAATGGACATTTTATAAAATGCAGTGATTTACATTTAACACGACATAAATCACATGTTGCAACCACAACAACAGCAGCAGTATCGTTGCTACAACATACTGGATAAAGTTAAAGCAGACCTACGCAATCTATGGACCAACATTGACATAAACTTTACGAAAACACAAAGTCACATTTTACAATTTACAAGCATAAAAAATTAATACCAATATGGTACATAAAATGAACATTTATTTGAAAACCACACATCGGACAGCAATATGTTGCTTTTTCTTTTGAAAGAAAAATATATTTAAATAAAATTTTCCAAATAATCAACATAGCAGTTTTAATTGAAGGGATATACAATTTTAAATAAAGATTACACCAATGCTGTTTATAATAATTTTTGAAATCTTTTAGTGGAGAAAGTCGGTAACTAGAAAAAGTCGTTTTTTTAGCTGCGATTTGTTTTAAATAAAATTCAAATATGTTCTCTCAAGGTCTCAATCTTCGACGGAATTGGCCTGTTGCTGAATGAATATGGATGGCGAATGCTGTTGTCAGCCGCGATAGAGTGCAGAGGACTGGAACATTGACAATGTATGTATGTCATTAATACAAATAAGATATACGGTGACAGATAGAACAGTGATTAGTGCTATTCCTGAATAAATCCTTAATTCCACCTATTAGAGTTCATATAGTGTGATCTCTGAGACGATCGACTTCAAAAGCAATGCATTTTATAAAAAAAGCGCGATGCCACATTTTACTTTAACTATGGAGCGGCATAAGACTGTTTATTTGAGAGGAGTGAGTCAATTACGAAAACCTTACCGATCGTAGGTAGGTACATTAAGCTTAAAAAGTGCCAAGAAATTGGGCATTATGGATTGTCGAAATCGGTTGCTACTAATGGTACAAGATAGAAAAAATCGTAACATCAAGTGTCCCCTTCACTACAAAAATAAATGCTAAATGCAGGTACAGAACTTTCCAAAAAAAAAAAACAAAAAAAAAAAACAATTTAATGAAAAAAGTCCTAAAACTGGGTAAAATAGAAGAGCACTTAAATGTATTAAAAAAAGGAGTCAAAAATTATTCAAAATTTCCCACAATGAATATATTACATTTAACGAGAAGTGAATTAACAAGTGCATAATTGTACATAAATATTCTTGTTGTGGTAGGTTGCAATTATATAAACTAATAAATTAATAAAATATTGGGTCTTCCAATAGAGACATCTGAAATTTAACAGCTTATACCGCCCAGTCAAATTATTGATTCTAATAAGTGATAAAATTGTTTTACCAAAAAATGTGTTCCATGCAGGCAATGTTCCGGACAGTAGGCTTATTTTATGGCCGCCATAATCATCCTGCCGAGCAGACTATTCGCAATGTGATGGATAAATTTGAGTCCAGTGGCTTAGTAAACAATGCACCAACACCCGCGCGACCACAAATCACATGATGTGAGGGAAAGGTCTTACGTCAAGACGAAAGCGGGAAAACCAAAAAAAAGTTAAATAAGCGAAACAAAGCAGGAAGAAGCAAACATATGGGACGTAAACATTTAGAAAGAAAATCTTGATCCCAGACCATAGTTCTCAAGGAAAGTTTGGGCTAAGGATAATCTCTATTTCGTTTCTTTTGGGCTTTTCTCATTGGGAGTTATATCACCTTTTGCCTTTATTTCTCCCAAATATTGGTAGTTATTTTATTCTGGATTTTAGGAACTGTATAATGTTTTTCCTTTAAGGCCTAATTTCATTTTCGATGGGAGTTATTTCATTTGGTATTTATTTCATGGCACCGATTGCAATTCTTTGCTCTATAATTTAATTTTTTTGTAATTGTGTTTATTAAACAAAAATTAAAATAAAAATGTTGTATTCGAATATTTTCTCTGCTTCTTTGAATTTTGGCTTTATATACTCATAAAGGGAATGATTTAAAATTTAATCGTACATTGTTTGGCCCTCTTATCGAGTCAAAAGCGAAATTATGTCGCGCAGACGACGTTTCGATAATTTAAACTTTCCTAGGATTTTATTAAATTGCTTCTTGTCATTGTATATCTATAATTCGAAGTTGGGCTTCTTTATACTTTATAATATGAGCTTATTTTCATTTTATTGTATTTGTATTAAGAAACAATCAAACATTATTTTTGTATTTTCTATAAAATTTGAATCTAGTTTGAATCTAGGAAAATTGTTTTTCCTTGAAGCAACAGTTTTTTTTAGTTTATAGCGTGATTATAGAAGACGAGGCATACAAACTTGTACAAAATACTAACGTTATTTCTTTAATGAGTTGCTGCTTTTCACCGCGTGGGCCGAAACAAAAAATTATAATAGTAAAATAATAAAATTTGATCAAAATAAACAAGAGATTAAAATCTGTTGTTTATTCGATTTGTTTCTTTTTTTTTTGTTTTCCAACAAAAGTTTTAATAAATATTGGCTATTAAATTTTTCTTTATCAAAAATGTTAATCCAACACTTGTCTATTTAGTTTCTTTTTTTACCTTCTTGGTTATTTACTCCCATACCATTTAAAACTTTATCGGCTATTTAAATTTTTTGTGGTCCCTTGCAACGCAAAACAGGGATGCCAAATTGGTACAATTAAAATTTATTTGGTATTATTCACATTTGAAAATTCGGATAGCACAGCATTTGATACAATTAAAAAATATCACCAGTTGCAGCAGCTCATCTCTTCTGTCACACATATTTTGTACGAGTAAGGAATTGTTATATTCCATATTCATTCTGTCCCACTTACAGTGGTATTTCAGTAAAGAATTTTTTACGTTCCAATAGTACTTTGGTGCTGATACCAATATAATTTTTAATAATTCAACTTCAAAAGGTTTGTCTCTTCTTTGCAATGAAGTGCCAATTGGAATAATGGAGTTCACTACATTATTTTTTTACATTAATATAATATAATAATAATAATAATTTCTGTGAGATACATCGTAATATATAACATTTTCTTTATTAATAATTATTAGACAAGATTCTTATAGCATTCTTTTCATTTAAGAATCACTGAATTTTTTGTGTCATAAAATGGCAGGCAATTTAAAAAATATGTGATTAATATACATATGTGATTTGTATAACTAATCTAATGATCAAACTAAAAGCTTCATTTATATTTCATTAACGAATGTTTACTGTGAAACTAACTTAGAACTGTACTTTGTCAAATAAAACTGAAAATAATGTAATATTTTAAGGCGATATCTTTAAAAAAAATTAAATATTTTTTTGCTCTTTTAAAAGGAAACAGGGAATTTGGAGTCCCTAATAATAACAAACTTATTAAGAGAGAGAGAGAGAGAGAGAGAGCAAGCCGGCAATCCTGTAAGGGATTTAAATTTGTAAAATTAAAGTGGCACATAGATTTTTTATAAGCTGATCAAATATACTCGTATGTAACACTTTAACAGAAAAGAACAGGCCATTAATTTGAAATAAAAGTCCAAAATTTTTCTATGTCATCTGAAGTTTTGAGAACGAAATTTTCCTTTCAAAATTAAATTTTCAAATATTTCAATGAATTTATCCCAAAAAACATAATCGATAGAATGACTAATAAATAGCAAAGTATCAAGGTGAAATGTTGTTAAATGTCTTATATTATATATTCGCAATTTCTAGGTCTTGTTTATATTGAAATTTTAAGCTTCCAAAAATCTGTTTTCTAAAAAAAAACTGAGTCATATGAAACAATTTTTATAAAACTTTTACAATTGCAAGATTAGTACTATCACTTGCACATTTTTTTGTGAATGAAGAAAGAATTTTCTCTTAATAAACCATAAGTCACCAATCTGTATGGTTTATTTAGTCCATTGATAAAATTCGCAACATTGCCATAGTTTCACATAAGTGCAGCTGGTAAAATGTTATTAAAATTATATTTCTGATCTCAAAAAGGAACTATTCAACTCTAAGCACATTTTTGTTTATAAATAATTTATATACAAAACACATTTTCAAGGTTATTAAATATGAAGAAAATGAATAATTTAATATTAAGATTAAGAAATATCTGGTTTAAATAAATATGAATAAAATGAGTTTTTTTTTAGTTTCAAAAAATGCATTCTTGTTGCTTTCGGTTACTGATGTTTCGCTTGGGGCACTCCCCTTTATATATTCAAGAGGGCTTTTGCAATACTTAATTTTCTAATGTGTGCTCTAAATCAAGGAAAATGGAAGCCGTTCTTAAAGATCAGCGTTTTCGTTGCTTCCAAAAATCGACTAATCGTTCCTTAGGAAGCCTTCACTTCTACAAATCTTTGAAAGAATGTTATCGTTTTAGAAAGTACTTATATCATCAAATTTACAAGAAAATATAGTTTTTCCTCAATGTTTAATTGAGTCTACTCGTATTATACATACATTTACATAAAAAGCAATACTGTGACAATTGGCAAAACTGTATTCTTTCCAGATGCAAATTCTATAAGTAACAGCGTATCAGAAATAGATATAAAATAGTTTTCTCTTCAAATAATATTAAAAAAAATATATACTTTCATCTGCATATAGAAGAGAACTTCCAAATCTGTGAATGAACACCAAAAAATATAACATGAAATTGAAGACAGGCTTATGTTAAAATCATTGGAAGTGATAGATTTTGCACTGTTTCCTAATAAGAATCTCAGCATTTTCATAACTCTTCTGAACACTTTTTTTAATGTATAACTTTGAAAATTATTTTTACTCACCTGCTAAAAATTATTAAATATACTATTTATGTGAAAAAGAAATATTTACAAATATGAAAGTCAAGGTCATACGACTTTTTAACCGAATAATGTGGAAATCACATTTTTATTTAATAATACTATTTGCCACATACAATACAGAGACCCTAACAAGGTCGTTATAGAGCGGGACTCAAACTAAAAATAGTTTAACAACTTTCAAAGTGAAAATTCCATTCAATTCAACTCAACTCAGGTGTAATAAAACGGGCTGACTTAAATAATTAAATTTTTAAATGTTTCTTTTATTAAAAAAGCATGTCCAATTTAACTTTGAAGGCCATGAGTATTCACTTGCCAACGAAAAAATAAAACTCAGTTTGAACAGTTGACCGGCCCATTTGTCTGAAAGTAAAATGTAAACATTAAAAATATGAAATTATTAAACATTAAAATAGAATTTGTGTGTGTCTGATATGACCTTGACTTTTTAACCTAAAACTATGAAATTCATATTTTTATTTAATAATTACACTTTTTTTAATTGTCGCACACTCTCTATTGAAATTAAAACAAGGTCACACTTGTGCGGTACTCGGACAACAAAAAATTGTGCAATAACTGAACAGTTTGAAAATGTGAAAACACAACAAGTGCACCAGTAAAGGTCAGTTCGGCACAAAGAATTAATTTCATTTCATAACATTGTGCAGGACATTTTTTAAAACTAAAATCTTAGTTGCTGTGAAAAAGGAACTCTGCAAAGTTGGAAGGATTTATCTTTTTATGGCAGCCTATAAAGACGCGACCTTGAATATTTTATGGCTGCAGTTAATTTTAACTGTGTTTTAGTTTTTTCATATTTTTTATTCTCTTTCTGTTTCATTTTAATTTTTTTAGTAGACGGACATGCTTGAATGTATTTTTAAAAATAATTTTATTACCATGAAGTTTTTTAATTTTTTATTGGAAATATTTTCTGGCCTTCTCATATGGGTACATATATATATAAATTATTTGCTCTTTGGTTTTTTATTTCCTGGAAAAAAATGAAAAAAAAAATATGATTTATGGCGACCCTTTTGAAAATTTGTAGTAGAAAACAGTTTCTTTCTTAGTTATTTTTTTAGTTGCTGTGTTTGTTTTTTTTTCACTTTTTAGGAGGTGTGCAAAATTTTGAAAATACATTTTTCACCCAGGTTTTTAACAGTTTAAAAAAGCAGAAACATATTTTGACAGCCTGTTTGAATGTTTTCGAAAAAAGTGCTGCTGTTTTGTAAACAAAACTCAGTTTGAAATTTTCTTCGCGTTTGCTTGGACGTGGTTTTTGAATGTGGTATCTGAAATTTAGAAATAAATTCCAAAATATTAAAATACACATGAAAATATATGTATGTACATATGAGTTATAATTCAAAAAAAAATATGTTTCCAAAAATTTTCATATCATTAAAATTGAATTAATCTTGTAGTTAAAATATCAATCATACAGTTAAATATTAAAAAAAATAACAATAATAAAAAATATTAATAATAAATATATGTATATTAAAAATAATAAATATAAAAATTTACAATCTTAATTAGATTTTGGGAGTATTTTTATGTGTTTTAATGCTGGAAATTGCACAGCTTTTTGCTGTACAAAAAAAATAATATATAGTGAAAAATAATATATAGCGAACAGCGAACTCTGGATATTTTGAAACTCAGTTAACCCGAAAAATTAATTTAATATTCCAGGAGGTTCCACGTAATGACCGTAGCTGATCACGGGCGAATTTTACACGAACTTATAAGTTCTTATTTATACTTCATATATTCCGTCATACGAAATTGCGAAGTGTGTATCGAAAATTTTAATGATGATCCTCTTTAGTAAGTGTGCCTTCGAATGCAACTATTTGAGTTTTAAATCCTTAGCAAATCACCAATTGAAATTGTATTTTATTATTTCAGGATATTTTCCCCAACTAATTGTTAAAAGAATTATAGTTTTTGCAAAATATTTTGTTTGTTGTAGCTTTAGCTGTTCATATGCCGACATTTCATGGGTGGCTACATCAAATCGCCAATGAACTTTAAGCAGTTGGAACACATTCAACCTCGTACGTTTATGCCAAACGAATCAAATACAATATGAGAATTCAGTATTGTATATAATCATTACAAAATATATAATAATAGTAGGTTTAACTATCAATGAAATTTCGGCATTAGAACTGCTAAAGCCACACCAAAAGAAATCTGTTTTAACTCTAATTGTTTTAACAATTTGTTGCGTAGAATATCTCATAATAATACTTTTTCAATCAATAAAACTGCCAATCACCAGATCTGGTTGCATCTGTCTCAATGTAAGTAATCTGAATTTAACTCAAAAGTTCATTAAAAAGTTGTTGGGAATTAAAATAACATACTTTATGGACTATCATTATTCAGCAGCAGGGGAGAATAGAAATCTTCTGTGCTGCAGTACACTGAATCAGTATTTGTAGAGGGACTTATTGAAACCAAAAGAGGAAGAAAAAATTTTAAATATATTTCTCTGACATTAATCAGTATATTATCTGTATTTTAAAATTCATTAAAAAAATTTTATGGAATTAATCTAATCTAATTATAAAAAAACATGTGGAAAGTAAAATATACATATGTTGAATTAAAACACTAAGAATTAATTTTTCTTGTCGTTTTCAGGAATAAAGTTACGGCTTCCACGTTATTCATAAGAAAGTTTTGTCACAAATTTACTATTTTAAAAACCTGTCAATTTTATTATTTTAATATGCCATTAAAGTTTTTTTTTCTTCTCTTTTTTTAATTTATTTAACAAGCTTTTGTTTGTAGAAACCGGTAGAAAGACTTTGAACATAAATAAGACTTAAGTGAGGTTTATAATAAGCTGGTCGGTCATAGTGTTTAAAGAAAGAGTCGTAACTATTTTTTTAATAACGTTAGTTTGTCAAAAACACAAACAAACAGAATTTGTTAATTAAACATGCATATTTTTCATTATCTACCCAGAGTGTTCATGTTACACGCCATGGATATTTTACATATTGCTGCATATACACTGGCATAATAGATTATTTTACAATTTCTATATACATTTATTAAAATGCTTATATTTACTTAATTCACAATTTATTGCATTATTTGTAAATCTTTGAATGGTACAATTGTTACAAAGATATCGTTGGTATTTTTAAACAAAGATTTGCTACAACACTTACAACTTACGCTCCTACATTTTATACGTCTCATGGATGAAAGTGTCAATATAAAAAGTGGGGCATTTATAGTGAAATTGTTCATTGCAATTTTCTCAGCTTTCTGGGAAGACCATGCATCACTTACAAAACATTCTTCTTTTTTATTCAGAGTTGTTTGTATGCCACTAACAATATTTCAAATGTTTAGGAGCACTTAATTCCAATTTTAGACGAGGTTTAAAAGCAAATTCTTTTATCCTTTTATTCGCCAAAAGAAAATCAAACACATGTAAACTTGGACAGCGAATTCTAGTAAAAAATATTGCTTCAATATTTCATTTAAGGAAACGTTGGACAGTATAATAAAAGCAATAGTTTTTATTTCAAAGCATTCAAAAGGACCTTGCTAGAGAATAATATGCCGACATATATAATGTAACCAAGAATGGTTATAAAAATAATCTAATGAGATTTCTAACAATCTCTGGAACTCAACCCTTATGTATTCCAGACTTTAACATCCCCAGCACATTCAAAGATATTTTTTAAAGACTTGTGCCTCAATTAAAGTTGGCTAAAATTTATTGTGTTTGTTGTTGTTACTCATGTTGAGAATTCCCGTAAAAATATCGTAAAAACGAAATTGTTATGAATTGTTATGATGAAATTAAATGAACATAAAATTTGTGTTTCTGTATTAAGAAACAAAGAAAGGAAAGTTTATGTTTCTCTATTGTTCACTTTTACGACCCATTCAGACACCTTATTTTTTCACTCCATGATTGTTGTACTCCACTACTGTTCTCACTTTAATTCCAAGTTTTGTCTAGTTTATGTCTGTCGGGGTTGGTTGATTGCCTACTTGATTGATTGAGTGACTAAAAGGCTGACTGATTAAACTGAATTATATACAAGTATTTATAGTTATTTCGTTTTTATTTTCTCAATTTTATGTTCATTTAATGGTTGTTTTTATTATTTGTTTAAATTTTGTGGTTTGATTGTTTTAATGTCTGTTTATTTATACTGTATCGGCAATTTGGATACAATATATTTCAAGTGTGTTGTAAAACCTATAAAACGGTCGTAAAATGAATTATGTTTATAGTCTCAAGGGCCAAACAATTGATTTATTTGAAAGTAAAAGTCATTCTTAATGACATTTTCATTACTTCATTACTTATCATATAAAAATACCTTCTAGTATTAGGAAACATATTTCTTTTTAATTTACATCGGCATATTTTTGCTTTTCAGTTTACAATTGTACGCTTTACAGACATTAGATGATTTCTATTGGTGAATTTTCTTTGAAAAAATTCTCGAAAAAGTAACGCTTCTGAACATAGAATAAGAGAGAATGCAATGGGCAATGGGCAAATCAATATTCATACGGGTATTATGAGAAATGATCCATATCTGCACTTCTTCGGGATAACATATGATCAGCATTATTATGATATTACTGGAAAATCCTTTCCTCTGAGAAACTTCCCTTTATTGGGCTGAAATGAGTTTTTCTTCATACACTCATTTTAGAATTCGTAAATATTGTGGCGAATTTAGAAATGACACATTAATGTTAATAATGTCAATGTTAATGTTAATAACTTCAAAACTTCTCTAACAAACTCCACAGGATGATCCTGATCAATATCTATTATATTCGCTTGATTAGAAGCCTTTCTTACTAAAGTTAATTACTTTACGTTGACTTGCGTAGCAGATAGAAAACCTTTTCTCTAGCCATTTTAAGGTCAGTAAAATATTTAATTAAACAAAAGCAGAAAATTTTGTTCAGTAGAAAATAAATTATCAATTTTTAATTACTTTATTTCCACATCCGATAAGGTTTTACATTTGACTTTTGATTTTAACATCGTAAAAAATTACATTTTCTATGATATTTTTAAGTGATCGAAAAATATATGAAATTTAATTTGTGGGGCCATAAAAAGTAATCTACTGTAAACAAGGATCCATCAAAAACTCTTTCACAATAGCCAAAATTTGCTGGCTCTCATTGTCATTTATGGGATATTATATATGAAAGTAAAATCCGGAGGTGGCTACGACCCTCAGAGTGTCCTATTTATAACTCATAAGATAAACAATTTTCATTTTAGTAAAAAAAAAACATATTGAAAACGTAAATGATTGACAACTAGTATTTGAGTAGCATAGGAAGAAAATTTTCTGGAAAATCCTTAAATGAAGATCTTTACGTTTGACTTGCACTAAAAATTAAATAAGGAAAGAGTTCTGGAAGGAGCTAAATTTGCTCCGGGGTAACTTAGTCCATCCTATATAGGCTTATATTAGCTATAGTTGGTGCGTAAACAAATAAATAAGTTCATTGCATATTTAAAATACCACCATTGGCAAGAACTTAGATCGCTAAGCTATTAACAAGAGGGTTTCGGGTTCGATTCCAGAAAAGAAAATGTTATTATTATAAGTTTGTAGTCCTGGTCGCACTAGGATCTTAAATAACTGGTAAATGAAAAACGAATGCACTAAAGAATTTAGGGAAATTGAAGAATTAGAATTTAAGAAAATGAAATGAATTCGAGCGTAAATTGATACTTAAATTTGGGGAAAAATGTAATAATTTTAAAATATTTTTGGGAATTCATAAACAGTTTTGTTAATTCAAATTCGCTAAACAATTTTAATTAAGTATAAGTTTCTTGAAAATGGGGAACTTTTTATTACTATTGGATGAACGTTCAGACTCCACCCACCATAAATTTTTAAGGCGTTATAGGGCAACAATAAAATTCAGACCTTATCACCCATATTTTTGAAATGTTAGAAATCCTGAATTCTTCTATGGTTGAAGGTCTACCGATAAGCCATAGAAAAGCTAGAGTAAAATAAAAAAAACCATATATGAAGGATTACAATCCGTAAAAAATAACAAGATAAGTTCCTTTTTATTATTAAAGTTTATTATCCGATACTATTTTGAATTTAAATTTAACTAGCGGAGACAAATTATATCACAAATACTCACTCATCTAATCGTTAGAGGACCATCTGGGGCACCATTTCTGTATAACTATATTTTTCCATAATGGATACTAGTTTTTCCAAGAAGAGGTTGGTTTCTATTATTGTTTTTTTTTTATTGTTTTGAATATTTCATGTCCTTTAATTTTACATTCATCACGCATGCCTTAGAGTACATTTACTTACTATGGATCTGGTCTTCCACATCGTAGATTTTCCAAATTAACTATGGCTGTAGATTGGTTAAACAATTCTATTGACTACGAAATTGGCTTGAGAAATTTATACATTAATATTGTATACCATTATTTTCATCTTGTAGAAATATTTCAAACCCAATATCTTTGATTATACTATGTGAAAATATACATTTACTCATATGTGTGTACATTTAACATTTTCAGCTAATTTTTATCAAAAATAAGTTTTAACACAATACACATACAAATTTATTTAAATAAATTCAATAAAGGGAAAATGTTGATAACGAAAATCTACTAATTCGGTTAGTAAGACTTCAAAAGAGAGAACACTAGACAATAGCGGCTAAGACACACTTTTTCTTAGTTATGATTTACACTTTCAACACGACCCTTCTTGCATTCTTACATATCGCTCTACAGGGTCCAAATGTTTCACAAAAATTATTGAAAACCAGGTTTCCAAAAAAATTAAAAATTAGTAACGAGCAGCCCCTGTAAAGTAAATATGTATGTATATAAAAAATGTTAGATAAATGTACACTTTTTAACACAAAGTCAAAATAAGAGGTACCCTTGGATGAAAGAGGATTGAAATAAAACGCAATTTCAACAAATCGTTGAAACCTTAAATCTTGAGCGAAACTAACTTTTTAAACAGTGCCCACGATAAAAAAGGTTTAGGAAACTTAAAACAAGAAAATAAAATCTTAAGTAAACATATCCACTCATACATATGCACGAGCATATATGAGCATGGTTACATACATACATTTGCATGCACAGTGTCGTCCATATTAATATTACATTTCCAAAGCTTATTATCACATTACATTTCTAGCCTCTATTCTGTAATTTGAAGATGCATTGCAAGGAAATATAATGCTATACATAAGGAAATAATTTTATTGAAAATGATCATAACGATCATCTTGTGTTTATCTCTGTCATATATAATTGGAAAAATAAAATGATTCTGATTAATGTATTTTTTAGCTTGAGCATTTAAAATTCCAATTATATAATCAGTTCTACTATAATATTTAATATGGTTGTTGTGCAAGAAATTAAATTTTCAATACAACAAGCAACACATTTTCATTAGAAATTTATTTACACATGAAAGTTTCACAAAAGGTTAGTAATAGCCGAAGTAATAAGGAAACATTAAAAGATATCATAGATGTGCATGAGAGTGTAACGAGGGGGTACATAAGACATGATGAATAAAATAGCATGTTCGATAGAATCATTATTTTTCAATTCCGATGGTACTATTCCGATGGTATAGTATTTAATTTCAGTTCAGTTTTTTTTTTTTAATTATTTAAGTGTTACTTTGCTACAATCTATTTGTTAGCTGGACACACAATTATTATTCTTCTGAAATATTTTGAGTATTTTTTTATGGTTTTCATATATTATAACAGCATTTTTAAAGTGACTTTAGAAAAAATATACTAAATTTTCTTTATGAAATATAACAAAAGAGCTAAGATCTTCCAACGTGTAAAAAGCGATTCGAAACAAGATATTATAATAAGACCGAATTGCTAAGCTGACCTAAAGAAAAGTATTAAATTCAATATCAGTTTTGGACTTGTTTGAGGCCGCCAATACCTTTCCAAGTGCAACTAAAATATGAGAAAACGTTGCTGGGAAAGCACAGTTTTGAAAAGTATGAGCGAGCTAAACGCTTAAAGCAACCAGAAATTTTGTACTATCATGAATTAGATATTAAATTTAAAATAATTAAGTCATTGCGAAATGAAACTAGTTCCTTTGATGTCCCTCACAGAAAAGTGTTCAGTTTGAATTTGACAAATAAATTGGTTTTTTCATTGATCGTGTAACGTGTAGTTCATATTAAGTTTGATTTTTGTTTCTAGGGGGTTTCAATACGCCGACATTTCATTGGTCGCTAAACCGTCACTGAAGTTTAAGCAGTTTGAAAACATTCAACCTCGGATGCTTATGCCATACAAATCAAATGTATATGAATTATAACAAAATACATAATCATAGTAGTCTTAGAATGATTTTATACAAACAATGCATTTTGCGAAAGCTCTAATTGTTTTAACGATTAGTTGGAGAGAATATCTCGAATAATAAATTTCAATATTAAGTGTTTCAATAAATTATTATCACATGCTATTGCTCTAGTGAAACATCTAATTCAAGCGATGATTCGTAAAATGAAGCCTTTTTAAACGTTAGAAATTTGCGTGTAAAAATCCCATTATGAAACATATTTCTAGTATTTTTAAATTTGAATTTGAAACATTTAAACACATTTCGTTTTGCAATATGATTCACTTAGTCTTCCTCGTTTTTTATGGTAGTTTAGGAGCTCGTGGAGCAATATTTGCTATTCCATATGTGTGTAAAAATATCATTGAGTCATTGACTAGCTAAACGACTTAACATTTCTTTTCTTTTCGATCGCGATCAAAATCCTTTTATCTTACGTTATAAATATATGTAACAATGATAGTTGTGTTTTTCTTTCGACGGGGTTTGCTTGAAATTGGAATGATTTTCCGTCATCCCAGGTCAAATATGGTATGTAATTAGACCGTTTTCGGATATGTACCGAACACTGAAAATATTACATAGCCAAAACTAGTCTGCTTACAAACCAAATTTGACGTAGGATGACGGAAAATTGTACAAATTTTTTTTTATTTTTAAAATAATTATGGCAAAAAAAAGAAAGTAAGTTGAGTTTAAAATCCGATATCATCCATTTCTAGGTTATATATTACTCCCAGGAAATATAGAAATAACTTAAGAATTATACGACAATAACATCTGGGGCCGGTACTTCCTTCCTCCATCTGATAACCTCTTGAATTTGTATGGGTCCAAACTTCAAGCATATACTTTAAAATACAAGAGGTGTTTTCAAAATCTCTTTTTATATAATGGAACCATGTTTGTAGAAACACTAAAAAAAGGCGAATGGATAACCTCGTCCCTTTTTGAAGTCAGGCAAAAATAAAAAACACTGACCCAATATAAAACGAAAAAGTTTTTGACAAAAAACTCACAAATGAGCCTGTGAATGTGTGTTTGTATATTTGTTTGTTCCAATTAGGAAGTCAATTGCGACGGTTCTGAAACTTTGCAGCCATTTTAGTGATGAAATTGGCAAAATTTATTTCTTAACGGTGCGGGCAATGGTGCCCCATATAAGATACTTGTTAATTATTTTAGAGAACTACGTCAATGAGTTTCTATAATTTATGTACGTTACTATATAAATAAAGTTTGTATTCTAGCATAAGATTGGCGGAATAGGAGGGAAAGGCGACCACTCCATACAAAATAATTATTAGTTACAGAGATGCATCATAAAATTTTGCGGTGTTTGCTTCGAAGGTAAAGCGCATGATAACAAAGAAAACTACTTGATTAGAAAGGCGTAGAAAGAAACCCTTTTGCCGGAAAATTATTTATTTTCTTCAGGAGAGCTACAACAGTAATAACTGCCGTCATGGACATCACACCAAGTCCACTTCAATATTTTTGAAAAAGTCGGATCGAAATCGAGAGCTATTAAATGTTATTGATAAGAAATGCCTAGAACTAGTGGCTATAAAATAGCAAATGGCAATCAATATCTGTAACAAGCATAGAACTGCACTATTTTTTATTTCCGACTTGTGCTCTTTTTGAAAATAAAGGTCGTAATTGAAAACCATAAACGGAATATTATTCTCTATACTTCTTTACATATAAAACTTTCCCTTCAAATATTTATTGTACTTCATAGCGATGTGAAAATCGAGGTATATGCAGGCTATAGCCAGTTATTTTATATAAAAATATACTAAAAGTTAATAATTTAGTATATTTGATACAAAATTTAACTTCCTTATGTAAAATATGGTTCAGATCACAGAATGGAATTCAAAACTTTGAAATAATGAAACGTTATAAAAATGCATAATTTTAAAATTTAGCATTTATGTTAGGTATTATTCTCCCCAACTAATTGTATAAAGAATTAAGGTTTCAAGAATTTATTGCTTGTTGTGGCTTTAGTTGTTCATATGCCGACATTTCATTGGGCGGTAAATCAAACTGATTAAAGTTCATGGTCGATTTGGTTTAGTGGCCAATGAAATGTCGGTATATGAACAGCTAAAGTGAAAACAAGCGATGAATTTTTGATCTTATTATATGGCCACCACTGTACATATGATATATTTTAAAATAAAACAAAATTTCTACCTACTACTAGCAACATGGAAAAAACACGCAACAAGATTTTTAAAGGGTATAAATCATGGTACCGGTTTCTTTGCAACATGGCCTACGCAATGAACATACGAGTACAAACACAGATATGTGTATACATGTGTATGTTATTGCATTTGAGTTTTTATTTTAGTTTTTATTGTTGTTCTCTTGCCGTTAGCTCATTGACCGCAGCGGACATTATTCTTTTTTATGACAAAAACAGCTACAAAGTAAAAGCAAGACCGTCATGTTTGTCATTTTAGTCATATTTCATTTTCAAACATTTAAATTGTGCTTTTCGACCATGTTGTTTTTAATATTTCCTTAACTTTTGTTAATATGTATGCGTTTCCTACACGATTTGTAATTTATTACTGTATATGACATTTTTTCATTAATAAACATACATAAGTAAATTAAAAATCATAGAGAAGATGGAATAGAAACCTAAGAATTTATTATTAACAAATACTATATACTACTATAAAATAGTGACTCAAGTTGTTTATAGTCCAATTTGTTCTTAAAATATAAAACAACTCCGACTAATTTCCGGCAAGCAGCAAGAACTCTACATTAATGCGCATATACAAATGTGTGTTTGTGTATGGGTATATTCCCATTGTAGTATAAGGAAGGCATTCATTCCCATGGAGTGCCATTTTCATTGCTTTCAAGGTATCTATTAGTGAAATTTTCAGCTTCTTAGGCGGTTTCGATGAAGAAAACGTTTTTGGTCACAATCAGCTGATTTGTGTCCCACTAAGAATTTTCAGTCGAACGAAAACGTAAACATTTCTATACAAATTTGCGTTCTACTAAGAAATTCTTTTTTCAATTATGTATGTGAATGCAACTATCATATGTCATATGTGTAAGTATTCGTTAAGCTAATGTTAACAAGAAACGATTCAAAGAAAATAAAAATTAAGATGGAAGCAAATCTTTTATATACTCCTCAAGTTGTTCGATCTGACGTTTAGATGGCGGAAGTATTTTGAAAAAAATAATACCTTGGTGAAAAGTTTCAAGATGCCTGCCAAAAATAAACGATCCCAATGAACTTGTTATGTAATTCAATATTTACATTTGAAAGTTCTCAATCCAAACAACATTAAAGTCGAGATGATTTCTACTCTGGGGGAGTCTACTCCTTCGTTTACGATAATAAAAGCCCGTATCAGCTATCAAAAGGAACACTGTAGTTGTCGTCCAATTTTGGTGTCCACGCCAGAAATGGTGTTAAGATTATTCACAAAATGATCGTTGGCTGACTAAAATGATAGTCATTTCAAAAACTGCTATACAACGCATATTGACCGAAAATTTTAGGATGAGAAAGATGTGCGCAAGATGGGTGATGCGTTTGCTCACAATGCTTCTATAGAATGTTTGATGATGTTTCACCGCAATAAAGCGCAGCTTTCGCCTAGTGTTTGTATGTGTTTTTAAGACTCCGATTAGTGTCAAACGGCAGCCCGAAATTTGTGAAATTTGGAAGACCTAAGAATACACGCCGCATGGCGAGTTTCGAGATTTAAGAAAAAGTAATAAGTTTTAAATTGCCAAACTCGAAATCTTATCAGTTCTTAATGTGAGAAAACAACTTCAATTAAAACATTGATTCGGCATATTTTATGAAATCCATCGATAGATTTCGTAAAAAAAATTTTACTACAGGGTTTGTTTTTTCTAAGTAACTTGGAATATTTTTGGTTATCTACACATTCTACGCTACGTCAAATTGTCGAAATATTTCGAGAGCAAATATTTCTATTACTCACAAAATTCTCCTCATATTATGCTTGATATTATAGGAAAGTTACAAGTATGGGCATGCAGACAGTAATTTCTTTATTTCTTGTTAAACAGTCATTTATTTCATTAAATTAAAATGAAAACGTAATCTTTTTCAATCTATAATTGAGACCATTACATCAAGAAACAAATAAAAATATGACTATTTGTAAGTTTGTGTCTTTCCCAGATGAAAGCCAAGTTCTTGTAGGATTTTAGTAAATAAATATTTTATGAAAAAATAATAATAAATAAATAAATATGATAAAACCACAAACTCAAAAATATTGGAGGTGATTTGGAATTCAATGAAAAATAAACTACATCGGCACCATTAAATGGAATTGACATGGATACATCTTTTACTTTCTCAGAGCCTTCATATGTTGTGAATTGGTCAGTCACATAGCCAGTAATGAAATGCAGTGGTCACCTAAAGGCTAAGGGGGCCTGGTGTTTTCTCTAATTATAAGACAAATTAAATCGCTGATGAAACCATTAATTATCTTTCGAGGGAAACCTGTAATTTCATAACAATATCCTAGACCTAGTACTTACTGGTTTTTAGACAGACCATTTCTGTAGGATTAAAAAACGACAGGCAGTCTCATGCCTTCTATTTTCAGATGATATTTCGAGTATAGGGGCTTCTCCACAAAAAATGCTATAAAGATATTAATTTAACTAAACACCTGTGGTACAAGAGACATATTTGATGTCACAGAGCGAATAATTGGAACACAATTTCTGATTATTATCTTTGATATGTCAACTTAGATTTTAGCTAACTTTGTAAACAATTTAACGATCTGATATTTACCAGAAAAAATTAGAAACTGAAGGAAAATGTATGACGCAATAAATAACCAATCCAATAATACATCTGTTTAAGACTGCAGTCCTCTGTAATCTCTGATGCTTTAAGTCCGGAATAAAATGATATTTTGCATAATTTCTTTATTCAGGAGTTGTTATATGAGTTAAAAGTCGCCTTATACTACAATACTTGAACAAATGTTATTTTTATGCAAATATTTGATACAACACTTACAATTTATTTTTCAAATGCTGTATGAAGACATGGATAGGAATGCCAATAGGAATGCATTTTGCTCAAAAGATTTTATATGATATTTCAATATGTAAAGAAATAATAAATTATTATTACAAAGAGAAGTAAACTGAAATTAACTACAACAAGAATAGTACTAAAAATACAATTTTTCCATCCATGTTATTTTAATTTTCATTGAATTTTACTTTCTTTTTTAAGATTTTGAAAAGTTTGACACAAAGAATTTAACAACAGAGTTTTTGCAACTCCAGTATTTATATCTTCTACAACCTACTGTATAGAACATGTTGTGAATTAAGCATTTTTGAAATACTTGTTAACATTTTGTTTACCAGTATTTGTCATAATAAATGAAGGTAATATATTCTATCAATATATATTTCTCAATCCGACCAATTTCAAAAGTCTTGAGTTCCCTCAGGAGGTTTTCCTCGCGCTTGCTGCAATTGCTTTTAAGTGATATTTAACCAAATTGATGTCATTGCATCAAAATAAAATATAAAATAAAAAACTTAATACCCATTAACCTACACAAATGTTCGCTTGTCTTTTTCATAGTAATAATAGAAATTGAAAAAACCAGTATAAAGCGGATTAGAATCGAATAAACAAAATTATAAACAACAATGATCAAATAATATAAATTATAATGAAACTGCAGTAACAGAAACAAACCGAAATACACTCACTCAGATTTGTTGAGATAACTTGCTAAGTTTAGTTTTATCTAATAAAGTCTAATTTAAAATAAATTTTTTTTTTCTAGCATTGGCTAAACTTAAACAATTCACTTAGTAGTAGATCAAATTATATTGCAGACGCAACAAATATTTAATAATATCTCTAGACAGCTAAATAATCATAGAAACAAAAACAAAGGTTGTTTTTTCTAATACATACTAGCGTTCACTTTTATATACACAATAAATTGAAAGTAAAAGCGATTTTGACCAAAATTAAATTTATGTACATACATGTACATACATATATATAAAATTTTGTATACCTCAACAAATTTGGAAACCAAAATATACATAAGTTGCACTTAAATCATAGAACTAAATCTTTGAATTGCACATTAGTTAAAATACCATAAATATTCTACAATAATATGAATATACATACATACACACAAATGCATAGACAAACAAACGTAAACACGTGAGAATAATTTTATAATCTCACAAATACAAACATACAGTATCGGGTAGAAGTGTACGATCTTCGAAGTTTAATGCTAATACGAGGAATATGAGCCTGAGATAGAGGAATCGTGCAGTTTGCTCGAAAGTCTTTGTGCTAAACGATAAGGCAGCTTTCTAATTAGACAGCTGGTATTAGAAAAAATTTTGTTACATGATCAATACTTCCTTCTAATTAATTAGCAGAAATAAGTGTAAGAAATTTTATTGCTAAAATCGAAAGCATGATAATTGAGTCTAAAAAATGGCCAAAAAAGCAACTGGTACGAAAAGGATTTAAGATCTGCATTATTTGCTCATATTAAGCAGTGCTGCAAGAAAAGGTCCTTAGGATGATTTAGAATAGGGTGGGTAGGTGACATGGGAATGATTAATACCAAGCAATGGTCTGATTGGCTTTAACTTGGCTAAGCCCAGTACCTACCTTGGTCCCACGTACATCTCAAGTGGACATATACCTCTCTGCGGTGCTAGCTGCTTTGTACACCCGTTTTGAAGTAGTGAGCTAATCTGTGCCACGAGTTAGTTCACCATAAATACTTTTAAAAAATGGTTGGGACGTTGGACTTGTAATTCAACCCCCACAAAAAATACCCTATAATGTATTATTAAAAAAATATTGTTGTGTGTGTAAGCGAATAAATTAAAAATCTATATATATAAAATTGGATGTGTGTATGTATGTATGTATGTATGTATGTATGTATGTATGTATGTATGTAAGGTAATGGCTCCAAAACGGTTGGGCCGATTTTGACGAAATTTTCAGGGAACCTTCAGAATACTCGGGCGGGTGACACTGTGAAGTCCGATTTTTTATTTTCGGTCTGTGGGCGGAGGGGCGTGGCAAAATCCAATTTTCATATTGCACCACCAATGACATATACATATATTTATTTTTTGTGCTTTTTTATTTTATTTTACTTTTTTTTGGAAAGCCGTTGTCATGTTCTTCTAAACGAGATATCAAACTCTTAAATCGGTTATGTAGTTCCGAAGATATTTTGAGCTGACGGTGTCAGCTATATGCACATAAAAATTACGTGTATGTTCGTGATCGCTAAACTCAAACACTACTGGACCGATTTTGATCAAATTGTATATGCATGCTCTATGGGCCGTGGGGAGTGTTTCTGTGTAGTTTGAAGTTCGTCCAACAGATGGCGCAATACTTAGTTTTGTGTTTGTGTTTTTGCACCGTAACTCAAGAACTACTGCACCGATTTTGACCAAACTTTATATACATGTTCTATGGGACGTGAGGAGTGTTTCTGTGTAGTTTGAAGTTCGTCCGACAGATGGCCCAATATTTTGTTTTTTGTGTTTGGCCCAATAGAGATTAGTGCGATAAGCCTATGTTGCGTTTTGCTGAAGGCGTTGGGTCCTTAACCAGCGTGTAGTGGGGTTAATTAGCCCGATACCTTTATTTGAAAAATAATTGCTATGTCGATTTAGTGCAAATTTGAAGGCAAAACAAGGTTTGCCCGGGTCAGCTAGTATTTATATAAAAATTTAAATATGAAATATTGTTAATTGAAATATGTACCAGGAATGAAATAAGAAAATTATCCTCCCAAGTCACAGAACAAAAGAAAATAATTTAATTGAAAAATTATGGGATTTATTTCAGACACAAATTGTTTGAATTTTAACGGCACCCATGGTGGACGTAGAATACATGGATAATCCATTAAATCAATCTATTCCAAGGTCGCCTTATATCAGCCCTTTTTTTGAGCTACAGTTCAGCCTGATTACCCTTAATAATTGTTAATGTAAAAATGATCCGTTTGAAGAATTCGTTTTTTTGATTTGGTTTTGATTTGGTTTAAATACCGATGACTTCATTTTGAGGACAGTAATAAATTGGTGGTATTTATTCTAAGAACGTAATTTTGACCCTAAATTGTGATTGATGGATGAACCTCAGAAACAATAATTTAATCGCTGATTTTCATCACTTGATTGTCTGTAATAATCGTATATTGCATTCAATGTGAACAACAGTAAAATATTTAGTTTCAAATAAAAAACCTCGAATTTTAATAACGATTGTGATTAAAAATGTATGATTTATTTTGGAGAAAAAGCAAATTAAAGTACGAAAAGTTTCAGGTATTTTACGTGTATATTGACTTTATGCCGTGGATATTTTGAATATCGTTGTGGTTGAGGCACTAAAGGGCTTTGCTTATAAAGGAGCGCTGAATGGGGAGGGTTGGGTTCAAGACCAATATAAATACTCGTATATATGTATGCCTATACATACACATATAAAATTAATATATAAGCAAATAGAAAGGGATAAAAAATTAAAAATGTTAAATCAAATCTGTTCTAAGTTTGAAAAAGAAAAGAATAGGCCGACTTGTACCGCCAAAGGGACTCGTACACAGCCAGTTCTACCTCAGATGTGCAGCCCCACTTTTCTTAAATTATGACTTTTGCTTAAAACCAAGACCGATTTCATTCTTGGATTCCGTATTTGGCTTAAGAAAATCCATGATTAACATAGTTTTAAGAACACTTAATTGATTAATACACAGATGATTTTTTAATTTTCCTTTTGAGTATATTTTGAATTGAATGTAAGACGAAATTTGAAAAGATATCATTGAATTAAGAGGGCAATGGAATGCACCAGTGGAATAAATTGACGAATTTCTATAACATGTGTATTCATATTTATTTCTCAAAAATTCTAGAAGGCTGTATTTTGAAATAGAAATACAAAAAGAAATTTATGAATGAATTAACGTGCAATAAATTATGTTGTTCAGTTTTATAAGAAATTACAGAATTCATGGCTAAAGGCGTTTTATGTTTCAGTTTTTTAGAAGCACTTTTCATCTAGACTGTCACTATAACTCTGTCCCAAATAGTCGTATACGAGTATGGCACACTTGCATCTGAAATTTCGATGCAGATTTCTTTTGCTGCTTGAAAATCTTCATCTTGTACGATGTAAAGTTATAACTGAAGTTATAGAGATAATGTAAAACTAATTTAATTTTCACGCCAGATGTGATTTCATCATTTTAGGCAACATTTTATATATTTTTAGTTCTTCACAAATTACCACCATAAAGGTTTATATACAGACTTGTATACTTATGAAGATGAAACTAAAATCTAGAAAAACTTATAAACTTTTTCATTTTAAAAAAACTTCAAACATTTTCGAGCGACACAGTATGTTAAAAATTTGTGTATGTCTAAAGGAAATATAAGCAAATCGTAAACGAAACCATAACAAACAATAAAAATTGCAATAAATGGGCAGTGAAATCAAAAACTAAATGAAGCTAAAGATATAGAATGCGCCACTTTGTTGGCCGTTCAACAAAAAAGTATCTCAAATTAAATAAATATTCCACACAAGATGTGTTTCTTTATTCTTTATTCTTTCGATTTTTCGTTTCTTAATTTTTATTGTTATTATAACGTCTCAGTAGACAGTCAAATAGTCATTATAAATGCACAATTTTTATTACTGTGGCGGTTTTATAAAAAAAAAAGTTTCCAAAAGAAATTTTAAATAAATTTTTTTGAAGAGTTTCTTGACTTAAGAAAACAAAAATATATATTGTTTAGCACTATTTTTTTTTATTTATAAAATCTTCATATTAATTGAACTGATAATAAGTATTCAAATATTAAATTAAAATTATTATTTATTTAAGCCCAGCCAATGCCATACAAAGAACACCAGTTTCGGCCAAGAGCAAGAGTGTCTCTTCTCCTCAGCCGAGTGTGGCCTTTGTAATTTAGAATCTTGCGCGGGGTAGTGAGTTTGGATGATACTCTTGTTGCTTTGTATATGTTGTCACGTGTTTTGTAATTTCTTTTATCAAAAGGAACCTCTGGGTTTTGATGAATGCACGAATTTTTTACATACCAGGGGCTGCTTTAATCATACGCAGAATTTTATTTTGGCGAATTTGAATTTTTCCCATATTGTGTGGTAAGACGGTGTACCACACAAAAGGATTCCTTAACACCATATTGGTTTTAGGATCGCGTTGTATAGAAGAAGTTTTCAATCTAGGTTTAGTATTGAATTTCTCCCTATAAGCCCATTAGTTTCGTTTGTATCAATTTAGCGTCCATCTGCGATTTCCATGTTAAGCAACGATCGTGCCGAGGTATTTGACTTTATTGTGTTGCGCTACTGATTCACCACTAATTTGGATGTTTACCTTCGCAATGTAAAAGCGATATGAACAGATTTTCCTCGTTCACTTTTATTCTCCATATTTTTAACCCTTTTTTCAATATTAAAAAGTATTCCTGCAACTTGAGGGAAGCTTTTTGCTCGTTTTCATGGATATTTAGAAAAGCTGTATCATCAGCGAATGTTGATACGTGAACATTACTGCTTATTACATGCCAGAGGCATACATATATCAGATACAAGATTGGACCTAGTATACTGCCTTGAGGAACTCCTGCTTCTATTGGCTGCGGTGAGATTAAAACTTTTCCTTATCTACAATAAATTTGGGAACAGTTAAGTAGCTTACGAAATGGTTGTGAGTATTTGCGGGTAACTTCCGCTGCTATTTATTTAGTAAACCTTCACGCTAAAGTTTATCTAAGTCCCGCTAAGGGCTTATGGTCTTTGGAAATGTGAGGATGGTTGTCGTTACTTGAATTGGAAATGTCTTCTGTGCATGACATCACAACAATGACTTCTTGTATATTCATTATACTTAAATAATATTTGATCAATAACACAATTAGTGGCGCAGCTACATATACTTTTTTGGGGGGTAAAAAGATCGATCTTTTGTTCTTAATTATAGAAGTATATGGTTCTTCGAACAACAGTTTTTCTGGGGTGGACAATGAATCTCCATACCAGCATTTCCACGCCAATAAATACAGCATTTGGTAGTCCCTTTGAAAATGTACGAAATTTTATCGTTACAGTTCAGTGTAATTACGATTTGGTATGTGTTTTTAACTAAACGTTTTTATTTCCTTAACGCCTTAATAATAAATTAAAGGTCTTTGCCAAAAAAAAAAAAATTAAAATGAACCCTGCAATTTGGGAAATTTGCTAGTACAAGTTTTTAATTTGTTTCGTGATATTTTACAAAAAAAAAAAAAAAAAACAAGTTCAAAATGCAATATTAAATAAGAGAGTACCTTAACCAAACGCATAATTGCAAGCGGTTGGTCAATAGCCCGCTTTAATGGCTGCCACATAATTATGACACTCTTCATCTCTTTGCGTTTACCTGTGCAGCAAATGTCTTTTTTTTTTTTTTTTTTTTTTTTTTGATTTGCTTTGCAAAGTGCAGTTAAACGCTGTTTAGGCCTTTTTTAAACAAAAACCTTATTTAAGTTAAACGTTATTGCCATTTATAATTTTACATCTTGTGGTCTTTGCTGGTCAATCTCATTTGCACTTCGTGTTAAGTGACCATTTTTTTTACAAACAGATTCCTTTTTTTTGTGCTGATGTACTTAAGTTGATATTAAAAACGTGATTATAGGACAGAAACAATGCGAGGAGTATTTTACGATCGGAATAAATAACATGTGAACAAGTATGGAAACTTAAACTGGTTCGAGAGGAACCTGATGAAATGATGAATTTGCCTGCTGCAGAAAAATACATTAATGGATTATCAGGCAGCATATTGATGGGCTAATTCTACAGTTTTTTTCTTCTCTATATTTAAATGAAAACTTTAAAGCAACAACGAGTACGATTAATGGCAGGAAGCATTTAAAAGCTCCTGTAAAATTATTGTTTAATATTAGCAATTTAAGTTTTTTTTTATTAATAATAACTTTGACAACAATCTTGTTGGCTGTAACAGTAATCTTTATATGAAAAAAAGCAGGGTAAAATGTAAGTAACATGAATTGTTTTTCTCTTGGACATTAGAATAAAAAGTGCTGAAGAAAAAAAAATGAATTTTTCAAACAACAAATTAACGAAAATAATAAAGACGGTTTTGAATTTATTTATTCTTAAGATAAATTTTTCAAGTCCAATACTCGTGTATCAAAATTTGTTCCCATAAAGGGGAAATAGATATTACGATGCTTAAAGTATTTCATACGAACTAAAATAACGAATTCCGTAATAGCTTTTACCCACTGCTGCTAAGGAATAATTGGTAATTAGATTTTTTATATTTCAAGGATAAAGTAATTGATTAAATGACGACTATTTCAAATTCTAGCATGATTAAAAATTGGTTACGATTACAAATTATAAAATATGGTTGGGATTATTTAAAATTACCATAAAATAATCAAAAGTAATCGAAAAAGTTATTCTCACTACTTTTATGATTATTTTTAGTTATTTAAGATTTTTTTGCATTTACTTAAACGGCTATAACGAACGATGCATTTTATTTTTGTTGTAACCAAATCGATTATTTATTAACCCCAATAAATCGACATTGAAATAGACTAACATTTATTTATGATTTTCGATATGCTTAGGAAAAATGTCATATAGCCACTTAGACATCTCACTTGAATTCTATTTTATTTTTGATCAGTTTATCAAATAATAATATCAATTGTAAAAACTTACTGCATTTATGATTATAATTTGTTTTTGAAAGACTCACCTGAAATTAAAAAGAGAGAAAATCGATTAATTTCATTCATTAACAAAATCTTTCACAATCATAAATAATCAATATTTAACTATTTTTTAACTTTAATTAAACTACGAAACAGATTTGTTTCAAATATTTATATACAGTGGATGTCGCCGTTAATAATACCTAGGGATAGCGCTACCCCATACATATTTATTGCAAATGGGCCATTAAACAAAAACGCCATATTCTATATTCTATCCACATTCCAGCCACATTTACTTATATTGCACCCTGTATAGCATGATCTCTGTCGTTTATGCCAAATACATGTTTGATTTCTATGTCCCGATCCCATGTAGATATATTCCAAACGGCCCAAATTTCTCATGCTAATCTCTCCATAATGCTCCCTATATTATCCAAAACGCCCCTCCTATATGCTTTCCATATTCCACTCGTTTAAACACCTGCCCCAAAAAGTGGTCTGAATAACCTGTTCGAAGACGTTATTAAAATTTTTTCAAACTCATCTCAAGGATTTCTTAATTTTTGTGCAACAATTGTGTTGTGATTTGTCTTAAATGGCAGTTTTATAACTCCGTTCGTATGAGAATTTATCCCATAAAGAATCTTTTGTAGCATCATTCCTAAGAAGGAATTGTAATATGCAAATTTTATTCTTGGAACGACTGTTTCGGTTTTTTGTATATGTACAGCAAGTTCCTGCTGGTCCCTTCGGAAGAAGACACATTCTGTATCAAAATAATTATATTTATATGTAGAACTACATAACTAAAACTAATGCCATATTTCAATCATGTTGTTAAAAATTACAAAAACAAATTATTTCATTTGAAATATTTATTATAGAAATTTATTCGGGACATTCCATCAAATAATTATTTGAAAAAATAAGTATATGAAAATTGTATTATCTGATGTGAGTTAAGCTGTCTATATGACGATATTTCATTGGTGCCAACCACTCATAAGTTGATTTCGATTTCAATGGAAATCACGCATTCACCCTCAAGAGCTGTTTCTATTAAAGCATTCTTAACCTACTATGATTATAAATTTTATAATTTTCATACACGGCAGAATTCTCATATTGTATTTGAAAATTTCTTTATAAACATACGAGATTGAATGATATGCTATCATGTTTTTTTTATTTTATAAAGAAATTTATTATTTCTTTTATATAAAAAAGATATACTTTAAATTAGGTTTTATTTTTTTAACAGCGATATGAAATGTAGTTAATAACAGAGGTATTATGGGACGCATAAATTTCTTCACATCCTTAGTTTTTTATTAGTTTAATTTAATTTAATAAATATTCCTTTTATTTTTTAATCGAAACTGTGAGCACATGCCAGGAAGGAATAGTGCCAACGTAAAAAATCTACTCCTCTAGGTACATCCACAATTATAAATCCCTTAGTTTTCCAACACACCTCTGTTATGATTATTTTTAGCTTTTCCAGGCACCTTTTTTGGATACAAAGTCCAGTAATCGGGGTTGTGTATTTGTTAAGCTGGAAATTTACAAAATTGTCATATGAACACGCATAGATCTGCGACAAAGATTAATATGTCTATTACTTCAATTGGAGAACAACTCCATCTTATTGTTTGAAATAAATTGTCTCAATTAGAGTTCCTCTATCCAAAGGCTGAAATTAAAAAAACTTCTTAATCACAGAATTTGATATAAGGTACCTTGTGACTCACCCAATAAGATTTTTTTCCATTTATACCAAGATTATTTTTTTTGAGCCAGCCTAATATTTATATTTTTTTAAATTATAAGACATTCTCAATGACAAACGGGAAACAGCAGTTTCTATTTCTCACATGAGTACAAACTGTCATGCCACAGTATTCCAATAAATAAATGTCACTGATTGCGGCCATTATAAATGGTTTTACTTTTGTTTTTCACTTTTATAAATACATTTTATTTGTTGTTGCTGGTTGTGGTGCTTCTTCTGCCGTCTTTACCAGTTTATTTGTGATGTTGTTTTCTCCCTGTGTTGTTGTAAATTGTTGTAAAATAAGAAAACAATGTTGCTTATGGAAAAACGTCTTATTTTTAGATGCTGATAAAACGAAGGAAAAGACAACAAAATTTATATTTTTATTTTAATCGGGGACACATTTATAGATTTGCGAACAATGTGACGTCTATTTTTTGTTGTTGTTTTTGTTTCACTACTAGGGTGGCATAGAAAAAATCAACCGTTGAAGATGACTAAGCACAGAGAATTGAATAAATTGAGCAAAATGATTATTGAAAATGAAAGTATTTGTATAACTAGTCGAAAGTGGCAGACTATGGTAAATTTTATAATAGAAAGATTTTTGATTGATAGTTCAGCTGATAGTTCACAATTTTACAACTCTTCCAGATTTTGTGGACCATTAGTGTATTATCTCAACTTCCTAGGGAGTCAATTTGACAAAATTTTTATTAAAAATCTGCTCTCTCTTCAACAAATATATCCTCCATTTTGATGATATTTTCTTTATAAAAAACATTATTAAAACATTATTTTTCTGCAGTTAATAATTAATAATAACTTTCATATAAGGAAAAAAATCGTGTCTATTGACCAGTTTCCAAATATAAAGCCTACTTTTTCAGTAGTAAAAAATTATTCGCATCCTTCATTGACAACCCCATACTGACAGCGTTGGATAGTCATAATCTCAGCGTTTTCATGCCTTAATTGGAAGGTCGTTTTATAAGTGGGACATATACCAAACTGTAAATTTTTGTAGATGCAGGTACCGTCAGACACAACTGTGACGTCCATAGAATTCAGAAAATTCCATAAAAAAGGAATATAATAGACAAATCCCACAGTGACCAATCACATCACATTTACAAACGATGACAATATTGTTGAATGTTTCATAAAAATACTTATATTTATTAAAATTAATGTCAATATTATTCCAACTTATTCTTAATTTTTATTTTGCTTTATGATCTTAAATATTGTCTTCCCAACGACAACTGATTGTATAAAAATATAAAGAAAGGAAAATAAAATATATAAGAAAGAAAAATAAATGGATGTGACTGATTCTAAAAAAGTTCTCTAAGTCTAGAACTATAATATTTTGTAATTCACAAGTAGAAGAATACGATTGAGTTCTCGAAATTCTTATGTTGTTGATACTTGTGACATTTGGTGTAAGAGTTCCCATTAAAAAATAACTTCCAAAGAACTCAATAAGATCCACAGCATGTGACCCGGATGTAGTGAAAACCCGAATCTTTTCCACTGATTTTTATTAAAAACAATTGTCATTGTAATATGATTTCTATTTTGGACCCTCTTCATTGGATCTGAAGTGATATTTTAGATGCTGTGAAAGATATGTACTTTTTTAAGTACTTGAAATTCTATTCATCCCAAAACAAATTCTCCTTACTATAACATTTCACTTTTTTGGACGTAATTTAATTTTTTGTTGATATTTTTTGTAGGCTTGACTGAATCCATGTTCCACATGTTATGAAAAAATTACTTTTGGAAGTACTTTAAATGCTATTCGTCCCCAAAAAAATATAGTTTACATTGTACAGTACTGTATTACATATTAAATTTTCGTTCACGTAATAATTTTTTTTATTTTTGTCAACGCATTTTCCACCTCATCCACATGAGTTTATAAAACAGTAACTGCAGTTAAGATGTGCAGAGAATAGCTTGAAGGGAAAAATTATTGGGAGTCATAGTTAAAAAGGGCTACTTAAGAAGTCATAAAATTGCAGAGATTTAGATGTAGAAAAATACAAATTTAGCTCATTTCCTAATAATTTTTATAAACGATTGTCATTACGAAATTTTATTTTGCAGTGCCCTTAAATAAATCACAAACTAGTTAAAATATACAAAGGAGCAGATATTTATTTTAAGAAAACAATTTCACATTGAATAACGAATAAACTATTTACTACTAGAAATAGAACTCTTTCCTTTTAAGGCTTGTAAATAGTCAGTATTTGTTTTTTCTTGTGTGAAAGTAATAGTTTCAGTTAAAACTTTAATAAAAATACAATTTAATGTGAATGCAAAGAAAGTAATTAAAACCTTTTTTTTTAAATTTAATTGAGATTTTATTTAACTTCTTAGGAAGTAAAAAAAATGTAAAGGATATTTTGGAATCAATGACTATGATAATTTTTGAAAAAAACTTCCATTTTAGTGGAACTTTTGGAACATGAAAAAACATGAACTTTTTTCTTTACTGGGTTTTAAAGTTTTTAGAACATGATGGCTGAAGTCTACTGATGATTTGGTAAGCGCAGTTAAGCTCAAAGCAAATAACAGAATTTTAAATAAAATATTTGGTGGCAATGTCCACATTTTGCACAGCAAGTCATGGAAATTCCGAACTATTTCAAATGGCTCGTGGCTATTTCCACAGACAATGACAATAGTAGCGACCTTTATGAGGTCCCTTTAATAAAGAGGCTGTGACTGATTACTTCTGAACCCGTTTCGTTATCTCTAATGCCCCACTGAAAATTTTAGTGACATTTTAACATTGCCGTCATATGGCGTACATTATTTAGTGTTTAAGTTTAAAATTTCTCTTTTGATTTATAATTAAATCTATGGAAGCTAAATTTCAGATTAGCCACATTCATATCTACGTACCAACAACGTTGGTAAACATTTTTTTATATATAAAATGCTAAATTATCATTATTGCAAAGAAAAAGTGTATTCAAAATGTTACATGTTGCCGTTCTTAATATTTTACTCATGTGTATGCACATCATTAAAATAATTAAAAATTAATTTTCTTCTTGTTGTTAAGATAATTATGGAGCAATTATTGCATTTAGCTTAATTTCATTTATTGCATTTTTTTCCATCTTTACATTTTAAACACGAAATATGAACGTCGTCTACACATCACTTTACATCGCATCATGCACAACAACAGGCCACATATTAATCATAAGAGTAGTACCTTTGCCGGTCACTGGGGGAACATTTAAGGGTACGAGTAAATTTGTGTGGCGAAGCCAATGTTAACTTCAGTGGATGTGTGCATAAAAAAAAGATGCACATTTATTTAAGAGACTTCCATTCATCATAATTTACCAGGATGATGATGCACTTATGCTTTCAAGTGTGTGTTTTTATGATTTTTTTTTTAACTTGAAGGGTTTAATTATTTAAAGTGTTTTTAAACAGGTAAATAGAGGCTTTCGCAATTATGTAAGTGCATATGTTTTTCACTTGGAGTATATCTTACCCGAAAAAAATAGATGGGGAAATTGTTTTAATTTGATTCCTGAGCAAAGGATTTTTTTATTTTCAGTCAACAGTAAATCTCACCCTTTTTCGTTATTATAATTTGTTTAAATAAAACGGAGGTGTTGATATTTGCAGTATATTTCTCACAAATGGTTTGGAAGATATCAGAACTTTTAGAGATCTTGCAGCATATCATTTTTCTTTTCAATTCGGTCAGTGGCCTATTCGATCCCTTGTTTCTTCTTGAATTTCATTGCCGGTAGTTCTTGTAGTATTTTTATTGGATCTTAGACTAAGATTACACGAAATCCCGCAAGAGTAGTGTCACAATTTGAATTGGCTGACATTTTTGCAGATGGCGCCAAATGTCACTAAGATTTGACATTTATATGTAGATTACATGCCAACAAGCGTATGGAGTCGTGCACACCTCCGGGATGTGGAATTATTGTTACTGCCTAATTTATAAATTGTCAGTCTGTTGTGTTCACGCAGCGTGACGATGAGGAGACGACGACTAAGTTTCATGACGATGAAGTTCCCTCATCGTCGTGCTTCATTTGTTCAAATAATTAAGCATTTGGTTGATGGCCTCGTGCATGCTGGGTCCACTACAAACGTCGCAACAAGGTGCAAACTGTTCGCAAATTGCGAACGAGTTCGTCACACCTTTTTATAAATAACATTTAATATTTATAACTTGCACAGGATCAAACTTTTTACTTTCTTCATTTCAAATACAAACTGATTGCCGAAAATAAATGGATTAAAAAAATGTATGCTAAAAACAAAATGGAATCAAATGTCCTTAAACATTACAAAGTAGTAAAAGCTTTTCCAAACAGGCCGAGAGGAGACCATGACAGATTTCACTCTCGACACCCCAGCTCATCAACAGTTGACGAAAACCTGGCAGATGTGAAGAGTACAGTATATTAGGAAACCTTTGAATCATTATTATGGAAATTACTTATCAAATTGTCATTTCGGCTGGATCGTGTCTCCTGTTCCTAAAACAAAAGAGAGCACATAAAAGTTCGGAGATTTCAAGTGATTAAGGAGATAAAGACCGCACCGCTTAAGACTATAGCAATATTCATTTATCAGAAGTAATTCTGATTCTAATTCGCTAAAAGCACTGAAGTGATTTATTCCTGAAGAAAACAACATGATTATTGATGAATGAATAGATATTATTTTGTAAAGATATATTCATCTTACTGTCCGAACGCATCTCAGCATATAATACTCCAGGTGTCAAAGAAAAATAAACTTCTCTAGTTCTATTTAAATTTATGGCCGTAGCTTAAAACATTTGTAGGGGGCCAGAGCCCGAAAATTTTACTGTGGTTGGGGCTACAGCCCTTTAAATAAGAAGAAAATTATACCATTTGTTAGATATTCTATAAGAAAGAAAAAATACATTTTATTTTTATTTTTGGAGTTAAAATTTTGTTCTGTGGCTCTATTATGAAAATTATGCTTATCTTTATCTTTTCTTGACTTTACTATAAATCGCATTTTCCTTTTATTTGACTTTTATTAAGTTTAAGTTTTCAGAACTTTTTTAATGCCAAAAGTATTCAAACAATATCAAATATTATTCTATTAACAAATAAAATCGATACAGAGCTACACAAGGTTCCTTCAATGGCTGGCCACAATTTAAATTCCTCATACGAATTGATTTATTAAATTACAACTAAGAAAAACACCGACTTTGAAGCCCAAAATCAATCACCAAAAAAAAATTTAAACTCGAAAAAAAGTCAAAAAACAAAATTAATTTTTTTTCTCAAACACTGTAAGAATTTTAAACAGTTAGAAAAAAAAACTATCTGTTAAATTTTATTGAACAATTGACAAATCAATTAAAGAAATAATTTCTTTTTAGGTGAATTTTATTTTCAAAGAAGAAAATGAATTCACTTGTTTTTTTTCTAAATAGAGCTTAAAAGTATTAAACAACAATATAATCGTAAAATTTTATGGTAAAATTTATCAAAATAATGTGAACAAAATGTTAAAATTTTTATGGCTGTTTGTTATATAAAATTTAATAAATAACAAATTTATTTTTTTTCCTTTGTCAATGATGATTTTTATTCAGTTGTCGTTCCTGCTTGTGAACGTTAAATAAAATTTTATTAATCATTAATTTAAAATTAAAAGCCATTTAATTGTTTTTATAACAATGTCTTATTTAAAATTCAATAAAAACGTCCACCCTACAAACATATTAATGAAAATTGGACTACACTAAGAGAAATGTTTATTTAATTTAAATTATTGCGTACACAGTGAGATATAGTGGATGGGATGTCGTGTTAGACATAATTAGAAATTTTTTAAGGCATAGAGCTTTTTGCATTTGTAATTGATTTAGTTAAGTTTGTTTCCATGCGCTATATTAATTATATTGTTTTCTTCAATACATGTATTAAACGCAATACACGGGGTGCGTTCAAAAATCAAAATGAGTTTTTTACTTTTGTGAAAAAATGTATGTAGTTTATGCAACAATATTCTGTAAAGAAATACGTTCCTGTACTTTAAGTATAAAACTCTGTATTATTGGACAAAATATGAAAAAATAAACATTTATGCCCTTCCCTGTTGATATACTTATGCCAACGTCTTTTTGCGATCTTTGAAACCCTTGATAAGATCTTTTTGGTAGAGCCGTGAGATCTGCCGTCAATACAGACTTTATATCCTCCGTCGCTGTAAGTCTTCAGTTTTAAGAACAAGAAAAGTCACAGGGAATGAAGCTTGCTGATTGTGGTAGCTGAGCTTTGACAGCGTTGTTTGATTTTATAAAAAAAAATTAAAGGTTCTTTTGGGCAAAGTCGAGTAGCTTCGATGAAAATTATACTGGCCGACGTCTTGTGTTCGAAACGTCCCAAAAAGAATTTTTGGGTCGAAATAACCGAGATGTAAACGACATCAGCAACTTTCCTAATGGCGACACGACGAATCCCCAACATTCACTTTTGAAATATTTTCGTCAGTCGTTGACGTGGTGTAATTCTTTTAAACTACAGAATAGTTTGTTATCGGCGTTTTTGTACGCGTTTTTTTTTCGTATATGCAAAGTATATATATTTGAAAATATATTTAGGCAACAAGGAGTAAGCTTTTTATAAAAACATTTCTATACAAAGCATACAAATGTATAAGTAACGAAATTTATGTATTTTTTCACGAAAATTTTTATTTCAGATGTAGGTTTCTGTATAACATGCTCCTGATGTATGAGAAAGATATATTTAATGTCACATATGCTCAAAAATGTAAATTATATTGAAAAAAAAAAAAAAAAATCTAGTATTCCTATCGTGTATCAAGAAAATATTAAATCAATTTTTTCGCTGGTGACTTGATTACTGTGACTTAATTTTGACTATTACGTTATAACGTCTTAGTAAGAACAGGGGTTCCAGAAAAGTTGTGAAAATTAATAGACACACAAAAAACAGATTCATTGTAATAAGCGAACTTGCATACAATCGAATTTTCTCAATTGTGTATATTTAACATAAGTTTCTTAGGCTGTATGAAATAACGCCTATGGAAATAACGCCCAACAGTATTGAATAATTCCCATTTTTTGTGTGGAAATTTACTTAAAATTTTTGGAAGAACAATTTTTTATGTTATTTCGTTGGGAAAATACTTATGTTTTATTTAACTTTCTTTACTTCATTAATTTTCCAAAAAAGCCTAAACGGATGAAAGTACGTCGCTTTCTAAAGAACACCGCATTGCCTGCTTTCGGTCAAGTAAAAAAATTTTTTGTGACCAAGCCCGGCATCGCTTTTTAAAGTACTTGTGCGTTGTGGTATGTCCAAAACAGGCTTTGCAAAGCAGAAATATTTTAGGAAGCAACGAGTACGGGTTTCGACATACCAGAGAGGAAAAAGCCTTTCCGTCCACTCAATTATTAAATTTTATATATTTTTTCGTTTCCCATTTCAATATTTGCCATTGCGATTCTTGCAGTGTAAAAGAAGTGTATCTGCTTATATAAAATGAGGCTGGTATATTGGTAGTAAATTTCATTATAAAAATTTTACTTTTTAAATTAATCCAAACATTAATTTATTTATAATTAATATTTATTTAAAACTTAATATTATTAAATACATTACAATAACGTCAACAAAAAAGAATAAAACCAAAAATGCAAAATATATTCAAATAATTTTTATATAAGAATGTACATACATATATTTTTCATATGAGCTTAATATACTTTATATACATACACTTTCAAAAGCAAATATACAAATTCGTATATACTAGATTTCTATATATAAACGAATGTTTTTGTGGACTTATAGATATATCATATATGTTTATATAGACATGTACATTTGTATGTCTATGTAGTATAAGGCAGAAAATTTTGTGCCAATTAAAAATAATTTAAACAAAAATATTACAATTTGACAATTTTTGACAACGACAGAAAAAAAAGAACTCAAAATTAAATTATTTTTTGGGTGAGTTCCTTTGTCTTGTCAAGTTCTTAAATCATTTTCGGAGCAAAAAAAAAGAAATTTATGATTATTTTCTTATTAAAATTTATTTCTTGGCGTATTTTATTATTAAATCAACAGTTGCCAAATAAAAGGAACTATTGTATTTTGTGGGATAGATTTTTATGATTTCAATTTAACAAAATATTTTTGCTTGAGTTTCTAAAATTATATTAGATGTTCCATATGTATATATCAACATTTCATTGATTCTAAACAAATCATCAGTGAACTTCAAAAGGTTTGTAAGCTTTAAAGCTTATTTGCATAGATCCTGCAATGTAGCAAAGTCCCACGATCTCGATGACTACTTCACATAACGTGCACGTGGAACGACCGTACCCTCAAACCGTTTGTGAATGTCCAATACAGTATGTGCTGTATATCGTTAGTGTCCATATCATCCAATTCAGGCCAAAAGAAGTTGGTTATTATCGACCTATATCGCTCGCCACCGTCGTTGTCAAAGAAATAAGGACAATGACGCCACCAACTCAAAATGACTTTTTCGAAACGCTCTTGGATCTCCTTGGAATTGGTATCGTCCCAAATTGTTTGTTGACGTTCTTATTCATCCAGAGATGGAAGACGATTATGACGACCGAACAGAAGAGAACATTCATTTTGATATCATTTGCACATGTTGTTGATGGTGTTTTGACGAAATAGATTGAATAAAAAATATCCAATTTGACAGGTGTAGTTTCAACAATATGGCCGCTATCAACTGTCAATGTTTGGAAATCCCTATATGAAGACCAGATATTTAAAAGTGAAAATATAAGAAAAACAAATTATTTTTCACTCGATTTTTCATATATGAGAATTAATAATTCCAGTTATTTATCATAAGTGATAATATATCAAGAAAAATTTTTGTGATAAAATTAAGTTTTAAAAATTTCGCTGACGAGATAAGACAAAGAAGATGCAAAATTCAAGGAACTGTTTATAATAAAATTGACCTAAAGTTCATTCCATATATTAAGTAAGTAAATCGTAAAAAAAATTTAATATAAAAACTCTTCTAACAACTGTTGATTTGTTGTTGTTAAAATTCGATCCACAAATGACGAAAAAATCTAAAAAAAAACAAATCGACCAATATGCTAACATACTAGTCCGTTTTCTAAAGTCGGTTAAATATCATAAATGAGATCAAGTTAGTTCAGCCCCTCCCTCCCAACAGAAATATTTTTGCTTGTTTCTTACTCATGATGTATGTGTGCCCTCAGAAAAAAATATTTCAATTTCAATTCACTTTTGTTTTTGGTGTTTATATATGAGAATAAAAATAGATATAAAAAGTTCATAAATATATTTTATGAGAAATATGGAAAATATTAATATTTAAGCTCCCACAAATGTAAAATGCTGAACCCTGTAATTTGCTGCAAGCCACTTTATAGGAATTTTTAAAACACAAAGACATATTTTTGGCACCAAAACTTCAACAAACAAAAAAATATTTGATTTTTTTTCTGATATGTAAGAAAGAATTATGAAGCTTGTGTACTGCTCTTTTGTAGAAATAATTATTCTTTGTCAGCCATTTAAAAACGCAGCAACAACATTTTTTATGGGTTGTTTTGTCATCATCATTTTCAGGTCGTTGTGCTTTGTTGTTGGATTTTTCTTTAGTTTTTTAATTACTTTTTTGCCTTTTATCAAGCCATTAGTTCAATGCCAAGGTCTGTCTGCGCATTCAAATAAATGACCATCCGCCGGTCCTTTCCTTTTATCATTTAACACAAGCACCTTTTATTTGAAAAACAATTGAAGGTGTTTCTTATTTTCTCTTTCCCTATTCTCTCAGCTGCTTTAGTCACTAGTTTTCATATATTTCTCGAAATTTGATATTTATTGATGTAATTTTCACTTTTACATGAATTTATTAGAAATATTAAAAAATATATTTTTTTCGTGGTAGCCATATTGCCATATTTTGAGATATTAATTTTTAATTTAAATAATTACAGAGGGTTGACGTAGATGTTTATATTAGGAGTAACGTAAAGGTGCAGGGTAGTTTCTATTGGATAAAATCAAAAATTAAAAACAAATGTCGTTTTAGGTGCATAATATTTTAAAACTATTTTACGCGAATTATATGTAAGTCATGGAGGAGCTAGAAATACTACTCTGATGGAATTAGAACGGATTTTTAGTATTAGGTAATCGGCGAACATATTGGTTAAGACAAGAGATGTGTAATAGCGGTTTACGAAAGTCGTCCACTTTTATGACAAAAACAGCACCGTAATCATCTCTTAGCCACCATATTTTAAAACTAAAGAGACCCGTCAAAGGGGGAAGGTCGGAAGGCAGCATTTCTGCAAGAGTTAAAAAGAGCAGTAGTCCAAGCTTATTATATCCGAGACCAGTTTGAAAATAAAACAATATGAATATTTGAAATAAACAAATATGTATCTACTTTTTGATAAAAATAAATTCACACTTAATATTGAAATTTATTATTTTGGAATATTCTTTCCAGCTAATTGTTCAAACAGTTACAGTTCATACAAAATTTATTGTTTGTTGTGGCTTTAGCTGTTCATATGCCATCATTTTATTGGTCGCTAAACAAAATCGTCAGTAAACTTTAAGCTGTTGCAAGAAAAATAAAATAGACTCATGTTGAGTATAATTGTTTGTTGGGTTGTTTGTGTAAAAGCATTCTAGGCCTACTATAATTATGTATTTTGCAATATAGAATTCTCATATTGTATTTGTTTGCTTGGCATAAATATACCAGGTTGAATATATTCAAACTGCTCAAGGTTCAGTGACGATTTCGCTTAGCGACCAATGAAAAGTCGGCATATGAACAGCTAAAACAACAATAAAAATTATATATTTAATAAATTGTCGCTATACATTTAGTGAAAGCATATGTAAATAGTGCAGGTGATATTGGAATAAAAATCGACCGCAAAATTCCCGATTTCCGAATCATAAACATTTTTTATAAATATTGTTATTACTATTTTTGTATCGAAATCCAATAATAGGTGCAAATATTTTGTTCTAAGATATGCATTTTTCTATCCCTATATATTAAAGTATCACTGCAAATTTCATAAGCTTCCCATTAAGCAAAATATGATTTATTCTCTATATTATTTAATTAACAAAAAAATAAAATAATAATAATTTTCAGTACAAAGAAGAAAGCAGATGCAGACATTTATATTAAAATTTTGGTGATGTTTTCACCATTCAATATATCAATTTCATTGAAAATCTATGCAGATAGATTCAGAGATACTCAACTGTCTGAATAATCTGTGTGAGAAGTTTTTTAATGTAATAAATATTCAAAGCGGCAAACATTTTATTAACAGAAAAATTTTCGCTCAAATAAATATTAGAAATAATAATTCAGTCGATTAGGTATCTATGGACGACTTTTCTACATAAGATTTTTGCTAAATTATCATTAAATCATTTCATATACAAGGAAACAAATTAAAACATAATTCCACATCAATAAATGCATATTAAGCTCATTAAAACTGTGTTTGTTTACCTTGAATAATATTAAACTCAGTGCTGAGACGTATCGCATTTAGATGAGTTAAATTAATTGGCACGATAATATTGGATCAGTCTATAGTTTCAGGCCAGTTCTTATAAATAAACAATTATTTATCTATGCTTTATGCCAGGTTTCTCATAAAAATGCTTACTTTTGAACAGATATTATTCAAATCTATTTTAAATTTATGGATACAGCTGTAAGAGCTAAAATCTTCAATACAATACAATTAGGAATGACACTATATCGGTATACATAAACATACATACATACATATGTACAAAACCATCTAATTAAGCTGTTCGGTATTATGTAAGGGAAAATCATAAATTATATTTATAGTAAATATTTTATGAATCGTAGGCATATGTAAGTATGTGTGTGAACATAAGATATATTTATTCATGTGTGTATGTATGAGTGTTTAAAACACCATTCAGCAACCTTTTATTACAACAACAAGAAGAAGGGGAACAATGACAAAATCACAAATAGTAGAAATCATTTAAAATGAAATAAATTTTATTTTATAGCATTGTTATAGTTGTTGCAACAAGCCAATAACAATATAAATAATTATACTACTAACAATAACAATAATAACAACATTAACTTGTTGTAGACAAACGTGCAGTACAAGCAACAGATTCAATTCTTCTTTGGAAAACGAACTACTTTTTACCGACGCTAAAATAGACAAAAAGCCATTAATAATTTCAAATGTGTGTACATGAACATGTTGGCAGCAGCAAAATTAACAGCGGCACTTGAGCAAACGAGGTATAAAAACCATTAGAATCACAATAAAATAAACCTAAAATCTTAATAAAACGGTGCTACTGAATTAAACCACGCCCTCTTAAAATAAAATTGTTGTGTTGCTAAAGGGAAATGAGTAAGATTTTTTGAGTGCATGACCGTTTGGCAAGAGTAGATTTCTTCGGAAGCACAAACAACAACAAAAAACACCACATTATGGGAGGCAATCATAATAGAATATAAGTAAAAACAGAGCATCTTATAGTATGATGCTAAAATGCCAACAACAATATATAAACAGCCAAACAAAATAACAACAACACCAAGAGAGTATATTATACAGAAGCCATAACTGTTAAAGAAAATTACCAATAACTCACTGCAAACGATGTTGTACTCTCTGAAAAATGGTACACTCAGAGGCAACATTTAATAATATTTAAAGGCGTAGCTGGGTAGTGTGAATGAGAAAACAAGATTAATCCACAATTCGACTCAGTATAAAAACAGAGTAGTTTAGTTTTCATATAAAGAGCGGCCATTAAAAAATACTTAAAACGAGAGAAGTTTCCCATGCAAGTAAAAGTGTGAATGAGCCAGAGAACGTGAGCAATTGCTACAAACTAGAGAGTATCTCTGTCTTACATGTGTAGGATATAAGGGTAACACTTAGAAAGCCAACTGTCATTGTTGTTGCTGTTTAGTGAACAAGGTATAGCCACGCGTCGCCCATTAAATGTGTATTTTAGAGTGTGGGAAGTTTAATAAAAATTGAGTATAATCGATTTTACTGCTGTGATTACAGCCGTGAGAAAATTTTTAATACTGTACACTTGGCTTGTACGTGTATACATATACATAAGTACATGGATGTGTGTTTGTACATTATTTTTTCAAGTTTAATGCTTTGTTTACATTGGTTTTATTGCGCAAGTGTCATTTGTTATTGCTTTTGCTTCTTGTTCTCATTTCAAATACCATTTCAAAAGATACCAAAAAGTTTATTTTAGAAGATGTACATACATACATATAATGTACATACATATGTACATATAATATTATTGAATACTGACAAAAACTCGAATAAAAACAGGCCCGGAGTAAAATTTTGATTATAGCTTCGGAATAGAATTGTACATAGGTATGTACATAAGTACAAACTTATGTAGGAATAGAATTGTATGTGTGTAGGTATATTTATACAAAAATTATAAAAAATTATATAAAAGCTTAAGAATTTGACATAAAAACTAAAATCAGATCCTAGCCTGGGGTCAATTTTAATTTCTCCTTGCGCAATTGCTTATGAATATATACAGGCATTTAGACACAAGCATTTAGACACAGGAAATATGCATACATCAATGCACTGATGTCTGGCATTGAAATGATTACATCCATTGACCGTAATCTGGTGCTGAAGTGTATCAGTATAAACTGTATTTGAATAAGACACCAAAACGAAAAATGTTTTTGTGATTGAAAATAACCCTTCTAAACACATGAGTCCTTGCTGATTTCAAGCATTTAGTTTGTCTACCGGTAAGTCCAAAAAGAGATATTGAAAATACCGTCTGTTTATATAGTCAAGGAGCTAATACATTATATATTTATATATGTGTAAGCATGTAAGTATGTATATTTATTCGAACTTTAGGGACTAGTATTGTAAATCACGCCAGCAAAGTTAACAAAGTTAAGTGGAGAACATAATCAAAGCATAAATTTTTTTGGGTTTTTTTCTCATCAGAATTTCAAAACTTTTGATACACAAAACAATGTCTGAACTTCTGTGCTTTGGTCGGTAATATTTTTTTATTGAAAATACAAGAAAAAAATAAATTTAAAATTTGAAATTTCGCCTTTGTTCTCCAGTTATATACAGTTTTCTTAATGAGGCGATTGTCAAAATTAGGGCCATAAATTTTAAATTATGTAGTTTCAATAATATAAAAATAATAATGATGACATATTTGCTTAAAAAATATTTATTTAATTTTGAAATCACTAAATTTCTTTTGCTACACCGCAAAAGCGGACACCTCTTCTCTGATAAGGTAACGAGTTATGCTGTTAAATAAATTGAGCGAATCTGGATATTAAGAAAATATGTATGTATGTAATAAATATGTAACACAAAATAGGTCTATTATATTAATTCATTTGCAGTGGGTTTTAAACATGTCTATATGTAGTTGGAACGATTTACCATGATGTCTGATATTCCGCTGGTGCTAATAAGAGTTTTAAACTTTGAAGGATAACCGTCTTATTAAATGATTTTTAAGTAGTAGTAACAACACTTGTGTAAAATTGTGTTTATTCTAATTTTGGAAATCGCTTTTCAGAGTAGAGAAATTTTGTGAATCATTACCTATGGATTTCCGAGTTTTTACTACTTTTAGTAAGTGTCTCACAGAATATACATACATACTTATGTACTTGTATATTATGTACGGAACTAGTCATTCTAATGAAAAATTTTAATTAAAATTCTGTTCAAATCAAATTTCAAGTTTAAATTAAAAATTTGTATTTAAAATAGATTTGGTCAATTAAACAAAGGCAACGACTTAAGTCCCTCATTAAGGTTGACGTAAATGTTCTGATTAAGTGACTTGTTTATATTATTTTCATTCATCCTTATCAACTGTCAATTGTCTAAATGTCTAATTTGACCCAATGATAACTTCAATTAAATAACACTTCATTTCAGATTCTTTTTAATTGTTTGAGTTCTCAGTTGCTTCATGAAATTTTTCATAAAATTTTAACTCGAATCAGTAAAGTAATTCTCTCTCGAGATACCTATGCATCTCTTTCACAATTCTCTTTTTTCTCACATACTCTTTGTAAAATAGTCAAGCAAACATTATTATTTTTATTAACTTAAAAAAAGAGCCCCAGAGAGTGAATTCAGCAGTAGTTGTGTAAAAAATATATCTGATAGATACGTTCATATGTATAGATATTTTATTTTTCCTTTTGGTTTGATTGTATTCCACACCTTTTTGAATGGGAGAATGCGACATAAAATGTAAAATGCGCCGTAAAAACGTAAATTTAAGTAAGTGGAAACGAGATCGTTAACTACGCGCATAAAAATAAAAATCATCATTTTACCAGGCAGTGATTGAAAATAAAAAAGCAACAACAACTTCCTTACAACCATAAGAATAACTTTTATGTTTCTACTTTGCTCTGTTCGCTACTGCTACTCTATAGAGTGTTTGCGTAATGAAAATTTTGCCTTTCACCTCCCCTCCATCACTTTTTAAATTGAGTTTTTCTTTTATATGTATTTTGCTGGAAGCGCTGCTGGCTGGTTTTCCCTATTCAATTGGTAAATGGTTTGAGTATAAAATTAGTTTTTCCTTAGTATGACTTTTTTCGCTATTGTTGTTGTTGTTAATTTTAAATGAAATTAAACTTTTACTCAATTTAAAATTTTTGTCTGTCGTTGGCTTTTTGTGTTGTTGCTGTTGCTTTCCATCGTTTTCCGCTTGAGTTCTTGTTTGTTTTGCTTGTTCACTTGATGTTGTTGTAGTTGTTGCTGTTGTATCACTACCAATATCTTTAATATTCTTTTCATTTTCATTTTATAGTTTTAATGCGGGTTTTTATGGCTTTTATGGCTTTTAGTGCGTGCCAAAAACTTTTTTAATTGAATCGTATGTTGTTCTTATTGCTTTGTTTCATTTATTTAATTTTGTGTTCTTGCTGCTGTTGTATTTCCTTCATGCTTTCTTTGTTGTACGTAAGTAGTTGAATGTTATTTTTTGTTTGTTGGTATTATTGTTGTCGTTGTGCTTTTGTTGTAATTTTCCAATTTTAAGTCTCTTAAAACTATATGGAATGGTAGTTACCGTCGGCAAAAAGCTTTAAAATTGATTTTAACACAAACTTGAAGCTGTTTGATGCAACATATTAAAGAAATTTACAAAAATAAAAAACTATTCATGTGCATAATGGATTAATTCAACTTTAATAACTTAATTCGTTAAAATGTACTAATTTTTAGTTTTATTTTCTTAAATGCAAAATATATAAAACAGAGAAAGTCTGCTCTTTCATTCTGCTGCAGATGTTTCAGTGGCGATATGTATAGATATTTGAATTTAAAACCACTTTGGAAATTTTAAACATAAAATCGGAACTATTAGATGAGTCAAGTTTAAGAAAGCAAGGAAGAAAGAAAAAAGCTTATCTTAGGTTTCAAACGAAGATTGCTAGTCAAAATATTCTTGGTACTATCATAAAGTCTAGACTATGCGAGTTCATATATTACCAAAGACTGGATGTTTCTGCAGGCTACATAATGAGTTACGTCAGTTTAAGATAATGGTCAATCAGTCGTAATGTTTTTCAAATGGTGTAACTAGTATTTTTCTTTAATTTTCCATTATTTTCCGTATAAATTGAAAACTATAAATGGTTTTCTGTATATCTTGCTTTTTTTTCGTTATGATGTTGTCGTAGCAAACGAGCAATATGTGTATACATACATATTTAAAGAAGAAATGATAAAAAAATTTTCAATGACATCAATAAACTTCTATATTTTTTTCCTAAAAAAAAAAATTAAGAACTGAGGCACCTTTCAGTCCGTAAATAAAAATGTTTAAAAATAAAATGTATGATTTCTCATAGAAAATTTTAGAGGCTGCAAAGTTTTTTGCTCTTTTATGTATATTCCTTATTTTTTTACTTCCGTTTAGACATTATCTATTCAGTTGGTAAATATAATAAGTTTTTTTCCAGCGTTTAATAGAACTAAAATATCAACCAAAACAACAAACTCTTGCCAATATACTCGTACATATGTACTCTAATTCATGTAAATGCGTTTGTATATGTCCGTACGTCGAAATTATGTCTATAAAGTCAATAATAATTTTCTTTTAAGAATTAAAAGACGCTGTACGCACATGGTCAAATCTTGGATATTTAAAGGAATGAGAGGATCGATTTTGCAAAAGCTGCGAATAGGACCAGAAGCAATACAACATTTTCCCTTCTTTTCCTCTTGAAGAGTACTAACATCAAGGGGATGCCCTCAACTCTGGTTCTAAGGAAATGGTATATGTGAAAAAGAATAGAGAGTAGTGTCCGTGAACATTAGATTTAAACTTTCCACCATGATGAAAGTGACAGAAAAGACTTCTGCATGGAGATTATTTCAAACAATAACTGTTAAGCTGAAGAAAAAATATCCCTCTGTAATGCGTAGTGCGTTTCACTGTCTTTTAGACTACCAATGGATGCTGCTCGCAAAGAATAGTGTTTCTTGAGCAAGTGGTGACTATACGAGGGCAGTTTGGTAGCTCCATGGCATCATTTACGGCAAAAATAGATTTTATTTATGCACATAGTCATTCATGTTCGATATACATATTTGGTCTAGAGCCTTTAACTTTTTTTAATCCCTCTAAATAATAAGATTTCACAAGCACATCAATATGGGCATTACTAAGATGACCCAAAACTCTCACCAGCCAACCATTTCTTTAAATTTGGAAACCGAAAATACATGGAGCTCGCGAAAACGTGAAATAATATTTTCCAACGGTTTCCGATTGTCATACCACAACCAAATCAGTAGAGCTACAGGAATACATATATACGTATTATTTTAAAAGTAAAATAATATGAACATAGATTATGTATCCTCATGCATAACAAAATATCTCTGAAAATCCTGTTCACGTTTTAGAGATATAAAGCACGTCAGTTGTTCACGATTTGAAGTAGATAGTCAGTGCAAAAAAAGTGTTGACGTGCCAGAGTTGTTCGTATTTCCAGGTATTCAGCTTTTAGTGAATCAATTTAACTTTAGTTGCAATTGGCTATATGGTATATGGAAAGTATGCTGGATAGGGTAGCACTTTAACCTTCTTTGGTGCACGTTTACCCGAAGACACCTACTGTTATACTTTGGCCTCTGGATAATTGTGATGGAACCATGTTTCGTTCACAGTTACAAGACGAAGCTAAAACTCGTTCGGACTACACCTGAATATCGCCATACACTCCTTTCAATTGCTCACACGGATTGCGCTTATGGTCCAGTGTGAGCAATCGCGAGAATAGCGGGATTAGTGCAAAATGTGATGTATGCGCTCGGTTAAGATGTCTGTAGTATCAAGTACCTCACACACACACACTCTAATCCTCTGTTCATCTAATTTTATTCCATTGCTTCTATCGACTATTTACGGCGTAACGACCTCTTTTGGGTGACCTGAAAGTTTGGCGTCGTGTGTGCTGGTACAACACAACGGAACTCAGCAAACTAGTTTTTGACTAATAAAATTGATGCTGCAGATTATTTATCAGGGTATTTATCAACTCTATTTTTTGATTTCGGTGATTGATTTTTTGCTTAAAAAATAATATTAAAAATGTTTTCAAATGGCTTAATGTTCACTGTCGATTTGGTTTAGCGACCAACGATTTAGTTTATGACCAGCGAAAGCCACAACAAGCAAATTTGAAAAGTAAAAAATAATGAAATTTAGCAATAGAGCGTACAAGCGTCTTGTCGTCGAAAGTTCAACATGGCGGGCGGAAAATATAAATCTATTACTTTAACAGTTTAGATTAAAGTAGGCTCCGAAACGTTTTTATTTTAATTAGGAAAGAAGTAAGCATGGGGTAATATTCCAAGGTCAACAAGGAAAATGCAAAGGTCAACAATAAAAAAAATAACAACGCGCTTGAGGCCCACTAAATGCCGTCCATCTAACCCGTGTATAATTCATGCTTTTCGCCAATTTTTAGGTGGCGATTGTTGTGTGTAAATCAATTTAATTATACAAATAACGATAGAATTTATTTGATTCCAACACTTACGTTCGAATTAAATCAATTAGGACGAAAAAAAGTTTATTATTTTTCATCAAACCGTTTGCCCAGCTGTTTGTCAAACACGAAAACACACTCAGAGACTACACAACAGACTTACGCAAAAGTAAATTTCTGTCTTGTTTGGACTGTCCTGAGCATATATTACCTCCATAGCGCATTGTGAGTCACACCTAAACGTCAAGTTTTTTGCCTAACTTAATTTGACATTTCTTTGTTTCAGCGTTTGACAAATTCAATCATGGAGAGGTACGCATTTGAGCAGCCCGTTAAGATTGTTGAAGCTTTTTATGAAAATGGGAGTTCAAATCAAAATGCATTTCGCGTATTTCATGATTTATTATTATTTTTTGGTCAGCATAATCGACCAAATATGTCCACAATCGGGAGAATTGTGCGCAAATTTCAAGAATTGTGACAAACACCTGCGCATGCTCGCCCAGTTCGTTCTCCGGAAAACAATGCTGTTGTTCACGATTGTCTGGCAGAAGAGCCGTCAACATCGGCTCGTCGTCGTACCCAACAATTTAATATCTCTCGACCATAACTGATGCGACTTCTGAATAGATTTGAATTTAGACGCCTACATGTTTCAATTGACTCAAGAGCTGAAGCTTAATGGCTATTTCAAGTTTAATGATTATTTCACTTCAGTGGATTCGTTAAAAAGCAGAATTGCCGCGTTTGGGCATATGAGAATCCATGAGTGATTGTTGAAAAGCCGGTGCATCCACAAAGAGTAATTGTTTGGTGCTGTTTGTGGGCTAGCAGCATCATCGGGCCGTACTTCTTCGAAAATAATGTCGGCCAAGCAGTTACCGTGAATGATGTTCGCTATAGCGAGAAATTGAGGATATGGACTTGAACAATATGTGGTTCTAACAGGATGGTGCCACTAGCCACAAGGGCAACGAAACAATGGCTCTTTTGCACGAGAAATTAACAACTTGCATTATGGTTGGAACACTCTTTACACCTTTCTAGTAATTAGATTATTAATAGATGGACATGTTAGTGATTTTTTCACAACTGCTCACAAATACTCATCACTTGGTCTGGACGTTCTGAATATTTTCCAAAATAAGCTTCAACAACAAATCTTAAGCTATTCATTAGTTAATGTTCGAATTAGTTGTCAAGCTGCTAAATTAATTAAATTAATTTAGTGCAAGAATTGTAGAATTTAAGCGATAATTTCGAGTATGAATTAAAATTATTATTTATTGAATACCAATTTCTATAAAATATTAAGCATTAAGCAATGCAAAATTGGTGAAAATGAAAAGAAAAAATTAAGTTGTAGCAAAAAGATGATTTAAATTTTTTGTTGACTTATTGGAGAATATTGTAAGATTTAAAATACCGAAAAATGTGTAATTTTGTAAAAACAATATACACTCCTACGGAATTCGATAATTTTCGAAAATGTAATGTAAAAATATTACGTTTTAAAACGATCTAATATAATTATCTTGAATTAATTAGCAAAAAAATTTAAATTTTATTTAGAATATTAAAAAAAAAAAACAGAAAAATCTAAACTTCAAATCAGCTTATAAAAATAAAAAAATAAATCAGTAGGTATTTTCCTGAAACACATAAAAGCCTTTTAGTTTCTACCCTAGTATATTTAAGCTATTTCGTTCGATTAGAAAAACTGAATATAGTACATGGATTGTTGTCGTTAAAAATTATATATTTTATAGAAATTGTAGTAAGAGAAAATTTGATCTTTGTGTATAGAACGACGCACTGTGCTACAGATTGTTTAAATAAGTTTATTTTTTTTTTCCAAAATTGTTGTAAATGTCTCACGAACTCAAAGTCCAGAAATGTTTCGTCTTAAAACAATTGTATTGGGAAAAAACCTTCTATACAATTAAGTACTTTTACAAATTTATATACAAATTGTTTTCAGACATTTTCGTCTTTGGCAGATATTTAAGAAAGTGCAATTTTTTTTTAATTCAATGCAAACTATGTGTAAAAATACTAACGAAATAAAATTAATTTCTATTTATTTCTATGAAACTATTTAGCAGATGACTGAGACTGTAATATAATCACACTACAATTAATTATAGCGTTTTAGTTTGACATTTTATGAGACTTTTTATCAGCTGTTAGGTTAGGTTAGGTTAGGTTAGGTTGATTGGAGGGGTGTGATAAGCCCATGTCATGCGACATACACTTAAGCCAGTGAAGGCTTGTTGTGCGCTCCATTTAATTATCAGACACAAACTGCCAAAGTTCTGCGGCAGGATTCGAACCTGGGACCTTCGCACTACGAGTCTAGCACACTACCTACTAGTCTACGAAGGTCAGTTTTATCAGCTGTTAAGTAAACCTTTTTTAAGCATCAAATTATTAAATTTATATGATGTTATTTATATAATCTTTAAATGTATTGTCTTTTTGTCGTATCCACTTTTGATCCCACATATAATTTTTTTTTTTTTATTTTTATTTAGAAAAATAAATCTCTACGATTTGTATGACGTTCTTACAATTACGTATATACTATACATACAATTACATATATACTATACAGACGCCTTTAAAAAACTAGTTCAGGGAAAAACCACAATCCAAAAAAAAAAACTATTGGAACCGTGAATTTTATATATTTTGGAAGATGTTAATTTTATGCGTTTTCAAAACAAGTTAATGTATGGGAAAACATGAAAAATTTAACTTGTTTAGCACTTAAACTCTTAAAGGTGGCTTGAAAACGATAGTGTGAATACACTACCATATTAACAATCTTTTTAATATAAAATAGAACGAACATTTTCAATATGAAATTCAATACGTGAACATTTTTCAATCAATTATTTTAAAAGTCTGTACAATTGTTTTTTTTTTCAAGTTGAAAACAAAATGTTCCTTATAAGTTTATGGCCATGTTTGAATTTTAATTAAGTAATATTTCTTAAACGCTCTCCTTCTACCACTTTAACAACAAAAAACGTTTTTTTTTTCTTCATCTTGTATTTAAAATTATTTCTTGAACTTCCAAGCCGTCAGGCGGCATACTGTACTCACACTGACTCGTAACAATTTATTCTCGTAAAATTAAAATACAATCCGAATAAAAGGATGAATATTTTATATTCATATGCTTGTTACGACAACCAATGGAGGTTAAAAAATAATGATTTCGACTCCATGTTTGGATACTTGTATGTATGTCTCACTGTGCGTGTGTGTGTTTGTTTTTAATAAAGAGATATTTTACCTTTATTGGTAATATCTTTTCAAGGATAATTTATTTATGATTAAAAGTATATTTTTGGTTTGAAAATTAGCCCATGTTTTATTAAAATTTTTTGTTTTGCATGCGATTGGGTTTTTTAATAAAATTTTGTAGTAAATGTGTATGTGTGTGTGTCAATGTTCAGTTTTAAAATTTATGAATTTACTTGGCTTGTTCATCAATCGTTAGTAACACTTTTTGTTGTTTTGCTGAAATTGAAATTAACACATTATAAAAATTATAATTTATATGTAAATAAATTTATTTTATAGTCTAATAAATAATTTAAAATTAAAATAAAATATTTTTTTATTAATTCGAAGCATTTATTGAAGCAACATTTGACAACTAATAAAATCAAGCGTTACATTTTGGCATAGATTTTTATCGTGAATTGTACGTTTTTTTTTTAACTAATAAGTAAAATGAAAAATAAATGATAATATTCTTGACATTTAAAACTTACAACATACACACATACAGAAATTAATATATACTACGTTTATACGCACGTCTTATTTGCAAATAAAAAAGAAGAATGCTGCCGTATAACTTTTTTATTGTAACTTATTAACTTACTTAAACAAGTCGTGAATAACGACACTATTTGCAAATAAAAAGTAAGACGTTGCCACTTTATGAACGTTTTTTGTGTTTTACTTACCAAACAATCATATTTTCGTCACATGGCATCACTAATAATAACATAAGTTCTGTATGCAATTACCCGTAGAAACAGTGAATTAGTTATTTGCAAATAGTTCTATTTGCAAATAAGACCTGCGTATAAACGTGGTAATACATAAATAAAATTAGAGAAGCAAATGTTAATAATATTTTCTTAAGGTCGAGCTTCAAATGTTTACTCTAATTAATTTCTGAGGCAGGATATAGAGGTGTGAAATATATCTATATATACGTAGAGGCATGCATGTATATGTGTACATATTGCTCCTTTAAAGTCCATATAGTCATGTTATTAATATGTCAACTTTTATATTCATAAAGCTTTTATACTGGCATAATTTCGGTATAGCTTCAGACGTAATTCATTTTTTTTTGCTCCATATAAAATGGATATGAAGGAGGAACAAAAATTTTTTTATTCAGTGACTTGAAAATGTTAATTTTGGGAGATAAATTAAATAGGCGATGTACATATAAACACATATTTATGTTACCAATAAAAACATTGTTTATCTAATCATAGTAGTGACTTTTCTTAAAATCCATGAATTCTAACCCACGATTACTAACAAACAGCATAACTATCATCTCCTTTAAAGGACCGTATCTCAACCCGCAAAAAATTTCTTTTCTGCGGTCGTAGACTCCCTAAAATTAATTCTCTTGCTACGGCTACGCTCAATTTCTTTTGCAATTTTCATAATTTATATTCCATAAGTCCAATAAAAGTTTATTAAATTTTAAAATATAATTTGCGAGGATCTTGTTTGTTCTCATATATCCTGACTTTATTTACTTTTTCAATTATTTTTATTAACTTTATTGCCACATTTTATGAAGAACAAATTTCACTTTACAGGTATATTACAATAAATAAATTCTGTTGTCGTCGGGAAATTTAAAGGCAAATTGTAATAATAAACCTAATGATGGATGGCAAATGTATACACGGCATGGGACAGCGGGTGGCAATAGCATTACCATTAATTATGTTTGGCAATTTTGTTAGAAGCGGCCGAGCGGCAGAGCTTTTTCCCTTACCGCTTGAGAAGAGTTGCCACATACATATGAACATATATTTTACTAAATAAAACTTATGAAATGCAATACTTTTTCACATATATGTATGTTTCTTTTATAAATTGATTTAATTTTTAAATAAAAAAATTCTTTCGATAATTGGAAAGTTAAACGCCTGATCGCCGCGTACCTTGGCCTTGTACTATTAGACTATTTAATTTTTATAGCTTTTGGACTTTCTATATTAAAATCTTTTCTTTATATGTAATGAAATTTTGAAAGTAGTTGAATTTTAGTTAATAATATCGTAATCAATTAAAAAGCAGTCTCAGCTTTTTTTTTGCTAGTACGGCTTTTTGGGTTTTAGGTAACGATAAGTGCATATGTACGTGCGTCATACGTATGCTGCACACAGATACTTAAGTGTAATTTTTCTGTGCAGTATATGTTTCTGTAAACATGGTCATAAGTTGTAAGTTCACAGTAAATAAATTATGTTTATGACATGAAAAATGTTAAACATGAAAAAAATACAAACAAAAAATAAAGCACAACTTGAAATAACACATTTTTCGATTATTTTAAAGATTGTGTTCGTTAACACAAAAATATTTTATAACGAGTCTTAAATGAATGATTTCTTCATTTTGCATCATAAAAATTCTAGATTCAAAAAAAATCTAGTAATTTTATAGGAGTAATAACAAAGGAAAAATTTTAATTAATAATATGCAGGACTAATTCCGACCTTAGTTATTATGTACAGAAAAAATAATGCAATATTTATATAATTAAAATAGAAATAAGTTCTTTATAATTGCCTTGCTTTTTTTGTTTGAATGATCTGTCTCAGTACAAGATTCATGCATAAATATAATTATTTTTCATGTTTTTCCTTTGAAAGAGATAAATATCAATTCGTCTTGATAAAAACATTCCTTAAAAATTCTGTTAATACAGAAATATAAGGCAGTGAAAGCAAAGGCCTCACCTTCTTTTCTTTCGTATGAATGAAGAGGATATATATATATATATATATATATATATATATATATATATATATATATATATATATATATATATATAATCTTTTTGTGTGCTTGTGCATGTATGTACATGTTGTAGTATATTGCATGCAACACATTCTAAAAATTAAAATCCAAAAACATGCACATACAACAAAAGGAAAACAATCCTGTTGAAAATAACTTATCTTTAAGTTCACAGTAAATTTTAAGCCTGGCACTGGGCAGCACACCAAAAGTCCATGCCATCACGTTTTCACTAATTTGTTTTTTCTTTTTCTTTTAAAAACAAAAAAAAAATAATAACAACTTATAAAGTTTCATTTCCCTACGGGCAGCGCAAAAAGTGTATTTAAAAACACATTTCACTTAAAAAAATCATCTATTGCGACAGCACGGAAAATCTGCTTAACCAGAAAATATGGAAATATAACTAAGAAACGTATCATTCTTTGAAGTTGTACTTCTGCAACGAATTAAATTGAGTCCATGGTGTTCATTTGCTTTCTTGTCAATCCTATATTCCAATATTGTTATTGGGTACTTTCGTAAATGCACTAAATTTGTGCGAAACTGTGGCAGTGATGAAAAATTTCGCTGCTGTTTTGCGTGAACTGCTGTAGCAGCCATCTGCAAATGCTTTAAAGTTCTTCTTACTCCTCTGGGAAGCATGAGAAAATGTCATTCTAAGCCGAGATCATGTTTAGGTAAAAGAATTGGGCAAATGCTTTGCTGCTGCTAAATATCTATGAAAAATTTGCACTTCTGAATGTACTTAAAAAATGTAATTGAAAAACTTGATGATAAAAGTCACAATTTGCTTATAAACTGCATTAAAAAATCGAACAAAGGAAAATATCAAAAGATTATTAGTGATAAAAATCTGTTAAAATAAGTGAAAGGAGTCCTTCTAAATGTTAATATAATTCTATTACAGCAATAAAAACTTTCAAACATATTTCAAGTAAAGCAAATATACACTTCAATTTTTCACAAAACAGCATAAGTTCCAATGTGGGTTTGTGTATATTAATACATGCTTTATATTTGCTTAAACAAATTAAAATATTCGCATCGAAAAATATTGCAACACTAAATAAAATGTTGCAAAATATTGTCAAATTTTCCTGGCAGCACAGTATAAAAAACCATTTGCCGTAAAAAGCTCTGCCAAGTTTTGCATTTACGAACGCACAACTTTAGAAATGTGTCAGTTTTATATCATACACAACTACTAAAGACAGTAGATAGAATTTATTCTCTATATTTAGGCGAAGATAAACCTGCCGGGCGATCACATCAATCTAACTGTTGTGGGTTGAATTTTAAGCAAAGGTCTTATTTCCTTTCATTACAATCAGTGAAGTTAACATCAACTGTTCTGGATAAACTATACTCAGGGAAACTGGATGCCTAATTGAGGTCTCTACATCGGAAACAATTGAAAAAAATCACAATATGATGTTGGCCGAACGCAATTGTATGACAACTTCGCATCGTTTTGTAGCGGTGGACGAATTGTCGATCCACTATAACACACCAGAGATCAGCAGTCAAAACAGTACGATTCTCGGAGTGTTGATTCGGCACCAATGAAGGCCAAGGTGGTTTTGTTAGCCATTAAAGTAATGGAGGCTGTTTTTCGAGATCCACGCTGTATAATCCGTGTTGACTACCTTTAAAAGGGTAAAGCAATAAATTGCGAATATTATTCAAATTTATTGGGTCCACATAATGAGGGTTTTACAAAAAACGCCCTCATTTAGAAAAGAATAAAGTTCATATCCACCAGGACAATGCAAGGGTGCACATATCTTCAGTTCCCATGGTAAAATTCCATGAATTCGCTACCTCATCCGACCTACTCTTCGGAATTAGCTCCAAATGACTATTTTTTGTTTTCAAACCTGAAGAAAGAGATTTGACTCCAAGGATGAAATCATCTCACAAATAAATACTTATTTTGATGACCTCGACAAATCTTATTTTTTGGTAGGGATTAAAAAAAATGTGGGAAACATTGGACAAAATGTAGTATTTGTAATTCAAATATCTGTGTTTCATTCAAAAAGTCACCGATTTATTGACACAGCCTGGTAAAAACTTTTATTGACTTATATTAGCGTTACTCGCAAAAAAAACTTTTGAATTATATATACTGACATCAATAAGGACATCTTTCAGCTATTCTAAGAAATAGGAAAAAGTTCTGACATATGCCAAATAGCCATGACTTCGAATTAGATTTAGATGGGATACCGACGTTGAGGGATACTTTTTCCTCTGTAAGTTGACAATTAAAATTTTCAAGACATGACTATGATCAATTAAAGGAACAATATAATTGATTTTATGTAAAATTAAATCAAATAATCGAAAATTATTCTATTTTGTCACAATTAAATAGCTTCGTGCCGTCATAGTAAATTGTTGAGAACTAATGTTGGCAAGCCATCGAAAAATATATTATGGGGAGATATATCTTAAATGTGCTATACCATCAGAGATTTTTCGGATATAGTCCTGCCTTAAATTTTTAATTTAACTGCAAGTATAATCGTTGGCCTTAAGTGCTGTAAGAAGCATCTTATTTGAAAAAGGTGACCACTTGCTAGACAATTTAGTTGCAGCACAATAAAAGTTGTCATTTCTGTTGCTATATGTCTTTAAAAATTGTTTGTAAGCCAAATGTTAAATTGCCGCATAACAGGCAACAGCAGCAGCAACGAAAAATTCCAAACACATGGCATGACTTGGATGTTACTCTAGAACAGTTTGTGTTTGTTGCACTATGATGTATCCCGTTGACATTTACTACTTTTTACTTACAACGCTGCAGCATTATATAGATGGTGTAATATATTTGTGAGTTTCTTGTATGGCTCTGTTCTTTCTAGCTGGTCACTGTTGTTGTCCGTGAAAGGATAAAATTTATGACATGTCACGTAATTGCTACGCTATGCTGCAGTAACAAACTTAGTTACACAACACTAAGTGCATTCTATACACAGACCAAAAAAATGTTCTTTTTTGCAACATAAAAAAATACAATGTGCAACGTGCTGTGTGATCAACATTGTACACGTATGTTGTGCCAATGACTAAATCCTTTTTCCTTTAGCAGCACTTCTTGTTGCTGTGGTTGTTCGTCCCTTAATGCCTGTTTCTACATTTACAAGTACTTCAATTACTCGTTCTTTTTTCTTTCCTTCTCAGTTGTATTCGTTGCGAATGAGCAAAGACCGCGTTAAATGCATAAATGATTTTTTACCCTTTTCTGTGGCATTTCGGCATTGAATTAGTTTTAGGGAACGTGTTTCGTTATGTTTTTGTAGTTGTTAACTAACTAGCGAAACGATCATTTAATGGACTCTAGTTAGTTGTTGAATGCACAATATCCATATTTTGAGTTGTTGTATTTAGTATTAAAAATAACATTAAACATTTCTTGGTTTGTGCTGTTGTTTTGTCAAATTAAAAAAGGATTTTCAGTCATTTTGTTTGCTTATTAACCTTTTAACTTTCGTGAAAGAATTTCAAACGTTGTAATTATTAAGAGTTATTATGGTTAATGCGACAATTCCAGTTTATGAGACTTAGGAGTATATATATGTAAGTCAACCTGGTTGTTTCTTACTGTGTAGGAGTCACGTGGTGTAGTACCCCTTTATATTATCAATCTTTTAAAATTAAAGAAATAGTAATTATGACCATTTGTTAATTTTAATGAGTAAGAAAACCAATTGAATATACATTGAGTTCTACTATGCAAACATGAACACAAGCTGTAGAAATCACTTCGCTTGTCTTTCAAACCATTTTAAATATTAAATGGTTTAATGGTTTTTGTATGAAACTGTCATGTCGTTTATTGCACGGATTTTCGTAGCTTCAATGCGAATAAATAATAAACTTATGGTATTTTCATTTCTGAAAAAAAATTATTGCTATAAAAATTGGGAACACATTTTATATGTTACCTATATCATCCCAAATTATGCTTTTTTAAGCTCACAATACGAGGGCAGCTCAATAAATCTGTGACTTTTTGAATAAAACATAGGCTTTTCGACAAAAAATCATTTTATTATAAAGGTAGAACAACGCCAAAAAGTCCTGGGAAGTTGTCACATGATTGCGTTTGTGATTAACTGTGAGCACTTGCGGCAAAAATCTTGCGGAAAGTTTTCTCATAAACAAGTGGTACTTTAAAACTCCGATCGGGCAACACCATATCGTGAATTTTTTAAGTATTCCTGGTGTAGAAACCTCAACTTTTGATAGAAGTCAATTCAGAGATGCTTCTTGGCAGGAGCAGTATTACCCTTTCATTTAAGAGGTGGGAAATTCAAAAAGTACTGAGTTATTGATCTACCCACATAAAAAAACGATTTGCAACATATAATTATGTGGTTGCAAAGAAATGTTAGCATGCATCTTCTGTCATTACTCGTATCTCGTATGAGATATTTTAAAGCAAAGGCAACTTCCCAAGTTTCCATACGATTTTTTATGAACTTTTGTATCGCCTCTGATAATGGCAAATGCAAAGTTTCACGCCATGAATTTTAAGATTAAATGCATAATCGAAATGTTATTTTGGTCTTATATGTCTGTATTTCTCTGGACCTTCAAAAATGTTTTAGATAATTTATACTCTTTTTATAATAATTCATATTCAAGTGGAGATAATTTGTGGAACAACTACCCGGTAAAGTGGAATACTGACATTTATAATGTTTTTGTTTCCAACATAAATATTGCACATATTTTAAACTTTCTGCATGTTTCTGTTCTGTTCTGAAAAAATGGCAATAGTGGAAAAAACAGCATGGGTTTCATATTACATTTTTTGATCGTTTTAACTAATTTGTTTACGCAGATAAGAGTTTTATATTCATTTATTTGTTTTTGTGTGAAAAGTTTTTAAAAAATTTTAAAAAAATATTATATGGACCTATAAATATTTCATAATTAAAGAACATTATTTTATTTTCTTATTAAGCTTAAGGTCTTAAATTTTTATTTTAAATTATTATCGATATTTCGGTACTCATCGAGTATCATCTTCAGGATATTTATTATTTGTTTGTTTCATATAAATTGAATTTGTTTCATTCAATTTAATGGTTGAAATCGCACCTTGCGGGATAAATATTCTATATTGAAAAACTGAGAAACTTTCATTTTATATAAAATAAACAAATAATAAATGTCCTGGAGATGGTACTCAATGATTACCGAAATATCGATAATAATATAAAATAAAGACCTTAAGCTTAATAAAAAAAAAATAAAGTTTATTAATTAAACAAAAACGGTCAAAAAAATAGCACGTATATAATTAAAGAACTTTATAAACATACTCATGATCAGATAAAGATGTAAAGTCTATTTTAATCTTGTTAATCGCTTTGGCAGTTTAAATATAACTAAAGAACTAACATTTGTTATCTTTATTCAAATCATAGATTTGAATTTTATATAATACCTAGCAACCATTTTTGTTCTATTTTGAGTTTAAGAGACATCTCTGCGAGGGTGTAAGCAATATGTTATATTTTTTATATTACATTTCTTTATATTCTTTTCAGAATTAAAAGAGCCATCATTTAATTCTTCTATCATGTTAGAGAAAGCTGTTAAAAAGAAGGCTTCCTTTAAAAAGACTTAGCCTTAGTCCATTTGGCGTCGTCCAAAAACACAACGTAGTTTTTTTTATCGTTTGCTGTCCATCAGTATTCCCACTGTCTATATTGACAGTTGTCGGTTACTGCCAACATATTTTTTTAATCTGCAAATAAAATTGAGGCCGATGTCAAATTTGTAAATTTTTTGTTGTTTTTGTTTGCAAAATAAAATAAAGTAAAAATTTAAATCACCAACTTAAAGAAGTTTCAAAAACCCTTATAGGAGTTGTAGAGAAAGTGCTCCAAAATATTTTAAGAAACCGTGGGAAAATATTGCAGCACTACTTAATGATCTTGCCCCACCGAAAAGAGAAATTGATGGGTGGCAAAAATAAAGTTGTATAACAAAATTTTTCTTATAGGTTTGGCGGGATTTAAAATTCAAAGTTAAAGAGAAACTGGTAATCAAATATGCCGAGTGCACAGCTGCAAATACTAGGTGTAAAAAACACAAGAAGTCTTATCTTAGCCACTGAGAGGAAACTATTGCAAATCTTCTCCAGTTTAAAAAAGAATTAAATTCCGATGAGGCTTCTCATTGTGTTCAATTTGCAGGCAATGAAAATGATTTTCCATGAAATGCCAGGAGAAATGACCGACCTTGGTAAATTTGATTTGTATGCAAGTTTTAGTTTAGAGTAATTGCTTGAGTAATTTTCTTTGCACTATTAATTTCATCTTTTCTGTATAATCGAATCAGAATTTGAAATAAGAAAAAAGATGTTATTTCAATGTATTTATTTATTTACAACAAAACTTTTTGAATAATAAATAGCATAGATATAGATATAAATTTTGTATATTATTAAAATGAACCTTAAATCGTCGTAAGGCTGTTAGGGAATATGTTGACGTTAAATTAGTGTTGACGTTGGGTTACAGTGATGTTGACTCAAAATATACGACGATGTGTTGACGTCAAATGTAATAAGGGTGAATATAATAACTAAATATCTGTGCTAATAGAAAATAAGTGCTTTAATCTGATTATGTAGTTTTACATGAGAGAACTTTAAAATTTTAAAGTTGATTTTCAAAAACGAATTTGCTTTTAACGCGGTGTTTTTATATGATCTGTAGCCCGTCACACACGTATCATATGCAATTTTATGAGTTTTTATTCCAAATGAAATTGTACATAACAAAATGTCAAGAAATTGATTTCATTATAACTTACTGAAAAATTGAGCAAAATTAGTGAAATATTGCTGAAAAGTACCTTTGAATTGGTAAACAGCTATGGTGTTGTGAGGCCGTTTTGAGCCTAAGTTGACTTAAGCACTTATGCCCCATTGCCACAGACATATAATTCCAGAATATACTCCTTCGCTCACATATTTTTTCATTCACTCCCCCCATTGCGTGGGTTACGACTATTGAAAGAAACATTTTCTACTATTTCACGCAGATTTTTTCGTCCATACCCATTACTATTGTGAAAATAATTTTAGTTCTAAAAATTTTGCTACTCCAGATATGTAGATATAAAAGATTTTAAATTCATAACACATAAACCAGACACAACCTTCAACCAATTAAATATGCATTTGAAAAACATGTATTTGAATTCCTTCCTTAGCCATTTGTTAGTATTTGCAGCAGCAGAACAGAAGTCATCTATCTCACCATTTGAACTTGTATACATACATGACCACTTCAGTTTAGGTGTATATATGTAGATTTGATAATAAATTTATGTATAAGTGTGTTTAAATACATATACATATAAACATGCATATGCATGCATGAAGGTAAGAAAATAATATAGGCCAGTCGTACATAATGATAAATATCATTCATATCCTCCACAATTTACAGAGTGCGTGTCCTTTTTTTTAATTTCAATGTGTGTCGTATGTAGAACAACGAAATATACGAGTGTTGGATGTTTCACTAAGAGAGCACAACACATTTATCAAATAACACTGAAGGTCCATTGTGCTTTTATAAATATGTAAATTTTCATGTGGACGAGCAGCAGAATGGGGCGTACAAAATTTGTGCCATTGCCCTTAAAGTTTAGTTTCTATTTGGGTTAAAAATTCAGACAAAATTATTCACAGTTTCTGAATGTAGGTGAAGAGTCGCCACAACTACCATTAGAACACCCCCCAACGAAAAAAACAACAACTTGCTATAAGGCAAAAAAACACACTCACAAGCAAATCCGAAAAAATAAATGAAAAAGGAACCCGGCATGAAAACTTGAACTGACCGTTGGGCGTATGTTAACAAAAAAAAAACCAAATAAAGGGTCAAAAAGATTATTTAAAAGCTCATTTGCATATTCTGCATACCCCTATAACTTAAGGGAAAGTTTAATAAATTCACTGTGGTTGGTCCACTTTTTTCTTCAACCTACATACCTACTGAATATGAAAACATACGAAAAAATTAATATGAATAGGTCATAAATAAAAGAATATCCCCAATTATCAAACATATAACGCAGATGGATACATAGAGGCACACAATTTACCACGTAGTGAAAAATTGGTTTTTATAAAAAAAAGCTTTTAAGTGAGCTCGGCCTGTTAAATCAATAGCGATATTAGTAAACGTTTTTATTAATATATTAAGAACCCATAAATTATTTTAGTTGGTTAAAATAAAAGAATAGCAAGTCAATCATGCCTTTTAAAGAAGTGTTATTGTATTTTGGTCAATATTAAATTAGTTTGTAAATGAAAAGTTGTTTTTTGCATACCTAGACAGATATCAAAGTATATAAAATATTTACTTGTAATTAAAAAAATCTTTGATATCCTTTCGCAAAAGAAATTCAATTAAAATTTTAATGCCTGTAAGAAGAGAACAAAACACAAATTTCTTATAAATTGTGATGCTGCTTTCCATTTTTAGAAATCAATTCATTCTTTTTCTAATTGAAAATTAAAATTGATTGAAAATTTTACATCGTTTAAAATAATGTTTTACTGAAGGCAAACCGTTTAGCAAAATTCAACCGGGTTAACCACCAAATAAAATTCTTTTAAATCAAAAAACCTTTACAAAATTACAAATTACAATTTGTTTATAAAATATTTTAAAGAACTCCAATTTGAATATTATTTAAGCACACGGTGTTCTTATTAAAAAGGTAAAAAATTTTAATTTTATTTATAATTATATATCGATATTTCGATGCTCCTTGAGTATCAACTTCAGAAAATAAGAATGATTTTCAAGCGCAACTAATTCATAAATTAATTAATCAGTATAAAAATCGTAGCGGGCCCGTTGCCTGCTTCGCACGGCAAAACAAAATAAGAAAAGAAACACACTTGTTTTTAATAAAGTTGGTTTTGTTCCCAAAAACACACTCACTTCACATACGCACCGCACACACATGCGTTATCGGATTTTAACCAAACTTCATATAAACCATATATGGGCCACTGCCTACGTAGTGTATAAGTTTGGTTGAAATCGCTCGACGCGTTTATGAGTAGTTCGGCGACGTACATATACGGACTTATTTTTATATATATAGATTAAGTATAAAAAATATTTTATCAATATCCTTGATCAGTACTCATTGCTAATCTCAATAATCAAAACCTTGAAGAAAATTTGTGCTAAAATCTCAGAAAAAATGCTGCCACAACTGAAATAACAATTGGTTTAAAAAATATTGCAATCGCCATTGCTAATATAACTATTTTTTAATTTTTCTTTCAGTTAAATTATTTGAACTTTTTGTTAAAAATAGTTGTAGTTGTTTCAGTTCTATTAAAAAACAATAATTATTCTTGACAAATATATCTTTTGAGGATATTTCTTTAGGTCAACATCTCTACTGCCAAAAAAACAAATTTAATTTTAAAAAATAGTTGATTTTATTTCTTTAGAATACAGATGTTGTGTTTGTATTAAAAAATCATTGTGTTATAGCGTAGACAGACGACAGCGTTAATTTGCATTAGAAGCTCACTAATGTGAATTAAAATTTAACCCTGACAGACGACAGTTTCTGCATTTAGCAAACAGCTGTTTGTTTGTCAACTAATTTTTTTTGGCATTTACATCGAAATCAAATGGATAGAAGGCAAAAGTACGATTAGCAGCTATGCTGTTGGTGAAAATTTACTATATATTTGAAAGAAAGTTGAAATTACTTTTGCTGAAACTGCTCCATAATGTAAGAATTGTACATGCACTAGCAACCATAAATCTGAACGTGGTGCTTTGTATTCCACTCGATAAGAGAGTGGCAATAGCATTGCCATATTGAAAAAGCTAAATTCAGTATAAATTCAGTCCGATTTCGTGCATTTATATCAAATCTAATAGCGTAGACAGACGACAGCGTTAATTTGCATTAGAAGCTCACTAATGTGAATTAAAATTTAACGCTGACAGACGACAGTTTCTGCATTTAGCAAACAGCTGTTTGTTTGTCAACTAATTTTTTTTTGGCATTTACATCGAAATCAAATGGATAGAAGGCAAAAAGTACGATTAGCAGCTATGCTGTTGGTGAAAATTTACTATATATTTGAAAGAAAGTTGAAATTACTTTTGCTGAAACTGCTCCATAATGTAAGAATTGTACATGCACTAGCAACCATAAATCTGAACGTGGTGCTTTGTATTCCACTCGATAAGAGAGTGGCAATAGCATTGCCATATTGAAAAAGCTAAATTCAGTATAAATTCAGTCCGATTTCGTGCATTTATATCAAATCTAATACACATTGCGATGGGGATAATTCACAAGTTAATTTGAATTAAGACTGCTAATGCAAATTAACGCTGTCGTCTGTCTACGCTATTAATTAAAATCCTAATTGCATAGACTAATAAATTAACTGCATTCACAAATATTTTTTAATTGAACGAATTCGGGAAAAATGTTTAAAGTTTATGGACTAAACACGAACAAATTATAAGTTTTTTTTTTATTTCAGCCATTGAACAATTTAAACTCATATATACCAGGGATATCAGAAGGCCCTAAAACTATAGAGCAGAAATTAATGGGAAAAATCTATTTTGGAACATAATTTCTCCGTTTTAGGAAGTGCAGTATCCAAGAAAAATAAAAGAATAAAACTTGCAACGTTCAAGCTCAACGTTAAAGAAATGTAGTGATTGCAATAAATTGTCAAAATATAATGGATAAAATCTGCTTAACCACCTTTTTGGAGAGTTGTATCTGAGAAATCGTCGAAATGTAGAGATTCAAAACTTTCTACTTAGTTGCTATTTTAAAAATCAAAAAATTAATTTGAATTTTTAACTAATCTGCCATTGTAAAAAACTTGCGGAATATTTTACTAGGACCGGCGAGTTTCCTTTATATGTATCAAAAAAAAAAATCGAATTAATCATTTCCTTGTTTAGACATTTCGTATCTATATGAAATGATTCTTTTACATAATTTTTTTCTAAATGGACTAAAGATTTCCAGAAAATTTTCTTGCTATGCGAGTGCCATGTCTGATTCCAATTAATCATTTCAGTGCTTACGACATTTCATGTCTATATGAAACGATTCTTTTACATAATTTTTTTCTAGGACTAAGGACCCTTTGAAAATTTTCTTGCTATGCGAGTGGCATGTCTGATGGGCACAGGTATGGCCATACATATGTGCATATATAAATAAATTTAATAACAATAGAAATGCTTAACAAAACCACTAATCTATAATTACGTCTGCTTCTAATAATTCCCTCCTTTTTTGAAATTCATATTTTAAAAGGTTTAAGATATGAAAACAACAACAATAACAACAACGGAATGCGTCCCAGAGGTGAAACTAATTTTATGACTTAATCAAGGATAAAGGAAACCAAAAATATGGTGTGACAAAATGATATTTTTGTTTGTATGAATACGAGAAGAAATAAAGAAGAATACATATTTTTTTTTGATTCAACCCCTGCGCAATTGAATTTATTTGGAATATATCTTTGAATATACAAGAAAAAAATTTAAATTATTATTAAAAAAAATATGTTTATGATGACTACAAGAACAAAAGTTGTGAAATCAACAAAATTTTGCATAAAACTACAAAGAAATTTAAAATTCTCTGAATCGTCTGATGATAATGGAAATCTTTCGTTTTAAATTTTGCTTCTTTGCAGAAGAAAACTTTTTAAGAGCGGTGGCATAAAAAAGAACAAGATAGAACTTTTTTTATTTAAACTTAGAATAAAAATCCTTTTTAATACTAAAGTATTGCCAAGATTATTTACGACAAGACTTCATCTTCCTTTTTTTGTTGTTTTTGGTTTAATGTTATTGTTGCATGTAGTATGTTATTCAATTCTCATCTTTCGAGGCCACATCGCAAGAGGCATCTTTGTTTAATATCATTGTTGTTGCTGTTTTCTTTTATATCTGTTTTTTTTATTTTTATTTTTTAACAAATTTATAACAGTCAGTATGGCATATTAATGCGATAATTCAAAAGATTTACTTCTGTCAACATAATAATTTCATAGAGTATAATTCTTTCTCCCTCTGTAGCTGGAACAGAGTTCTCTTAAATAGATTTGAATGCAAATAACGGGTGATGCACAAAATTTAATAAATAAATGAGTTGAAATAAATTCAATCTTTCAAACTTTTTCAAATGTAATAAAATAAATCTCTAAGAATCATTAAATTTTTCTGATTTTTTTGTTGCAATTTTATAACTTCTCATTTCAAAACGATTTATAAAAATAGACTTTTCATAATCTATTTTTCTAGAGATGATGTCTAAAAAACATTTAGGGCATTCTGAAGATTTTGTCTTCACTTAAATATCATGTAATTCGATGTGATAGATTTTGAGATTTTTCGATTAAACGAATTTTTGAAATACATTATTTGAATTAATCGCTTCGATTCAACACAAAATCTAATCAACTCCAACCTAAAAAATATATCAACAACAATTTCCACAAGTTCGACAAATATCATTGTCAAGAAAATTTTTTAAAAATTATATATTTTTATAACTCAAAATATTCTTGTCAGGTGGGTAATTTTTGGAAGCTTCGGAAACTGCCTCAAATACTACAGTTTTAAGAACATCGTTGGTGACATTTTTCAAAAATAGTCTTGAAAATAAGACCGAAAATTCCTATCGAATCGGATTTCTAAGTTCGGTCTTTTTCTTTTGTTTTTCAATCAGAATACTATACTTCAAATTTCATCTAAATTAGTTAGTTGATTCAAAATGAAATCGTTGCCGAAGGATTTCGAAAATATCGTTTCTTGGAATTTGCTTTTGAAACTGCATCATATACCGTCGATTAACTGATTCAAAAAATATCAATATCGTGGCAAAACACTTTCGAAAATATATAATTTTAATATTATTATTATTTGTTTTAATAATTATAAAAATTCCTATCGAAACGGTTTTTTTTAATTCAGTCACATTTTTCAGAGTGTGTCTTATGGCGATTTAGATAATCGGTTCGGGAGATATTATTGTGGAAAAAATTTTGGAAACAGTGTTTTTCCAATCATTGTGAGAAATATTTTCAAACTGAGCTTGATATCAATGGAAAGTTTCAGGGATGGGTAAATGCTTATTTAATTGGTTCTTTTTTACATATTTATTTATTTATTAATTTTTTTTTTTTTTTTTTTTGATAATTTTCTTTCTCTGTTCATTATTTTAATTCCTTAAATTTTTAGTGCAGAATCTAAATTTTGGCCGCAGTTATGGTGCTTTCTTTTTTAGAAAATAAGTAAAATTTTTCCCTTTCTACAAAAAAACCAAAATTATTAAGAGTAGACATTTTAGGAATCCTATAAGGATGTTGAACTTTTAAAGAAGGACTATAAATAGATTTTCTTACAAATTTGACGGCATTTTGTGTAAAATTTTCTCAGTCTTCGTTTTTTTCTTTAGAATTATATCGAACAAACTTTATATCCTTATAATTTTTAAGACTATTTTCAATTCCACGATCTATTAAACTATTGTGATTGAAAAATCAATCTAATTTTCTTACAAGCACCCATTATTTTATTAATAGCAGTAGAAATGGTATCAATATTTTTAAAATACTACACATTAGAATAACTTAAAATTTGTGTAGATGCCTGTGTGTATGTGTATTTGTACAACTTACAACCAAATGAATACAATGGGGTTGAAAATGCCTGTTGTCTAAGCATGGCTGGCTGCTTTCCGTTCAATATTATCCTTTGACCTTTTTGTGTCACCACTTCGAGTGAATGTGAGTGAATTTGTAAGTGTGTGAAAGACTAATATGGAATCTCTGGAACGGCTGCTGTAACTAAGTGTGTATGTGGATCTGTATGTGTATGTGTTTGTGAGTCTGTCGGTTTAATTTAAAAAAAATGGCAGCAGTCATAACTCATTTTTATGTACATATTTATTTATCTATTCCCATTTGTTTTCCATTTTGTCTTCATAGTTTTTCTTATTTCTCAGATCTGATTTTGTTTGTTTGTATTTGTTTTGTTGGTTTAGCTGCTTTTGAACTTGTTCCTTGTTTAGTCAATTTTTAAGGGTTGTTGTTGTTGCTGTGTGTGTTGGTTGGATTGTCTAATGATTCTTTACAACAGACCCATTGAGCCATGTGATAATTTATCATTAATTCCAAGTGAAAAGCCTGCTGTAAAGAATTGTTTCGCTTTATTTTTTCCCATTTAATTCTTTTGTATAAATTTTTTTCTCTCCTTCTATTCTTATTTTAATAATAAAAATGATTAAGTTGGTTGGTCTAAGACGCTCCTGGGGTGCTTTAATATTTGTAGTAAATTGAAACCGTCCTTATTGTTGTTTCGTCTTTTAATAAATAAATTTAAAATGTTTTCTTCTCTGGTGGCTGCTTTTATAAAACCAACTCTTATTATTTGCTGTTATGAGAAACGAGCGTAAAAATATTTTTCAATTTTCCATTTTTGGGTTTCTTTTAATAGTATTCCTTTCTTAATCTATGAGTTGTAATAGAAAATGAAATTATTTTATGTATATATGTAGCTTTTGATTGAATCCGCCCATTATTGTAAGCAAATGTTGCATCTCACATTAGCGTGAAATCAATTTTCACTATGGATCGCTTTTTTTATTTGCCGAAATGAGGACTTCATTTTCTACCGTCGATTCAATGAAATTTAAAAATGGATTATTCATTTATACACATACCAATTAAATCAGTCACGAAACTTGTTTAATAAAGTGTAGCGATTTTGAAAAAAATCTTTGATCATCCTAATGTACTTTTAATGGATTCAATTAATGATTTGTGTTGGAAACGAGTAACTAAATGAGTGCAATGCAGGGCTATTTAAAGTTTTTTGTATGAAAAATGTTTATCAATAGTAAATTACTTGAATTAAGTTCGTTTATAACATCACCGTTTATAAAGAATTATTGCCTATAACGAAAAACTTCTTCGGTCTCAACAATTTTGTACAAATGTTTCACACAAATCAAATTGCTCGTCTTACGGACATCGGTTATAGGAATTTTCGTTTATAACGAACTATTTTTTTACGCTTACAATGGACAAAACTATATCGCAAATATTTTTTAAATTGTTAAAATTATTATTTACTATTATTTGACAAAGTAAGCAACAGCTCTCAGTAGGGTGCTTATTCAGCGGGAACTCTTTGGGATTGCTACATCGAGAATGACTTGGTTCCGATATGATCAATTGAAGTTCTGCAGTCTTAGAGATTATTTCTCTGGACCAACTGCCCACACTTGTTGCGCTTATGACTGGAAACTTCTATGTAGAGGATCACACCGAGATGCTGCGTATACCCGTGTTCTTATGTAGGAGCTGTCGGAACGAGGAAGGGGAATATAGTATTGAACAGTTCCTCTGTCAATGATGTGGTCTTTCCCAAGAGAAAGTGACTACCGTTCAGCTCCAGCTGAATCTCGGGCTGTGGTTTACGGGAGATAAACTCTTTCATCCGTTCGTCATTGAGGTTTGATACCGGCTCTAATGAGACGATTTAGGCTGGGGATATACGAATACATCTTTCCCTTCTACTCAGGCAATACAACGGAGTCTATTAGGAACTAAGTGGATCACATATGTCAGAAGTAGCTAGCGGCTTGTGCAACCTAGTCGAACATAGCCTAATCTATTTCAGTGTTTATGGAAGAAAAGATTTTTTACACCGATTATAACGAAATTCATTTGTAACAAACAAAATTTCCAAGTCCCATAGAGTGCATTATAATCGAACTCTACTGTATATGGAATATTTTTCTTCTTCTGCTTGTTCATGATGGTGAGTGTAAAATAACTCTATTCTATACCACAGATGTATGGCATTCAATCATCTTATTATGACTAATTCCAAACTTTTTTAAAGCTCATAATGCATGTAACATTCTATATAGATGTACCTACGAGTATATACATAGTATGTATATACAAATATACACTTTTTTACAAAATTTATTTTAGGATTTTAGGGAACAAACTAATATATATATATATATATATATATATATATATATATATATATATATATATATATATATATATATATATATATATATATATACGTATACATATATATATATATATATATATATATATATATATATATATATATATATATATATATATATTTATTCCGTCAAATTAATATAACTCGTAATTTGAATTAAGTCCACATCTAAAAATGAATAAAAAATTCAAAAGAAAACGTTGGAAAAAAACTTATAAGTATCTTTTACACGGATGGTTGCGTATAAAAAATGTAAATTTTATTTCAAGTTTTTTAAGGTATTTGAGTAGATATTTGTGTTTTAGCTTCATATGAAGATTGTGTATTTTTGTTCGTTTTCTCATTGACAAAATACTTCCCTTGGGTGTAGTTTTCTATAAATTTAATTAAGTTGTTGTTATTCAAGAAAATTTGTTCATACAAGCGATGAAAATAAGACAACATATAACATACACAGTGGTTTTCAGGTTAAGAAAAAAAATAAAATTTTATGATTTTGTTATTTGATGTGTGCACAGTGGCACGTATTTGTATACGTATAAAAAACTTAATGTTCAATTTCCACTTTTTCCTTCGATATAATGATTTTTCATTAATATAATCATTAAAATTAATATTGAAAAATTTTTAACCATCAATAGTGGAATCAGCAACTTAAAAAATTTAATTTACAGTAGCTTTACAATTAAATGCCATAAAATGAAATAAAACGGCTTCTCCTATAAAATTACGTATTGGTCACTTTCGTTTTCTTCGCGGTTTAGGCTCGATATCCTTGTAAAAATGATAATTTAAAAAGGGATTGTTCCACAAAAAACTAAGATATTTTAGTTTGTCTCATTTGTGCTAATTTTTTATTTTGAAATATTTTTATTTAAAATAAATACGGTCTGAGACACAAAAATTTAAGACAATTGTTTCGTAAGCAATTGTTATATAAAATTGCATTAAAAAAATTTTCATTTGAAAAGTTTTTCAGTAAGCAAAGACCTATGTTAAACAAACCTACATTAAGTGGATATTTTCAATATAAGTTTTTTGCATGAAATCAAAATACACACGAAATAGTTTTATATTCAATTACTCGTCTCATTCGAATACAAAGGCAATTTGTTCTCCTTATATACAGGATCCACTTTATTCAGCTCTATTAACAGTGTCGTTGTCGTATTTCGACTTCGACAGTTTTGTACCAGATTAAAGATAACATGCAATATTCTTCTTTAATCTAGGACAAAAATACCGAAGTCGAAATACGATAGCGACACTCGTAATAAGACTAATTATATATATATTTTTTTTTTACCTCGATTTTTGGAAAAAATCTGCCTAGGGATATGACGACCAATTGAGCGGATTATTAAAATGAGGTAACTATAAGTTAGTTCAAAACCCGATATAATCCATTTTTAGTTTATATTTTTTTTACCAGGAAATATTCAACTACTTCCTTAAATACATCCCATTTTTAACACAAGCAAACTTTTTCAAACAAAGAAAGTAATGATGGAAATCTGTGCATATATGGGGAAATTATGCGATAATAATTTATCCGGGGGATAAATTGGCCGCCCGATTTGCAAAAAAAATATTATTAAAACAAACCCTTTTAAAAATTATGTCTACATATAAACTAATGCTGAAATCATTATTATAGCTTATGATTACATACTTATATATAAGGTAATCAGTATGGACAAATGATTACATTAAAAATTACAAAATGGTTACACTTAATATTTATGTGTTCTAAATAAAAGTACATAGGCGAAAAACTCGTACTCAAGGATAAAAATATGTTTGTTTTTTAAGGATCCTGCTGTATGGTTTGGAGTACCGGTCGTGAAATATTTAGCGAAAAATACAAAAAATTGTGAAATTATGCATTTAAGAAATCCCACTATATCTTTAAAACTAGAGGAGCTGGAAAATCAATATTTCGCAAATCAGTAGATAAGGATCAACTATTTCTAATTTTTAAAACAATAAAATTTCGTTGGCCTGTGTACTCGTATAAAAGAATTAATTCATCCGTTGAATGCAATCTTACAAAAGAACATGTCTTGCCGTATGTCTTTATAATTAAATTCATGTTGTTCATGTTTTTTTTTTGCTTTTTTCTAATATTAAAAATATGTAAATTCATTTTAATAAAATTCATGTAACAGCCACTTGGAGGTGATTGCTTATTGCTATAAAAAATTTTATTTTCTCTAAAATGTTTTTCTTCTTTGTTTTCGTTTTTTCCTTAGATTGTTTTATCATTAAGTGTCCAAATCGAAAAAAATGTATGTACATAAGTATATCTGTATAAGCATGTACATAAATATGTATGTATGTTACAAATATGTAAGTATGTACGGGTAGGTACATATATATTTTTGGGTTATTTTGAATTTTCACTCTGTTTGAAAACCGATTTCTTAAACATTCTACAACAAGAGTAACAATCAACAAAGTAAAATGAACAAACGGCAACAAAAGTTGAATTGAAAGAAATGCACTCACAATGTTCAAGCAACAAAAACAACAATAATTCTTAACAAGATGGTTTTTTAATTTTTTAATGTCTGAGTGTTTTATTTTTATATTTCTTTCATTTTATTACGATTAAGAAAAAACCTCTTGACTTGTTCATTAGGTTTGTGTGTGCCCTGCGTGTGTGTGTGTTTCTATAAGTATTTATATATTTTCAGATGTTTTTTTTTTTCATTATTCGTAAAACGTTCATTTTTTCTTTCCTTCTGTATGGTTTGTTAGAGGTCAACGACTCTGACATCGATCCGACTTTATGTGCGTTTGTAAAATCTAGTGTGAACATTCGATATTTACAAGGCAGTACTGTCTGTATTTAAGTGTTTATGGCCGATATTTGTTGAGTTAATCGTCGTCGTCGTCATAAAATGTGGCAGTTCAATTGATTTTTTATTATGATCTCTTTTTAAATGTGTAATTTTATTGCTGGTAAGTATTTATTTTTATGCTTCTGAAATTTATTTACTTCAAATTAATGTTTTAATTGTTGCCTATACTCTGACCATGCAATTGATGGTATTCACAGTTTGAGGTTGCAATAAAAACGCATACATATATACACGTACATACATATGTATGTACATTTATATTTAAAAATTTGGATTAATTTTTATGATCGTTTGATATTTTTAGCAACTATTGGAATAAGTAATCAGATTCGGCTTCTCGATTTAAAAACAACATGTCATGTTTGTAAAGCCGCTCCATTTAGTTCAATGAATAATTTGACTATATTTTATATCCTTTACTGGCCTGAGTAATTGTCCTTGCGGCCTATGCCCATTATTATCGCACGACTAGTAGAACACAATGGTTTAAACATCGCTTCTGCATACCTGTTTTGCAGAGGTGATTGTTCTTCCTAAAGTTTACATAGATAAAGAACAATCCCCTACTGAGGAGCGCAAGCTGAAAAAGATGCGCCTATCGTATAACACCATCAAATATTTAGCTGCATATTCGATGGGAAGAACCTCATTACTAGATCAACAATCAGTCTAGTCAATTACCCATGACAACAGGGCACTATATTACTCGATAAAATGTTTTGTAATGTTATTTTGTAATTCTTGTTAAAGGTTGAGCGATTATTACTATCAATTTGATCTTTTGTGTGACCTCCCTATCACTTTGACAAATTAAGGACTCAGCATATCCGTTGTATCATCCTGCATCCGCCATAACCAGCAATACTTTGTCTCAGAGTTTCCTGTATAATAATGGTTTAATTTGAGGCCACAGTGTCCCGCACTATCAATTGGATCTTTTGTACGACCTACTATTTACTTTGACAAATAAAGGCTACAAATGAAGCCAAGAGGACTGAGCGAAAAGAGCATATCCACTCCGTGACGATTTTTTCTTCCGCATTTAGCGGCGGATTATTTTAGAGGACGTGTATCATCCTGAATATTACATTATCAGAAATACTTTTTCTCAGAGTTTCCTATATTATAATGGTGTAATTTGAGGCCACAGTGTCCCATAAACTTTATCGTTAGTATTTTAACACCATTCTTATAGAGCAGCGATAGGCAAAAATACATATAAACATTTTGTTTGCGCTCACAAACACACATAAAGAATCACTATTGCCAGATCTGACATTTTCATGTCATACCTAAATTTGAAATCTTAAATCTCCATTTTCTCATAAAAATTTTGTTCATAAGAACTAGTATTTCCTCAGGTTAATTTCATATGAATTTCTGGGGATCTCACTTTTTGCATATGGCAACGCTAATTTCTAACAACAAGCGTAACACGTCCATCGTGTTTTAGTGCTCGAGTGAGACTGATTTATGTTTTTTATTTCTCTGCAATACGTGTGCACATGTACACAAAAAAAGAGCGTAAGCATTGGCGCGGCGCCCTTGTTTTGCGTATCCCTGTTATAGAGTGATCTTGTTGGATATATACCGAGCCATCTTTGTAAATATTATTACCTGATACATACTACCAATGGCGAGTACATTCCGTTTCAATCAAGACCCCAATATATATCCCGACATTGTACTTGGGTATAACGGAGAAGGGCTTCAACGCATATGACATTGGGAAACGCTCCAACATATGCGGTTGGTATATGTTTGCGGTTGAGCGATCGCCAAGTATTGTTTCTCATTGTACCAACGAGAACTAGGAGGACAAAGGTGCTGATGATCTTCATACACATTCGATGTGAGCTTTTACGCAATAAAATTTATATTCAATATACTTTTCCAGGAAACTTTGTAACTGTATCTCTAATATATAGAGCGATTGGAATTGCATTCCAATTAAATTTCATTATAGATATGTAAGCAATAAATGTGCTCTTAGGAAATTATGCTAAAAATCATTATAAATGTACTCGTTCCATTGCAGGTTGAAAAAGAGAATCAACCGTGTAACGTGTATGTTAATATTATTCCTAAATAGTTCTCAATTGACCCTTTGCTAGGCTATTTTGCTATTTTGTACAGAAACTAATCTTGCATATATTTGCTTTCATTGTTAAGTAGTATGGAGATTAGGTTGTAGTGACACATTTCAGTCTTAGTTTTGGTGTTCGTTATATTCTACTTAATTATGGAAATTCTTGTCGATGCCATGTCAACTCGACAGTTAGAAATGTGCATTTTCGTAACTACCGTCTGCAGAAGTTGTGGACATTTTTCAGGCCCCAAAAAATATTTTAAGCCTGCCATAAAGTAATTTGTTGTCAAAAAGCGTACGCAAGCAAGTTCCAATTTTTTGCTGTCAGGTTGACGTGGTGTCGACAAAAAATTATATGATAATGGGAATTATTTGCATACAAAAATGTTTCTATTTAATTTCATTAAATTTGGTATTAGCTCTATACATATCCGTATGTGAGTATATCCTATAATGGAGTTTAATAGCCAGATATCTGTTTAGGACAGATGCTATTTTTAGTATTTTGATTTTTTCTAATGGAAAGCTCTATTTTTTAATAAATTTGTTTTAATAATTCTTATTAATAATTTATTTAAGCACAAAATCTTTCTTATTTCCTGAAGATGATACTCCAAATAATTATTAATAAAACCAAAACTTTTTAACCGTTTAATAAGAAGTCCTTGTACTTAAATAATATTTTAATTAAAAATATTTTCTAATAAACTCTTGCCGATTTGAAATCTAATAGATAAATAATAATGTAAATATTTATTTCTACTATTTATTTGTAATTATATAAAATTTCCACAAAAAATTAAAAAGCTTTCCATCGCGGTCTATCACAACAAAAAATAAAATGTTGGGATACTTGCGGGAAAAAATTACCGTAGTTCGGTGAAAACTTTTGACGTAAAAATGTGCTGCAAATTTTTGTTGTTGTAGATTTTGTATTTATGAACGCCTAACATTAGAAATATATCAGGCGATACATATCTAATGCATACACATCTAATCCATCAGAATGCACGTTGCTTTTTGTTAAAACTTTTAAATGTTCAATGTTTTTACAAGTTTCTTTTTTTTATATGTATATAATAATATTTAAAAAGATATAAAATTTTCAAGACTTTCCAAAATATGTCAAGAGACCTTCCAATGAGCTGGGATAAGCCACCAATGGCATGCTAGACATATAGATTAACTAAAAGCTTTTAACAAATGTATATGCATGTAAATAAATTTCACAACTAAGAAAATATCACTTTTCATTATTTAAAACAATTTTAATTCATAAACAATTTTATTAAAAAAATTTTTACGTTTTTTTTAAATATATATGAAATATTTCAAATAAATTAATGCACATTCCTTCGATCTTTTTTATATTTATATACATACAATCTTGAGGTTAATTTTCTTTTTTTTAATAAATAATTTATTTCCAATATCTTGCCACTCGTTTGTATGATAATATCGTCAAAAAATATTTTTGAAGAAGTGTTATAATATTTGAAAATTATTTATGGAAATCAAAACTTGGCATCCATCTCATATACATACATACATATTTTATATAAATGTGAATACTGATATTTACTGAGTAGAAAGAATAGAAAGAGTAGAAAGCAAAGGAGGCTGATTGTATTAACGATTTGCTAAAATGATCAAAAACTTCGATCAAATATTTCCGTTTATTTTCAGTTACACTTTTCTAACACCTCTATTCCCTATTGCATTCACTTCATTGTCTGGTCGTCCGTCATTCAGAATCTTTTTAATCGTAACATACAGACACTTGAATCTTTTTACAAATTTCTTGTTACAGTGGTTACACTGGAACCTGCTATAGAATGATCTTAAAAAAAATAATGCTGAAAATCAGGATTTTCTTATTCGAGTTCCATACGCAGTCAGACAAGAACTAATTTATTTCAGCCCCAAACAGGTTTATCGAAATTGGTATGACGTAAATGAATGCTATTAACACTATTTTAAAACAAATTAAAAAATTAAATATAGAATGAATAAATACTGCCAAGCAAATTTATCAGAGATGGAACGCACCATATCCAAAGTACCTCTCTGCTTATATAGCTGAAAATCTGTCGAATGCATGACACCAAAGGAATGGTGAATCGAAAATTAAACAAATATTTGGTGTTGGCCGTGCATAACACTAATTATCATGTATTAATAGTAACCTTAAGAGGTACTTATTGATTATTGGCGACAGCGACTTTTACACTAAAAATATTATCTCATGTCATCTGTCCTAAAATCATGCCGAAGCGGTGTCAGATACTGTATGTATGAATTTGTTAAGGCAAGCACGGAACGCTGGACGTAAGAATAGATTCGGGATTGATTTCAAGCAAAAACAAAGTATCAGATCCAAAAAAAACTAGACTTGATTTAAGGCAGAAAAGGCTTTGGATTTGGAATAATATTTTCTAAATCAATCCTGAAACGGATTTTATTTAGCAATTATAACACTAAATTTTTATTTAATGTGCTTCATTTTATTTGTATATATTTTACTTTTTTCCTATGTCGGTCTTAAACCCAGCCTTTACATTCATTGCATAATCTCATTGCATAACTACCTGCGCCACAAGGACATTTTATATACAGACAGCATAAACTTAATCTAAATGGTGTTTCATTAAGCGTTTCTTATTTTTAAATTTAAATACAACAAAGTGTGTGTGAGATACCAAATTTGTTTATTTATTTGAAAGGCCATAATACAAGTGTCCGGCGCGAACTCACTCTCTGGCTTGCCTCCGAGGTGGTTGTAAATAATTATAAATGTGGCCGATGACATGAGATGTTGGCTTTGGGGATCGCTATGGTTTGGTGGTTATTCGGATAGACCAGCAGAGTCAAATCGCACGAACTATGTTGCCAGTCTATATTACCTACAAATGAGATGACAATGCCCTCAAATTGTTCGTGTAGAATGTTCAAATGTGGCATCAGCTGTGTGGCATGTAGCGCTATCCTGTTGCAACCACATGTAGTGGGTGTCCACATCATTAAATTTAGACCGAAAGAATTTGGTAATCACCGTCATATAGTAATCACCGGTGACGTTGATGGCTTGACCAACATCTTCCTCAAAGAAATATTGGCTGGCTTTCATCGCTATCGTCCCAAGTTCGAAAATTTCGTTTGTTGACGCGACCAATCACCCAGGCGATAAATACGACTGTAAAACAAAGCCAAGTCCACGGAATATTGCCTGTACAATACACCCATTTTGATAAGAAAAATTTATCATTTGCTCGTGTTATTGAACGCTGAAGAAATGGCTGAACAAATGACAGCCGAAAGTCCGTACTTGAAGCCTCTTTATATATGAAATGACTGGTATTATCTATACTTGATTTAAAAATTCGAAGACAGACTGAAGCCATTCGTACTTAAATTTTTATAACCATTTTTACTTAAAGTAAGAAAAGAAACTTAACTTTAGAACGAGTTTTTTTCTCTCTGTATAGATAAGATCTTCACACACGTTATCAAGAATTATTATTCGAATTTCAAGCCGAATGTAACGAGTATATTTACGAATGTATTTTATAAATATTGAATCCAGTTTTCGAATGTCTGTCTATCAAAAAAGAAAAATTGCTTAAAAAGGTGTCCAAAATTTCAAATACTATATAGATTTCAAAAATTTCAAATATAAATATTTATATACATATACAATATACCTGCATACGTGTATACATGTATACATACTTATAATAATCTGCGTAGTTTTAAATTTCATGACAAATTCTGCGGCTACTTGCGACTATTTTATTAATAAAAAATAGTTCTATTATTGAAAAAGTCTTATATAAATAAGTATGTGCCATCTATACAAAATACATTCAAAATATAATCAGTATATAGAAGTATTTAAAATCCTGCACATGAGTACATACATAATGAATTTCTTTTGTATGTATTTGGATTCGGTTTATAAATAACTCTACTCGAACATCCAAAAGCGATCAATTAAAAACTAAAAAAAAGAAAATCCAAATAAATATAAATAAATAACTCAAGTACAAATATATATAAATAACCGATAAAACGAATGACAACGATAATTCTGTCTCATACTAATGAACAATTTTGTGATGACATTCCATGTTGTACCCTCTTCCCATTTCATTCTTTGTTTCGAATTTGTCTCCTATTTTAATTTACAAAATCAATGGATAGATTTGATGTGTCTACTCGCATTCTTTTCTAGAAACAAAAAGGAATCAGTTTATTTTGTTGTATTTCTTTTTAGCAAATGGCTAAAAATATGAACAAAAACAAAATAAAAATTATGGTTTTCATGTGAAAAAATTTTAAGGTACAAAAATCAGCGATCGATTTATTTCTTGGCCATTTTATTTTCTCATTAAATTGAATATCAATGCAGAGATTTAACAGCAGAAAAATATGAATTGTTACAACTGTGATCTGCTAAGTTTAGGAAAAACAATTCTGTTTGGTTCTCAGGAGCTCCATTTCGAAAATATCGTAAGAGTGTGTAGACTCTATAGTTAGTACTATGGACATTACAATAGGCCTTATGACCACGACGCCAAGCTAAGTCGATGCTCTCAGATGTTATATTCCGTAATCTATAATTTCAGTTAATAAGTATTAATATCCTTTTGAAACAGGTAATGGGTCTACAATTTCCATATATTTGTGTTAAAATCTTCATTTTTATATTTCAATTTCAACATTGGATGATTTTGTATAAACTATAACTTATGACTTTCCACAGTTAAGACACTATATAACCCATAATTTAATATCTCTATCCAAAAAAATGTATATTTTGTATCATTTCAATAGAAACACGAAAACCTGGGTGAGATAGGGAATGCAGATTATAAAACATTTTCCATCCTGAATTAATTAGAATGTAGATAGGGTCTGGAAAACATTCTATTTATCTCAGAAAACAAACTAAAAATTCTTTGCCGGGACTTGAAAATTCTTAATATTATACTTTATAAAGTAGATGTGATTTCCTGTCTTGATCTTTCCTTAAAACGTTGAAAGTTAATTACCTTCTGGTAACCTTAATCTACTTTTGATAATGTACCAACCTATCAGTGCGGAGGTTGTGCGATCGATTCCCACCTAAGACTCATGCCTTGTTTGCCGAAGAGATCTTTTATATAACGAATAATTGTGTCCTTCCAAAAAATTTTCAAATTGCTTGTGATTCCCTGTCAAAAGTGGAAAAATATTTTTCCGCAGAGGTTAATATCTTAGAATTGTAAAGTAAGGGTTCGCAATTATTATCATTGAATTGTTGTAATACCGACCCTACGGCAACATTTGAAACATCAACACCCAATAAAAATCCTGAAGCTTTATTGTAGTGATTTAATAGTGTACTTTCGGTAAATTTCTGTTTAATCAATCAGAAACCCTCTCCCGACTCCTTTGTCCTTTTAACATAATTCACCTCTTTCATAATATACCATCTATGATCCTATATTTTGTAAGAAATTTCGCTATATCAAGTAAACATCCTAGGGTAATAATTAATACTTCTAAGAAGTTTCTGAAGTTTTTTCTTAACAGTCAAAGGGTTATCGAAAATTTTTTAATATCGCTAATTGTTAGGAAGTGCTTTTTTGTAATATGAAGCTCATGTTCCAGGACTTCCAATATTTTTAATAGAAAAAAGTCCATTGCTACACGCTAAGAAGAAAATTGGCTAATAGAGTTGCAGTCATAAAATGTCATTGATGTTTGTTCTATGGATTCCAAACTAAATCTGTAAAAAGGAATGTAAAATTGGGAAAAATAGATCTTCGTACTACTAACACAAAACCATTTTCAACTCTACCGTAATTTTTCGTTAAAATAAATAGTATTAGTAAACTAATTATTAAGCATTTCTTTTATCAATTTACCTCTTATTTCATTAAATTTTATTTATTTAAAGAAATTTTAAACAAACTGAATAATAAAATATTCATGTGAATTATTAACTTTTGTTAATATTAAGGAATTTATATAATACATATTTACGGGCCTTCGTAGACTAGTAGGTAGCGTACTAGACTCGTAGTGCGAAGGTCATAGGTTCGAATCCTGCCGCAGAACTCTGGCAGTTTATATTTGATAATTAAAGGGAGCGCACAACAAGCCTTCATTGGCTTAAGTGTATGTCGTATGACATGGGCTATCACACCCCTCCAATCAACCTAACCTAACCTCAGGAATTTATATCAATATTAAGGAAAAAACGCATTTAATTCAGTTTTTATTGTCTTTTTATATTTAACTTTATATGGAACTTTATATAGAACAATCATGGAACAACCATTATTCATTCTCATTGGCCCATTATGGTTTGTTTTGAAGTGTTTGATAACATTGTTTATGGTTCAGTATAGCAGCCGAACAAGCCCTAAACAATATTAAAAGCTTTTTTTCATTTGATAATATAAATTTATATACATTGAGCATAAAAGCGTTTATTTTGGGCTTTTAGATCTTTTCTTCATGATAATGTCTTTCACTGAAAAATTATTACTATGATAAAGGATATTTATATAACCAAGTTATACATATTTTACTAAGAGATTTTGAATTCAATATACATATAATATTTTTGCTGTCTCTATGAATGCATTTTTCTTGTGTTAATGCGGAATTCTTAAGAATCCAGTGAAAATAGAGCTTCCAAAGAATTGAGATTGTTGCGGAAATTATGTCACAAATTCGTTTGGGGCAACTGTATGTATGTTATATTCTCTGATCTTTCTTAATGTTCATCACTTTTAGTTAAGGACAAGCATCAATTCAATTCTATACTTGAAAATAAAATAAAATTTTTTATTGTTGAAATAAATTCATTTATTTTCAATATATGTATGCCACATAAAAAATTTTTGTTTATACCACATCGTTAATCCCAGAAAGCTCTTGACCGATCATTTAAAAATTTGGGAAGTGGGTTTCCAGCCTGTTATTTAAACGCAGCGTGAATTTCGTCGTCGTTTTCCTCGTCATCTTGTTCCACGTGCATAAATGCATTCTTTATATGTCATTGCTATTTTTAAAAAAAATATTCAAATCCTAATATGATTATGTATTTTGTAATATTCATATACGATAATGAATTCTCATACTGTACTTGATTTGTTTACTATATAGACATGAGATTTAACGATTGAATGATCAAACTGATTACAGTTCAATGATGATTTGATTTAACGACCCATGATATATCAGCATATGAACATTTCAATTGTTTAATAGTATTTTCATAATAAAATTCATTTTTAACAAAAGAAAAATAATTCAGTGTTGAATTCGGATTGTTTATTCGCTATTTACTATGAACTATCCAGTAGTTCTTTAGCAAATACAAAGGGAACAAATCAAAGGGAAATATTTCCGAATACTGCTGAATTTTTCAATTCAGAATTATTTTTTAAAATTGTTTTTAATAAGGAAGAGGTAAGGGCAGCCCAATTACAAGTACAAGTATTTTCGATGGTCGCCATACCATCATCATCAGCATTATATTAAATAAATTAACAAATTTAAATTATTGCAAGAGTAATTTTCATGTACATATACTTGTTTGCAAATTCAACCAGTAAGTTCAGCTATTGTAAAGCTATTTAAGATTTTGCGTAAAATTATTTTCGGTACATTTGGATACACATACATACTATGTACATACTTACATACTAACTAAGGTGTAAACACAGCTTTATTAAACAATTCAAACCAATTTATAGTCAAATAAAATATATTCCTTAACATTTATTAAAAAAAAAAATTAAATAAACTTATTTTTCTTTTAATTTTTGAGAGGAAAAAAACTTTAAATACTATGGCCAAACCCCTCTTTATTGAGCAGAAAAACAACATAAAAGAGAATTTCGTAAATAGGCCTAGAGAAAATAACAAAATTATGCGAGTGATATGAGTTTTTAGTGTAAATTGAATAATTTTTTTTGTATATTTTTTTTCTACCTACGGTTAAAATTTAATATGAAATAAACAAAAACAGCCTTAAAGAAACGAAATATAAAAGAAAAATAACTAAAATTAATAACAATGATGCTTATGACGTCCATAATACTCTACTTTAGTTTAACTTTATACGGGCAACCACCACCATTTTGGCACTCTCCATATTTTTTCATTTAGTATATAGTACAGTACAACTTACTCAAATCCACTCAATTAATGTATATTTTGAATTCCTTTTGTTTTTGTTTTGCTGACTAGTACGTTCGTTGTGGCTCTATCATACAATCAGCCATCATTACGAGTTCAACAACAAAACAGCGCAGACGTTGAAAAATACCAAAGAAAAAAGTGAATCGGTCGCCGCATTAAGCAAATCTGTTTCAGTTTATAATTCTGATGGTCAAATAAAGTTTCTAATAAATCTCTAGCAGCCACATACATATAAACCGTACAAATTAAAATACAATGAAAGTAAAATTTATCACCACGTTATCATAATTTAATTATAAAATTAAATATGAACTAGAAAGCTGGAAAATATTGTTGTTATGCAGTACATAGTCCCAGAGTTGTCCCAAAAAGTGGTGTTTGGAAAAAAATATTGTCTCCGTTTAACTTAAACTCCTCCCGGCTCGTCAAGATGGCACTGGCTACACATCCGCCGGCTTTAAGCAATGCTACCAAGTTAAAATGCCGGCTGGTTTGTGTCTTTGCTATGTTGCAATATATTGCATAATATTCAACATGTACTTATGCTGTATCATAACACAAAGTCTGCTACATTATGTTCAATATGCCACTCACTGTTAGTTTTATGCTCATCATTTAAACAAGACCATACAAAATGCTTAAGTTTCCATGTTATAATTTTTTACAGGATTCTGATTGGTATCATCATATTTTTGTATACAGAGATTTAATTTCACTACATACATATTAGCATATATAAATAAACTTATGCATCTTGGCAAGAATATGTCTCTGTGTGTGTTTGTTTGTTATGTTGCTTGTCCCTTATAGGAAGCCCCAAACGGCAAAGCCGAGTGTTTTGAAATTTCGGACTCGTCTTTGAGAAATTCAAATAGGCCAATTTATTATTTAAAGTTGTGGACTGAGTAAAGTGTACACCCTATTTAGTGTGTGTGTCTTTCATTTCTGAAAAAATATGAACATAAAAATGGGGAACACGTTCTATATGAAGATCTCACCCTTCTAAAATGATGCATTTTACAAGCTCACAGTAGAACAAAAATAGTTACTTGAAATATTTGAGGTAGACGTATTAAATTTTAGTAATCTTTCAAAGAAATATACTTACATATTTATATATTTACTTATAAAACAAAACTGTACACAAAGCAACAACAACTGGAAAAAGGATAATATTTAACCCTAAAATAAGGTTGATTAAAAACATATACACTGCTTATTCCAAGTGCAACGTATTAGAAAAGAACACAATCTTTTTTGCACCAATGTTTATTTATTTACTTTAGAACAAAAACACAAATATACATTAGCCGCAATTTTTGACGTGGGGTACTCTGGTAATGAAGTGCGCTTTTTGAAAAAAATGCCTTAAAGTATAGATATGCAAGTGTGTAATCCCATATAAAATTTTTATTAATAACATTTTATATGGTTCTCCATATAAAATGTTATTAATAATAAGTTGTATAAAATAAGGAGTTGTAAAATTTTCTTAAGAATTACTGTGATGTCCCCTTATAAGAAAATTTTTTTTATTTGCACTATGGGCGTAGCGGAGCACTGCAGGTGTGGCTAATTTATTAATTCAAATACTTTTTTATATTGTTATTTTATTTGAAATAATTTAAAATGCTTCGCATTGGATTTGGTGATTTTTTACAATCAAACACGTGTTGCTGTTAATTAAGTTCAAATTAATTTTTTATCAATTTAATTTTCACTGTCATTCACTGTCGTCCACAGTTTAAATGAATTTCTTATCAATTTAATTATCACTAACTTTAAATTTATTTTCACATTAATTAATTTCCAAATATAGCAAAATATTTAAATCCAACTAAAGTTACTCTTTGAGTTTTCAAAAAATTATGTACCCATTACTGATGGGAAAGTATCGATAGTGCCCACAATCTATATTTTTCGACAGTGTAAAGGGCGGCGCAAAGTAATGTTATAATTTAAACTGGTTTTGTTATAAATGAAAAAAAAAACATCTGAAAATATCTATCTATAAAACTTATTGACATTCCCTGAAAAATATTTAATCTCTATTTAAATCAAATTGTAAGTCCCGTTTAGTTCTTTTTTTGAACGCAAAAATGCACACAAAATAGTAAATACTTGTACAGTACTTGGTTATGAAATATGTGAAAAATCTTTATGCAAATTATAAAAAAAAATAATTTTGCATTACATATATATTTTCTATACTATATCCTCATGATACCATCTAAAACGTGTGGGAAATACTGATGAAAATACTAAAATCAAAAATACAATTTGACCTGCAGATCAAATATTCTTCAGTAAATGAAAAAAATAAATTTTTTCATTTTATAATAATTTAATAAATTAAAAATCAATCCAATTAACTGCCACAAACTCCAATTGTTGTATAAACTTTCTTCAATTATTTAGGAAATTTCTTCTGTTTGACAAATAAGCCGAACGGGGAAATTGTTACTTTTCAATTAGGAACAAATGAGGAACATGGTTGCAACTCTTACCGGACATTGCAAATTTTGCGACCATGCCCCAGAAGAATACGTTTCTTTTTGTATGACTATTACAAAGGCTGCCTGAACGAGGACAAAAAAGAGATGACCTTCCACTTTATATACATATATTCCCTACAGGTATATTTTAGGCGTCAGTAAAATGTTAGTCTAACTACCGAGTTGGCAACGGTGCACCTCAAGGGCTTGAAGTGAATGGTTTTAGGATTGAGTCCTTATGGGCACAGTGGGTGCTATCTTATATGCTTCTCTTTTTCTCCCTTTTGATACCCATAGATACGTCTCCAATTGGACTCCTCTCAATTCTGGTTATTCTCTTCTTCTCTACTGCATCTCACTTCCTGTCGACACTGGCAGCAAAAAAAAAGGATCAAATCTGGATCCAAGCTGGCGAAAGCTACCTGTTTCAAACTAACCTATTCTGTGTGACAGTGAAAACGTACTTTTAAAACCATCCAGTTTATATCAATTTATAATTAATAAGAATTGCACTACGACGAACTTTTAAGATTTTTCTATATAATTCGGTACTTCTTCATTTTAAAATGAGCTTATAATAAGTATTCAAATCTTAGCAATACAAGTTTTAATCAGGGATTGAAAGTTGTACCAAATAATTAAAAAAATTATTTTATTAGAATTAGTTGTACGAAAATAAATTTTTGCTTAATAGGATTTAAGTTGAACTAAATTCATTAAAAACAGATAAAATTTCACTTGTACAATTAATATGAAAAAAATTTAAATTGTTAATTTAAACATTTAAATTGTTAATTATATAAGTCTCGCCGAGCCTTATATAATTCGGTTAAACGCGATATCATATTATTCCTGTAATAGTTTTCGCGAATAAAGTTTTTCAGGATTTATTTCAAAAAAAAAGAAAAAATTGTTGAAACGATTTGAGAAATAGTCCTTTTTTACAAACATTGTTTAACGAAAATCGATTTCATTTATAGGGGTATTAAAAGCACTAAGGAAAATATTACAAAAATAAAAAGTAAACAACAAAAAAATAATATAATCAAATTATATATTTGTGTAGATGTTATTAATAAGCAAATGCATTTTGTGATTCTCAGACAAACTTGATGGCAGAAGTTGAAAAGCGCTTATGGCACCCCTAGAATAATTTTTATACATTTTTGTTTTGATGTCGAAAACCGTATATAAATTGCTCCAACATAAATTTTGTTCTTATGATGTAACAACACCATTTCATTAAAAATCAATAGTATGAATATTGACTTAATGACTACACGAACACACAACTTTGAAAAAAACCAACCTGCCATAAATAACTGAAACAAGTTTTTTTTTCAATAATAATTGTGGTGGTTGCTACAAGTCCCAACATACACACATACATATTAAAACTTGCTGCAAGGAAAGGTACAATGAGCTTCGTGCACGCATTTTACCCAAAAATTTCAAGTTTGATGCAAAAACAAATCAAGCACTTGCAGTGGTCAATATAAGGAAAGATGAAGGCTGATAAATGTGGAAAAAAGCCAAGCCACGCACAAAACGTAAATTATAATTTTCATCAGCATCTCACTGGCAAATTCAAGTGCATTGGATATATTTGCGGAATTATTTTTTAATGCTAAATTTTTTTTCGGTTTGTTGTGTTTCGTGTGAAAATAAAGTGGAACAAAAAAAAAATCAAAATTTAATTCATTTACAAAATGAAAAAACAATTTAATTTTTTTTTTGTTTCATATCCATATTTAATATCGGTTCTTATCTAATTTTTTTTTAAAGTGGTGAGATGTATTGAACCCAAAATTTCAGCTAAAATTTAAAATGTTCGTCTTGAAATATGTGTTCTTAAGCGCTAAATTATAAAAACATTATCAAAACAAGTGTAACAACTTATAAAAAATATTTTTATACAATTTCTACAACTTAAAACAATTTTTCATTTGAAAAAAACTTGATTTCGGTTAAGCGAAAAAATAAAATTACCGGACTTTTTTCCTACTTGAGAAAGATTTTCAATACAATTAATTTCGTATAATATCTGGTAGAATTGAAATTCTCCCTAAAAAAAAATAGATGGCATTCTATAGAAACGACATTTTAATTGCTTCCAAAAAGCCATTAATGCGAAATAATGCAATAAGTCAAGTTGATAAAATTTTAATTAAAAAACTGGATTGCTTCTAGATTACCTTCGTAGGCCGGAAGCTAGTGTGCTAGACTATTAGTCCGAAGGTTGCAGGATCGATTGCCTTCCCAAGACTCTGGTTGATTCTGCAGATAAGGTAAGAAGCTTCACAGTTTGTAGTTGTTAACTTTGAAATGAATTGAAAAAAGAAAAAGAGTTTGTATCCTTTCCACACATAAATTTAACTCCTAGTGATAAATAAATGCAAAATAAAGTTTTTATTTTATTTACTTGATATTGACATTTATTTTGATATTCTCCCCAACTAATCTAAGCCTACTATGATTATGTATTTAGTAATAATACGATAGAAAATTCTCATATTGTATTTGATTTGTTTGGCATAAACATATGAAGTTGAATGTGTTCATTCTGCTTAAAGTTCTCTGAGGATTTGGTTTAGCGACCATGAAATGTTGCATAGGAACAGCTGAAGCAAATAATAAAAAAAAATTTAAACTCCAATTGTTTTAAGCGATTAGTTGGTGAGATTGCAATAATTTTTAATGTGAAGTATTAATTATAATCTCTATTTTTTTCCAATATTTTCAAATTATTTTAGCAATTAAAAAATAATTATAAAAATTTTTTTCAATTAAAACAAAAACATTATGGATCTGTTATAATAATAAAAAAATTAAGAAATTAACTTTTGTAATCTTAATGTAGACAGCTTCCAAATCAGCAAATTAATAAAAAAAATAGAATAGAATGTCAAGCCTATACTAAAATTATTGGCAATGAGTCAAGTTCGCGTTACATTTAGATCATAACCAATACATTTTTATGACTTTCTTGGAAGCCCTTTATTATTGGCTTCTTCTTCAAATGTCTCCAGGTTCGTGTTGAGACTAATTTTATAAGAATTTAATTCGTGCAATAAAATTCATACTTATTTAAAATATTAAATACATTTTATTGTATTATATTTATTTATTTTCCGTGTTATGAAGTGAAATTTGAATAAATGCAGTCATGAACTGAGCATCTTTTACATGTATTTATTTCATCTAAGAGAAAAAAGTTCTCTGAATTAAAAGTTAAACAAGTTCACCGTGGATAGTAAAAGCAAAATAGATCTGAATTATTTTTTCATTCCCTTTTAGAGTTAAAATGGAAACTACAAAAAATTACCAAACAAACTCCCGAACAAAATGTTTTTTTGACGTTGTTCTAGGGCTTTTGTTAATGCCATTGAAACAATTGAGATTTAATAACGTAGGCCTAATTTTTGTTGCACATTTTGATGAGTAGCTACTCGTGAGTGTGTTTTGGCCGACTTTATTCATTTAAGAATTATATCCAATAAGATAAAAAAGGTTGATTGGTTGTTTGTCATTGCTTCCTAAAATATCAATCAAAATCTAGCGATTTCGTTTTAACAAAATACCACTACTCATCCATGTCAACCTATCAGTGTCCGTATACAAGTCTATGTCTGATGAAAGATACCAGAGACAAACCATAACACTGAGATGAATAGGTTACCTATTACTCCAAAAAATCGTCTAGTATATACTTGCAATGATTTTGCCTCGAGTATTCGCAGTGTATAAGAAAACCGCCTCTTCCTCATCATCCTCACGGCAACTGCATCGAAATTCATTATATAAAATCTCTAGGCTTTCGGCGTATGCGATGATTCCAGATATATCATTACGATTCCTATTGGTCAATTGCATTGAGCGTTCACAAAGATATAGTTATCAAATTGCATAAGCGACATATATAGCAGACCCACCCCTGATTAGTTCATCTGCTCGTTCATTGCCAAGTTATTGTGTAGAGGAATATAAATAAGACTAACGTCAATCAAGTCTTACGTCATAAGCTGAATAGCACATTATTATATTGATTTAACTATAATTGTTCAAATGAATTGAGATTTAATGGATAATACGAATTTATTAAAGTTTTTAGTTTAGTAAAATTTTAGCTCTGTTCAGAAGCTTAGATCTTCCGAAATTTTTTCCTTCTTAAAAAATTTTTTATAAATTGGAAATTCGTTAGGAAATTCTCTAGCAACACGATAAGACCCACTAAATGTGTATATTTTCCTGCAAAGCGGCTAAGGGTTGTGGAAACGCGTTCTAATTATATCTAATTTTATTTCTCTCTACTTCAGTGATACATAATAGTTTTATTTAGCAGCTTTGAATTAAAAGTAATACAGAAAACAAGTCAATTAAACCAATTTTGCTTGCGACAGTGTGTGTCCTTAAAATAACTGCACCACAAATAAAAATGTGACACGTGTACGTTCTTTTGGCAGTACACATCTCACTCAAGTAGTTTTCGTTGTTTCTTCTTATTACTTTTGTTTGTGGCAGTTACGGCGGCAGAAGCAGCAACTGATTCTACACCGATACAATTCAGTAAATTACACTTTTGATTTTAGTGCCCGTAAAATAATCGTAAATGTCGTAGTTATTGCGACCGAAAGTGTCGATTTAGTTTTGCTTTAAATTTTCCCTCAGTGCATCATGCAACACAAGAACGTTTGTAATATATTTGTGTCGTGCATTGTTGTTGTTGTTGGTTTGTTAAGGAATATCATGTTTTAGACTGTAGTACCTTTTTGCTTTGATTGTATGAGTTTAGGGTAAAATTCCTTTTTTGTTTTGTCTGATTCTCCTTAAAAGTAACCGGGCTGCTCGGGTGGTTGGCTGGTTGCTTGTTTGGTTGGCTGACTGGCTGGTTGTCTGGATGACTGGTTGTGTAGTTCGATGAATTGCATGAATTTGAAGTTAAAATGGTTTGCACTTGTTGTTAATAAGTTTCTGGCGCTTTAAGTTGTTTTTGTTTGATGGCTTTGCAAAAGGTTGCAATCATCTTCTTACTACTTTTGCCTTCGTTTTTTCCACTTCATTCTTTCTTTTAGTTTGGCTTCATTAAATTGAACACAAAATAAATGTTCAGTTTGTTGGTTTCTTTTTTTTTTGTTATTGCTTTTTCCTAATATGTCTCTTGTTGTTTAAAAAAACCCTTCCCTTTTGCCTTGAAATGTTCTACCTTTTCCTAACTTGTACTCGTGCTTTGAAGGTAAATATATATTTGTTGTTGCTGTTGCATTTTCGTTTAACTTGTTTTAAGACTTTGAACTTAAAAAACAAGTAAATGTTCTTATATCTGAGGCGACATAGAGTTACTCTTTAGGGGCGCTCACAGGCCATTACACCTGCAAAGCCCACCTATACAGAATGGGCTTATCTGACACGGACATCTGCAGATTTGCGGTGAAGATGAGGAGTCGATGGAACACTTGATAGCAAATTGTGGGGCATTGTGCCACAGGAGACACAGGACTCTACATGCATATACGCTGAGTGAAGAGGATCTGCTAATGCTCCCACTGAAGGAGTTGATCCTATTTGCGAACGTATTAAACTGCCAGGGACAGGGGAAGCACAATAGATCAACAATTGTCGCAGTGCAAAGGGCCAAACCCCCATTACATTACATACTTACTTACTTAGAGTTACTCTTTCCCTAAATGAACAATGTCGAGGAATAGGCTGCCATCATCAATGAATATATGTATGTGCTCTGAGGATATACAATTTTAGAAAACAATTCTCGGACTCTAGAGGCTAAAGTGTAGGTATAGCATTTTCAATCAGATATCTTTTAGACTTCTGCTGGGGACCTCTTGCTTATTTATGCTGGTGAAATATTATCCGCTGCGAGATCCAAGGATGAGTATATTGAATGACAGAATGCATAATTACCTCAGAACCCTATAATAAGTACTTTACGAAATGTGGTTTGATCTTGAACATTTTCAAGACAGACGATGGCTTAATGATTAAGTGATTTCGTGGTAGACTTTACCTAAATTCCAGAGGTAATTGTTCTCCATATAAGTATTAGAGGTGAGTCTGTAAGGTCTTGTGAATTCCACAATAAAAATGGTGAAGACAGCTTTTCTTATGCGCTGTTGTCTTTTGTACTAATTCTTTTCGCTTATAAACAGATTATTAGGCCTCTTATATGGAATATCTTCGCTCTAAATCAAAGGGAAATGCTTTCTTAATATTATCTGATCATAGGTTACTTGAATGGTTTGCTTCCTTGAGGAATGACTTAAAAAGGGAATGTTTTCAAAGAGCTCATAGTCTTCGGGCAGTGAGTACTCATGGGGTACCTCACACCAATGATTCTTTTGACATTATTGAGTAGACGTCTAATCAATCTATAGTGAAGCATGACTCCTGATATATCGAAGTATCATCTAAATTCTATCCCCAATATGCGTTGCAAGTTTAGTTTTCAAGTTATTTTAGGGTATTATTTAGTTAGTATGCAAGCGAAAATCTAAACGAATGTATTCCTTTTTAGTACTTCTTATTTAAATGTAAACTGATAGATAATAATATAATATAATGAGTCTGGTGGGCAAAGTTGTCATGTAACTTGTATATGCAATTTAGTCTAAGAAAATTATTTGTACGTCAAAGAAAGTTAAATTAACAATAGAAAATAGAAAAAAAACATTTTGTTTTGCACTCTATTATCGGTATTCTTTAATATAAAGTAGATTCCAATTACGAGTTTCTATGCGAATACTGCTTTTGAGGAACACTTTATGAATAATGCATCTATTTTTAATCCCCACCAAAAAAGGAGGAGTGCTGTAACCTTAACGTATGTGTTTGTTTATATTTTTGTAACATCACATCTCCCAAGCATATCTAGACCTATTTTGCTTTCTTTTCTTAAAATATTTTCGAAGAAAATCTGTTGAGCCGTTTGGGTGTTAGAATGACACGAACACAGATGTCGATGATTTTTTGGGAGAAAATTTTTTGCTGCCTGTTGTAGATTAAAATCAAAATTAGATGATTTCATTTTTTATAATTTTTTTTGTTGTAATTTATAATTTCTCTGCAAACGAAATATTTTGAATTTTTGTTCTGAATTTTATATCATTCAGATTTTAATATACAAGGAGATACTCGTATGTGGTTGCTGTATTATATGGAGCTTAATATAAATTAAGATTTTGTGCCATTTTTCAAAAATAATATCCTTTGATCAAAATATTTTCATTGCAAAAAGTGAATGAAAAAATAGGTGCCATATTAAAGTTTTCGATTTCAATCAGAATTCAAACAAAATTTTCCTAAAATACATTGAAACTTCATCGATATCGAATGCCGCAACATGTTCCCTGACTTTAATAACCCATTTTATCAATTCATAATCCTTCCCTGGATAACATATCCCTTATTGGCATGCAAAAATAGTAAATTTTAGTGTATCGATTGTATCCTGTATTGCAAATACAGGATAAATAATTAAAATAGGCACCAAATAATTTTTAGTGATAAATTTTTCATACACAATTTGTTGAATTTTTTTTAGTATAAACACAATACAGTTGTGCGTAAATATGGATAATTAGGGATAAAGATAAATTTACGATTCTAATGGCAAATAATTTGATGAACGCAAGTTTTTCCAAAACATGTGAAATGTGCAATTCCATTTCCGTTTTAGCACAATTTTTAATTGAAAATTACCAAAAATAATCATACTAAGATTGTATAAATTGTAGCAGAAGTGATACAGCAATATAATTGGATTTTAATTGGATTCTGCAATTGTATTTTCTTATAAAGGCTTTAATCAAATGGTTCTGATATTCCTTTTTCATGGGATTTTCGATCTAGACTTTTTTAGAGTATAAACAAGATTCTCATACAATAGATATAAGACCATAGTGGTCACCGGAGAAACAAGTAAACGAATGAATTGGCCAGGAATGAATCTCCTCTTATATCCGTCATAAGAAAAATTGACTAGAAGACTGGTACCTCCCATACAAATTATTATTTAATTCTCATTCAATAATAAGAGTCTTCAAAGTCAGTATTTTTCAGGTATTACTCCATTTGGAGCAACATTTCAAAGGTGTAGGAAGAGTAGCAACTTTTATACAAAGTACTACATACTTAATTCTATAGGTATGTATGTCTGGATAGTTATAATATTGACCGACTTTAAAAATATTCTGTAAAAAATAAAAAAAAGTATATAAATTAAACGTCATTGTGAGCGTTACCTACTGTGGTCTTTAAAGCCGATACCACAACAGTTTAGAAGTAATTCAGAATTTCATCCATCTTTCAACGGTTTCAGAGATCTCAGTAGATCACTTAAATACATGACATTTTTATTTTGTTCCTTTAATCGTCTAATTTCGAAGTCGGTTAGGTTAGGTTGGCAAAGAGTGTTGCGAGTACATTTGGATGCCATGATGCCCATTGTGACACAGTCGGTTAAATTTTTGTTAAAATATTGTATGTGAAAACATTTATAATTGTTTTTATATTTTAGTCCAAGCTGCTACAGTTTTGGTATTAAATACAATTCAATTTGCAATCGGTTCGGGGCAAAAATAAAGACGAAATTCTGTAAAAAATTATTAAGTGGGAAGAAGCTCTAGAAAGAGTTAAAAATGAATTCTGAAACTTATAAAATATTTAACATGAAAATTGCAATAAAAAAATTAAAAAATTAAGAGCTTTTAGAATCCAAAACAAATTAAAAAAATTAAAGGCATAAGACCAGCAAATAGCAGCCAAATCAGAGAAAACTTATAAAATTATAAAAATAGTTTATAATTCACAAGAATTGTTGAGAGGGACAACCATAGAATCCTAGTACTCATCTAGACTTAAAACATTAATTTTAATGGAATTTTAGTTTTTGAAAAATGTGTGTTGATTAGTTAAAAAATAAATTATATTAAACACTAATCAACTATCTTATAAGATTCCATGCTCTTTCCTAATAAAGTTTACGCTTAAAGATCATTAAATTTCTTGTTTAATTTACGAAAGTTTAAAAATTTGTATACTCTTTTAAGAAAAGGCCATACAGTTTTTTATTTTATTTAAATAATTCGAGTTCGCTGCAAAAACTTCAATGTCTCGGAATTAAGATTCATCAAGATATATGAATATAAAGATTACGTTGGATCATATCTTGATTGTAATAACATAATTTCGAATTAAATAAAAAGCTTAAAAAAGCGAAACTAGTCTATATATAAAAATTTTTTGGTCAGACATATGAATCAAGTAACTTTGACTACCATCTCGTGATTGTTAAAGTACACTTTATAAAAAGGATGGAAATTATGGAGACGATTGCAGTACTGATGCTGATGATTATGATGATTTTCTTAAACATTCTTATTACGTTTACATCTTCAAAAAAAAAAAAAAAAAAAAAAATGAACGAACCATCAGCCAACAACTCGTTTAAGCATTTTTTTGTTGGCAACAAAAGAAAGACCAAAAACTTAAGAAATTCCAGTACAAGTTTTTTTCTTGTTCTTGTTAAATTTAGTTTTCATTATATTCTTATTGTTGTTGCATGTCTTTTGTTTTTATTGCAATTTAGCTTTTAAATGTGTTGCCGGTTGCTGGTTAAATAGTGTGTTGGTTGGTTGGTTGCATGTTTCAATTGTTTGTATGGCTCGATTTTAGATGATGCAACTGGTTGTTGCTGCTGACGACGATGATGCTGCTGCCGTTGCATTGTTGTTGTTAATTTTATGTTTTTTGTATTTGTCGATTTTTATTTTTTGTTAATTTTGAAAATGTTCAGTTTTATGACGTTTTCAATTGTTTTTATACCGTTACGTGGCAATTGAGATTTTTATCCCAATTGCAATGAGGTGTAGAAATAAATTTATTTATTTTTGTTGCATTTATTTTTGTGGTTTCACTTAAAATTTTATATGGGCATTTTTGTAGACTTTTTATGATAATATCATACTTCATTTAAAGTTAAATAACACAAATTTGATAAACTATTATTGCCGGCCTTGTAGAAGTGAATAGAAAAAAATATTATTTTTAATTAAACATTGTTTTAAACAAAATTTAAAGTTTTCTAAATAAGGAGTTATTAAAATTAGAGCATAAAAATTAGTTGTTTGTGAACTTTATTTCAAAAAGTCAAATTTAACATTTGCAATAACATACACGAGGAGATAAAGGATTTGTTAAAAGAATTACATGACGGAGCGTTGAAATGTGGAGGCGAAATATTCTCCCCGTCTGTGTTTATAAATTGGGTTCTCCGGGTTAATCCTATAACTAGACTTCGATGGAAATTTTAATAAATTTTTTATAAAGCACTTAATTTTTTGTCGATATCGATTTCTCTATATCACTTGTCTGCAAATACTGACTTCATTCTATCCTTTAAGTAATACATATAGACTGGCCTTTATATGTAAATTTAACTTACTTTAACTTATGTAAATTTAACTTTTGGAGGAAAATTGCCCCTTCAAGGATCAACGATGGACTTTATTAAAGATATTAAAAAGAGCTTTTGCGTAAAACTTATCAAACTTATCGAGAGTTTGCAGAAGTTTTGCTAAGTTTGTTTTATAACGCTTTTGATAAATAATTACGAATTAGTCAAAAAATTCAATATAATTTCTAAATCTTACTTTTGCCTATTTTTGTAAAACATAAACGTTTTAGTCAATAAAATAAGAAAATACAATAATTAACACATTAATTCTCATGTACCAAACTATAAAAAACTATTATTTATTTTCAACCATAATTTCTAAAGGATTAAGAAGACGACAAAAGCCAAGATGAAATATTAAGGAGTTTCGTTGTGTTCCACAATCATACAAATACCAAAAATGAACATTTCAATTATACATGCCAACACACGTAAATCATAAAGAAAACAACTGCTTGAAAATAACATCATTATCGTTGTCATTATTGATCTTTTCTAGAAGCTGTTTCTTCAATTCCTTGAGAGGTTGATCCCTGCTCGAAAATAATATGTACCCGTAAGTATAAAACGGCATAAGTATTGAGTATATGTTTGTTACAATGTTCATACAAACATAAGTGTATATGAATGTGTGTATCTCTAATATGATTTAGTTCAAAAGCATATGACAATTGAAAATTATTTTTGGTTGTAATTGATCAGTTCGAGTACATTTTAGAGATGGATACCATCTTGTAAACAAGTATTTAATGAATATATTTCAAACTATTCCTCTCGCATAAATACAAACACATATAGAAACACACATACATATAAGTACACATTTGAAGATTTGTATTCGTTCTATTTTTACGTATTCAACATTAGCTCATTGACAATGTGTCAAGGGTGTGTATTGCTACAATTATAATGCCAGACGATAATACAACTGTCTCTGTTTAAATACGGAAATTGTAACATATGTCGCGTTAATATTTCGAAGACTCCATCCATCGATTCATTTGAATTCATTTTAGTTCAAAGAATCAAATGGGGTAACAAATGTTACCAGAAATTTTTTTCTTCAAATGATCAATTTCAATTTATTAGAAATATATGTTATTAATATGTTGATTCGATATTAATTTATCGAATAAAAACATTATCGGGAACAAACTTGTTATTGAACACTTTTCGTCTGATAGACAATTATAAACAATAATTAAACAATTATGCTATTGAACGTTTTATTTTCCTGTAATATTATAATAATAATTAATAATAATTTTTTTTTTAATATTTTCATTAGTGATGATCGAAATCTGTAATCGATTAACCGATAATAGATAATTCGAAAGTTATCCAGGTACCAGATTTTTTTGTAGTACAATTGGGTGGTTTTTTCCTATTTGTTTTACAGTGCAAATTTTGTTTAGTGTGAAAAAAGACTCGTGGCATGTGGCAATGCAAAAATGCTCAGTAAGGTTTGCCATTGCACCACCAATGGACTGACAAAGGAACAATGTTTGCAAAGCATTCAATTTTATTATATTATTTTATTTATTAAAGTTCGTGGTGTGTGAGAAATGTTTTTCGTAAATTATGTCCAATTTATGGTCGTCATAATATATCGACGGAACAGGCTATTCAAGCTTTTGTGACCAAATTTCGCACCAGGACATTAATCCACCAAGCCGCTAAATCGGGCAGCGTCAATGAATATCGCGTTGTCAATAATTGGACTTGTTTTATTCGACCGCCCGGAAGATTTTAAGTAAGGAACTCGGTACGAAACCGTAAAAATACAGCGGCTGCAAAAACTAAAGCCAGCTACGTGAATGGTCCTTAGGAAAGTTGTTCAAAGATCCATTTTGCTATGGAAAAATTGCGACGAAACTCATGTTTGGCTCAATAGGTACAACAACAAACAGAAATGCTGAATTTGATGTGAAGAGCAGCCCATGCACTCTGAAAGATGCACTGTTTAATGCGGTTTGTGGGTCGGCAGCATAATTGGACAATACTATTTCAAGACCGATAGAAATCACAACGTTGCAGTGAATGGAACATGGTACCGTTCAACGATTACCGATTTTTTTTTGTCGAGATTAAAAGAATTGGACTTGGTTGACACGTGCTTTTATAATGAGGCATTGCTACATGCCACACGATACTATAGAACCTATAGAGAGGTGAGTTTGGCCAAAAACCATGCGATTTGACTCCACTAGACTATTTTTTGTGGGGATACTTAAAGTCTGTTGTGTACAATGGCAAGCCATTGGTGATATAGTGGCCGCAATGCTGGATAAAGTATGTCGAAATTGGATGGACCACCCATGCCGTAGCCCAGGGAAACATTTACATAAAATAATTTCTAAAAAGTAAATGCCAGGCATTCATTTATCACCTCAAATAAGTAAATCACTTACTGTTATGAAAATTCTCTGGGTTTCTTCAATTTTCAAAACCCAAAAGGTTAAAAAATTCACCTTTTATATGCAAACATTAGCTTGCCCCTTACTTTTTGACAATCAACATCATCAGCTATTACCTTGAGTCAATATTTAAAAATATATACTTCAATAATAAGTATAAGAGTAACATGAATTAAAAATATTTTATAAGTTTGGTATTATGAATGAAATTTTCCAATTTTTTTTTTTGCTTAAAAAAGTATCCTAACTTAAAAAGTTAATAAGTTGTTATCACTCGTTAATGGATTGACATATAAAACTTATTATTACATTATGATCTACATCAAATGCGCCAATTATTATAATATTAAGTTAGTTTTGACTCGCCTTCTCGTAAGATAATCAGTCTAGTAAAAGTAAAAGTTTTCAGAAATGTTTGACTCACGCAAATAAGTTGCACCCTAGTAATTTTATTTATTTTTGTGATATTCTTCCGACGGGGTTTGTTTGAATTTGGAACGATTTTCCGTCATCCCACGTGAAATAAACCAAATTTGACGTGGGATGACGGAAAATCGTTCCAAATTCAAACTAGTAATTTTAATTTATTTAAAACCTATAATAAAACTTTTGATTTTATAAATTTCTTATTGGAGGTTCTTTATATTATTAATCATTTATGAATAAAGTTTTACTAAATTTTCTTTGTAAAAGTTTTATAAACCATTTATGTATAAGTTTTTATGAATATGGCTGTATATTATTTATAAAACAATCATGTTAAAATTTTAAAATAACTTTAAAAAATTACAATTCTGAAAAAAAAATCTAACAGAAAATAAGCCAAATCAGCAACATTGGCGAACGTATCATGAGAGAATACTAGATTCTTAAAACGCACGAGTGCAGCCCTCTTAAATAAATGTAAATCATGGAATATGTTTCCATTCTATATAAATCATGTGGTTGCAATAAATTACACAATAAGAATTTCACAAGAATTAGTTACATTCTAGAACGGTATGGTTGATTTTAGGCTCATATTGCTTCGTTTTTTCTTCTTACTATAAATATGTACGTGTATGTACATATATAACATGTATATATATACAGATGGGAGTATGCTATTTTTTATAAAAATACTAAAAAAAATATAATAACGTTTTGAAATAGTATTTAGGTATGACTTTGTACAAAATCAAGTTTCTAAACGTTCGTATAAAAACTATAATTGAAAACTACTGAAAACTAGATTAATTTTACATTTTTCGTTAATGATTTTGCAAAACTGGAATACAACTTGTCTATCTTTTCAAACTGATAAAAATCGTATTGATTTGAATATGTTTATTATGTATTACAAACTGAAATCTATGTATGTTCAAACAAATTGTTGAAACTTGTTGAATCGAAATTATATCAAATTAAATAAAAATAAATGCTGAATCAACATGTTAATAGATAAGAAATATGGTAACATAAACAACTGCGCAAAAAATTTTTGTCAAATATACAAATAAGTTAAAAAAGTAAATTAAAATTTTATGAACAAATCAATCTTATTGGGCTTGAAAAACTTTGTAATTAATCATAATTATTCAAAGAGCCGCACACGATTGCCATCGCTGGATTTTCTCTTTTTTGTTCGTATTCATCGATTTGGAATCTGTGATCTTTACGTTGATTTAAGTAAACTTTTTGTTTTGCAAATAGATTTATATTAAATTAGGATTATGGGCAACAAATTTTTATCACTCATTGATTTAAACAAATAAGTTTTTTAATAAAAAAGGAAGTATTTTTCACTTGTGTTTTATAAAATTTATAGAACTCATATTTTTATGCATAATATTTATTTATATTTTTGATTTAGTAAGAAATATACTATTGGATTTTTGGAAGCTATAAAAAAGTCATTCCATTTCTTCACTAAGTAAATATAATGGCTGCTCCATTAAACGCTTCACCTCCTTTTTCAAATGCTATTGGAATTATTCATTCACTTAAAAGAAGCCATAATGTACGAAATATAACATCATGCAAATGTCCGCGACGGATTCGTTGTAATGTCCCATTTTCCACAACTGTGACCGATGGCACGGCCTATGCTCGCTTTGAGTGCGGCTGTGGTTTATGGCTTATTCGAGTAGACCTGCAACTTAAGAAAATCCCATGAGAAAAAAATCTTTCGGGGTCAGATGGCACGTCCTCGATGAGCAGTTCGTATCATCTCCACGTAAGATGACCATGTCCATATCATCTAATTCAGGCCGAAAAATTACCTATAGCGCATTTAGCGACTAATGAAATGTCGGCATATAAAACAGCTAAAACTACAACAAACAAAAACTCTAAAACTCTAATTTTTTAAACAATTATTTGGGGAGAACATTCCAAAAGAATAAATTTTCAATATTAACTATTAAAAAAATCATAACTAATTATTTCATGTAGTTTATATATGGCCACATAAACCAATAAAATATTTTTCTGATACCACAAATCTATGACTATTTGAAGAAATATCATCTATGTATTCTAAAGGCATATAATTCCAAAAAAATACGTATTTGTCATGAAAAATTTTGCATTATAAATGTTTTGAGAAACCCATCAAACCTTAAAAAGTCTAGAAAAATAAAAAACTCAGGCGCAATTAACATTCAAGGTTGAAAATCCAATAACAAAAAATGACACAAAGATGCATGAAATTGAACCAATAAAATTCACAGCATCATCTTCCCGTCCAAGTGACAAAAAAAAAAATTCTTAAAAAATTAGACAAACCTGAATGAAGTAATTATGAAACTAAAACCGAGATAATTGTTATACTTCAGCAATAACTTTTCTAATACAATGCTGAACATGAAAAATGCTAAATGGTAAAATTACACTAAATACGAGTATATAGAAGAAATAGAACAATGTGCAACAAGGACATTTACTTGAATCCAGGCAATATTTACCAATAAAAGAATAAAAAATTAAAAGTTTTTTTTTGAAAACCAAAATAGTCCATAAATCATAAAAATGGATGTCATAAAAAAATATAGCGTTATCGCGCCTCACACATAGACGTACCTACATACATACATCCTTCAACGGCGGACGGACGGACGGAGGGACCATTATGTTTGTAGTTACGCAATAACTATGTGATATTTACTAGTATTACAATTTTATTTTCTTTATTTGAAGCACTTTTTACCTACAGAAATAAAACTGTCAACATGTAATTCTTGGTTTATATAAAAAATATGCTGAGAATATTTAAAGTTCACAATATGGGCCTTTTAGGGCTGTTGTTTCTTGTAAACTGAAGGATGATTTGTTTTGACTGGTTGGGTGTGTATCTAAGTTAACAAGGGGCTTGTTATCTGCTCATTATCTCGGGCACAATTTTTTTATTTTCTCTAAACATATTTTTTTTTTTTTTCAATGATCACAATAGCTAATCTTAGTTAAATTTCGTTACGCAATTTTTGCAGTACACTGAAAATAATTTTTTCAAAAGATATATGATCATGTCTGAACTAAAGAAAAATACGTCATAGTTTGTGTGCACATTTTAGAAACTTCAAAGCAATAGTGTCTTATAACATTAAACATGTTCTCTAGATTAAGCAGCAATTTCGCAAAATATTTAACCATGCCTCTAATCTAAATCAGCCTTAAGTGCAAATATTTAGAATTGTACTGGTTTGTATTTAGTTTGTGAGAGCTTTTATTAAAATATTGCGCTATAAAGTGAAATCTGCCTTTTAAAAATTTTCTGCTTGGTTATAGGAAATTTAAGGAAAAGTATTGATTAAAATTGAAGAAAACAATTTATAATTTTATAAATTATTTTCGTTTTCACAACTCAAAAATGTATATGAAAATCAATCAATTCTCTAGTGATATCTTTTTTTAATTTTCTAGTGAAAATAAGTGTCAAGTTTATTAAAACAACGCTTTACTATTAAAAATATTTTTTGTTGTTGTATATTTCAAACTTATTAAGCAATTAATAAGCTTGAAAATAGATTTTAAAAGTCAATAGATATGTTTTTCTTAAATGTTAGAAATTCGTTGTAGGAAATTAAGTTTTCAGATCCAATTTTATAGAGGTATTCCTAGTTCTAAGGATACTTATTTGAATTAAGGAATTTTTTAAACTATTTAGTAGGACTTTTACTATTCCAGTACAACCCCGATCAAGAAAATATTCCACTTTAAGTTGCCGCCTAAAAAATTTTCCATATTGTTACAGAAATGAAAAATTGTTTTTTAAAGAAAACAGCTATTAATTTTTCTTCTCGTACTCGTAAGTATAATATTGTCTTCAATGGGGTTAGGACCCTAAACGACTAAATAGAACTGCAGTAACTTGATAAAATTGCAGCACAAAAATATTTCATATAAGACGCAGTTGAAAATTTCTGATATTTTTAATTAAATACGGTGAAACCCCGTATATAAAAAAATTTGATTAGAAAATCGTTTCCTCAAATATAATTGATATAGATCTAGAGGAAGGCAATAATTTTTTATAAGTACAACTGCCCAAAGAAAATTTGTGATTTGGTTTCAGTAACTGACTAATTTTATTTTAAGTCGCTTTAAAAGAGATTGTATAGTGCTGCACGATTAGCAACCAGTGAATGTATTGAAAATATTTCCAATATTTAAAACTAAAAAAAGTCATCAATATATAAATTTCACAAAAAAATTTTATAAATTTTCAATTAATATTTTTCTCTATGTATCACATTTTAAATTTTCTCCCTCCAAGCGTTCTTCTTGTCATACTCTAACTGATTTACCTTTACCTCAATTATTACAGTGGTAAAGGTAATAAATCATAAAAATACATTTTATTACCTTGTTTTACAAAAAAAAAAAGAATAGAAAGAAAACACAGGCACCATAACAAATACACGAGTAAAGAAAACATTCCTACTATTGGACTCTTCCAGTATTTTTCATATTCATTTACATCCACTTTGCTAGTTACACGTGGGATTGAAATGAATTTAAGAAACGATTTTCAAATGTTTTCTAGTCTAGTCTTTTTTGCCCTAGACAACTTTCTAAACTGGATGAGATGAAAGAGAGGCTTGTATTTACAAAGGCCTGATGGCAAAACCGCCAATGAAGTGAAACATTTTCTCCTCTGCATGCGTCTATTCATTATGTTTTTCTGTTGCTCAATATTATGTTTTCGTATAATATGTACACGTTTTTATACCCCTAAACAGAAAAATAAATGAGATAAATATGATTTATGACAATATTTCATTAATTTTACAATTGTATTTGGTATTGGCATTCAAAAATTTATATTTTTTGGCGTTTGCCAAATTTTACTAGAACAATTATTGCATGATTTTAAGGTTGAATGAAATCTAAATAATTTTCACTGCAATAGAAGATCGCCATTACTATTTTTTTTGCTCGATATTAAACTTTTGTTTTTGTTCGAAAAATAATTTTTATAGCAAATTTTTACTTGCTTTAATTGGATATATAAATTAAAATTTTAATATTAAGGAAATAGCGCTCAGAGAAAAAGAGCAATGCTCAGACGATCAATTACAATTATAATGAAACTTTGGAAATTTTACTGTAGCAGATCGTCCATATAGTCTTAAATTTTATTACAAAATGAAAATGCATAAATAGTGATTCCAAAGTAGTGCAAAATGGAATAATCTTTTTCCATGATTTTAATATGTATATTAAAAGTATTCCCTACGTAAAATTTAAAAAAAAAAATCCACTTAAAACCCGGCCTATTGATTTTTCATTTAAATTTAAGGAAAAAGCTCATTTAATTTTTGATATTAATAAATTAATTGACTTTCATTTTGTTTCTTGTTCAAAAAACAAGCAAACGAGTAAAACATTAATAACTCTTTCTTTACTATAAATAATTTAAACGTCACGTGAATTAATCACAACATCCGTAAAAATAGCAGATTTTTCCTTTGATTCTGCTATTTTAAATACCAATTGATCAATCCCAAGTTCCGTTAAAACAAATGATGATTGAGTCAAAATAAGATTAAAACTTAGTAATTCTAACATAAACAACGGCACAAATTGAAAATCCATATTAATGGTACTTAGTTTTTTGAATAAAAGTTGGAATCAGTTAAAAATAAAATTGCTTAAAATTTTAAAGATTTATTTATTTAAAAATTACTGTACGGAATACTTCTTGCATAAACCGCAGTCGGTTATTGTAATAACACTGTAAGTGCATGTAATTATTAAATAGAAAGGAGCATAAGGTGGCTTTAGGACTACAACAAGTGCAACAATATCATTATTTGGTTTGTTCGTACGTCATTTTTTTTTTTTAATTCAAATTAATTCTAATTCTATTTGTTTTAGTTAATAAAATATTAGAAAAAATTATCATATGCACCGGTCTTTTAGATTTTCCAAACATTTTTGCACTTTTTTTATATTTATAAGCAATTTTTCCCAAGAAAAATTTTTTTTGACAGAGACATCCAATTATGCGGTAAAAAATAGCTCAACTATGTTATCAAAATTATGTGATGGTAGTTATGTACTTATATTTTTCTATATGAAAGCGGATATATGAAGCCATTTTATATGTCATAAACATCACAGACATTACAAAATTTTTGGTTTCCAATAAAACGACAATTGCCTTCAAAATGCTTGAGAATATCAAAACAAATCGTTAAAAACCCATAAAAAATCCAGTATTCCACCACAACAATCTATTAAATGTGTAATATGACTTTTATCTTTGTGCAAGACACCTTTCAATATTTTCCCTGCAATCAAAAATTTCAAGTGAAAACACTCCTCTCATAAAAACAAAAAATATAAAAATGAACATAAATATATACAAAAACAACAAAATTAATACAACTGTGGCATTAAAGACTGGTGTAGCAATAGCAGTGGATGTGGTGCTGCACTCAGTGTTATAAAATAGCACCTCATAAAAGTAATAAAATCTAAGAATAATGATGCCAACCATACATTTAACGAAGCAGACAATCAACCAAACAGTCAGTCATTTAACCAAACAAACGTGGAGAGTGAGAAAAGCAGTCATAATTATTGAATACGTCACGGAACTATAGACTACCTTAAGTACATAAAAACATTCAACAATAACAACAACAATACACACATGAATATATATTTAAAAAAATTTAATATCTTTTTTATGGGATGCCATCATATCAAATTGAATTAATGGCTGGCAATGGAATGTGATGTTTGATGTGACAACAACAACCACAAAAATGGTAGATCATAATAATCATTATAAAATGAAACACTCAAAATTAACTCAAAACGATTTTGTTTGCAACAAATACTAGAGCATGAAGATCCTTTTTAGAATGAAGGCAACCCCTCATGTTTGATGTTTGATTCACACACAGGACACACAAAATTATTTCAGTGATCAACTCTCAGTAAGGACATCGAACACCTTTACCTCTCTCTCCCTCACTCTCTCTCACTCTATTTGCTGGTTGTTCTGCTTTGAAAAAGATTATAGGAGTAACATAAAATTTAGATAATCGTATCTACTTATGTACATAATTAACCACGGCGCTAAGTCGTAAAAAGACCATAAAAATCTTGCGATTGTGTCTACTTGTGTAAAGATTGCTGCTGTTGGCATCTTCAGTTTGGCCACACCGCAAAATTATTTGTTTTCATTTCTATTCAATTTTTATTATTTATTTATTTATTTACTTGATCTGTTTTGATGATTTGATGCTTCCCTTTTCAATTTGCTTGACATTTAATTGCCATCATCATAGATTTTACGGCTCTATAATGGTCTGCTTAAATATCAATAAAAAAGTTGTTAAAATTATACGACTTTTTAAGAGTTTTTCTTCTTTGTTTATTTATTATTTTTTTGAGGTTGTTTTTATGGATTTTATACAATATGTGTATTGGATTTGGATTGACATCAAAAGAGTATAGAAAGGCGGAGAGAATGACTAGATGAATATGTTTAATATTATACACTATCTATTTAATTAATTGTTTGCTTTTTTTGTTGAATTTTATATATTTGATTACAAATATTTTTATTTTTAGTTTACGATTTTAGCAGCGAATATCCATCACTGGTTATAGTGAAGCAGACCAGAGTATTTGCTGAAAAATTGTTTCACAAAACTCCTCTGTCCTTAAAAAAAGTGCAAAACGATTTACATGTTACCTGCACTGTTACAAGGTGAAGCCTTTTTGTTCAACATACATTCGTACAAAGGCAGTTATTTAATTTAGCATAAATTATTTTTAGCATTTTTATTACAAAATATAAAATTTTACATGTCATTATGTAGTAGCAAGGAAATGTTAATATTAAACTTGTTATCTTCATCAAAAATTAGAATTTATAAAATATTTAATGTCCATATTTTAAGCTGCATTATTTTTGTAATTCTGTGGCTTTTTAAATATAAGATATTTTTCTACAAAAAACCGTTCCAAAAATAGTCTACCGTGCAGCATCTTTTCTTTTTAAATATGCGAAATAACACTCAGGCAATTAAGCCCATTGCTTAAGGTGTTACTTTTTTGTGAAAGGGATAGTGTAGAGAAGACAGTTGGTGAAATGAGACTGGAGAGCTGAATTATTTTTACAATTCTATGTACCGCAACTTATTAGTTTCTAATAACAGAGTGACAGCGCCTTTGGTGTTCAGTAGACGTATTAACTTTCTTAATCAGCATGTGTTGTAGCCATTTTATTAATTGTTTTACTTCGCAGACGATCCTGCTAATATTACACATGCAGGAGGACGCAGTGATACACATTTGCATAGAAGAGTATCAATCGCTACCAGTACAGTTCTCTTAAACTGTCCAACAACGATTAACACAATGCCACATTAACGTACATCAGAAAAATTTGCGATGTTGATGATGTGTCCTGAACAGCGAAAAAATCCAGGTTCTCAGTCATAAATTGCTTTGTAGTCAATTTTAATGATAATCTCTTCGTTTGACTCAAATCTCTTACAATATCCAGCTATTTCTTCAACTTAGGAAACAGGAATTAGTCTCAAGGGACTAAGTCCAGGTTATGCTGGATGGGGTAGAAATTCTTAACCTAATTGCACCCATCGTACAAATATCGCTTTCATATTCAAATACTCCTGTAAATTGTGGTGTACCCGCTCGGTTGAGATGGAACAATTTCATTCTCCAATATCATTCCACGGATTTTATCGACCGTTTGTGACATGACATCCCCTTTTAGTGTAGAGGCCCAAAATAAATGATCATGCTAATTTGTTTTCGGTGATGGTGTTTGAAGTGAAATTAATTTTTTTATTTTTTTATTTTCATTGAAATTAACGCGGTTGCCTGTCTGCTTTCAATGGCTGTTAAAAACTAACTATCAGAAGCATATTGTTCAAAATTAGACAGTAGTCTAGTAATAGACAACAGTGATGCACAAAAAGTTACTGCGCTGGATATATAAAAATTGACGGAATTATCAAACTGCCCTCGTATTCTATAAACTTTCCATACAAAAAGAAATGTGTAAAAGAAAATAAAACAAAGCTCTTTTACATACAAATGAAGTAGTTAACAGAGAGTTTAAAAAAATACGGTGATATCTACCTCTGAAATAAAGTTGAGTGCAAAGCATATACATGTTTTTGTGCATGATATTGAGAAAAGAACATGTTAATTTTTGTACTATTGCACTATTTTCTTTTAGAAAAGAACATACAATATGTAAAACACGGTTTATATACGGAAGTCACACATAAAATGCTTTCCTGCTGAAGAGCACTACTGTGTTTATTTGCGGTCTGCACTAAGAAAATTCTAAGCTACAACAGTTGCTGATTTATGAAATTTATAACAAAGCATTTAGTTTTAAATAACAAAAATCAAATCTCCGGTGAAAAACAAATCATATCAAACCTGAAATTCAAGCGGAACTGCATATCGGTTCTGATAACTCATTTAAAAAAATATTTATATTCCATTGTTGATACTTCGGTGTTAAAAGTAAAAAAAAAATTATCCATGTTATGGTGTTAAGACACATCTATTTAATGCAATTTTTGTCATAATTATTTCACACATTGTTAAGTTAAATTTTTATTGTATTTCTTATAAACTTGACACAATTTTGCTGAAAGACGAAAAAAATAATGCAAAAATTCTGGTTTTAGCCCATCTTTGCAGAAAAAATGAAGCAAAAATAAAAGCAAATTATGAAATTTATTTTACATAAATTCGAATTATTATTGACGACGAGTTGACTTTGAAATAAACGACGAAGAGGGGAACAAACAGCTGAATATAAAATAATCTGAAGTCACTCGTACAACGAATCAGGTTCCACTTGTATCTTGTATCTACTTATGAAAATTAGCAGTGTTTTTTTTAATTTTTTGTGGTTTATATACTTTTATATATATTATTATTTTTTAATTAAACTGTTGTTGTAACGTGTACACCTTTCTCACACAGTAACTCACTCCCTCCCGGTGGACATCCAGCCGCACAACTTGTTGTTTCCCATTTCAATTTGTGGTTAAACTTGGAAATGGCTGTTTAAGTGTAAGTGTACGTACGAGTATGTGTGGGGTATGGGTGTGCTTGCGTATGTTTTGGTTTGTCTGTATCGATTAGCCGACATTGTCAATAAAGTCAAATTTAACGATTATTTGTAGCGATAATCATTAAAAATCAGTGTAAAACGTTTGCCATTAAACTATTGTTTGTATTGATATTTTGTTCAATCGGCTTGTCATTTTTCTCATTATTATGAGTTTTTAATTCAATTGATCGTTTTATTCGATTTTCGTTTTGTTTTCGAAGCTTCACTGATACTCAATTATGGCAGATTGTGTCTTAAGGTGGCTGTGGTTGCTTGTATCTTGTTTTAGTTAATAATTTTCAAATTTTATGAGATTGAAGTGGATTTTGAAGTAGAATGTGCAGTTATTAATTAAGGCGGTGGTGTACAGGGTTATCAGTTATGGTGATTTTTTTGGTAAAATGTGGAGCCTTTCAAACTTGTTTGACGTACAAAATTTTGATTTCTCGACATGGAGATTTTCAAAATAGAGGGCCATTTTGTTGGCTGCTTTTTTGTACCATTTTGATGAGCAAAAACCTTGTCTTGCTTAATATCGATATGGAAAAGCAATAGTCTTTAAATTTTAATTTTTTTATATATTAAGTTTGGAATGCATGTATGTGAACAACATGTTAACAACATTATAAATTGTTACTTTAACCATTGAATTACCATTCTTTCGCATTAATTCGCAGGGCAATATTTGAATTAAAAAGAAAGTGTGATCTAGCGAGGCAACAATGACCACTGAAGTGTTGCAGTTGCAGTTGCATTAGGAAAGGAAGCAAAAGTTACACAGATTTAAACTTCACAACATGAACATTATCACATCCTATATGCCCTATTTCCCCGTAAAGAAGAACATTGATGAACTGGACCGCCAAAACAAAATAAATATCAGTTTCGGTTTCGCCCACAACTGATTACAAATCCCTGGCAAATAAGTCAGTTTTGCTCACCAATTGAAAATTAAAAAATTTGGAATAACTATATCATATCATATCAAACTGAGGCAAATACTATTATATAATAAGCAAGAAAATTTGTAACAATAATTTTTTTAATAATTTAATAACAAATTCTACGTGCCTTTAAGTAATTTAAAGATTTCTTCACCACTTTTTGATAACAAATCATTTTATTTCAAAGTTTAAAAGTTGAGAAACTTTATTAAAATGTGCCATTTTCACATCATCAGTTAATAAAGCAATTACCCGAATGACTTAATTAAGCGAAATTCGAAAGGAAAATGAAATGCTCGCATAAATAAAACATTTTGGTAAATGCAACCCAAATTGTGAAAACGAAGAGTTCGTTAATTTAATTCCTGTTTTGTGTTTTCTCATTTTAATTTTTTGTACAAGAAAATTTATTGATATTCTATGAAAGGTTTAATCGTATAATTATAGTTGTTGCATGCAACTGCACTTGAGAACGAACAAACTTCCATGGATAAAAGTATAGAGCTAGAGACGGGGCACAAACAAACAAACGGACATGAAAAGCAAATCAAATGAAAAGTTTCAAATTGTGTGCAAAAGTCTCGTTAAAATCAACGAACAAAATAAAATAGAAAAGTATCAACGAGGAAAAATAAAATAAAAGGTACAAAGTCGTTGTGGCACAAAAAAAATTAAAATTTTAAAGCGTTTGTTTGCACCCACCCACTTTTCACGTTTCCTCTGCCCCTAGTTCATCTTACTCGCTCCTACAATTTTTTTATTGTTGCTATTTTTGGCACCTTTCAACTTATTTGGTCTCATTGTGCATAATGTTTTTATTTAGAGAAGATTAATTTGGATAAATGAAAACACGGGCTTTCAGCGGTTAAATATACAGTGGGCTAGTAGAGGGAAAATTTGCAACTATAGTTTTTATTTGTTAATTTATGTATTTAATATATTTTGCACGATCAAAGAATTCCTATTCAAATGTGAACTGAACTAGAGCTTAGATTTTATTATCTTAGGTATAGGTAAGACTTAGCGCAAATTTGATATTAAAACAAATTTTAAGGGTCGAGTTATGCAGAGGATGAAAACGACAAGCAGGCGGGTGAAGACATAGATATACAACATAGAGAAAGAGAGAAACAGAAATGATAGCTATGTAGGTCGAAAATAGGGTACAAAGACCGATGTAAGTATACCAGAAGTTGTCAACTGAATGACGTAAACAAATCCAGCGCAATGACGTAAAGAAATCCAGCGGTGTTCCTGATAAACGATCTTATATTTCAGATAGGCTGCTGAAGCGAGAATTACCCAAATTTCAGAAGCAGTAGAAATGGTAGACCGTCGCCGAACTTGCAATGTCCGGTGACTGTTGACACGAAGTTCCTTATCTGACAACCTGCAGTTTTTATAATAAATGCTGAAAAAAAAATTTTCTAATATTAACTGCATATAGGCCGGATGTATGTCCACACATCAAATGAGAGTTTTAAATATATAACTCTGAAAATGCAACTAAAATTAAGTTTTTTTATATTAAGGAGAAAGGATCTTCCTTGTACCGAATGAAGTCAAATTTAATAAAAAGCTTAACATCGTAATTTAATAAGTAGTTAAAATTGTCTCTGTATTCCCACAATAATTATTGTTTTTGTTATTAAGGACGTATGGAAGGTATATACGCTCTTGCGCCTAATGCAACGAAACTTACAATAAGCCTACAAGACATAATTTTGTAAGCTATTACCAATATTGCTGTATTAATATCACAAAAGTTACTAGATTTAAATTTTTGAAATTACGGATATGTTATGAAAAGTAAGCATGTCTGTACTCTGAATAAAGAAAAACTGCCCTCAGGACATTAAAACTGCTATTTTGCGAGAACTAGTACATTTTGAATGTGTTCTGATTTTAAATGCAAAAAAATTAAATTTCTGAGTTTAAGAATGTATGTGAAGGTAATAAATCCACGAAAGATAATTTTAAAATTTTTTTGGCAATTTTCGCTACATTCAGATCATAAATGTATAGGGGAACCAGGAATATCCCTCAACAGAATAAAATAAAATTAAGACTACCAAAAAGTAGAACTTTGGAATTATCTTGACAGCATTTGCTGAATTATCGTTACAAGTGTGACTTCTTATATCGATTATTCAAAATTAAGGATATATTGGAAATGAGCATATCTTTGTACTAAATGAAGCCAAATTTACCGCTGAGCTTAAAAACGCAGTGTTGGTCATCTACTGACGGGTTTTTTTTTATTTTTTGTGGGGATGCTTAAAGTCTATCGTGTACAATGACAAGTCAGCTGCAACTTGAGTCAACTTGAGCTCTGGAAGGCAATATTTCAGCTGCTATTGGTGTGATATCGGCCGAAATGCTGGAAAAAGTAATCCAAAATTGGACCACTTACGGTGTAGCCGCAGGCAACATCTACATAAAATAATCCCTACAAAGTAAATACGGTGAAATAATCAAATTTTTTATAATATATAAAATTTAATTTCTCCATAGTAACTCCTTGAATTTGAATATACTCTATACGGGAACAAAACAGTCAGAAGGATGATGTTTCGGTTGCAATTGTTAGAGTTTTAAGTATTAAAGATTGATTTAATATAATTATTAAGAGCGATATTCAAGTGAAGAAACTAATAGAAAAATACAAATCCTATCGAAAAGTGCCTACAGTTTATAGACTGTAGGCCCTTTTTCCAAAATGCTCCACAGTGCACCTATCAAACTATTATTGAAGATGCCTATTAAAGGTAACCAAAAAAAGTTACAAGCCACAACCAAAAGAACTTCATTAAATTATAATTTCATTTTATAAAGAAGCCAGAAACAGCCAATGAAATCAAATGATCCTTTTGTTGCATTTCAAAAAACACTTCTCAGTTTGTGGAAAAGAATGGCAACAAAAGTCAAACAAAAATAAGATTAACAATCGTGCATAGAAATATAAAGGCACGATTTATACTATTCATCTTCGAACAGCAAAAGGCCATAATTGTTAAATCCGCTGTTATGCTTTGCCGTGAGCCAGCTTAGTTGCAAGTGATTCTTATATATGATGTGCCATTGACGGAGCGTGTAAATGATTGACTTTAGGTATACCCCGCCTATTAGCCGATCCAGTTTCAATATATGAATGTCATACTTAAAATGTCTTTAAGGCTTGTATGTATTCAACATTTACTTCACACAGATTCATTATCGTTGGAAAAATAATGAAGTGAGCATTTTGACTTTTGAGGGTTATCGCCAGATTAAATTTTAGTATTTTATGATATGAAACGAAAGAAATAGCAAATCAACCAAACAGACTCACTAAAATTTAAATCCAACTGACTAAACAATAGAAAAACACGAATATGTATGAGATAGTGTTTGTCTCTCTGTGTGTGTGTGTTGCAAGTTCACAAGTAGCACCCACAAAAGACATGCAAATATTGTTGCAAGTAACCAGAACCCTGCATTGCACAGCAATGGAAGCGTGAACGTATGTGTGTGTGTGTTTTCCATTCAACGAATATTGTTTGTTTGATGAATTGTGGTTGAATGGCTTAAACGTGATTATGGCCGTTTAAATAATGGGCGTAATTACTTTATTTCTTTTACTAGTTTCAGTTAAGATTATTTTTAGCTAAAGTTTTCCTTGGATTACGGTGGATTTAGGTGGCTTTGGTTACTTATACACGTTTATTATACACTCAGGTAGTATTTATAGGAATATAAAGTCATTTAGTTTTAATACCATATTTACTTGTTGAGTTTTAAGATCAAGGATATACTTTGAATTAGTTAAGGTCTTGGTATTACTTTGTTGTTTATAAATAGACTTTGCAACTCATTCAAAAATTATTAATGGAGTGAAAAAATAAGTAGCTTGGGCGGATTCTGGAAGCAGAGTTTTTATACATTTTATTATTGCAGTTGATGAATTTCTAGGTTCAATTAATTAAAGAAATATGACAGAAATTGAAAAACTATCATGTTAATAAGGCCTCCCGAAATTGAAATTAAACTGAATTTTTTATCCAATAGTAAGATATATGTACTTAAATATGAAAACTTACTGCATTAATCGTTACAATTTGTTTTTGAAAGACTCACCTGAAATTAAAAAGAGAAAAAAATAATAATTAATTGCATTTATTAACAAAATTGGTAGTATAATAATTGATAAATTTTTTAACTATTTGTTAACTATTTGTTAACTTTTATTTTCAAACCATTTTAAAAGTTTCATTGCTCTTCAATTTTTGACACTCTACCACATTTAAATAGAATGGATGTCGGTAATAAAATTGTTCAGAGCCGGGCAATTAAATTCGTTATAAGCGCAACTCTATACAGGTTTCTTCCAAGTTCCCTGAGAAACCATCAAGTACATACATATTTAAATTCTACTCCATTCAAGATTTCACATGGTATGTCGCAAAGTATGCCGGGCCGCATTGAGCATTTTAGTGTTGTATCCGTAGGAAAATTTTCTATGGTCACTCGCACTCCACGCCCTATACCATATTTCTATAAAACAGTCCAATATTCGCTATGTGGACTTAAGATCTACCCATTGTTTTTGACAATTGATCTTCATTTCGGTGATTTTTGGAACCAAAAATTATTTTTTTTTTTGGCGATTTGCCGATTTTTGCCAAAAATTTTACGCTTTTTAAATCTTGAAAGTAAAACAATATTTTTATTTTTCTATACTCTTAACCGGAAAAATTGTTAGACTACGTTGTCCAATTTTGCTAATATGCAGTCATGAACTATATATAAAGAACTATTTTCAAAGAAATATTTATTGCTCTACGACATGCGTTCGGGCCTTCGCGGTTACAATCTTTATTCTGTGAGTGGTCCATTGACTGACACCATAGAGTAGGGTTGAGATAAGTCTGGTATAAAGTAAATAAAGGAAGAGGACTTGATCCTGCTCTAGGTTCTCTTAATGTTAAATGGACAATTCTCAAGTCATATATTGTCACTTTTAAAAAAATACATGATATATATACGTTATTAGAATTATAAATAATGGAACCTAAATATTTCAAACTTCAGGTATACAAATTTATTTACGTGGTGAAATTCAAAGAAAATTGCGTAATAATCTTTTATTTAAAATCGAATTTGTCGAAGACTAGAATATTTTATCGAACAGATCGATAAGTTGAAGAAAAAAATTCTTAAACTCTGAAGAAATTTATGCACGAATTTACAACAAAAACAATATTTTCTTCAGACATTATAAAGAATTAAGGCACCTTATTAAGACAATCTTGGAAAAAATATAATATAAAATTAGTTTTACCAAATTCTCTAAAAATTATAGAGTATTTTATCAAATTAATTTAAAAATACAAATTTTCAAATCTAGTCTTTTTAAGCAAATTTGTACAAAATAATTTATTCAACAATTTAAAAATTATAATAAAGGGTGATTTTTTAGCAATTTTCTTCTTGGCAACACTTTTTTGGCAGCTCAGCCTTTGTAGTGTAACATTTCACTGTTAAACATGTTCAGTTTGGTCCATAATTTAACCTTGAATCGGCCTACAAACGAACAACGCTTGCAGATTATTGAATTTTATTATCAAAATTCATTCTCGGTTAAGAAAGTGCATCGTCCACTTTTTTATCGGAAAAATGTGTTCAGCGACAAAGTTCATTTCTGGTTGAATGGATACGTGAACAAGCAAATATGGCGTATTGAGTGTAAGGAGCATCCTGAGCATTGCATTCCGAAAAATGCACTGTGGTGTGGATTATGGACATGGGTCATCATTGGACCGTACTTTGTCAAAGACGACGAAGGCAGGAATGTTACTATGAATGACGAGCGCTACCGTGTGATGAATAATTTTTTTTTTAATGTTGCCAAAAAATAGAAAAATTAGACTAGGCTGGCATGCCCTATCAACGAGTCGGTGCAACATGTCACACAGCACTCGAAACAATGGCCCAAATGAGAGACGAGTTCGGTGCAGCGTTTATTTCACGTTTGGGACCGGTTAATTTGGCGTCTAGATCGTGTGATTTAACGCCTTTAGATTATTTTCTGGGGGGCTATGTTAAGGCCCGCAACGGTTGTTGCACTGGAAACCAATATTGAAAAAATTATTCGTGAGAACCCGGCGTATGAACCATTTGAGGCATAGCCGCGGTCAACATTTACATGAAATCATCTTTCAACATTGAATTGAATAAATCGTTCTATCGACTCAAATAAAGATTTTATACATTTCTCTAAATTGTATGTGTTTTGTTTTTAATCAAATTAATTTAAAATGATTTGAATACTTCGAAGCTCAACTACCAAAAAAAAGCGAAGAGCACAAAATTTTACTTTTATTGACTGTCTCTGTTATACTGTAAAGATGATTTTGAAAAAAAATTCTAGTTCCACTATTCACGGTTACAAAATTATCAGATTTATTTTTGTGATCGCTAAATATCGATTGCGCTGAAGAAGTGAAAATCTAAAATTCAGCTATAGAAGCCATTATGGCGATAAGGCACTATGTATTGTAATCTTTCTCACTTGAATGTTGGGGTAAACATTTTAGGTTTACATATTTGGATTTTGACATAGTAAATGAAAGCTACAGGAACGCGCCCAGTTTTCGAATGTTTAGGAATAGGTTAAGTTCAATAGGCAGCTTACGCTCATATGGCTCCACAATTGGGTGATACCCGAAATAGATAGAGAATGGAAAATTGGAAACAGAAAGTAAAATAAACAGAATGCAGAAATCAGCCAAAGTCTACAGTAGTAATCGAATCTTCGATCCTTTGCCTACTGGACTAGTACACTAGACACATTTTTGCGATTGATTTAATTAATAAAATCATAAAGCAAATTTAAGAATTTTTTTCGCATTAATATCCTTTACACAAACACTCCTTAAATTTATATATTTCTTATATCTTTGCAGATTTCATCTAATAACAAATTCGAGCAGCAGCATGAATCTCATTAAATGCCTACTATTTAATTACCACACCTACTGTTTAATTAGTCATTGCTATTATCTCCATCTTGTTGCCACAAAAGCAATATTAGCAGCAACAACTACAAAACAAACAAACTAATAAATAAATGAAAATGAAACCTAAAAATATGTACTCATATATTTAATAGCAAAAATAGCAACAACTAAAGTATTGTAAAAAGTGTTTATTGCCATTAAGAGTGTGTGAAGTAGCAGTTGGTATGCAAAAGTATCTTTGGCTCTATTGTTTTAATTTATATTTGTTATTGTTGCTACTGAATACAATAGCAAATGTTATTGCTAGCAGACTTAAGATTATTTTTCTTTTACTATTGGGGTTCAACTAAGAATATGTACGTTGATGTAGATGTGACCAGTAATGCATATTATATAGTAAATCTAGCATACTTTTTAAATTGTTTAGCAATATATGAAGATTGTTTTAAATTTTTGAGTATACTTTAGTTGAACTGTATTGAACATATTTTTGAAATCGAGTTCAAATCTCATCACACTTGGACTTTCATTCATTGCATTCTACTCTACTAACCAAATGAACATAATTTTTCTCGATATGGGCTCGAGTTCAAATCTCATCAGACTCCATCAGAGATTGATGTTATATTTCTCAATTTTGAAGCAATTTAATTTTGAAGGGGACGATATAAGAAAAATTAAAGAACAATATTTAAATATAAAGCATAAATAAATATAAACTTAATTTATTTTTTAAGCTTAAGGTCTTTTAATTTTAATTTATATTTTTATCGATATTTCGGTACCCATCGAGTAACATCTTCAGGATCGATAAAAATTTAAATAAAAATTAAAAAAACTTAAGCTTAAAAAATAAATAGAACGTATATATAAATAAATATAATACGATATGATATGATATAATACGATATGTTTATTACAGAGAATAATGAACATAATGGCGGATGTAATCAGTTTCAAGAAATGTTGAATTTCGTTTTAAACTGCTTTTTCTCCGACGGTCAACTGCAGACGTTGAACGTATGTTTAGCCAATCCAATCTAGTCGAAACGAATATACGAGACCGTTTCTAGCTGTTTTGGGCTTCTAGGCAATTGATTACTATCAACAAAATAAAATATAGTTTCAGGTCCAGCTTGTAATTTCGTGTTTAAATAAGATTTATTTTTAAGATTTATCTAAATATGAATTTCAATTTTTCAGTAAAACTCTGAATGACACTTCAACAAGATTTAAGTGTCCGTTGAACTTAATTTAAACATATTGGCCGTATGATTATGAGTTTTTTTTTTATTGTCAAGCAAAAAATTTTGCAGCAATCGAAAAATTGTCTTACATTTCACATAAAATAACTTAAATATATAATTTAATGATAATGGAGAAAAAATAAAATAATAAAAATGTTTTGCCTTTCAAGCTTTTAGGCCATTAAAAATATTTATTTTATAAATTTTATTCTGTGCCTAAGAATATTACAATTATCTTCAATTATAAAACAGCTACTTTTGGAAAATTATATAGGTTTTCTTTACATTCTTTGTAATAGCCCTTACAATATGCTTTAGGCCAATTAAACACGTGTTTGAATATATAATTTTGTTTATATACACGTATTTTAGCATATTTTTCGACGAAATCTATTACATATATGCCAGCACAGGATATGACCTAAACGTTTTAGAATTACGATCGCCTTACTATCAAAAACTATAACAGATATTCATAATGTAGAAAAGTCCATATGTGTTGAGTTATTTTAATCAAATCGAAAAAAAGATTTGGTGTTGTTTTTAATTTATTATATAAACGCTGTGTGCAACTGAAACACAGGATCTAAATTTATAACTCAGCTTCGCTGCATCTATAAACTTTTGCATAAATCGGTAATGTACTTAGTGATATGCAACACCACTTTACAAAAAATTATAATAATCCTTATAATCCTCTTGTCGCTTATGTGTACGATCTCTCAATTTTAGTCAATATCAATCTTGTGTACAGACCAGTATATTTATAATTCTGATATAAAGGACTTCAATTAACAAGTTAATTCTAATTGAAATAATATCGCCATTTTTTTTCTTTTTGGTTTGTGGACAAATTGAGGAATTTTTATTAAATTACCGCAGGCACTACAATTAACATGTTTTCATAAATTTGTGTGACCAACAAAGAAGCATCAGCCATTTTTTGGCTCAGATCTGTATCTACATTGGATCTTAGATTTATATAAGTAGTTTTATGTAGTGACCAGCCCAGTTATATAAATTTTTATTTTTTTGTTATTATTTCCATTTAATAAAGCATTAGCCAAACATATTTTATTTAAGTTCTCGCATAACAAATAATGCTGTCTCATACGAAACAAAACAAGCAAACAAAAACACATCAAAGGGTTTTCCAACCAAAAAAACGAAAAAACCATCAATGAAAGATCAAAAATATAAAAAAATATATATACAAAGATCTCTTCGATTTTCTAAATAAACAAAAAGATCAGTTCTCCAAAGTTTTTTTCCTGGTGTTTGACTGGAAACGTTTATTTACAATAAAATTAGTCTAGGTCTGGGGGAAATATTGGCGCTACAATTATAATGATGATGTTTATTTTTTCTCCTATTAAACGGTTTTCCATTTGTTTGAGTTACACTAATAAAATTAAATCATTGTGAAAAGCTCATGGGATTTTTATTTTATTTATTTTTTTTTATTAAATTTCTTGTAAATTGAAATTGCTTACCGAGGGAAGTACGAATCATAGGAAGCTTTGAAAAAAACTTATTTGTTTGTAATTTTAGTTTCCAATATTTTGCTTAGGAAACAACAGTATTAAGATATTTTGAAGGGCGCTTCATTTCACACTTGCTGAGATTTATAAGTGGCATTGCGGCAAGACACATATAAAACTTTTGACTTACCGACAAGAGTGTTGAGGTTTTTATGGTTTTCTGCTGTAGGAAAAGTAATAAATTTAATGATCTTACAGATATATGTTCAAATAATCTATCATCAATTTCTTTGAAGATATTGAAATCGTAAATTGGTTCTATCCAAATCATAGCGAAATAAACAGTGAAAGAAAATTGTGATATAAAAATCAATTGCATACTCAGTAAGAAAATAGAGCTTACAAAGAAGTCCTGAAAATACTGAGATTATAATCCGGAAGCAAGATATTCCCATTTTTGGATCCTGTTCACTGGATTTGAAGTCATGTTCAAGATTTAATGAAAAAAAGTATTTCGAATGATATTTATCCCAAAGTATGTTTTACGTTGTAACGTATATTAAAATATTTCAATTCGTATTTGAATAATGATTTATTTGAAAATTTTGATATTTTCCGTCTAGGAAATGAAAATTATATAGAGGAAATTCAAGCAAATATTACTATCAAGCCGAAAATTTAGACCATTATATTCAATAAGTATAGCAAAGATTGGTTTTTTATATGAAAATAGTGTAAAACTGTCAAAAAATAAAGCCAATATCCAGATTTAAAATGTTCAAATAAAAAGTACTTTACAGAATAATTGCATAAAATAAAAGTTTTACGCAGCTGAGTGAAAGTGCAGCTAACATTTATAATTTTTTTAAATAAAATTCCAAAACTTTTCGGCATATACATCAATTAAAAAGGTATATAAGATAATCGCAAAAGGAAGAAATTGTACGAGCATTTAAGGAATAGAAAGAAATAAGGGTTGAGTTTTTTTCAGTTGACTCAAAGACGTTTTAAACAAAAACCAGCTAAAAGAAATCTACTAATTAAATATACAAATTTAATTTTTATACGAATTTAATTGATTAATTAAATTCGCACAAAATATATACAGGGGACTATATTTTTCCAACCACTTGAGTTTTTTTTCAAGATAAGCATTTTAATGAGTATGAGACTATGGAGGGAACATATAATGTTGCGACATTAAATCACGATGGTCTTACTAGTTGCTGAACTTTTAGCAATCAGCATACCACTTCATAAACACAGAAGGTATTTTTTGAATATGGCTGCATAGACCATGGCCAATCCTCTTGTAAGCTGCTGTAACCATTTCACCTTCACCATCACATAAGCCCGCTGGTAGCATGACTGCCAGCATCTGTACTGTGTAACAATAGTTCCTAGAAATCTGTAGCTGTCCGTACAAAAAAAGACCATCACAGCGGCGTTGTTATGATTGTCTGAGGGTATAACTACTGTCTACTAAAATTGTAATGTAGCCACGGTATTAAAATGATAACGCCGGTTAACCCTCCTCCTCCTCTGGTTTTCAACGTTGCCACAGTTCAGTAAATTTCAATGTACAATATCGTAACGATGTTAAAATGACAGAAAAACTATCGCCTTCCACCTCTTGTTATTAGGAAATAAGATATATAGAAATAATAATAATAAATTAAACCGTATATAGAACTTGATTGCAATATTTTTAATAAATTTTAATTTATGAATGTTCATAATTTGCCAAAATTATTTATTTATTTTTCATTGGAGGAAAAATGCATCATAAAAACAAAATTGTACCATAAGGAATAACAAATTAAAGCTCTCCTTTTTAAACCTGCCCCGAAATAGAATCGAAGCAGCAACCTTCTGTTTAGTAGTTAACCACTCTATAACCACTTGGCTATCGGAGCATTCTACATAAGAAATTAAATTATTTATTTATGGCATTTTGAGAAAAAGTCAAAATTTTGTATTTTCGTAGACTTAGAGGTAGAGGATTACTCAGAATGCGATATTGAGAAATTAGTTATATTTTTGTATTTACATTACTAGGGTGGTATTAAATTTTGGTAAGAAACGTAATTTTCTATTTATGGTGTAGTGGTGGCATATAGTTTTTTGAATTTAGTAGCAATTTCTGCCTGGATGATGATAGACAGTGCTTAAGAAAATCGACAAAATTAGAGGGGTTGTCGTAAAGAGGTGGAAATCTAGTACTACGCATTTCAACTACGAACATTTTATATACGCGTAAGATCTGATAATTCTCAAATAAAAAAATTCTAATATTCAGATTCTTGTTGTAATAATTATTAACATTTTTATTTTCTATTTTGTATGTTTAATTTAGATGAACATTCTAGGTCATCAAAATTTAAAAAAAAGTCTATTTTATTTCAGTTTCTTCATCGTACTTTGATAAGTTCTAGCTTATCCAGGATCATTGTTATTTGGTACGTCAAGCAGAAAGTACTTGAAGAAGGACCTTTTGTAGGAGTGAAATAAAATCAGCGCAGACTATATAGTAGAAAAAATGGCTTTATCTACTCAGCAGCAACTAAGAATATGTAAGTAGTGCTTCAGAAAGGCTGTTCAACAAATTATTAATAATATACTCATATTTAATTCCCATTTAATGTGTATTTTTTAAGTGGATAATTTATTTGTGACATGATTTTGTTCTCTTATTTTGCAGAACATTAACTTTTGTGTGTAATATATGGGTGCGTTATTAAATTTGTTGATTTATTGATTATAAACAGACAATAGACAATCCAATTAAATTCTTTCTTTGGAATTTAGTTTGGAGTTTTGAGACTTTTGCGTATCAAAGTTCTTGGCCACAAGTGGGGCCAATTTCAAGCGTGAGCCACTGTACATATTTACAAATATAAAACTTTTGTTAAATTTGTGATTGGAATAAGATTTCAGCTATTTTTGTTTCATTCGCTACATGAGCATACCAAATAGTTTATATTAAAAAAAAATTGTGCATTTATGATAAAAATGCAACAAAAAATTGGTAAATTCATAATTTTCGTATATCTATATTAAAGTTCAAAAAGACAGAACGCTTTTCAAACATGCTGACCTGGCATAAACATCAACGCAGTGCATTTCTTGAAAAACTAATTCGGAAAATATCCTCTTAAACAGTTAACAAAGGTGTTATGTCGGTTTAATGTGAAACTTATATTTATTCATTATTCTCAAAACCATATATTTCTTTAATTTTACCTTCAGGACAAAGATGAGGTCCGGGAAAAATCTTGCGGTGCATTGATTTTACGATGGCATCACATGGGGACTGATCAGAAGCGAAATAGTTATAAACTTTTTTAATTCATAAATAAAATTAGTTGATTACTGCAGTTTGATAAAATAAATAACAATTATACAACTCTTAATTTCAATTAAGAATGAAAAAAAGGAAAACCACTTATATTAACATCAGATATTTAAAATTTTTTTTTATCGTATTTATTAATTTTCCTTTTCTTTAAAATGAATTAAACATTAGTTTGCCATTTAAAACAACATACACCCAAACATGCTTCTAATGATAATTTTATGCAGCATAAAATGTTTAGAATTGTTCATAAGAAAACCAATTAAACGACTACTGTAAATGACAAATAAATCGTGAGTTGGTCGTTTATTAGGAAAAAAAATTAAAATAAACGCTGCACAAACGGCAAGAACAGCAAAATGGACAAATATGTATTTAAGTCTTAAACGATAAGCGATAGTACCGAATGTCGCCATAATTGCAGTCAGTTGTATGAATGTGCGAATGTTTGCCTGATTATTTTGACGAATTGATGAATAACTTGACGTAGCACGGACTGTCAAGAAACGTGCAACATTTGGGTGTACATTAGTTAAAATACAACAATATTTGCAACGAAAGACGGACATATTTAAATGACATACAAAGTCATACTCACATACGTATGCAACTTTTGATACATACACACTTACTAGCGAATGGTAAGTTGAAGTTTAGTTGCAAGAATAGAATAATCATTGTTTTTCATGCAATGTCCGTCCATCTATCTATCTGTCAATAGTTTAAGCTCTCCTAATGGGGGTTTACAGTTTGTGCCACCAACGGCGACACGATTCGTCAGCAAATCTAATGCTTTTCACAGGCACACACACACACTGTCTGCACATATACATTTATATCCAAGTTGGAAATGTACATTTTAAATTATATTGCTTTCAAAATATATTCACACAAACAAGCCTATTCCAAAAAAGGGGTCTCTTTTGTTTCGTCTGATTGTGGGACAAGTCAAGTCAACCAAACAAAGAGTGAGAACAGAGTGAACCAAATAGTCAGACCTTCAAAGTTTAAAAACATTAATGGCGCTTTTTTTTGTTCTCACAGAATGAAACGTTTTTATAAAAAAAAATTTATTAACAATTTGAAAACTTTAGCTCCCTTACAACATCGCCATAACATTGTTAACAAAAACATATTATTATTAGGGATTTCATATAATTTTTGAAATTTTTAAAAATCGTGTTCTATTTTTTTTCTTATATTGTAGAAAATGATTTAAAAATTGTTATTAAACAGAAAATTTTAGTTTTAATGGAAACATATTTTTTGTATCATTTAAAAATATATATAATTTTGCAATATGCATTGCACGAGTAGGTATTATTCAGAATGACTTATGCAGCGAGATTATTCCTTATACGAACTGTTCGATCATAAGAAGGAATGCTGTCTGTAATGCGTAGTCCGATTCACTAGAAAATCGACCACAAACGCAAGCGCCCTGAATGAAAAAAATATTGTTGCAAAAACGAGCGAGTTTCATTAGAGCAAACTCCATTGTTGTAACGAAAAAACAAAAATTATAAGAAGAACAAATAAGTGAAGTTTCTCTTGCAGCTTCTTAAAAAACTGAGGCACTTTAACGCCTTTTTAGAGATATGAAAAATGTGCTCACTCAATCGAATAAACCACTGGCTTACTGAGCCAAGAAAATTAAGAACTTTTCATTCGTCAATATCTATATGGACCAGCATGTCCCCAATATGAATTTAAAATGCTCCGATCATCTGCAAAACAGTAGAAATGATTGTAAGTTTGACTTAGAAAGTCATTAAAAATAAAACAAAGGTTATAGTAGAAAACAACAAAAGGGATATTATATACTTTCAATGAAATTCTTTCATCTTGTATGTTAAACTTTCCAATATACTTCCGCTTCGTTCTTCTGAACGTCAAATCATCAGTACATCTTCAGCCGTTATATCCAAAAGTTGGCTAATAATACTTGTAAAGAAATAACACAACAATTTATATTAAACATAAATTATTTTATTTTTCACAACCTTCATACAGTCGAATGATTGGTAAAGGAATGTACAAGCGCGTAAACGTGTTGTTTGCCCCCGTATAAAGAGAAAGATGGGGCTTATATACTATATATATACTAATAAAAGACGACTGTTTTGGAATTATTGAGAAAAATTGGTGCAAGGACATTCATACCTGTACATATTTTTTATTTTAAAAGCTCAAATTTTGCTAAACTCTCATAAATGAAACTTGTTGATTTCAGTTATGTGAAGAACTTGATATCGTTCGGTGGAAGGATCTGTTTGCTTTCCCTGCGTCCTTATTATCAGTTATTACATTTTTCGCACACCACAGGAAAAATCGACACGCAATTCTAGAATTGCTTTTCTAACCTCTGCATAAAATTTTCTTTTATTCAATGCAAGGATATACCTACCACCCATATATCCTTAATTGAGGAAATAAATTTTATCCACATTTCTGATGAAGATGCATAACAAATTAATAAATATTTCAAATATTGTTTAGGCTGTCTTGAAAATTTCGTTTTATTCCATGCAAGGATATGTCTACCATCCATATGTACTAAATTTTGGAAATGAAGTATTTGCAACATTTGTGATAAAAAATATTGTAAGACTTGGAGAGCGATTCTAAAATTATAATATAAAGCTTTGTGATGGATTTCAATTCAGTCGGTTGAAGGACATTCTTATCGCTCATATATCTTTATTTTCAAAATTTCAATTTTATAAATTTAAAAATATTGAAACAGCCTATTATGCTGAACTACGAATAAAACAATGTTTAAATTCTTTTAAGTTTTTCTCCAACAAGCAACTCATTTTATATGCAGTTAGTTGTGATATGACGCGAAATCATTTAAAAATAATTGCCCGACCCATGTGGCTTAAGCAAAACAAAGCAAAAACACTATAGAAAGCTCAGTTTGGAGATTTCTGTCGTTGTCGTTGATATTTAATATCTTTTTGTATTTGTTTTTAAGGCATTTGAGAGACTGAAAGTTCTCATATTAAGTATTTAGTGGCTGGTTGACAATCAGGCACACTAAGTGCCTTGCTGCATTACTTGCAATGCAATCTAATGAATGCAGCAGCCAACGGACTTCAAATGCGAGCGTTTGCAAAAGGGGGAAATAGCAACAACAAAATCTGCATTCATTTGCATTTGTTTTTTTATAGCTGCTTATTTAGTTTTTTTTTTTTTTGTGAAATCTGAGCGATTTGTGTAACATTTGCGTTTATTTTTGTATATATGTCGATGTATATGAAATTTTTGAATTGCTGATTTTTTGCTGTCGTAGTTGTTACAAGTCATTTAAAATATTCCTAAAAAGATTTCGTTTAAAGATATTTATGCATGAGGTGGCTACCAGTCAACACGGTCGGTCATATCCCATCATTTTCAATGCACACCAAACAAAAACTATTTCCAGTCAAGCAGTCAACAAACAAACATCCACCCAGTTTTTACTGATTAAAAAAAATTTTTTTGTTACCAACCATCCATCCATCCATCTACTTATACTTTATCAAAAACAATTGTTGGTTTATTTAATATTTCTCCATTCCATTTGTGACTTCTGGTTTTCGTTTTTTTTTTGCCTTTTCGCAAATGGCTTTTCTGATTCGATTTCTTGCCATTATGCTGTTGCCATTGTTTGTTTGACTGTGTTTTTTCTTCGTGCCTTGTGTTACTTCATTTGCACACAAAGTAGCAGTTTAGAAAACTTTAAAAACGGTTTTCTTCTTATTAAATACTCATAGTATTTTGTACTTGTGTTTATTTTCCTCTAACCTGGGGCGTATGTTAGTGAAGTCAAAGCCTAGTCATTGTTGGCACCACCTGCACTTTCAAGAAAAAAATTATTCTTGCAACAGTTAGAGACAGGCAACGAAAAAGTTTCAAAAAACAATTTAAAATATTCGAGCTTTATTTTTATGAATGATAGATAATGTTCATAAATTAATTAAAAATAATAATATAAGTACAGTTTAGTTTAGTTTAGTCTCGATAATTTACTTTCAATGTCTTTAAGTATGTTTTCAAATCCTTAAAATATATTCAATAAATGATCTTTTCTTTACTCTATAATTTGAAAAACTTTGTGGCAGCAATTAAACTTAAATTTCAGGCTTTTGTGGGTCATTCAATCACTTTAGTTGGATAGGATCTTTTATATCCTATAAGTACTTACATATCGGTCCTTTACTGCAAAATAGTCATATCTCAGAAAGCACAATTTCCAAGTTACTGAAGAAAATATACTCCTTAGTACCCTAATTACATGTAGAAAAAATTTTGAACTATATATGAAACTGAATCGAATTTAAAGTAAAAAGTGTGGTAATATCGCAGCAAATATTAAAACAAAAAAATACTGGACTTCGTCAGTTTAAAATTTGTGAGATATGACCATGTCACATTAAAGGAGCGAATGAATGTTCATAGAAAATTTTTAATGCTTTTTGAAATATTACTAAATCTATGTGTGTTTATCATTTTAAATAACAACTTAATATTTGTTTATCTTCTAAGAACTTGTGCTTTAAAAATATTTAAACAGTTTAATAATTATAAGTTACAGAGAAAACAATGTTTAAATTCGAATGTACGAATTTTCGTCAAACAATTATTTACCTGACAGCTTTTTTTATCTACCTCTTAGTTGTTTAGATAAATTTTTTTGTTAACTGTAGATTCCATAAAAAGATTCTGTTAAACCTAAAGTTACAAATTATCGGGAGTCCACTGTATTTAATTTAACCCGCATTAGAAGAGTTAAAACGCTATGAGAAACGTTCCATTTAATCGCATATGTGCCATAATAATTCGAAATTCTCCGAATTAGCTTTTAAGCTTATAAATGCTGGCATATGCTGAATAGGAAATTCATAGTTCTTGGCTACACAAAACTTTGAGAATCAGGTATATAGAATAAGATTAAAAATTTAGTTAACCTGAGTCCTGAATTTGACAATTAAGGTTAATATTTCTTTTCATTGCAGAAATAGTAATAAATGTTTACTAGGTTAAAGCTAGTAAAATAAGATCAAGTAGGAAAAATTATAATAAACCAAGTCTAAAATTCCTCAAACAGACGGTTTGAACATTAAGCGATATGGAGCAATTTAAGATACAAATACATACGAATTTCGCACTAAAACGCATTGCTATTGTTAAAAAAATTACAATAAACATTTGCTTCAGTACCTAAAAAGTGGTAAAAAAGAGACACATGAAAGCCCATGATTATGGTATGGCGACCAACTAAACCAGTACAGTTCCGTTCTGCTAATGTAATAATTGTCTTGTTCTTACTTCTTTCTTAATGAAGTAAAAATAATTTTAAAAACTTTTAAATTTAATTATCAAATTTAGGACTTTAATTTGAGCCAGATTGAATAAGTTTTTATTTTTCAGTTCGGAAGATTGCGTAAAACTGAAATTACAAAAAGAAAATACTAAGAATTAAAAAGAAAAAAATTATACTATACGAGTGAACATTGTAATAAGTGTCCGCTTTTATCAAGCTTGATTTCGGAAGAATATTCAGAGTAACAATATTCGAACCAATCAACTAAACATATACGAACATATACATGAAGAAAATATGACGATGTTTTGAAGGTCGGAATGCATTTATAAAAATCTGTTGAACAAGAATTTTGGGCTCTTTAAAAAATGCACTATTTTGGAATATACCCAGCAGCAATATTCCCAGAACGAAATTATAGCATTCTAAGGCACAGTCACTTATAAAATGTTGGGTGTTAAGTTGAGTAAAAGATTCAAAATCATAACTGAAGTTATACCAAGAAGTGCTTATAGCCACGTTAGATTAAGCTGTAAATATTTTTTTTTTAATTAAGCTATTCTCATATGCAGCATAGTCATATCTCAAAAATTTAAAAATTTTAAATTACCCAAAAAAAGTATTCCTCAATATCCTCTCTTTATATGAATTTAAAATCAGGATTAAAACTAAAGCTACAGTGAAGTTTCACCAAAAAGTTTCGACGCGGAAGCTAAAACTTTAATCATATTTTGCCAAGTTCGTTGTTGCTTTTTTAGATACGCCCATGTTGCAATAAATAACAATATTAATATCTCGAATAAACTTAAAAATACTCTTCCGTTAACACACTTTAACACCTCATGATAAACTTCAATTCAATTGTGGTTGTTTTTTATTTGTTTGCTGCATTTAAAAATGCATCATAACGCCCTCTGTCATTCATAACAAAATTCATACGTTTAAATGTGGATGGTTATATCGCAGTCATGAGTGAATGAGTGAGTTTTGCCATCATAATTCTTCTGGATTCGCACAGACACAGACCTGTGTTTATGCTGTCAGCACTGGTGGGCTTAACTGTAAACAAGCTTTTGTAAGAGCAAATGTACTCGTATCTGTAGGCCACACCAATTTAAATAGCGCGGAGAATATTTACCACAACGTTGCAACGTCTTGTTTTTCATTTGCAAATTGATTGATTTTTTTTTTAATAATAGAAATCAATCAAAAAATATGATTTTCAAATTATTTCTAGTTTAATGCAATTAAATTTTTCTTTTTTTTTGCAAATATATTTTAAAATTTACATAAATAAATAATGCATAGAAAATCATATTGTGGGATGAAATTTTATTTATGAGCACTGAATTAATTTGCTGTTTTAAGAAAGCATGATGATTATATATTTATATTGAAAAATAATAGCAATTGATGACAATTGTTATCGTTTGAAGAGTTTGTAGTATTTTTATGCTTATATGTAAAAGGAGGTTAAGAATAATATACGCATACAATGCATACATGAAGCATTTATTTTTTTTTGCAATGGACCAGTACTCAGGGGATGACCCCTATTTATGCAGTGCATTGTGCTGGAACTAGGAAAATAGGATAGGGTGAGGAGGATAGCGAGAGTAGTGCTTATGGATATTCGACTTGAATCTCTCCACGCTGGGTATGACAGGAAAGACATCTGCAGCGAGCTCGTTCCACATACGAGCCGTTCGATCAAAGAACGAATTATTTCTGTAATGTGTAGTGCGATTCGCTGTTATATCGACCACAAATGGATGTGCTCTTAATGAGGAACGTGTTGCTCGTAAGTAAGAGCGGATCTCAGGAATATGTTCTCGTACCTCATTAGAGCACAGTCCATTAAAGTAACGATAAAACAGCGTAACACATCCCACGTTGCGATGATGCTCCAGTGAGTCAATAGAGTTGGCTACACTATTGTCACCTATGAGTCTTTTCGCCCTCTCCTGAACTCGGTCCAGTAGCTTCAAAATAGACTTTGAAGCACCGGCCCATACATGAGAGTTGTATTCCATTTTCGGCCGGATGTAGGTGGTATAAATAAGCATTTACTACAAAAATTTAATATTTTATTTAATTTATTATAAAAAGAAGTTTCGGAAAATCGAACGAATTAAAGCCTGAGCAAATCATAAATGGTTAACATGCCTACCGCATTGTACTTTGATAATCCATTGTATCTTACGAAGGCTTATAATGAAGTTCTGTGTAGTTTTTGCGGTATTTCCTTAGGATGTAGAAATTTTTACTTAGGGTACACGTTACCTAGGCCACACAGTGCTTTGTGTGGGAGACAAATTTAAAGAAAAAAATGTTGAGTATATTCACAAAATATACATATAAATCGAAGTTAAAGGGAAAAGCAATTAAACAATTTGGCTTCTCATATTTGTGAACAATAGAATCAGCGAAGTTGAAGATTTCGTTTTTACTGAACTCCACATTTGAAATATCATTAGTGAAAAAATAGTAATACTTTGAACAGTTCTTAAAAAATTTTCCCAAAAAGGGTATAAGGACAAATGCTTTGAAGCAAAGCCTTATGTTTTCATTGTATGGCTACGAGTTTTTGTTTCGTTCTGATCATAAATACAAACAGAAGTAAAATTTTCAAAAGCACGTCGGTACCGCTACGGACATTCGTAGTTTTATCACTGAAATTTTAGTGCAGCTGCCGAATCCGCGGAGTCATACTTGGGCCAGATAAGCCTTCAAATCACACAGGCAGCATCTGCGCTTCGCAATACCCTTTTCGCTGCATAATTACCTTATAGATTTTCAGTGAAAATTCCACTAGCCAGTCCATGTGCTCATCATGCAGACAAATATTTTGTTTTGCTACACAGTCCACAATTACTTTACCAGACATGTTTAACTGCTGACCGGAAGAGCATTAGGCTGTAGTATCTCCCCATTTTATTTTGAGATAATCGGCATCGTGTACAAGCTTAGATGTCATGTAAGGAGTTGAAAGAGCTCAACGGTCAGTAAATATGACTTGAAACAAATACTTTAATTACTTGCCCTTCAGTAAATATTACTTTGACCAAATGTCCTTTAATGCTTTAAGCATTTAATTGTCCCTCTTATTGACGCAATCTCAAATTAATTCATTGATTGTAAATCTTCATCTAGAATCGAGCGATGAATAAACCAATCGCTCCCTGAGTGATAAGCAAAAATAATGTTTTTAGGGACTTTTGAAGCATGTCCTAATATTCTAAGTTCTACATGGTTTAGTGGCGCCTGGTACTAGCGACGACTTCAAGCACAATTCATTGATTATGAAAAGGGCTTGAAGTCAGTTCAGCATGAAAAAATGCCATTGCTTCTAAGATCTTCATTATAATTACAGATTACGTGATTTTGTTTCGGATATTCTACCAGACGACCACCAAAAAATTTTTTATGGGCTTAACAACAATATCGAGAAGCTACTTGACGTTCCTAGGGTTCTTGCCGCATCTTGCACTTTTACAAGTATGAAAAGCATAAGTTTTATAATTTGAAAATTAAGAAAAGCGATATTTAAAAAAAATTAAATAAACGTTCTAAAAAATCCAAGTTTCTACTAGACGCAAAAAAAGTCTCTTGCGCCGTACCACAATAATTCTTGTCTTCAAAATTACTTAATTTTACCAAAATTCCATTATACAGGTATTCACAAGTGTATTAAAGCCCATTTCAAGGGTCTCGTGAGAAGTCAGTCTTCAATATCGAGGAACAGTATTAGTTCTTCTGATGACCTATTCAACAAAAAACAATAAAAAATATTGAAAAGCTTTAAAAATAATAGATGAATCACACATTTATGGATAAATAAATACACAATGTATTTATATATCTTCATATGCGTACGTTTACGAATTTAATTAAACACACACATACACATATACTCACATGGACAAGAACTATTTAGCAGTTTGTTTATATATTTTAATCCACAATATAAATATGATTTTAATACAAAGCTAAACATAAATTATCAACGGACAACAAAAATTATGACTTTTTGCGTTATCACGGTTCAACATACAACCAAACAGCCATACAGATGGACAGACAAATAGATAGACTGACAAATAATAAACTTCATTAAAAATAAAAAAAAACTGGGCAAAAAATCAGTATAAATAAAACGAAATGCAATTTTACGACTATTTTATTATTAAAAACAGACAAAAATGCTAAATAAAAAATTTGCAACAAAAGTTATATGAAAAACTTTTTAATGCCACAATACAAACACACACACACACACGCACACATACACTCATACTAACACTAACATGAATGCAAAGTACAAAAAGACAACAAATGGACTTGTCGAAAAGAAAAAGCAACAGCAACCAGAAAACAAAAAGTGAGCCAAATGGAATGCAGGCTAATGACCCAAAAGTGATGGCGCCTTTCAAGCAACCCTACACCAGCAAGTACTATCATAACATACACATACAATCACACAATCAGACGCTTGTATACATATATACAAACGATAGTGATTTGATAAAATGCATACTAGGATAGATCAGGACTGGAACAAGACAAATATAAAAGAGAAGTATACCGGAATTGAAAATATTAATTAATTTTGAATTTTCAAAAAGTAAGACCCTATCCGAGAACCAGATTATTTCATTATCTTGCAATCTGAAGTTTCGTAATTTTTTTGTGTTTTTACTATTTAATTTTTTTTAGCAGAAGTTAGTGATGATTTTTATTGTAAATTTTTTAAGAGCAAAACTAATTTTATTGCATTTGTAATTAAAATATTGCTTAACTCAAGATACATATTATTAGGAGGTTCAAAAAATTATTAGTAACTAGCGATATTTCGGTACTCACAAAGTATCATCTTCGGTAAATTGTGTTTGTTCAATAATCAGAAATAATTGTGATGAAAATATTTGTGTTTTATGATGAAAAATTTTCTTTTAATCAAAATTTTCTTTATCTATCAATCACCCTTGCACTATAGATAAAAAAAATTTATGGCCAATGAAATATTTTGTTTCGCACAAGCCTTAAATTACTATAATTCGGAATTTTTAAAAAATTATGGCAATAAAAATCATAAAAAAAATTAATATGGGTTAATGCATTCGGGTGATGCAGATGACTAATTCGTCGGTGAAATAAGTCCAATTTTTGAATTTTTGCATTAATATACCTCGTATTTATCTATCTATTTATTATTTATTATTTATTTGTTTATTGTTATTTTATTTTTTATTATAATTTTATTTATTTATTATTATTTTATTTATTCATTTATTGAGTCTATCTCTCACTCTGGAAAATTAAATTGTAGTCGGTTTTCCATCCCAGTTAATTATACCAGTTGGTCCAAATACAAGTTTTTTTCAAATTATACGTTATTTTGACAAAGAGATCAGTCAGTATCATAAATCCGTGGAGTAAAGTTATTCGCTTTAAGGCGGTTTAGCCCTTACAGAACATCCAAGCGGCTCCGCTAAGAAACAAAATTGCCGCTTCTGGGGATCGAGTAACCCGCACGTCATTTTATAGAAACCTATGCATCCACACAGAGTGACAGATTGGAGTGACAGATTGCGATGGTGGCGTTATTGGGCCATTTTTTCAACAATTCAGTCCATGGTGATCGCTACAGTGCCATGACTACGGACTTTTTAGGGACTGAAATGGAAGATACGAGTATGAACTTGAGTGTCATGCCACACAGCTAATAAAACAATCGACCTTTTGTCCACTAGGTATTACCATTCGTTTGGGCGATGTCAATTGGCCTATTCGTAGCTGCGATTTTATCCCTTTAGACTTTTTCTTGCAGGGTGGCGTTATCGTACAAGCCATTGGAGAGATAGAATAAGAAATCGCCAAGAAAGTATTGTCATATATACCAATCAGAAATTAAGTTTAGTTCATTTTGTTTTAATTTTTAAAGAGATACTGCTATTTGAAGAACCCGTTACCAGTACAATTGTACATTATTTGAATGAGTAGCTGAAGAGAAATTAACTATTCGTAATTTTAAGTATTTAACAGTTTGTACAATTCGTATGACATACAAACATTTATTTACACATGGATATAGAGAATGTAGCAGCCAACAGTTGCAAGTTTATATTTTGTATTTTCATTCGATTTTCTTTCGTATAACGATGGTGTTGCACAAAAAACAAAACTCATTTTTAGTCCATCCATGACCATACACAATATTACAGTCTTAATTGTCAGCATAGTCAATCTATTGTTTGTTCGTTTGTATGTTTGGTTGTCTGGTGACACCGCACTTCCTAAATATAATAAAAACAAAAGCGTAAGAGAAGAAAAATAAGCGCCAAAACTATTTGTCATAATGTAATTTAAATTTTTCAAATCATAAAAACGTCAATGAAGACAGCAGCGTCCAAGTTGCTGAAATAGCAAAAGCGAATAAAGCCAAGCGAATTAATGTCCCTTTAGTTCTTTCTGTAAATGCACATGTAAATGTATAGAGTCGTATGGGGTGTTTATATCTATCAGTCATTACTGGTACCACCACAAGTTCCGTCCATGTGTCAATGATGATCAATGTTTTGAATTATTATGTGGATTTATGTTTTGACACTGGTGCATTTAAGTGACGGTGGTGGAGGTGCTAAATGTAGATGGTTTATGACAACATTTGTGACTAGACTTAATAACACAACGAACACTGTCCACAACATACATACATTTATATTTTTACCAAAATTTATTGGGTTGGTTTGAAAATAATTTCTATTTAATAATACTCATTTGGAGAAAAGTCATAATTGTGGTATGGTTGTGACAATCATGTATTATGTTTTATAAAATATTGTATAGTTACAGGAAGAAAATGTTATAATTTATAGTTTAAAATTTTAAACATACTTTCAAATCTAGGAGCAAACTTCGGTTAAGCCATCCTCCTCTAAGCACTTAATAAATATTCAAAAATAAGTATAAGAAAATATTGGAGTTTTGTCAGAACTAAAATGAGAATTAATTGAGTCATCTATCATATTATGATGGTGGCCAACGTTGTCATTTTGGTTATTCCGAAGCAAATTGGGTTGCTTTTTTCTTCGACGTGTGGATGTGTGTACTACTTTTCCTTATGTAAGCCTTTTTTGGCAATAAAAAGAAATCTAAATAACTTCGTTTCTATAGTTTGTTTTAGAGAGTAAAATATTTAAAACTGATTTAACACTTTATATATTAAAAAAATTTTGACATTTACAAGGAAGTGAGAATACACAATAAGTGTTAGAAACAATTAGGAAAATTTACATACGAAAAATGCATAAAACATATAAAATCAGGAGAATATGGGATAACTTGCAATATCTTAAAAATTTCTAAAACTGAAGAGGGAGCAAAACCACGAAAAAGAACTCATATTTTAAAAGTAAATAAATGCTATCGAAATATTAAAAACGATTTTTGTTAAGGTCATTTAAATTTCAAAATCCAGAAATTATTCTTAAATCGAAATTGTCAAGAAATATTCACAAAATTAAAAATGTAAAGCAGCCGAGTAAAAAAAAGCTCATTCACCGCATTAAGTTGATGAGCATATACGCCTTAGACTATGTTGGTTCTTCTGATATATACGTGTTTGATAGACTGGAGAACATTTTGTTTTTGCTCGTTAATTTATGATTTTTTTTTTCTTTTTTCTTGTTACTAAAAAGTGCAAAAATTAAAAAAAAAATACAATAGTTTTCCACTCGATTGCTCGTATATGAGAATATTTTTGGTAATTTATTAGAAGAGATAATATAATGGAAGAAGCTTAAACATAGACTTTTTGAAAAAATACTAAACGGAATTCAGAAACAGGCTCTAAAGTTTTATTTAACTCAAATATTAATATATATGTTACATATTGATATATTTGAAAAGGATGCCAAGAAAGATTAGTACCATGTAATTTAACTAAAAGCTTTCAGTCTTCCTTGCTCTGGTTTCAAAGATCACAGTGGGCGGCATATACATTAATATTCTAGGTTTATCAAACATTAAAGAGCCAATATTGGAAGTCTATTCAAGTTTTTGTTAAAAAGGTTTTATTTAAGTTTATTCCACTACAGTCCCTCAGACATGTATAGACTATTAATGGGGAGTACAATTCCTTTCCACATACATTTCAAAATGACACCAAATCTGTAAAATAAAATATATACTATACGATTATAAAATTTTTATATTGTGCACTTATAATTTAGGAGATAAACTTTAAAATTTCGAAAAATTTCGGAATGAGTCTCATTAATAACGTTTAAAAAAAGCAACATATTATCAAAAACTAAAGCAAAGTCATGAAAGGGAAAAACCAGGTGCTTATGTTATATTAAAAAAGGGGAGGGACCGCCAAGATTGCTACTGTTTCTGAAACGAAATTAAACATCGTTTAGCGTTGGTCCTGTAAATGAATTTACACACAATGCTTTTGACAAACTCAGAGAAATGTTTCGCATTCTTTAGTTTCTTAGGTGATTTTTCATGGGAATAAATAATTCGCTAAATTTAATTAAATAATGAAATTAAAATTAACTATGTACAATAAGGCCTTTTATCACATAGCGATCATACAGCATATGACCAAAGTGACTTAAGCACTATTTTATTCCAGCAGCGCTCTGTTAGCCCATTTAAGTTCTTACATAAACATTCGTTAGAATAGAAATTAGAACAAGATGACAAAATTATCTTATCTGCTACAGTTTTTTATCTAGTACTAACAGATAAGTGTATATGTATAAACTTCGTTCACAACTAAAATAAATGACTGATGAAGAATAGAAATTCTTGTATTCTTGTTCAAGTGAATTTTAGTTGAAATAGTAATGATGTTTGAGCAAAACCTGCCCAAGCAGTAGGATCGGGTGCTGATGAAGTTGGTGAGGGCACCAAAAAATGCCTATATTCCTCCAGCTACTACTCAAATTTAATTTTTCTGTCCTTTCTAACCATGGACAACAGTATAAAATAAACATTATTCTCTACTGAATTCTTTCGTTTGGACAAGGAACAGCAAAAATATGCTTATTTGATATTAACTGAATTGACTTATTTCCCCAAACCAATATGTAGTAAAATCAGCTATTTGCAATACAAAAAGCTGTTACTTCATATTACCATCAACTCAAACCTCTACAGTTGCTGGTGTTTACATTGATGTTTTACACACAGTAAAGTGGCTCTTTTAAATGATTTATAACTCTCGGAACATTATGTTTAAAAATTATACAATAATACATATATTACCAAAGGATTTCATGTCCATGTATTCTTCTTTACTCTACTCATTTACCTACAGAGGAAGGCAGGCTTTAGCGTATCATATACATGTGACATGTCTACTTGTATATGTATAGTATATTCATACATGCAACACAAAAATATGATTTATTAAGTGTTAATAAACTCCTTTAAGTCCAATGGCTTGAGAGCATTTCAAAATTTAATTTCATGTTATGTTTCCTTTAGAAAAACTCAAATTCATTCATATTGTGTCCATACAAAATGGCAGTCGGCGTATTGTTTTTCACTGAATTATATATTAAGAAATTCTTATAAAATATTTTTTTTTAAATTCGTAAGAGAACCACGAAATGTTACAAAAACTATCTCTTCAATTCTCAATCAATGTTGTATGCGTTTATGTATGAAGATACACTATTCGTTTTATCATTTTTCAAATTAATAACAAGAACGATTGTAAAAAAAATTCAAAACAAAAAGTTTGTCAATAATCTTTTGCAACTTAACAAATTTGAGCAAAGCAATGCTATAATATTTTTGTGCTCATTATATAATTTTTTGTGGACACTTCGAACTCCCTTCGATTTGGTTTTATTCTATTTCTTTTTTATAAATAGCTGGTTGTTTTCTACAAAAAATAAAAGGGTTACATCAATACCTTATTGTAAAAATAAAAAAATTACATAAATAGTTCAAAAATTTATTATTTGTTGTTGGCTTAGCAGAGTATACATTGTCGCGAACGAAGTCATCAGCAACTCCAATCATGTTTGAAAAGCATTCGAACTCGTATACTTATATAACAAACAACCAGTACCATATGAGAATTCTGTAAACTTAATTAATATTTTTTCTAAAAGTACATCAATTTATTAAAAAAAAAAACTTTTATATACACAAACAATTATAATCGACTTGCGTCTTTTTATTTTTCTTAAAATTTTATACAATTAAATTGTCCTTCGAATGATAACGAACGTATTTATAAGTGGAAATGAAAAGCAAAATTCTCAATAAGAATAATAATAATAATAATAATTATTATTATTATTATTATTATTAGTATTATTATTATTATTATTATTTATTAGAATAATATAAAATATTAACCTAATTTACAAAACACACACTAGCTACCAGGGCCTACGCTGCAAGAATAATTAAATAAATAATTTCTCAATAAAAAATTAATTTAGTAAATATTTTGGTGTCTTAAAAATATTTAAAAAAAAAAATTTTTTTTGAGTTTACTTTAAAAAATGCTCCCCTTAAAAACTTGATTTTTTTAATTTCAATTAATTATTGCATTTTCGTTTTAGATCCCATAAGGATCATAAGACCTGCACAAAGTTTTAAGCTACTAACCCTTTTTAGCTAAAACTCAAAACTTTTACCCGTTTCGCAAATTTTAAAATATTAACTCTTAATGAGCTAATAAAAAATTAAGATGATTTTGTGCCGGAAATTAAAAAGCAAATATTTTCTTTGATATAAGTATATCCTTTATTTACATAACTATACATTATTTGTTGTTGCTAAATGAACTTTTATTTGTTTTTCTCAATATGAATAGCAGTTTTTCCAGACGGCACCTCTCAATGTTGTGGTAAAATGCCGGGAAAACTAAAAAAAATAAACTAATCAATCCTCATCAGATTCCATTAGAGAAGGATCCTAATTAATTCACAGGAAAAGTAAAATTCTAAGCTCTGGTACTGATGAGTTGCATGGTGGCAATGAAAATGTGCGCATATTCCCCCATCCTGTAATCATATAAGTATGCATACTTTTGAAAATTTCAACGGTTGGTTTTCATTTAAGCGAGATCTTCGTTTAAACTGACGAAATCCGCTTCACATAAACGCATAATTAAAATTTTTTTCTTTAAACTGCAAATGAAAGATATGATAAAGAAAATATATATATATATAAATTAATTCCTATTGTGAGATTTTATCGGTTTGCATGATACTGCATGGTGTTCCGTCAGCGCTAAACAAATAACTTTTTTCCTTTAAAGGAAACAAAATGTGTTTCATCTAAGCGGTTTTTCATTTTAAGGGAATTACTTTTTTTGCAATCCATTTGACAAGAGACATTAAGAAAAATTTCTAAACAATAACTATTTTGCTGTATATAAATATTGTAAGTATATAAGTATGTACTTGTAGAGATGTAATAAATGTGAGCGCATATTAGAGAAATAATTAGTGCCCTTTTCGACTGATGGCTTTTGTACTAGACTAGTGGTATGAGGGTCGCAGGTTCGATACGAGTTGTAGACTCTAGATGTTTCTGTAGACAAGGTTTGGCAAGTAACTGCCATATTGCTAGGATCTGTTCAGCAAATACCTTTTAAAGTTCGTTTAAAGCTTCACCCTTTCACATATCGTTACCACTACATATTGCAGTTGCTTATAAATTATCCCTGTATAAATTCCCACATACGTTGTTGTTTCAGGAAATTCCTTTAAAAACCAAAGTGGTGACATATATTAATGCTTCTCTGTTATATTTATGATTGTCATAAAATTTCCAAATACTGTACTTAATTTACCTTTAAAATATTGTCATTTGATTGTGATTTTATATTTGCTTATCTATGCATTTCACATACGTCCAGTAGTCATTCATTCATGCATCTGTGCACATAAATACATACATGCAGTCGTATTAACACACACACACAAGTATTTTTATAACAATATGAATTCAGATATTATATTCCATAAAACCAATTTAGTAATAAAATTGCACGAGACTGAAAATTAAAATTGCATTTTAATAAGTTAATCCATGCGTACGCGTATAACGATCAGAAATACGAGTGGGCAACAACAACAATAGCAAAAAAAATCTTAAAATTTCGGTTTGCGTATGTGTACGTGTTTATGTACATTTAATATTTTAATGAAAAAATAAGTATTTATAATGGTCAGGATGAAAAATATGAACAACAAAAACTACAATATGACCAACACAAGCTCTGGGCGAAATTGTTTATTTACTAACAATTAAAAAAAACTAAAAAAGACACACATACACAAGAATTCATTCAATTATTTGACCTTTTCGTTCATATTTTTTCTCTTTTTTTCATTTTTGGCCATAATTACAGACCCATAGTATCTTTATCATCATGGAAAACGTTCCAGCTTTTGGAGCGAGAAATTCGTTGTGGGCCTGTATTTTTCAATTTAATTCCAATGATTGTTGCCATTCGTATTCACATTCACACTTTTAAATATATTGAGTCCGGCCAGTAACTACATTTACACCTTCGCAGTCTATACAATCACACTTACACAACAGCGACGAAGATTGTGTCCTGTGCACTCTCATACATCTACAAGTATACGAGGTGTGTGCCAAAAGTAATGTGATTTTTGAAATTTTGCGAGGGATCGCGTACAAGAGAGGGCGAAGAAGCTCATTATTGACAATAGTGGAAGTATAATGAATTTTATTATTTTCGAGGACCATAGTCGCAGTGTGGGGAGTCTTTCGTCGTTTTATCGTTACTACAATGAATATTGCTGAAATGGAATCAGGGAATTTGTTCCCAAAACATTCACTTACCTGCGAACGACAACTTTATGCATTAAAAAAAATCGTTCTATAGTCGAACAGCTCGTATGTGGTCACTTTTGGCGTGGAGAGGTTCTAGACGAATGGCCATAAGCACTGCTCCTTACAACCTTTCTAACAAAGTCTATATTCCTAGCACCAGCATAATCCACTGTATAAGTAGGAGGGGTCTTCTACTGATTACTGATCCAATTAAAAGATGAGAAAAAAAAAACAAATAGAACCAGAAATTGTCAATGACCAATCACACCATGAACTCCCCATCATGTCAACAGCTAAAGAAAACCTTAAAGGAGTAAAGGAAGCGCTGTTGGGAAATCCTTGAATCACTATTTAAAAATTTCTGATGACGTCGGTGTATGACAATTTTATGTAAAAAATATTCTTAACTTTTGAACCACGATAGCAATGGCAGCTGCTGGTTAGAGTTTCTTGGCCAAAAATCACACAACAGCAATGCCTCGACTACCTCATTGACACAGATTTGGCCTCGCCGACATTTTTCTGCTTCCGAAACTGAGAAGAAAAAAGTCATAAAAAGATTGTCAAAATAAGAATTATATCGCTGAAAGATCTCAGGGCTCTACAAACAAATGCTTATCAGAAGTGTTTCAAAAATTTTAAAAAGCGTGTTCAGAAGAACATTGTATTTGAAGGTGATTTGTTTTTATGGAGGCAACAGGACTATTAATAAAAAAAATATCTTCGGATATTCGGAAAATAAAGTCCTCTTGCTTTTCGAACACACCTCGTCACATGCATTTCACGTTCTTTTTCCCTCCGTAATTGTAAATATTTACATACCTGTATGTGGGATAGTGTGTAATATGAGGATGGACGAGGACGATGGCCATGATGATTCTCTACTTTTGATAATGATAATTGTTAATTGTCGAATGAATTGTTTTGGCCGGTATACGGTTCAGTTCTGGCATATAAATTTGGTAATTGAATTATTAAATAGAGTTAAACGTTGTGAAATGAAAATAATACTCGCATCATTTAGTGAAAATATTTCTAATGGAAAATTTAAATTGTTAAAATTGTGGTCAACAACTGTTAATAGATTTTTCGTTTTTATTTTTCAAATATCTATTATTATTGTTCTGTTGATATAAAAATGATTTTGTGCTGGAATATGCTAAACATTAAATGTTTAGCATTGATAAATGCCATCAATATTGATGGAGGAATTAAAATTTAATAAAGAAAATTGAAAGTTGAATAAGGATGGATTTGTATGTGGAAAGTGTGATTTCATAAAATGAAATCTTTCTTTAATTGTAAAATAAATTAATTTAAGTGCTGTTGACTTAAAAGCTTTGGAGTCATCTAACCTGAAGACTTGGGTAAAAAATAGATAGCGAAAATCGGATTGTTATTGTAAACGATTTCATAGTCAATATAACTTTGTTTTTTTTTATGTGTATATTATTAAAACATCGAATATTTCTATTGTAAATAGGACACCAATGAACCAAAGGTAACTATATGTGTGTATTTATTCTAAACATATTTGCTGTTTTCGATAAACATACAATAAATATTACTTATTTAACTTGAGTTCGAATACTGAATTTGTCAATTCAGATGAAAAATTTATTTATAGTTATTTTCATTAAAGAAGAATTAAAGTTGAATTATTGCATCAGCAGAATGGAACAGCACTGTTTTCAATAGTCACCACACCAGCACCAATGGTAAATAAATATGTACATCAATAATGGCTAACATTGGTCAAAATTTATGGCTAACGATATTGAAAGCAAAAATCACGGACCCTATATTTTTGTGTGATTAAAAACATATTTCTATAAATGAAAAAACTGGAAAAACAAAAAAATTTGAGAAATGGATCAAATCTTTATTTGAGTCCATGGAACGATCTACATAATTCAATGTTTATGTCAAATGCATCACATGGTGGGTATCTCATGAATAAATTCTTCAATATTGGCTTCCAGTGCATCAACTGTTGCGGGCTTGTCCCTATAGACATGAGTATTAATATAGCCCCAAAAAAATAGTCTTAAAGAGTTTAACCACACGATTTATGCGTCCAATTAACCAGGCCCAAACGTGAAGTAAACTGTTCACAGAACTCGCTTCTCAATTGGGCCATTGTCTCGCCTGCTGTGTGACATGTGGCACCGTCTTGAAACCACATGTCCGCCAATTCCAGCTCTTATATTTTAAGCAAAAAAAGTTGTAATCACCATTCACAGTAACGGTCCTGCCTTCGTCGTCTTTGAAAAAGGTCTGTCCAATGATGTCAACACCCCATAATCCACAATGCTTCTTTCTGACTGCTCTGTACATCAAATACAGCAATTTTACTTGTTCATGTATCTATTCAACCGGAAATGAGCTTTATTGCTGAACACTTTCATAACCGAGAATGAATTTTGATAATAATATTCAATAATCTGGAAGCTTTGATCGTTTTTAAGTCGATTCATGGTTAAATTATAGACCAAAATGAACATGTTTAACAGTTACATGTTACACGAAAACATCTGAGCTGCCAAAAACAGTGTTGTCAAAAACAAAGCTGCTAAAAAGTCAGTTTAGTTTATCGTCAAACTAAAATGAAGAGAAAATATAAATTGTTCGTCTGTTAAATGGCTCGACCTATTACGATCTGTTATTTTTTTATTATAGATTTTTTTATTATATATTTTCGATAATGAACAAATAACACATTCCATTCCTGGAGTCCATTATTTCCCCTAACATTTTAACAAACAGAGCTTACTAAGTTTTGCAGCGCTAGAAACAGTCATTAGAAATGTTCGCAGAAGCTTTAAATATAATCTAAGAATGTTCAAATAGATATACATTAACTTTTTTATGAAACTGAAATAAAGTACTAAAAAATATTTAAAATTAAGATAATAATTTGTGGTTACTACTTCTAGTTTTTTTAAAGCTCAGCCTGCGTGAATATGATTTTCTCCGGTAAATAACTTCATTTTTCAGGTTTAAAATAATTTATTAAAATTTTTTAAACGTCAACAGTAAATAACAAACCCATTCACGCTTCGTATGCAGATCTATAGCATATACCCTAAAGTTGTAAATATGCAATCAAGATGCTACAATAATCATTATCAGAATACATCTTAAAACTTTCTACTATGGATCAAATAAAAAATATATAAGACACAAGCTCCTTAAGTATGTTCACCTTTACAGCATCAAATATCAACAAGTGCGCCATTGCAAAGTGAAATCAAACTGCAAAAATACTTAAATATTTAACCGTGAACACTTCAAATCCACTCCAATCTTTAAGTGTTTCAACTGTTTTTGTTTTTTGTTCACCATTCTCTAGCTTTTATGATGAAATTTACGATTCCACTTTACTTAAAATCATGTTCCAAATTACATTGACTATTTAATAAACACAACAATTTTCATTATGATATTTTTATGTGCCACACAATGTTCAAAATCTGCACAAAGTCACATCAACTAACTTGGCAACTATTTTTCTTCCCCCACACAAGAATACTTGCCATCATGCGGAAAGTGGAATTGCAAACAAACACTCTTACCAAGATACTTTTCCATAAACTTAATATTGAATCACCAAATAAAAAAAGAACTCAAACAACCAAAAAAAAAAGAACTTGCAACATCACCTTCACAAAAGACCACCACACACTCACATATACAATATTAATATTCTTCTATAAGAATTTAAACATCCTTCCAAACAAACATCCCTATATAAACACATCCAGCTTTATAAACATTTGTTCTACATACATTTATACAAAGCTGAAATCAAAAGTTTTTTCATTAAAGTAAAAAAAAAATCAAACAGGAGCAATAACAACAAAGCTGCAGATACTTGTACAAACACTCGCCCAAACGTAAGTAAGTAAGATTGCAAAGTTTATTTAGGTAGCAAATATTTTTACGAGCTCATTATGGGCCATTTCGGCGATTGTTGTGATCCTTTTATGCGCTTTCGAATGACTTTAAATGATTATGATGCTATTTTGTCTGTCGCCACTGAAACGCCCCGATGCACGTTAGTGGTTGTTGTTGTTGTTATTGTTATTATTGTCTTTTGTTGCTATTTTCGTTATAGTTGTAGACAGTGTATAAATGAATGAATGAATGACTGACTTGGAAAAACGGAATGTTTGTTGTTGATGTTGTCATTACACTTACGTAGTTGATAATGCCAGAAGTCAATCGAGAAAGGTTCTTTAACATTAGGAATCGATTTATCAGATATTATCAGACTGATTTGGAAATAGTTCGAAAGTGATTTTCAAATGTATTTCACTATATAATAAAATACAAATTAAGAGCATGGAAAATCTACTGGCGTGAAAAAAAGTTTAATATAATATTTATTAAAAAAAAATATTATAAAAAAATCTATTTATTTATGGCTTGAAAATTTAATTCGCTGCTCAAATTGCAAGTCATTTTCTGATAAATTTTCCCCTATTAGAGGACAATTAGTTCTTTTTTTCTCTACGAAAGGGCAACAAATCTTTTCGCTCCTTTCAATAAAGAAAACGCCATTGACTAAGTTCCCTTTTTTTCTATAAAAGGGTAGACAATTTTACACTTTTTTAATAAAACAGAACGCAATATGACTGAACTTTGAATTTTGGAAAATCAATTAAAATATAAAAAAAAGCTTTCAACACATCATAATATAAGCAGAATATAATTTAATCTATTAGGGGTGGAGAAGGAAATGCCATCAATTTAAATTTGCAAAGATTAGAAGTTATAACACATTCACCTCTGATATCAATATACGAAATTCTGATTTGTGATCTTCCTTACAGTAGTCTCAGTGAAAAGCAGGCAAATTGGTGTAAGGGCCTTTCTCTCAGCCCAGAGTGTTCTCCTCAATCGAGCTTGATATTAAAAAGTATTTATTAATAATATTTTGTTATGTGCAAGTAATATATTAGAATGTGTCGGCTTCTTTAAGGAATGAACCATTTATTTAACTTATAGTTCACACTAAGAAACTCAGCCTTCTTCATATATCAATTTGGTGTCATCGTATTGACCTGCCAATAATTTCTATGCAACAAAGCATTAAGCGAGATTTTGTATAATTTAGCATTTCGTCCAAAATATTAAAAAATTCTAAACGCCTTAAAGAACTATCGAAAGCGATTGTTACTTACTACTGCCTCACAATCCCACAATTGATGTATACAATACCAGCGCGTGAATTTATTTGTTCTTATTTTGGATCAAGAAACGAATTTCTTTTATTATGGAATAGATTCATTATGTGTTGCAAAGTTTCCGCTGCGCAGTACTTATCAGATCGAAGGCTCCCGGTATGGAGTACTCCATGAGACAATTTCAGCTATACCATCGATCGAGTAGTGCTCTCACTTCGCAGTTCCCTTTGCTCCGAGTCCACGGTATAATTTTTGCCAATTTATTATTTTTTTTCAATTATATCCAACTTGATATTTTTATTGTTATTTTTGTTTGTTTTTTCTTTTGAGAATTGTATCATAAATTGTTTTTATTTACACTGTGGCATATGAGGATAGAACCAACGACTTAGCTTTGCACAAAAATAATATAACCTTCGAATGACAGTAAAAATTCTATTCTAAATACATTACACTGGCATTTTTCTATTTATTTGTAAAAAGTACACAATTCTACATTTGTTGGATTTGTTATTATTTTTTACAACAGAACATAACCAGTTTTAGCTGTTTCTTTCATTTGAAAATTTACTTTATTGTAATTAATTACATATTTTATTAAATATCAATTTAATAACCCGGAAGCTGTTTTTATTCTATAAATAAGCCTTTCCTTGTACTTACGAGTTTCATTACACGTAAGCGCCGAGAAAAAATTCCAACGAAATAGTGTGATTTCACACTGCACGACAAATGGGAACTTCCTTCTTGAATCCAGAGGTATTAAATGGACTAAAAAGGCAACACTGCTTCCTTTACAACTTTATACAACTATTATCGGTCTGACAATTAATGTACGATATACTGTAACAATGAATATTTTGACATTTTATACAAAAATTTACGGCCGTATTACCTGATTTTATTTGAAATTAAATAGGTACAAATCGAATATAAATGTTTAATGTGCTATTGTATTTAAGCTTTCTAAGCCTACTATTGTTATGTATTTTGTAATATTATTGTATACTAGCGGACCAGACGAACTTCGCCTCACCCCAATTTTAAGCCTTCAGACAAACTTTCTATTTTTTCATGTGAAAAGCCATTAAGGAATAATTTCAAACAAAATTTCATACAAAAACTCGATTTGCGATTTTTCCAATTTTCCGACTTTTCCGGAGGGATTTTCCAAAATTGTCTTCCATAAAAACCTTCTCCTCGAAAATACGAATAACTGACAAAAAGTTTGACAGAAATCAGTCCAGCCGTTCTCATTTTATGAATTATTGGATTTTGAAATTTTCGCTAAAATTGGCCCAGCCATTTTGGAGCCATTATGTTACATACATACATACATACATACATACATACATACATACATACACACATCCTATTTTATATATATAGAAGATAATAGAATTCTCATATTGTATGCAAAAGTTTTTACATAATCACACGGGGATAAAGATTAAAGTCCACTAATGAGTTTTTTAGCGCCGATAAATTTGCTGATATATGGATAGGAAAACCCACAAAAACAATTTTTTTAATATTCAACGCCCTTAAGTGAGCCGGTATAAAAATAATAACTTTTTACCCTTACAAAATATAAGAAAGCATGAAGAAGTAATAACTTCACTTGGCTCGGGAATATATTGAAGTCGGAAATTTGGAAATTCTGTTCTTTGTAGACTGTTTTCTATAATCTTGCGATCACATAAATAAAACGGCCAATTTCATTTCCCCATATTTTGCGAAACAATTCACTATTTTATTACACGTGCCGTGCTGATAAATCTACTACAGTAACCAGAAATAATATTTACCTCAGGAAAAATCTTTTTACATTAGGTTTTTGAGTATACTTCCCCCGTCATTCGGGTATTTTGAATATAAAGATCAATATAGACGCATCATGCAAGTCTAGCCCATACCATAGCGAATCACCCTTTTTTCGTCTTTTTATTCATAAACTTTCTTTTATGCGAAAAAAAAACTATTAGTTAATTATCTCGGAGCATCCCATTATCATATCGCTATTTAATCAACGTAGTCACATCTCAGAGAAACAAAATTTGTAAGTTGCTGAGAAAAAAGTATCCTTTATAATTCTCCTTATATCAAAAAAAAAAAAAACAAGTACGTCTTGGAGTTAAGCCAAAGTTACACCAAGAAATTGATGTATGTATTGCATTTCATGGAGGTTCTTTCTTAAATTTTTGGGAACTGTAGGTATTTATTGCTTTCGTGATCGCGTAAAATATGGATTTACTTCTGCTAAATACCTAATTTTAAATTTTTGTTGGGCTGAAGAATTTTTCGCTTATCTTGCAATACACGAGCCATGCAATTAGCTCCTTTGCAATTTTTTATTTTATGTTTCTCGATGATTTATATAACTTATTACCAAATTATGGTTTTTCTAGCAATTTAACGATAAGACTAGGAAACATAAATTTTCACCATTTCCCCGCACGAGCCCCACGCACTTTTGCTTCCTGTTTTGATTTAGTTGGCCATAGTCACGAACTTAAATTTTAATTTAATTCAGTTTTTATGGGAATAACCACGGCTGATTTAAATTAACCCAAAGTGGTGGTGAATTACTAGAAATATATAATGTTTACAATTAATTTCAAATATAAGTATGAAATAATTTACTTTCAAAATGTTTTTTTTTTTTGTTGTTTGTTTTAAATTTAAAGTACCTGAAACAGTCAAATCGGCAGTTCTTTTATAAGAATATATCTTTCTGCAATATTTTTTTGGTCTTTTATTTAAGAACGACAGTGTAATATTCAGTTTTTTAACTTAACGCAATGATTTTTTGCAAAATTAAAACAAACATAAATTTATTCATAAATTTTAAACTCATTTTCCTGGAAGCCAAAATGCACATGAATTTTCAAACAGTGTGGACAATTTGAAATTTTGAAAAGGACTAAAACTGAGAAAATATACTCAAGTTTTTCAAAAAGGGATCAACTTTTAATATTTTGCTTTGGCAGTTTTCATTTATAAATCTACACAGTGTCATCAAAAAACATTTTTCGTGTATTGAAATTGACAATGACAAATTTTTTTTTATAGCAATACGTGGTCTTTTCAAAAGAAAAGGTGAATTTTGAAATTTATCGGCTACGTGCATTCGATTAGCTTATTTTTTTATACGTTGGCACACTTGTCTCGAACTTATGATCTTAGTTCAGTTTGTTTGTGAGAGGCATAATAGTTAGACATGTTTTGCTTGTTCGGCGATTTTCTTCCTAGAAGTCTTAGCTCATGTACAAAAGGCCTGGTTATAATTTATTGTGGCTGAGGTAGTAAAGGATTTTGCTTATGGACATGTGGTGAATGGTATGACCTGAAGTCAAGACCAATATCAAACTAAATATATATATATATATATATATATATATATATATATATATATATATATATATATATATATATATATATATATATATATATATATATATATATATATAAATTATATATCTTTTATTTCATAAACGAACTTTAGGTCTTTTTATATAAAATAAATTTATTTTATTTTAATATTTCGACGCCTCTAATAAATGTGACAATAATAATTGAAAAAAATTTTCGAAAATTTTAAATAAATAATTTTTTTTTAAAAAGACCTAAAGCTTGTGTATGAAATAAAAAATATATTAATAATAAATAATAAAAAAATGTTAATTAATTAAATAAAATATATTCAAAAAAAAATATGAACAAATAAATTACGGAATATAAAAATTCAAGTAATAAAATTGATTAAATTAGCAGCAGGCATACTTCATTCATATAAAGTTTTTTTTTTTTCTTTTAAAGGCTGGTACTCTGTTCGAAGTTGTGAAAATTTTTCATCAACAGTGATTATTTCGCGTGAAAAATTTGACACGTAACAAGTGATGCCCAGATTACTTTTTCTATAGAAAAAGTTGTCAGCTGTCAATATTCCGCGCGAAATAAATGCCAGTCACATTATTTCACAGATGACAAGAAAATGTTGCCAGAAACATTTCATAAAATTTTCAGGAGTTGAACAGAGTACAAGTTATGCAACATTTTTTCATAAATATTTCATGTGAACTATTTTTATATGGATTATGTCAATATTTCGCGTGAAAATTTGAACAGAGTACCAGGCTTAACTTAAGAAAATCAATACTTAACGTACTTTTGTCACAGTTTGGGCTTAACTCAAGTACAGATGATTTGGTTTTTCTTTTTAATGTATAAAGTTTTCATGCAGGCAAATTGTCAAAACTTTGTCAAAGTTTCAGCAACAATTTGAAACAAACAAGATTTGATTATATTATTGATAATTTCTGAATGATATTTATAATCTAATACACAACAACTTTCAGTTTTTCTAACTGCGCTGATCTATTTACTCAAATATTTTTACATTTTATTAAATATAACAAATACATTAATATGGTACATGTCGGTTTTTTTATACTTTATCTTGGAATTTCGTAAAACTTTATATGTTTGAAAGTTTCTCCATTGTAATCTGGACTTTCAGTCTTTCAATATTTAAATTTTTCTTAAATTTTTTTAATAATTTGCGTAAAAAGCGTAGGAAAGTTCAGTATATAATATTTATATAGCACATTAAAAAAAATTTAATAATTAAAAAACGAAACAAACAAAACCATTTTTGTGGAAAGTGGGTATTTGTTAATAAGTGTATGAACACGATTTTTTGTTTATTTAAATGTGACAACAACTGAGTAGTTGATAAATATTCAAAATTAAAAAGCATATTAATTGAATATTAGTTTGCCCCTTTTTCCCCTTAAACCGAGAAAAAGTTGTCTAACCTTCGTTCTATTAACTTTTATGGATTGTACAATGTTTAATATCGTATATGGTAACGTCAAAATGTCTCTGTACAATGTAAATGGAAAAGTTGAAAATTTTAATTATATTTATTATAATACAGCTAAATACAATATTATTAATAATGATAAAATAATAAAAAAAAACACCAATTTTTTTTCAAATATGTCATTTGTTGTGTTAATAATAGAAAATCTGCTCCTGAGTCGATACTAGCGCCAAAGAAATGTAAATGGATAGATGGTTTTACAACATAAATTATTAAAATTGCTGATCAAAGTTATTGGGAATATTTCTCCCAATTAATTATAGAACAAAATATATATGTAATTTCTTTGTAATATACTTTTTATACACAGCAACATCTACCTTGGATTTACCAAGATGTTAAGATTTTCCCATAAAAATCAACATCGGTTTACATCTTTAAAATATATTCCCATTTAATTTCATGCTATTCAGGATCTTCCTTATTTTCTAAATGAATTAATTCTTATAAGACGTATAATGGTACACGTTTCTATTGAAAATATGTCAATGATTCTTTTAGGAATTTTCTAAGTAACTGACTGAGTTTTATAATTAAACGGAGCTCTTTTAGGTGTACTTAATCAAACTTTTATATTTGATTCCTTAGACCGAACTCGTATAAGTGAGTTGAAGTATTTACGTTGAGTATTTATTGCCTGTACTGGTGTAAGTTAATGCAAGTGAATGTTCATATTTGATTTTCTTTATAGCTTTCGTTAAGTTTACTGTATGAAGGTGATAATGGTGATTGCCAGGATGATGATGAAGCTGGCCTTTGCCAGCACAGTGGTAAAATGTTGTTGCTTTGCTACTACAACTTTCAGCTGCTGGCAATGAAACTTTACTTAGCAAAGCTTTTGTTAGTTTTGTATAGTGTTTCTGTTACTTTTTTCTACAATTTCATTGTGGGAAATGTCGCCAAGTATACAATTCAGCCAGCCAGCCAAAAAAAAACCTCTCCAACTAACAAACAACTGAATACTTTACAAATCCATATTTTTAACATCCAGTTTGTTTTTCCTTTGTACACATTCGTATGCGTTGCAACAAAGTTTATATTCTTAAAGCATGTGTGAGTGCAAAGATGTTGAATTCCTTTCATTTCCTTTGCACTGTTTGGACTAAATATTCAATCCTTCGTCTGCTACTTTTTTTCGAATCCGATTCCATCCTATTCTTCATGATGTGGTTTTTTATTTTTGTATATAACTTAGAGAGTGTGGAAGTTTCTTTAGTTTGCAACAACCAAAGAATTAAAAGCAAGAACAAAATAGAAACCGAATCAAAAAAATTGTTGTATGATGTTTATTTAGCAAGGATACAAAGTAAATTTCTTAAAATAACTCCCTTTTTAATGTGCGAGTGTAGGATAAACGCAAACACTTGCGGTAGCAAAGTTTTATTTGACTTATTTATTAGTTATTTAACTCGGAAGTAACTTCATTAAAAATGGTCTAAGTTTGACAAATAGAAGAGCATTGAGAAATAAAATATTTCTATATGAACACATGTTTAGTACTGTAATATTTGCATACAAACGAACATATGCTTTGATCTTAAAAAGAAATTGTAGGAATATTTGATAATCATTTCCTTATTTTCTAAATGAATTAATTTTATTTGCACTCTTTATTAGTGGATCGTAGCTGACTTGAATTTAATCTTTGCGTATTTGAATTAATCATATACCACATACAATACATATATCAAAGAAATCCCTAAAAACCTATATAATTTTAAATTTATTTAAATATTGAGAATAATACACAAGAGGATGGAAATTGTATTTAAAAGAAGCACTTTTAAATCTTCGAACCTCTTAGAGTTCTCAAAACCGGTTGTTATATATTTTCTGGAACCGATTTTCCACAGTTACGGTTTTCGGCTGGTATGAAAAATCGAGTCGAGATATATTCTAATATTTTTCATTTTGAAGTATAGCACATTTAAAAGTGGAAAACAGGCCATAAATCGCTTCCTAAAATACTCATAGATGTTAAATATCGCGAAATGCGTCGTTGGATCTCCTATCATTCATGATATCAACTTTAATCATATTTTGTTTATCTTGCACTTACAATTGGAATTGTTATTGTTATTCCTGGGCATAATTCTGAACACCGTTTAGGTAGCGCTTAGGTAGCCGCAAAAGTGAAAAAAGTGACGCGGTGAAAGTTATATAAAGTGCTACAACATAATTCGTACAGGAAGTTTATATGTTGTAGAAATTTGTTTATTGAGATCTTAGGTAAATTTTATAAATATGGACCTGAACAAGAGAAAAAGTTAAAAAAATCTATTTTTTTAAGTTTTTTGCGATTTTTATCTGGAAGGTGAAGTTTTTTTTTGATTTTATATATTCGCAATTTTTGTTCTTTATGACAAGAGCTACAAGTTTGCCTCAGAGAGTAAATCGAAATTCGGAACGGTTTGCAAGATATGAGCCCGAGAAAATGATCACTTTTTTGCGAAAATGATACCGAGGCCCAAAATCTTTGGCGGCCCATAAAAAAAGTGCATGACTTTGGGAAAAATTGGGAGACACGGGTCTTTTTTTTAGTCTTTTATCACGTAGTGGTGTCCGTATATGGTTATTTTTTTTCGTGTTGCACTGTGTTATTTTTATGAATCAAAACATGCATATTGGTAGCCAGACCAAACGTACAATTAAATGATGGAAGAGGAGGGAGTGGAAGCTGCAGATTACAGCCCGGAGCTTTGCGTACTTTTTTAGTATATTCCAGGCGGAAATCTGTACTGTCAAAATGTTGCAGTAAAAGGTATGACACCTTAAACCATAAATGCACGATTGAATTTATATATTGATAGTAAAACGGCAATCAAAGCAATTGATGCTAATTGTTACTACTCAATGATTGGCGGCTTGTAAAACTTCCAGCATCATTTGAAGTTCTTATGACCCTAAAGCATCTAAGTTCATTTTATTGCCGACGAGAAGTGATTGTAGACTTTTTGTGGGGGTATTAAGTGGACACTATTGAACAGCTTCGTGTACAGTCAAAACGGGTCAGATGCTCCATAATAACTGCTGGAGATGTAGGGCAGAAGGGTTAAATAAGAAAATCAAACACACACTGCTCTTATGCGGCTCTGTAGCACAAAAGATATTGAGTTCTTGGTGCTAACCCTTTTCGAAATATCGAACTCGTATCGAGAATAACAATGTGTAGACTGCTTAATCTGCGTGATAGACGTTCGTAATGGGAACCACGAACTGAGATGAAGTACTGATTTTCGATTCGCTTTTAAGACTACGGCCACTTTTGGTCTGTATGAAATCCCTTTTTTTCTTTTTACGGATGTCCAACGCATCCACATTCCCTCTCAACTTCATGACTGGAACTTCACATTCAATAGATTTTGAGGTGTCATGGCTGAAAAAATGTTTTTTTATGAATGCGTGCAGAATGTCGACCGAACAGAACACATGTTTTGATAAAACAGATTTATTATTTGGACATGCTGTTAAGCTCTATGTGCATATATGATGTTCTGACAAAACAGACTGAATAAATGAGAGCCAATTTGACAGATGTAATTTTAACAATGTGGCCGCTATCAACTGTCAAAGCTTAGATGTTTATATTGGATGGCACATTATGTATACGAAGTAGGAATTTGACGAATATTTGTCTATTTCATGACAACCGGATTACTATTCCGCAAATTAAGGCGAACATTTTTGCAAAAAAAAATTGCTTAAATTGTAAATAAACATTGACTTGTCCCACTCTGTCGAAAGTTATCGTTCGCTGGAATTCTGAACAAAAGCAACTGATTTGCATTCCTTTTATATTGCACTTTATTCATTTATGAAATAAATAAGTTATTTATAAAATTTAATATGTTAAAAATTTTTTGTTTTGGAATGTCTTTAAAACTACTCAGGAAAAATAACGTAGAAAAAAGATTTAAAATAAACGTTTCGATGTAAGTTATAGGGTCACTTTTGAATAAATGTCGTATTATTTAAATTGAAAGTCTCTAATTTTGCTGATTTCACAAAGCAGTCAGATTTTGAAAAAACTAATATAATAAATTACTAGAATTGAAATAATTTTTTCTGAATTCAAAATTTCATTTCTTTATTGTAAGTAAAAAAATTATTTCAAAAGTATGTAATATCTTTAGAATTAAGTTTCAGCAACCATCAAAAAAACGTGAGCTCCTTCCACATTGTTTGCTATGGAATTGTAATGTAGTATCTCTACTTATGATATGCAGTGTATAATATCCTTTGAAGAACGAAAACAAGTCTAACCAGGGACTGACAACGATTTACTATTTAGTACATCGCAATCGAATATAAGTGAAAGTGAAAACTTTATCATACGAATTTCACTTATAAAAATGTCATGAGTATATCCATTAGTATATGATTTATGTGAACATAGATATTGTATTTTGTGACAGGGATGTCAAGGAGATCAGTCATTGACATTCTTTTAATTTAACTTTTCATTTAATGTATTTAACGAGCATTTCTATATATTTTCAATTTATATTATAGTGCACGTTTTCTGCATAATTATCAATACATTTAAATGAATATATTAGCTCACTTATCTTTTCTTATCTTTTCTTATTTTTATGATTTTTTTTTTTTTAATAAAAACTAGAATATCAAATTTATTGTTAATTTAAACACCATAACAACGAATTAATATCCCAATTAAATATCAGTTTAACACAAAGTAAAAAATTAAGATATAACAGACAATATTATAAATCCTCTATGACTACATTAATTCTTGAAATAAAAATATATTAAAAATATCAAAGTTGGGTGATTGACAGAAAAATCTATATTCCGTGTGAAAACAATAAAATTGTGTTTAAAACCAGCGTAAAATGTATTTCTTATGGAACGAAAGGAAAACAAAAACAGACAATGGAGCACGGCCGGAGCACATATTACAAAAATTTAGCATATAAAATAAAAGATAAAAGAGAAATAAAAGACGAAAAAATTTAAAAACTAAAAATTCATATTTATGGGCAAATTTTCCTTTGCGAGTTTTTTTTATTTTCGTATAGTTTTTGCTTTTATAAATGTATTTGCTAGTACGTAAAGTAAACAGAGAAAATTATTTACTAGAAGCAGCTAACAAAATATATAAAAGCCTTTTATCATTCTACTCAAGTTTGTTACAACAAACACGCAGAAGAGAGATGAATGTTTCTTATTTTCTAAATTTTTTTATATTATTTTTGTTGTCATTCGTTCACATGGTTTTCAAAGAGGGAAAAATAATAGCAACAACAAAAAAGCCATCATACATATATTTTGGCCTATAAGAAAATATGTATAGCCCTCCCTCCATGATGAATTTTCCGTTCATACTTGTGTTTGACAAAAGCACAAAAAAGAATCCGCTCAAAAGGAAAATGCTTATATTTCACCCGCAAACTGAAATGAATGATTACGATTATAAAAAGAGTAAAGTTGTGTTAAAGTGTTTGTTCATTGAGTGTGTTCGCTTGGGGTTCCAACATGTTGGTTGTCTGGTGTTGTGAGTGGTTTTCACAGCTGGAAATACTTTGTTTGTTGTTAATTTTATTGCTGTAAGAGTGCTTTTTTGTTGTTATGTAGGTTCGAATGCAATTTAGTTGATGAATTTCTTTAAGGTTGAAAATGCACTCTTGTGAGTGTGTGTGTGCGTGTGTGCATGTGTGCGTATTAGTATTTAACTCATTTAATAGTGTGTTTTTGGGCCTTTTGCTTGCTCTTTTGTTTGTGTTTTATTGCGTTTAGTTTAGTGTGCAACTATAACGTGCTAGTTTTATATCATTTTTAAGTACTTGGAAGCAAAATAAAATAAGAATTAAAATATATTAACATGCCGTCGCTAGAACAATTCATTTATTATTAATGTTTAATTCAACAAATATATTCACTTCATGAATATTGAAAAAGCATCGAGTTAAAAAAATTTGTGTGCGAAAAATATATTTTTGTTATAAAATAAGAATATCTTAAATTATTGCTTTGGTATTTTGAGTAATTTATCTAATTGAAAAAGGAAAATAAATAGACTCCAAATTCAAGAATGATGGGTGTTTGTGTATGTGAGCATTTGAAAAAACTCAATTTACTCTTTTATTATGAAACGTTTTATTAAGAGCAATAGTCGTTGGAACGAGGGTGTCGGGAGTCATGGAGGCATGATTTCAAGTTGTCTCAGTTTGAATTTTATAGTATTTTGAAGCCAGTTTTTGCTGTTGGTGGATTGTTTATTGCTGTTTTTGTTAAATTGTTTGCTGTGTTTCTCTTTATTTTTGTACGAATTGTTTGTCAAAACGTTCTCTTTTTCTTTGGGGACGTACAAAATTTGTCGATAATTCTTTGCCTTAATTTTTTTGGAGCTAAAACTGCTCTCTGTTTGAAAAGTTGGTACACGTAGATCCAAAATTTGACTACTACTACTGTTGGTGGCTCTGCTGCTTCTGCTGCTAATACTCTTTTGCCAACTACTGTGTGCTATGCGGTGCTGTATGTTTTTTAGCTGTGCGCTATCACAATCATCGTCGTCATTATTATCATCACTCACATAGATACAAAAGCACACACACTCATATGTATGCTCAGTTACGTATGTATATATGTACAATAACAACAACAAAAAACGCATACTACATACATTCATCCAACATTCTTTAGTCATAACACAACCAACAGCAATACGGTGGATTATTCGTTCGACGGCAACGGTTTGGTTAACAGGCGCGCGCTTTCTTTTATTACAAAATTTTATCGCCAATTATTATTGTTATTGGAACAATTTACAATTTGAAAACAAACAGTTTAAGTGCTGAGTGTGAATATGTGCGCGTGTGTGTGTGTCCATAAAGAACATTAAAAATCTCGTAAATGTATCTCACTCGTATTTTACCCCCTTTGCGTTTCAATCATTAAACCAACTTGATTTGAAGTTAAACCAAAAAATAAAGAACAGCAGCCAACAACTAGTGGCTCATTCATTCATTTTAGACGTTTTGTTTTGCTGTGTTCTTTTCTGTCTTTCAACTCTTGATAATATGCTGCTGCACTTCAATATCTTTATGATTATTTCGACGGTTTCGTCAGTTTGTCTACAACGGTCGCAATGAAAATACCAAACAAACCATCTACTAACAATAACAACTACGGCCACAAATAAGATACTTAATGTTTGAAAATAGAACGTAAAAGCCCCAACAATAAAAATAATAATAATAAAACATAACAATAAAAACATATAATAATCATAAAAATAATTATTAATTTTATTACAATAACAACAACTACAGTTTAAATATCATTGGCAGCAGCAACAACTGAGAAATTTATTATTAAACCTTTTTGGAAAAGATATAGTGTTGAGGAAAGGTGAAAAAATTTTGCAATAAATTAAAAATATTTTTTTTTTTTTGTAAAATTGAATATTTTTTAAACGAAAAATGTGCATATTAAACTGAAAACAAGTATACGATTTTTTCAAAAGAAATATTAATTCAAAATTAATTATTTATTAAGCATTTAAAATTAAAAAGTACATATTTCAAACAAGTGCAATAATGAAAGATATTAAAAATTAGAATTTGTTGTGACCTTAAATTAAAAAAAAAATAATAATAATATATGAAATTTATTAAACAACCAGTGATATAAACAAAAGAGGGGATAAAATATAAAAAACTCCCTGGCCCCTCAAACCAAGTTGGTTTGTTCGAAAAACCAACAAACAAACAAAAAAGAAAAGAATCTAAACGTAACGACAACTGAAAACCGCCAAAATTCTTTCCACCAGCAGCATGAATTCATATTTTGAACAAGCTTCTGGCTTTTATGGCCATCCGCATCAAGCCACCGGTATGTCCATGGGCTCCGGTGCCCACCACGATCAGTCAGCCACCGCCGCAGCAGCCGCCTATAGAGGCTTTCCCCTATCGCTGGGTATGACCCCCTACACCAATCATCATCTGCAGCGCTCCACACAAGATTCACCCTATGATGCCAGCATTACAGCGGCCTGCAATAAAATCTATGGCGATGGCAGTCAAGCCTACAAACAGGATTGTCTCAATATTAAAGCCGATTCGGTAAATGGCTATAAAGACATTTGGAATACTAGCACAAACGGTGGTGCTGGTGGTGGCGGCGGCACTGGTGGTGGTGGCGGTGGTTCGGCCGGCTCAACAAATGCTTCTAATAACACCGCCAACGGGGGACAAAATCCGGCGGGAATGCCTGTTAGACCGTCAGCTTGCACGCCCGATTCGCGGGTCGGTGGCTATTTGGACACATCGGGCGGCAGTCCGGTAAGCCATCGTGGCGGCAGTGGTGGTGGTGCCGGTTCAGGCGGTGTAGGTGCTGCAAGTGGCCAGAGTGGCAATGTTGGCGGTGTGGGCACAGCTGGTGCTGGTGCTGCTACAGCCTGGAATGCAAATTGTACAATTTCAGGAGCTGCAGCCGCACAAACAGCAAGTAGTTTACACCAGGCCAGCAATCACACATTTTATCCCTGGATGGCTATCGCAGGTTAGTATTGGCAATAGAATTTAAGTGCTTTTTCTTACTTTTAAAGTAAGTAGTAAAAATAGTTGTGAGTGAAAAGAAAAATATGATGTAATTATTTGGAAAGTTCTTAAGAACATAAAAAATATTGATATTTTGCTGGCAAAATATTTATTAATACTAAAGTGTTACTTGGAAGAATTTGTGCCTCGGTAAGCTAGTGGATATTGCACTTACCTATCAGCGCGGATGTTTGTGGAATCGATTCCCACTTAATGCTTTAGTATAAATTAAATTAAAAATTGTGTTTGCGGTGGATTTTATTAGTCTATATGCCTCCACTTTCTTGGTATTAACGGCAACTTATTAGTAGACCCCAACCATCATGCTTTAATTTGCAACATATAAAAAAATATTCTGAAATATTTACTAGGAGAATAAGTAGTTTTAGTGAATTTAAAAAAAAACTTTTACAAAGATTTTTAGCTTTTCCCAATGTTGTAATATGATAGAATTTCGTTTCTTTCGAACTATTTTGCATAGTATTTTTTTTCCTTTAGCGATTGATATTTATTCAACTATTTCGGAACTAAAACCATTTGGAAAGTATAAATATGACTTAAATTAACCTAAGAAAATGTGGGTAATATCTTCAAAGCTCGTTCTAATATTAAAATCGTCAGAAAATTAGCTAATCAAATGCCGCAGATTAGTATCGTAACCACTTGAAACCAAAAATATAATTCTATATAAAAGTTCCTGATTGGTTCTACTACAGGTTGCCTTGGTCATATTTCTGACATTTCCAAAAATATATTTTTAGTCGGCAGCTATAGGTCGATCGGGTTTTGCCCTGGAACAACATGCAGCCAGCCAATAGTATTGGTATTACGAAAATTACTAGTTTATCCAGTTATTTATATTATTTAATGAGATCATTATCTTTAATAAAAAAATACGCCAAAAGGCATTTGTTTTATAGTTAAAAGTAAATATAGTTTATCCAATGTAATGGAATTATAAAAATACCTTGATCTAATATTCATCTGTCACACTTTCACACAGTAGTTTTTTTTATATATATTTTCTAATAAAATATATCCAGTTAGCAAACACGGGTAAAAATATGATTTATAATATGAGAAAGTCCTTTTTCCTCCACCATATCGACAAATCTTACCAATTAATAGAGGATGAGAAGCTTTACTCGGGCTGTATTAATATTAGATAATATATAATTTTATCGTTAATCGTTTAGCATATATAACATTATAGCCAGAAATGTTTCCCAAAAAAAAAAAAAAATTATATTAAATATATACATAAATTAATACTGAAATTTTATTCTTTTGGGATATTCTTCCCTATCAATTGATTAAAACAATTACAGTTTTCAAAAAATGTTTTGTTTGCTGTGGCTTTAGCTCTTCACATGCTGACATTTCACTGGTCGCTAAAACAAACTTTAATATTTTCAAACTGCTTGAAGTTCACTGACGATTTGGTTTAGTGACCAATGAAATGTGCGCATATGAACGGCAAAAGCCACAACAGACAAAACATTATTTTAAATTAGTAAATAAAATAATATTTAAAAATTCGAAAGAAATAGTAAAAATTTTCGAGCAAAATATAGGATAGTGGTTGTAATTGCGAGTAAATGAAAATTGTATTTTAAAATATTCTGAAATTATTCATCCACTCCAGCCCAAATTTTAATTTCTTTAGAAATTGTTAAGAAAATAATTAACAAAATTTTTTCGACTTTTTTAGTATATCTTTTATTATATAAACGAACTGTAGGTCTTTTTATAAAAAACAAATTTATTTTATTTCAATATTTCGACGCTTCTTTGGGTGTTTTCTTCAGGGAAATATTTAAAAAAAAATATTTCCTGAAGAAGGCGCCCACTAAAGTGGCGTCGAAATATTGAAATGAATGAAAAATTTTCTTATAAAAAGATCTAAAGCTCGTTTATAAAATAAAAGATAAGAAGAAAATATTTTAAATATATCAACTACGAGTAAACCCATGCAAAAAAAACTTTCCTTCATCACTAAAGACATTAATGGCATATGAGTTTTTCGAAATTAGCTGAACACGGTCAAACTTAATCGGCAACACATCCATTTTTATAATGAATATGTTGTTGTGGCTTTAGAAACTTAAATTCACCTCAAGTTCAAAACGGAGGCTTATTATATCATCTATCACGGAAAATTGTTTTACTCATTTGATATTCGCCACCATGTAGTTTCTACAATACAAACGGTCAGGGTCTTATCACAGCTTCAAGTTCTGAGTTTAGAATAATAAAAATTTCAAACGGACAAAAGTGGTGCAATTTATTCGTCTATTTTACTTAAAAACTACGTGAACCTCACATCCAGTTTATTCATAATACATTTACTAAAATCTAAAAATAAAAATGTTGCCAGCAGTCTGCCAAGCATATTTCATAATTTTGTTCATCTCTTTTGAATTTCTTGAACAAAAAATATTCCTGTAATTGGTAATTCTTACTAGAATTTTTCAAATATTTGTAAAAGAAATAAATAAAAAAGTCAATAACTGGCACCACAAAATTTTGAGAATTTAAATTTTTTTAATAAATTAACACATTGTACTTTGTGACAACAAATTTCTAAACAAATATCTATGTTAGGAAGAACAGAGTTTCAATAATTTTTTGGTATAAATGAGGTTATAAATATTTAATTCAATCAATATAAAAAATTATTAAAAAAAATTATTTATTTTACTTCATTGAATACTTATCTTCAACGGCAAAATCTATTCTTTACACAAAATTTATTGGATATTATAATCGCAAAGGACTCCCAAAGAGGAATCGATATATTAAATTAAGATCATTAAATATAATTTGTTTAAAAAGTAGACGTCGCGCTTAAAAATGAATATTAATAATAAAAATTAAAATTAATAATTTATAAAGGCTTTCTTCCTTCATGAAAATCAAAACGTTCTTAAAAATATTGAAGTAGTTTTAACCCAATATATATGTGTGATATAATGCAAAATGACAAATTCTTTTAATCAGCTCAAAAACACCTTATTATTCATATAAAATTTCTTTTACAATCAATGTAAGATTGATTTAAAAAAATTTTAACAACCCACTGGACGCATTTACTCTAATTTTTGAAAATCGATTTTTCATCAGATCTTGTCATTATCTTGCCAGAAGACAACAATATTATTCAACGCAAACTTTTATTGAAATAGATTGATTCACGCGATATTGCCGCCCTGAATTAAAAAAAATTGTTTTTTTTAATTGTCAAATTGATTGTCATTTTTCGAAACTAAAATAAAATTGATCACAGTCGGTTTAATCGTTTTCGCTTTAAAAACGAGAACTGATTTCACTCAGATTTTCCAAAATCGGGTTTTCAACAGATTTCGGCGTCCCGAGACTCCGAAAAGTGTTAAGCTTTTGGCCTAAGAAAACAATACCAATTGCCTTAAATTGTAACAAAAAAAAAAGATTAATTCCAGAAGTTTCGCATTAAGTTCCTTTTTTTAATTAGAAGAATCTTGTCAAACAGATATTGCAGATTCTTACATTTTTTTTTATGTTTGCAAAAAAAACCTACAAAGCTGAGCGGAATTGGTTTAATCATGCGGAAGATATCGTTGCCACAAATTCTTGGAAGCTGTTTTTTACTCCTTCTAAATAATTCCAAGATTCTTTACGAATGAGCTTTCCTAAATTGGCCTCTTTATATTTCATCCAAATCGCTCAAAAGATATACCAAAATTTCGAAAACAACATTTTTAAATTCTCCCTCAAATGTAGTGAATTTATTTAGGAGGAAGTTTCAGTGCTGGCGTGCAAGATAGATCTTATTTTTTGATTAAACAAATTCAAGATTTTAACTTTAAAAAAATAGAGTTAAAATATGTTTTCGAATTGAATATTTTAACCAAATTAACATATTTGTGTTCCCCCATTTAAAAGTAAATTTTTCTTTTTCTCTGTTTTCTAAACATGAACTACATAAACAAAAAGTAAACATCACACTCTCTAATGGTGTCTGTTGAGATTTGAACTCGAGCCCACCAGGAAAAATATGCTAATTTAGTCAACAATAATGCAATGCAGCTAAAAACACTCAACGGTTTATAATAATTTAAATAAAATATGTATGTACAAAAATGTTTTATTAATCAAACAAATATTTATTACAGGCAATGTAAAATGATTTTTTCATTGTTTATTTTATTTTTTGGAAAAGTCTTCCAATCTAAGAGAATTTACAAAAAAAAATTTACGAAATTGCAAAGAAGAGATTAACCCAGTGCCTTTATTTTAAATAAAAAAAGTTTGAATTTTTTATATAAACTAAACATTAACTTATTAATAAAATAAAATTTTAATACAATTAAATTTTTTTTACATTTAATTAATTAATCAACAAATTCTCATCGACTTTTGGAGAATTTCTGCTGTAGCAATCAAAAGTTTTAGTTAGTTCCTAATGATGCGAAATAATGACAAATAAATTTTCGTTTTATAAAGTGTAAATTCTGGCCATAACTTAATAGCTACAAATTAAAATGATTTTATTTTAATTCCTTATTAATTTACATAAAACGACATCTGTATTTTAAAATTTTGAAATTTCTTAAATAAGCTTTTGCTCGTCTATTTGGGAGAAAAACTGTCAAATATTTTAAGAAGCAAAAAACTAATTTAGTCTGCTTAGAATATCAAAAGTTTGAAAAAGTTTTTTTTTGTGTGGGGGATTGATTCTTTTTTAGAAGAGGTTTCGTTACTGTATGCGGCTTGATTTTTAATTGTTATTGTTATTTTTATTTTAATTCCATGCTCTTTATGTGGAAAAAATTTTGTTGCTTATAATCATTTGTAATCGCCGGCGGACGAATCAATTGTCCACAATTTTTAGTCAGTTTTGTTTGCATTATTATTACACAGAGTGGAAATTTTCGAAAAAAAATTTTTTTCTAAGTTAAACTGATCACATTTGTGTATTTTTTCTTTAGTCAAAGAACTGAAATTTAAAAAAATATAATTTCAACGATACTATCTTAAGTTAATAACTAACGCTGCAGTCAAAACAGTGTCGATAGAAATATTTGAGAGGAGCTTGAAAATAAATACACAAATTTTCAACCGGAATGAAATTATCTTTAATAGAAGATCTGCAACGATTTCAAAATAATTCTTAAGCTTTTCAGATTTGAAAATATCAAGTCACTTTAATTGAAAATTATATCGTAATGTTTGGTATTTTTTTTAATGCTCTGAAACATACTTTTACGGCTACAATGGAAAAATTTTATTACCTCTTCCAGATACACTTGTATGACCGGCGGTAGATACAATTATTCGTTTGCATTTAAAAAATGCCATATTTTTTACACACGTTTGTTTTCATTTTGCTTGCAGAAACAAGTATTTTATTAATTATTAAAAGCCTTTGTCCAACACACACTGTCCCAAATATGTTTTATTAGTTTAACTTTGTACTACTTCAATCTAGTTAAATTTTATATTTTTAAAAGTCGAAAACAGCTTTTAAAATATAAGGAAAAAGTATCAGCTTATATGTTTGATTTATTTAAATAAAATTATTTTAATATTATAACAAAATAAAGCTCAATGTAATTCATTAATATCCATGACATAAGCTTTATAAGAAATATAGTTTTCTAAAATTAATTTCCGAATGCAATTTCGGCATTGTGACCGCAAAATTTGGCACATTTTTACTGCTTTAAATCGTTCAAAGAGTGTAATTAATTAACAAGTTCATTTTAGGGGAAAATCGTTCGTCAGTGATTCAATCATAATACTTGCTCTCACACAACAATTTATAAAGTTTTATAAAACAATATTTTCAACGAAATATTTTATTCTTCCATTTTTTTTTTATAAACACCAAAAGTTTAGTAAGAATCGACCCCATGACCCTCAGTCTGGCGAATCTCCACAGAGTGAAATTATTAGTGAGACAAAACTTTTTCCCAGTGCAATATTTTGACAACAGCTTGTTACCCATCGCCGTAGCAGTCGTTATATTTCTTACTCCCTTAAATTTAATTAAAACTGTGTTTTATATCAAAGAATGATAACGAGTCACTAATTATTGTCCGCAATTCAAATCATTACTTTTACACAACTTCGTCATACGAATTTCACATATAAAAATTTCATAATATGTACGTTCGAAAATGCAGTAAGTTTGCACAGAGCCGCGGAGGTGGTGACAAATTCCATTGCTATTGAGTGATCAGTTATTGTAGCCATGTGCTCTGCTACATCTCAATATCTGTGAAAAGTTTGCACTTTTGAATGTACTAAAAAAATTAATTGAAAACCTTGAGTAGTTGGCAATTTCTTTAGGAAACGAGAAAAGAGAAATATATCAAGTTGTTAGTTTAAACAAAAGACGGGGGTGATTCTAGAAATTATTGATTGTTTTTACAATAAAAAATCTTTCATTTTGTTTCATTTATTCTTCCATTTTTCAAAAAACCACAAACTTTTACATTTGTGTACATATAATATAAATGTGCTTTATTTTCGCTACAGCAAACTAAAAAAATCGTATCGCAATCTACTGCAACAGAAATTAACATGTTGCTACATTTGCGAAATATTGCCATGTTTTTGTGGCAGCACTGTATAAAGAAAACTAATGACGTGAAAAAGGTACGGCATATTTAGAATTTACGAACGCATGACTTTAAAAATGCAGTAGTATTTCACAACTAATGCATTTATGAACGTAGTGGGTATCCTGATTTAGTAATTATCCAATTTCTTAAAAATACAAAGAATACAATTTTTGGAAATATAAAAGAAAACTCATCAAGAAATTCTTGAAATTTTGGAAATTCTCAACATTCGGGACAACATTTCCTTTGCTTTTAATATAACAACAAGAAAAATCATCTAATAATTTATATCAAATTTTTCATATTTTTTATATTCATAATAAGCGATGTCGTTAATATCAAATAAGCAAAATCATCCATAATAATATTCCAAATTAACAAACAGCACAAGGAGAATTTTTTTTAATTAATCAAAATATCTAAACAAAAACTTTTTAAAACAAGTTTTGAAATATTTTCTGAGTAGTGGGATGGATTATTTTTATTCCACATTTTGTTAAAAATCTTTTGTAAACTAAAACTTCAATATGATACACATTCCCTCTTTCAAAAAAATTAAGTCAAAATGCAGAAGAGAAAAAAATCATAATTTTGATGGAATTGCAAATTGTCTGATAAAGTTGTTGTTTCTTAATTTCTTCCCTTCAACAGCAGCAAGTACAATCATTATAATATTGTTTCACGTATAAGATTTATATATTTTGAGTTTCAGCACACACAAGGCCAGGTACAGAGGGAAATGACAATCAGTCAGTCAGTCAGCCAGACTGGAAGTTATTGAAATATAAAAGCAAAAACAAGTATAAAACTACAGACGTATATTTATTTATGGATATCAACACAACATTAAATCAATTATATCGTCATTTATTGATTTTTAATATAGAAATGTAAAGTTTCTCCTTTAAAGGCGTCGAGTCTGTTAACTGTAATAATATCTAAAATTTAAAATATATTAAAGACGGCAGATAACCTATAATGAGAAATTAAAGTTTTTCTTAAGCTTGTCACAAAAGAAAAACAATAATAAAATGCATTCTATTAAATAGTTTATAAAATTAACTTTTATCAATTGGCTTATTGAACGGATATTTGATAAATCTCTCTTTATAAAATTGAGATATTGAAAACTTGTTGTTGAAATCGAATGTTATACATATTTTCTTGCAAAAAAAGTTTTATAATTATGTTTCCTAATCTGGATTTTTCAAAATCTAAAATTACTTTTGAAAATTGTAATGAAAAAAAATTACAGGCTGAAAGTAATAATTATTTTTAAATTCACAACAACAATAACAACAAAAAATAATAATCAGATAGCAATAATATCTCGAATAAATACTATAGAGCTTGAGCATTTTCTTTTGTAAAAAAAAATTGCCTTCAAAATGGAGAAATAATGTTACCGACAGACACCGTCGTAAAGTAACAAATTTTTTTTACATCTAATATCAATGAATATTTAGTGTTTTGAATATAGAATCGAAATTGTACAGTCCTTAGCAATTCTCACGCTGCTCAAACGATTTACAACTTATTACTACATGGTCATCATGTAAAAAATTTATGAAATTAATTGAATAATTATTTAATTAATTGAATCTACAGAATTCTCATATAATATCTGTTTATTTTTGTATAAGTATATGAGTTTGCTTGCTTTTCAACCATAATTTGGCTGATGATTTGACCAACGCCAATGAAATGGAGGCTAAGGCAATAACAAACAATACAATTCTTCAAGTAAAATAATTTTCGTATATAAAAATAAACCAACTACGAAGCCTATTTGGATTATACACAACAGCCCTTTCAAAAAGCAATCAAGGATTTGGTGTTCTTTAATAAGCTAAAATTTTTGAAAAAAATGCAGTCCTGTAAGGAAGTTATGACAATTAATGTACTTTTCTCTAAGTTGATGAAAACAATTTTTCACTTTCTTCAGAAAGGAAAACGCCATTGGAGTCTTCGGAAAAATCGAGTTTCTTATTCGGTGTCCACGTTTATTTTTTATGTCATAGATAACAAAACACAAGAAAAGTTACTTTTTACCATTAGCTGTATGAAAGTACTTATTACAAAGTCATGCATGGCATCAGCCTCTTTTGCATTCTATTATTAAGAATATGGACAATTAAAAATATCGTTGATAGATATTTACTGCATTCGAAAAAAATTATTAAAAAGTTATCATAAGAGTCATTTTGTGCTGATTCCTGCAATATATAATTGAGGCGATAAGACAGTTCTTATTAAAAAATGTTTGAGCACTTATTTTCTACCTGATGTATTTTACCTTGAGTATTGAAATATTATTTATATATATCTACTGCAAACCATCACACTATTACGATTGACAACTGATCATGACCACCATTTTATGTTCATTACGACATATGTTTTTTAACTGAGTTAATAAACAAATACTGCAAAGCAATTGGATTGTCTGCTAACATACCCAAGAGTCTCCGGCCGGAATCGAACCTGAGAACTTCCAATCAAAAAACTAGCTACTAGCCTACGAAGGCATTATAATATAATTGAGATAGTAAAACTATTTCAATTAAAACAATATTTGCTCATTTATTTTTAACTGAATCATATTTTTACGAAGGCATTTTAATGTGATAGAGACAGTAAAACTTATCTATATTTCCCTGCACCATTGTACCTTGAGCATTACATATGAGTGTATTTTCAATTACTACCAAATATGGTTATTTATATTATTATATAGAAGCGTCTGAAAATATTAATGATAATATTGATTGTAACAACCATGATTTTCTTTGCTTATGTTGATCATAATTATTAATTTTTTTATATTTACCATCATACATAATGAAATTCATTTGGGAAGTTATAACTAAATTTTAGAACGAACTTAATGAAGAAATGTGACATATATATTATAAGGAACTGTTTAGCTTTAGCTAAAGCTTTCTACTTTTCATGATATTTATCTTCAAAAATATATTTAATTAATCAAGCTTTGGACTCATCTTTAGGAAATAAACATAAATTTTATAATAATTGAAAAATGTTGTAACAAATTTTGTAATAAATTGTTCCCCTTTGTTATGCTTTTACCAACTGTCTATTAGTGGCTACATAAAAAAAGATATTACCATATTTGTTAGTCTAATTTGTTTCCCATATTTAATTTTTTTAATGCGAACATAAATTGATCATTTTTATTCTAAACAGAGAACTAAAGAATGGCCTGATAAAGAAATTATTCATAAGTTTTACTACTATAATTTATTCGTCCCTTTTTTGTTTTATATATTTAAATGTATTTTTTTTATCGAAATTGTGCTCCAATTTTTGTACAAATGTAAATTTATATTTCCATCCTGAAACATTAAGTTAAACATATATATTTTTTTACATTAAGTCTCAAGTACGAGTTAAATTATATTTAAAATTATTTTTAAGATTATGGTAAATAACATTTAGACTAGGGGTATCAAGGAAGACAATTTCTTAATATCTTAAAACAAATTTAAACAATATGCAAAAATGGCGATCGGCGATTTTTTATTCATTTGATTATTATTTTTTTCTTAAAGATCCCAAACGTTGAAATTGTTCTTACGTCAATACCAAAACTCGTGCAACAGGAGAAGCATGCACTGAAAATGTATTATTTTTTTTTATTCTACAAAAATGGTTTACGAGATACTAAATTCTTTTGAGAATAAAATTTTTTTAAACCACTACTGCCGCTCAAATAAAAAATTATTTTATTTAAAAAAAATATATATGTATATATTTGTCTTAAAATGGCAGGCAATCTTTTAGATGATTCTTTAAACTATTTTCTTTTTACAGCTTGACAACTTTAACGATTTGATTTTCCTAAAACAAAACTAAATACTATACAAACATAAAAAAAAAATCGCCAGCTTTCGCTATATAAAATTTCATATCGTACACTTTTTATATTTTATTATACCTATCTGTAGTCCCCAATAACATTCATATTTTAATTGACGAGCAATTCGGCTTCAGCTATTCGCACTCCACTATTCATCAGATCAAAATGACATCAACAATGATCTAGCTTACGGACAATCAACATCTATTATTGTAAAGCCTTTGACACTGTACGGCATAGAGGCCTAATTTATAAACTTCTTGAATTTAATTTTGTAATGTTCTTAGTTAAGCTTCTTAAGCATTTTTTTGTGTGAAAAAAATTTCTGTGCATCTATTGGAAGTCGTTTATCGGAGATCATTGGAATTACCACAGTGGTACGATACCGCAGGGTTCTGTTCTCGGTCCAATTCTGTATAGCATTTATTGTACTAATATGTCTCCATATATGTGTTTATAATGATGATTTATCATGAACTAAGAATATACTAAATGAAATTCAATGTTAATTGGATCGATTAATTCAGTATTATAATCAAGTGAAAATAAAAATCAACCAAATAAACCTAATCACAATTTAATGCTCTTATGCAGCAGCATAGAATGATAGTATAAGGTATTTGCTTAGATACTAAATTAACTTTTAAAGCCATTTTTGTCACATAATTAAAAAAGTTGATAATGGTAAGAAAATGTTATTCCCAGCGATCAACAGAAACTTTCACTTGATTAATTCAAATAAAATTTTGATCGTGAAAACTATTTACCAGGCCATTATAGTACATGGCTGCTGAGTTTTGGGCAACTGTACTTGAAATCCAATTTAATAATTACAAATAGCACAGAATAAAGTCCTAACAATTTCTTTCAAATTACTAAGACATTTTTCCACTTCTAGGATGCATGTGAATAGCAATACTAAAACTGTTTTAGGATTCATCGATATCTTGAATATCCATTTTAGATCACAATTTCCTATTAATAAAATAAAATACTAAAGTAAAATAATATAAACCGTTTTTTCTAAATTTTAAAGTATGACTCTACATAATATGTAATTAAATATATATAACTTATTATTTGTTACAGGATCTCAATGGCTCACTTTTTCATATTGAAGGTTTTTGTTAGTACTTTCTCTCTAGATCTCCCACTGTTTATAAGTTCTTGCATAAAATTTATTCATAAAATAATGTTAACGTTTAAGATATAAGGCAAAGCCATTTCTGTGCAATAGTTTTTTCCAGTCAGTAAGAAACTTTAGTAACTTGTGTTAAATACATAAATATGTGTGATACACTCAAAAAACTAATGAACGCAAATCTAGGAAAATTTACTCAAATGGAAATCGAATTGGCTGCGGTATAACTAAAACATTTCTTGGATGCTAGTAATGAAAAAATCATTAAATGTTGATAAAGTCTACTAAAATTTTGTAATAAAATCTATTATTTCTGTTAAACATATACATTTTTTTTTGAATGCAGTAACACAAAATCTACAAATATGTCCAGTGTCTAACTATTGGCGATGTTAGAAATTTTCCCTTACGGCAAGACATAGTTTTTCGTTAAGAATATAGATAATTCTGGCAAATAAAAAACGACTTCAATACAAAGAGCCAATCCCATAGATTACAAAAGCGAAGCAACCATGGGTTAACTTAAAGCCCGATATACTCGTAATCCATTTCTACTTTATATTTTATTCCCAAGTAAGGATGAAGAAACCTGAAATAAAAAATTTGGAAAATATGTCCATAAATAGAGGAAGCGACCACTTTGTCTGTTCGATTTCCTCTTAAATTCTTGTGAAACCAAAGTGCAAGCTACACTTTTAAATAAAAAGTTCTCGAAAATCAGTCCATAAATGGATGAGTTATGCGAGATCAATATTTATGGCGGACAAATTGCCCGTCCGATTTTCGAAAAAAAAATTATGAAACCAACTTGCAAGCAAACCTTTTCAAACAAAAATATTTTTTTAACCGATGCACAAATGATAAAGTTATACGTGTGCAAACATTAAGAAAGAATGATTACCTCCTCCTTTTCTGAAGCCGATTGAAAATATAACAAAATAACGGCATCCATAAAGGTCCTCCTACAAGTTTGCAATTTTACCCGCCAGCTTAACTTTTTTAATGGGAATTCCCAACATCGTATTCTTAATTTTTTGGCTGTTTGCAGTAAAATCCAGGACAAAATGTAAGAACTGTAATCGATCACATAAAAAATACGAATTTATGTATATACACACACATATATATACGATATTCTTAACTCAGGTGAAACAAAACAAAACATTCCACAATGAGAACCCTTACGATTTCAAGCAATTTGTCCCGTAATTTGTCACCCATTCGTTGTTCAGTTGTTTTAGTTCTAAAAGAGTAAGAAAAAAAGAGAACGTAAAATTATGACTTTTATTAACACATGAAGTGAAGTTATTACAGTAGTACGTGTATTAGAACTGCAGGAGATACACAACAACAAAACAGAAATTAATAGAACGCAAAAATAAAACTGTAAAAAAAGAACATGTGTAAAAAAATTGTAAAAACAATCCTTTTAATTTGAGAACATCAACAAGCCGTTTAAAAACATTTACTCGTACTTTGCAGCACAGGAACGACAAACAGAGATCACAGGGAGCACAGCAAACAAACACCTTAACCATTTGGCCTGGCTTCCTTTATGATTTAATTTTTTTTATTCCTTTTTTGCTCTAGTTTTCCCTAGCAAATTGTATACAATAGAGCTGCTTTTCTAAAACTGCACTGTATCCTACTGGGTTAAAAACACAGCCAAACAGACGGGCAAATCGACCGACAGACATTCAAACTTGTGTATGTTTTGTTTGCCAGTGTTTAGCAGCATTAATTCATTTTTGTGAAAAAAGTTTAAGTTGCTGTATTTTATGTTAGAATTTTTATTAACACCGTCGCAACCTTTAAAACGTCACCCCATGTGCATGTTGCTGACTTAAACTAATAACTTGACTAAGTGCAACACAACTGCTTGAATAAGTACTACAGCTAAGTGCGCTCATTTTCTCACAAAACCATTTTAATTATTAAATTTTTTTAACAAAATATTTGTTATAATTATCGTTTGACTTTTGAACACAGCAAGAGTTGAGCAAGCGACAGGCTAGAGAGAATATAAACCGTTGAAGCAACAAACAAAGAATGAAAGGCTACTACTGAGTGCAACACTTTGGTTACTAGAACACTTTCAGACACCATCATATTTTACAACAAGAAAATATGCTGTGGAGAAAATTATGAAATTAAAAATAAAAATTTCTAGTATTTTCTTTAAACAACATTTTCCATTATTAATGGAATGTCACACATATTAAAACTTTTGTTGGGATTTTATTTTCTTCTGTCACATTGTCAATGAAAAAGAGCCTCCATTTTAGTTGCGCGTGAAATTTGGTGTGACTACATAAAAAAAGGAAACTCATTCCTAATAATGAAATATTTTTGAATAGCGTACACACACACACACATGCATACAGACATGCAGCTAGACATACATAAATAACTAAGAGTATAGCATGACCCTTAGAGATCATTCACTATGTTGATAAGTTTTTGTTTTTAGTTTATTCGTTTGATTTGTTGTTCTTCTTTAGATTAATTCGACTTAATAGTTAGAAATTTTATAAATCTTGTAGATTAATTTATTTTTAATTAACCCATTAAAAGGTTAAAAATTTTGATAAAAGCTTAAATTATACAGTAGGAAGTGACTTAACACTAGTCAAATACTCATTTGATCAACATTCTTTTCCATTAAAAATTCGTGGTCTTGTTACACTATGGTGGTCAGGGTACATTAATTAGTGTTGCAAGGTAGTAGCAACTAATTTTTATGATTTAGGAAATGTAGGGAATGTTGGAAAGCAATTTCATCTTTTAAATTTATTTATATCTTTAAAGTAGAGTTAGATTAAGAGCGAATTTTCAAACACTTTATATTTGTTCGTTAGTTGCTATGAGATGATGTCATACCTGAAAGTATTTAAGAAAATTCTAGAGAATGAAAAATAAAAATATATTGCTTTTGATTTAAGCTGCACTTAAATCGGGCTTTTTAAATAATGGTTAGTGCATGTTGGATTGAGCTTACGCTATGCATTTTCTCATGTGTTTTGTTGCACGCAACTTCTTTCGTTCGCCAATGTTAAGAAGAAAAAAAAAAACAACACCAGGACTATTCTAATTACATTTATTTTTTTACTCACATAATTTAAATTATTGAAATTTATGTTGATTGACACAATCAAGGCTCAAACTAGTGAATTTTATTTCACATGATATATTCAATGGCGTTTTCTTTTCTAAAAAAAGTGTTAAATTATTTACACTTCCATAAAGAAAAAAATGCGACTCCGTGTTCTCCAAAAAGCAAAAAGTTATTGGGAAAGAGCACACATAAATAAATAAAATTATTAATTTATCTTCAAAATGTTACTTTTGCAAAAAAAAAAAAAAAAGTTCAGTCATTAAAGTAGAAAGGAGAAGAACTTAACTTCTATATAAAATAATTTTGGTATAATTTTGAGATTCAACGAAAAAGAAAAAAAAACAGTCTCAAAGAAATCATGGTTATATCAAATGTGAGACGGAAGTTGATTAGATTCCAGTCATTTTCAGTGATCTCAAAGAAGTTATTTTTTTCTTTTCGTTTTCTGTCATCCCACGTCAAATGTGGATTGTAAACAGATCAGTTTCGGGTACATAACATACTGACTGTCCGTTTTCCCCCAAAATTGTTCTCCAGCTGTAACAATATGGTCCCTTGTGTGTGTCCGCAATATTTCATCTCGATCGACTCCGTATTATCACCCTCTCATCGTTGTACGTGTGTTTCACCTACTAACCGTGTCTTAGTCCCTTCACATCCCTATGTCCGTATCCTCCACCCCACCACGCTATTGCGTACTCACCCGGTGTGCCCTTCCCATGAGCATAGTAATCCGTAATTATCTGCCTCCTTACATCCTGGTCATGTGTCATTGCGCTGCTGGTCCCCATTTGCCCATCATTCTATAGCGTGCATAAATGCCCCAATGGTCCGAATATCATGACCTATGCAGAGTCCGTCAAATGTCGTAAATGCAGCAGTCCAACCGTCCCCCCAATGCACTCTAATTTAACACGTTGCCAAACATGTGGTCCGAAAAATTCTATTTACGGAAGTTTTATTCGTGTTAAGAACTGTATTTCATGGAAAATTATTACACAATAGGGCATTTACTACTAGAAGAGAATTGCACAGATTTGTAAAAATAATTCAAACATTTAATAAAGATTTAGTCAATTTAACTCTAAAAAATACTATAAGCAAATTTGAAGCAACGAAGATGTTGTACCATAAGAATGACTACTATTTATTTTACTGTGAAGGGGCATATCAAAATTGAACTCGCAGAAATATATAGTTCAGATTCTTTATACAGACTTGTCGCCATTTTTCTATCACATTTTTGGCTCCGTGAATTAGAAAACCACTATCGCAGAAGGGCTGCTTTCAACGAAATGGGACAAATGGTGATACATTGTGTTTTAGCATAAAAAATATCAGACTATGCAATATTAAGTGGAACAGCCACGAAAGATTTCACTTTTGTTTTACCAACTCTTATTAAACATAAGTGCTGATATACTATTCTCACATGTAGTGAAAAAATAATATAAAATAATAATATATATTATGTCAAGATAAGCGTTTGCGACATCAGTCAAATTATATTCCAAATATTCGCGATAAGGGAAAAATTATTATTTTCTTAAACTAAGTTTATTTCCAAATACAAAAATTGTTAGAGATTACATTTATTATTGTACATTTTTGTTGTTGTTGTACGACTTTATTAAATGTGTCTAGAGCAAAGAACATTGTATCAAAAATAGTAGTCGTGCACATATAATATAAAGTACTTTTGAACAAATCATATATTAAACCAAACTTTATAAATCATTGCTTGAAGGTTAATTTTTTTTAATTAAGCCCTTTAATTTCGTATTGTTGCATTCATAGTTGGAAGAATGTATTTGCTAGTCCTCATAATGGATTATAGTATTTTGAAGAATCGTTACTATTTTATTATATTTTAATGAATTTAAAGCGAATAAGGCCACTCTAATTTATCAACCAAGTTTTTATGAAAAGTAGTTGGCTGAAAATACCTCGATTAATTTTGATAAAGTTTCATAAGCTCGCCTATTAAAGATTTTATATCAATGAAAACTAATTTTAAAAAACGAGCATATTAACTTTGATTTTGACAATAATCGAACCTTAAAATCTGTTTACATGTCGGCAAAAACCGGGGCCACACTTATTTTTTTTTTTTTAAGAAATTCCTAAACTTTTCCTGTCTACAAAAAACATATCTTGGTAGTAATATATTTTTAATTTGAGGCCCTATGCTCCTGAAAGGAACGACTTGAACTTATGTATACATTTTTAATCATTTACTGTGCAAATTGTTTTTTGTAACTTGTCTGATTGGAATAATCCCTTATCGAGCAACATTTTTCTTTAATCTAATACAAAACGTCTAAGTCGTAACCAAAATTCACTAAGTACGATAAGATCCATCATATATTATAAAAAATGATTTGTTGTTAGAAACTTATGTTTTCAATATATACAAATACAAAGTCAGCTACAGCAAGGGGCAGTAGCAACTTTAAATTTTACTTTTGAAGAAATATTTTTTAACAATCAAATTTGTTGTGCGACCGACCAATATTATGTATCCAGACAAAAGAAACTTCTTTTGTAAAATTTATGAGCATCGCTACTGCATTTGTGTTGTTTTTTTTTTTTCATCAGTGCTTTAAGTTCAGATACAGATTTATTTTCATGGTGTTGGAATTTTCACTTTCTTAAGCACATTGGACATACTTGTGTGATTGACCACCCACATAAGAAAAAGAAGAAAATAAAAAAAACAATCCGAAGAATCAAGATGATGCTCTTGCTTCTTAATTTTTTTTCATATAGTAGACAGCACGAGAATTAAATAAACAACAACAATAATAAAAATCCAGCCATAATTTCACAAAGTATTAAGGAATACAGCGAATGACCTAATTTTGTGAGCACATTGATAGTGACCAAAGTTTAAAAAAATAATATTTAAAATTAATATTTAATTATTTTAATACTATTATTTTTTGTTTGTTTTATTACTCACTCTCTATCTCTCTCCCTCTTATTATTTTTCGTGATGACAAAAGATCACTTTTATTTTACTATTGCTTTTAAATTAACATTGAAATTAACTTGGCACCTCGATAAAAATTCAACAATTAGTTCTATAGTAAAACATTCTTTTTCAAAAAATTTTACAAGTCTTGTATGAGTTTTTACACTACACACTTCCGCCTAATCATAATAATTCTTATAAGAATTTTCATATTTCTTGCTCGTCATAACATCTTAATCTTATATGTCATAATCGTTTAATTTAGAGCTCTAGCGCTAGATGGCGCTTTCGATTCTTAAGAGACTTCTTAAAGGTGTAATATTCTATTCCTACCTGTTTAATAATTTAGCTCGTAAATTAAGAATTCTCACCACCATCTCTTGCTTGTATGTATAACTATCTCTGTCTTTCTCTATCCTTATCTAAATTGCTTTCTTGAGGGTTGGTTCACTTTAAAGAAGTTTTTGCCATTTTTAAAGTGGCATTTCTGGCCGAACCTTCTGTCAAAAATAATCTCTTGTCAGGCAATTGCGAGTTTCTTTTAAATACAAATTATCTTGGAAAGATAAGGAATTTTGTTTTTTTTTATTAAAATTGGAATCACAGATAATCTAAAATATTCAAAAAGAACGGTGTAGGTAGGGTCCTTCCAAGATCCAAGTAAATAAATAACATATTCTTTGAGCTAAAAATAAATCATTATTGAATCGTTGGAAAAATTACACATAATTTTGAAATTTTTAGCATGATTTCGGTTTTTTTTTAAAGTGTCGTATTAATTTAATAATTTCAACTTTAATAAAATAATTTATTAAATTTTTTTGCTTTGTTCAATAATATATTTTTTAATGTTACTTTTTAAAGCGAAGTATATTTATATCGCCACTGGTTTAAAACAAGAAAACTCGTAAAACTTTTTAGCTATTACAGAGATTTGCTAGAAATAGAATGTTAACTTCTAACATTTTAGACAGTTGCATCTTCTCACCCTAAGTACCTCTAAATGAAGCAAAAGTTGACAAAATTATGTATAAAAAATATTTCGTGGCTTGAATTGTTTTTCAATAAGAAGAAATTAATGATTAATTTTCAAAATATTTTGCAATAAAAACAAGTTTTTCTAGCCGTAAATTAATTTGACTTATGAGAATTTTATTTTAGATTTTTGCACCAAATTATTTTTTGATAATTTTGAGAAGCCTAATATATACGAATTGGTATTCAAGAAAAATTGTTTGTCATCTCAAAAAATGCAGCGTTAAACATTTATTAAATAAAAAATAATTATTATTACTTTCCCAAACTATAAATTTTTTCGTATTATTTTTGCATATTTGCTAGAAGTTTTGATACAATCTGAAAACTTGGTCTATTGCATCTATTGTCTAAAAAGTTGCATGAACCGTTGGAAACAAAACCCGCTACCAAATTTCGTCGAAAATTATAACTAAAAAAACCGAGCTATTACACCTCATTGTTTGATATTTTATAATTCTTTATTGTAGACTGACTTATTTTATAGTAAAAAAAATTAAAAGGGAAGAATTAAAAAAATAAAACAAAAAAAAATTTTAAGATAATTTTTTCCTGTCAAATAAGTGATTTCCTAATAATTAATTTTAAATTATTTAAAATGAACTTAATTGCTCACGCTTACCTACAGTGTATTAAAAATTATGCAGTATTACTAATGAGTTCCAAAATATTTAAAGTGAAATTTTAACTAAAAAAATGATTCGTTTTATTCCAAAAAACTCAAAACAATAATATTTTAGTCATGAATAATACATAAAATTAGCTATTCAACAGTATATACTCCTAATAGTGTAACGTGTTAACGTTAAATAGATTGTATAGTGATAGCATTGACTGACTAAATAAATTTTAGAACATCCCACATGTGTGGGATGTTTCGTTTTTCTTAAAGTTAAATAATTAAGAAATTTAAATTTTATGTTTTCAGCTTGATTGTTTTCTATAAAAAAAATATGAAAAGTGCATTAAATATTTAAATTTATATAATAAATCATTGAGAAGAGCCCAACCAAATTTACGTTCAAACTTTAAATTTCATTTCATACACTGTTAACACTTCTTTGCTTTGGAATAAATTCAAAATTTTTATTTATTTTATATCTCTGGAAAATATTTCCGATTTCCATCATCATTTGGAAATTTGTTTAACTGTAAAATTGCTTAACATTTTCCACAAGCAGATGAAATCAACCAAAAATATTTTTCAAAAAATAGAACAGCTGTCTGTCACTCAATAACAAACAAAAAGCAAGCTAAATATAAAAGTTAGAAAATCATAAATTAAATTTGAAAAAAGGTGCGTTGGTACGATTAACAACCACAGAAATGTTTGATTAAAATTAAAAAAAAACACACACACACACACACACAAAATTATAAATAATTTCTTATAGATTCTGATAAATATTCATATTTTTTACGAATAATTTACAGTGTTTTTTGTTTGTTTTTTTTTTTTTTTTTTAATTATAAACAATAAATTAATTATATATTTTTTCGAATGTCAAATCAAACAATAGTATACACCAAGCGGACTCTATTTAACACAGTTTAAACCAGCGGAATAAATAATAAAATCATTTATTTTAGAAATTAAAAGTTTTTCTTTTTAAACAAAATTTCTTAGGTGGCAAGTGCGTCACAGTAAATGAAACACCTAGCGCCAAACACACTGGGGCTTTTTAAATTATATTGCAGATAAATCAATCATTTCTAAGAGATTTGTCCGATTATAACACATAAAAACACATGCATACATAATTCTGACAAAAAAACCGATTTCATTACAAATTGTCGTACGAACAGGTTATAAAACCATGTTATAGTTTAAATCCGACACGATCGATTTCTAGTTAACATTTTACTCTCAGGAGAGATTAAATACTTTAAATAATTTTTTTTAAATAGGTCCATAAATGACGGACTTATGTTACAATCATTACTTCGAGAGACCTCATTGTCCGCCCGCTTAAATTTCTGTGAAATCAATTGCAAACTACACTTTCAATTAAAAAATCTTTTTTTTTTTAAATCGGACCATAAATGGGTGAGTTATGCAACAATCAATATTTTGGACGGGCGAATTAAATATCCGATTTTCGAAAAAATATTATGGGACCCTGCTACAAGCAAAACCTTTCTAATAAAATCCAAATAATTCAAAATTGTCCACAACGATTTTTTATAATTAACAAAAAATTTATTGGCTTGAAAAGATCTATAAATTATTTAATGAGTTTGTGGAATAAAAACAAGAAAGTTTTGTTTTAGTAAAAGAATTCAAGTTTTTAGAAATAATTTACTGTTGAGTAGTAAATGGATGTACTTATTTAAATTAAATTCATTATTTTCCTTAATTCTGCAAAACATTGCAAGATTTAGGAATTTTCATTAAAAAAAAAATATTTATTAGTTCATGACGATTAACACAAGCTAGTTGGCTATAGCTCTTGTGTCATATTTCGTGTATCTTGAAAAATGACAGATTTATTTCAAAAATATTTTTTTATTCCTACCCAATGTGCATTACAGCCATCTGATCTTCATCATTATTTAATATATCATCGTCATCATCAGCAAAATTTACAAAATACTCTTAACGAAAATAAAGGAAAAGCAACAAAAAAATTAAAAATGAATATCGAAAAGTTTGGTCTAAGTAGCGTATAAAGTGTAGATTCTTACGTTACTTGGCGGATATGTACTACTATTCCAATCAGCTCTGCCCCCAACAAATGGTAATGGCAAGTACAAATATATGTATGTACGAGTACATCTGAGCCTTATTAATGGCCGATATTCTTTCCATCAAAATGGAATTTGCAAATTTAATAATTCATGATGCATAAAAGTATAGATTGATGAAATCTACTGGAATTGAATAAACAGGGATGAGCTCAACTGGGGTTTTCACCATCAAAAATATTTTTATATTTGCTGTATGCTTGAAAAATCATAGAAAACACAACCAAATTGGGTAATTTTGGTAGCAACCAGACCAGGGGACTATGCTTCTCCTAAGAAAAAATGCCTACCCCAATGCGTTCGTTCGATCAATAGGTAATCCGGACCATAATAATATATTCCAGAGCTAAAAAAATTAATCAATTAAGTTTCTTAACATTAATTTTTCTACTTCTAATTTAAATATTTCCTACTTTCTTAATCTGTTTAAAAACTGCTTGAAAAGGTACATTGAGTTCATTCAATATTTGTCTGTGTAGTATGAAACGTTCATTTGGTATATGGAATAAATTATGCAAAGTAATATTAGATATTCAATGAAATTATAATTTCTTACGGCCGTTAACTAAGGCTTCGGTGCCTGTGCGTTACTATGTATTGAATACGAGAAGATTCACCATAACAACAACATTAACGTTGGAAACAGTATTTTGCAGCCACTTTGGTTGTGTTATTAATGTGAGAATTTTAAAATTTATTAGTTTCACCGATACTTTGATTTTCTGATTTTTATCAGCATTTTTTTTTTTTTTTTTTTTTTTTTTTTTTTTTTTTGTTACTTTATATGATGCGGTCGGGCGGCCGGTATCTTGTCTTGTTTTCATTTTTCTCTGCATTATTTTCCTCTCTTTGTTTTTTCTTTTTTTTTACAAAATAAACGATTAAGAAACAGCAAAACAAGTTAAATAAAATTCAAATTTTATTAAAATATTGAAAAATGAAAAGATGGGATGTTAAGAAGAAAGCGAGAGAAGAATGAAACTAAACTACTTATAAACAATGTGTGATTTTAAGCTAAACACTACATTGATTATCTGTGAAATTCTTATGGTTTTATTTATTAACTCTCAAAAACAGTGATTTTTATTTGAAGGTGATTGAAAAGAATTGAGTTTCAATGGCATGTTTCAAAAATCAAATTTTGTAAAAATGATATCAAATCGTAAAAACACGAAAAAGCTATTGGGATTTTGTAATTTTGAAACCGCTCAGCGAATCGATTTGAGTAAAAAAAGTTTGCTTATTTCTGCAGGTATTTTATTGGAAACTACATAATAAAATTGTTCAAATAAATAGCTTAAAGCCTTTTGTTTATATGGAGTTATGTGATTTAATTAGGCATCTTGCATAAAGTACAATAAATTGTGTGACTGTGCTTGCCATTTCACTTTCACTTTTTAGTATTCAAATTCTTCGAAAATACATCGGTGCTTGAAAGAGTAGGAACAAAAAAATTTCAGCGAGAAGTATAATATTTTTTTTTATAAACTAGTCACAATAGAAATTAATTTTTTTTGTTAAATCATATTAAAAATTATTAATAATGCAAAAAGGCATAACTATAATGTACTTATGCTGGCTTAAGCAACTGTCAAAAACCAACCAAAAGTCTGTTTGCTATATTGTATTTCTTTAGCTTAACTGCTTGCTATAATAAGTTTTTTTTTGCGAAAAAAAGTTCTTATATTTTCTAATGATATAGACTTTTTTACAAAATGTTATTTAATGTCTAAAATTTATAAATATTTTTCCATTAAAAAAAACTACTAAAACTGCAGCACTGAGTGCATATCAATCGCAAGAGCATAAAATATTTTTTATTTTATCATAATTGTGCTAAATAATTTATATAAAATGGAAATATTGAAAGACAATTAAATTAATAAAAATAATAACTAATAATAATAATAGTAATAAAAATAATAATAATTACAATAATTATAAAAATAATAATAATAAAAATAATAATAATGCTTTCGAACATTTTTAATTGAATTTTCTACAAAATTATTTTTATTATTCATTGTTTTTTTCTTCTTTTTAATAATAAAGGCGCACGAACAGCTGTTTTCTTACGCAAATTACGATCAGCTTCACTCAACTTTAATTAAAAGTAAAATTAAATGAAAATCGCAAATTTCTACTAACAAAAAAAAAATAGTTTTAGTTTATTTACAATTAGCATTTTGACTAAAAAAAAGCTACTTTACTTTGAACATAATGGAAATATTATCAAATCAACACAATTATCAACTGTTGCCTTGTATTTTCGAACTGTTGAAATCACATCGAAAAAACATAAAATCAGAACAAGAACAAAACCAATTTTGTGACCTTAAAACGGCAGGTGATTTGAAATCACCTGATTTACCAGGCCTGCCTGGTAAATAGTATGTGGATTATATGCCTTTATATTTATTATATGATAAGAGAAAGTGAAATACATGTGTTGGATAATTTTTTACTAAAATCATGCTCATGTCATCTAAGAATATGCCTATAAAATTAATTTTGAGATAGAAACTTAGTTCTATGTTGAACGTAGATACAAAGCAACAGCTACAAATTAATTCGATTTATAAAATTTTTCAAAAACAGAGTGTTGCCAAAGAACTTGTGATCCTGCCAGTACTACTGGTTAATATCTTTTGTAAAAAATTTAACATTTGGTTTGGAAGATGTTCACAACATTAAAAAAAACAAACACCAAGTACATTACGAACATATATAAGCCCAATTCACAATCGTGTGCAAATGGTCTTGCATCATAGCATTTGAAACATCACCTTTGCTATACATTAATAAAATATACAAATTCCACATGCCCTACATTTGTATATATGGAACACTTAAAAGTCTCTTTATATTTATATATATTTGTATTTATATTTATTTATATTTTTTGTTCAGTCGTCCACCGTCTGTGCCCTGCAAAAAGCTTTTTGATACGCTTTGTTATTTCATTATTGTTAATTTTTTCCATATTCTTCTCTTATTTTTTTTTTTGCATTTTTTATAAAAAAAGTGATCCATTTGTCGATCAATTTGTAAAATATATTTATCACTGTAATTTGGAATTTAACTCCCGTACAGAATTGTGTGCTTTTTCCAAGCAATATTGCGCTTTTTTAGAAAAGAAAACCAACGTGATACTAAAAATCAATATGGCCCAAAAAAAAAACACAAAGCATATCAGCAAGGATGGGCTAAGCAAAACATATCACAGAAATATTAAATTATATTGAAGAAGTTCAGAAATAAACACAAAAAAAATCACAAGCGAGTATTGCAACTCAAAACACAAACCGTTGTTCAAAATGAATGGAAAATGTTTACAGTTAATCGAATTCGGAATTTCAAATGCACAGGATGGTGAATTGGACTAATGTTATTTATGTATATGAAAAGCATATTTATTATATATAAGTTTTAATCACATGATTTATTTATTTATTTATTTTTTATTTTTATTTTTTTTTTTTTTTTTGATATCAATGAATATAAACTCAAAACTCGAGAAAAATTCCTAACTGGATATTTGTGAAAACGATGAAAATACTGGTCCTTAAAAACCACTCCCATTCCTTTCAATTTGCATGTCATTTGCATTACTCTAGACCACTGTGCGAGATTATTGAATTTTGCAATACGATCTATACTGATTTCATAAGTATATTTTTCTTTATATCTTATATGTATAAGCTGGCTGCTTTTTGTCGATAACATTGTTGTTGTTGCTGTTGTCGTTTTGCCTAAATTTGTTTGAAATTTGTTTTTTAAGGTCTTAAATCATGTCCTGAAGGCTTTTAAGTCATTATCGTTAAATTTCAACATAAATTTTCCAAATATTTGTTTGCCTGACAATGTTTTGATTTATTTTGCTTATTTTTTTAACAAAAAATAATTCTCTTGCTATATAAGAAGAAGAGCAAAACAATTTTCATTAGGAAAAAAGCAAAAGTAAAGAAAAACAAAATTCACGGAAATCCTAGTAATATTTTTTTCGACTAAAATATGACCTTGAAAATAATATTTTTCTAATATTTAGCACGTACTTTAATAATTGATATTGTTTTACACATCGTTTATCCGACAAATACCTCCTTTTTGTTGTTGCTAATACACAGTTCTTTGCCAAATAGATCAATACGACCATAAAAATTTGTTGTTACGTTTTTCTTGCTCTCAGACAATTTACGTTTAGAGGTTAAATGAATGAGGTTGCGTCACTAATTGTGCTCAGTCAGCCTCTGAGATTAAAAAGTCAATTTTAGGTAACAAATTTTATGGGTTATTCGTTTGTTAGAAAGAGAAGGGGATAACATGTTATAAATGATGGAATTGATGATGAGGAAACCTGTTGTGAAGTCACCTAATTTTGATAGTTATGAGTGGGTTCTAGGATTTTTGTCTTTGGTTGTATTATTATTATTATTTTGTTTGTTTTGTTTGTTGAAAATTTTAAACGAAAATTCTTCTCTCAAATTAAAACGTAAAATATTGTAAAATATGTGGTTGTAGCACGTTTGAAATAAAGATTGAAACAATACAAAAGGAACCGAAGTAATTTTCGAGTTTTTAATTATTTCAAGGTTAAAATTAAAGATAACATGGCATTAAAATTTTTAAAAATTGCTTTGTACACTTAAAAATTAGTTGTTTTCATCATTTTAACAGAACTAAACAAAAAAGAAATTGTATAAACCACTTCTGTGCTGTTAAATTGGTTCCATATTACGTCTGTGACGTGAGTCAGACTTTCATTTTGCTGGCTGTATATCAACAAATATACATTAAAATAAAAAGTATCGCTCAGTACAGACGAGGCAATAGCTGAAGCAACGTGTTGAGGCAAGCAGTTGTAATTGGTAAAGCTGAATTTTCAACTTCAGCAATCCTCGAAAACTAAAGCATATACATACATTTACAGCGCTCTTGCTTTTAATTAATTAAAATAAGCAAAATAATACATTACGAAGCCATTCGTCGCACAGTGCATTGTCGCCATACCATATAGAGGGTCTATAAAAATTGAAGTAATCGTTGTAGGAAGATTCAATATTGTATACTAATATAATAAAACAAAAATTTAAATTTTTTGGAGATATTGTTGCAGTGATACACATCTTTTATCTCAAAATCCAATTTTCAGCGAATATGTGAATTAAAATAAAACAAAAATTGGCCAACATTTTAAGCTTTGCAGCGAATTCATTCAGCGCAAGAAGAAGCCTACTTTCCCTACATCCTTATTTTCAAATATTATTCTTAACTGCGTTTACGATTAAAATCGAGTAAGAAGAAGTGTTTCTTAAATTGCATTCTTGAACCCTGAAGGGACAAGCCTATCTCCCATATATTTTTAATTCTTGCTGTATTTTTTATACATTTGTGATCAGATTACTATAAAAATTTACTTATCAATAATACCTAAAATTACACTGTTAAGTTCTCTATTAGATTTAATTTTTGAAATTAAGTTTTAGCTACATTTACGGCCAGAATTTAGAAAAATTAGAAGACGCATGTAAATTTCATGTTACAACGCTCATTAATGCAGTCGTTGCAAGAGCCCAGCTGATGGTGAAGCTAAATGTCAGATAATATTTATAAAAATAAAAAAAATTTGGCAATTTTTTTTAAGATTTTGTCGTTTGGACCTGGATGGGTTCACAAAAAAAAAGAAAAAAAGGAATAATAATGCAGAGTGGGAATAAAGTGCAAAATCATATGAAATGGAAATCAGCAAGTGCTGATTTCTGTGTATTTACATACAGTTATACGTATTTTAATGAATATATGTATATATAAATTTATAAAAGAAATAAATTTACAGAAAGCAACTGAAATTTATATGCACTTTTAGTTGATAACTACGTTCACAAACATTTTAACTACATATTTTTATTGACTAATAATTGAAAATTTATTTCCTCCTCTATTTTTCTATGTATTCTGTATTGAATACACAATTTGATTAAATACAAGACTTAGTTTACACAATTTTCAAAGGTTAATCCCCTTGTATTAATACTTTACACTCCCCACAAATGGAAACAAACAGAAAGTTTAGACAAATTCAGCAATTTTATATCATATTTCTATTTGCTTTGCCCCACTGTGCAATAATATATGTATAATGATTCCGTGTGCAGGATATATAATAAAAGGAAGCAATAAGTTACGTTAGGTAGCTGCTATAGCTTTAGCAGAATTCCTCTTTTCAATTTTTGTAATTTCCTTTTAATCGCTCTTTACAGCAACTATTTGCTCATTGTTTACAGAATTAACTTAATGGAAACCAAATATATTGCGACTATCATTTCATTACACTCTAAATACATAAAATAAGTTTTTTATACCTTTATTCGGAAATGAACTTTAATTTACGCACTTGTTAATCTAACAATTAAATCATAAACTCAACACGCAACTGCAACAAATTTAACGAAGTGTAACCATCAAATGCATTCTACATTTACGAAAAAAAATAAAAGAATTTGGTGTAACTAGTTTATCAATTTATTAAAACAGAATGGTCTTAATTTATGCTGGAAATTAAGAATTCGTTTTCAAAATTTTAGATGCACTATGATTTATTAGATACCGAAAACTATTACCTGAACGTTTTCTCTGATCTTGTTTTTACTAATTGGCTGGGTTGGTGTAGATTCTAGGAAAAGTAATTAAATTAATTCCATAAAATTTATTTAATTTGAAAGAAAAAGTGATTTAATGTAGAAAGTTTCGTTCGTTTGTTTCTTTTTTTTCAAATATTTTAATATCTGAAAGCAATTTTCGTTTTAATTTTTTTAAATATATGTACTCGTAAAAATTGCATGCGTGAACTAAAAAACATATATGAAAAAAATAAATGCAAAATAGTATTTTTTAGTTTAAGCAAAATATCTCATAAATTTGAAAAGCTCTAGTTACATTAGGTTTTCTTGAAAAATTGCTTCTAATTTCCTAAAACGAATTTCGTAAATTAAACAGCAAATTTAATGTCTTTAAAAATGTCTTTTCCAAAGTCTAAAAATACAATAAGCATAAGGAAATTATGTTACGAGAAATAAGATTTCTTTCGGAATACAAATTGCGCTTCAGGAACCAATTTCTCGCTAATAATTCATAAGATATTACGTTGAAATTATAAATGTCTAACTTAAATTTAAGTTCATACTTTTCTCTAACTTTGCAAAGTCTTCCTAATATAAAAAATAATAATAAAATCCAAAAGGTTTCGCTCATGGCCATTATTATTTACGCTTATATTCACGCCTCGCCGTATTTAAAGAAAGTTAGCTATCAAAGAGAAGGTTGCGAGTTCAATTCCAGAAAATGTAATTAGTTCGTAATTTTCTCTAATTTCAGATTAAAAATTTACGAGTATATATTGCTTTCTTGTGCACTGAAATTCATGAAATAAAATTAAGAGAAATTAACTGAAAATTAAAAAAAAAATCAGGGAAAAAATACAATTTTCAAACAAAAAAATTAAAATTTTCAACAAAAAATGTGATAAATTTTGACATCGTTCTAATAACATTTTATTGAAATTTAGTTAAATTTTCTGAAAAGCAAAAAATGGTACTGGAATTATAAAATATGAATTATAAAAATGAATTATGAATGAATTATATTATTATTATAAAATTTTAAGAAATATTTTGTTATTCAATGTACTATCAGTAGACCAGAATCATCATATTTGAACAGCGTTCAACTCCTAATGGTTACATAAACACTGTCAAATATATTACAAGCAGTACAAAAATATAATCATGCTACGCTTATAAAACATTTATAAAAACAAAATAACAAGTACGTTATATTTGACACCATTTTTTAAAATTTTTATTACAACCTTTACACAATTAGTAAAAATATGGGTGACTCAGATGCCATATATAAAACTAGTAGCGTGACTCCTTCCTCAGTGATGGACAAGATTTCGAACGGCAAGACTTTAAATTAAAAAAACCCGCGCCTCTCAGTTAGCCATAGCTTAGAAGCACGTCAATTGATTTGCTTAAATCCTCTGTGATAGATAACAGATCTAACGTTGATATGGTTCAGGGATACATATTGAAGTAGCGAAAGTAGTAAAATCGGAAATGTGTAAAAGAGATAAAACTTCCTTACATAGTGTAAGATTAACGTACATAAATGAATAATAACAGATTTTTTTTCTAAAAACAATATTTCGCTTAATTTTCGAACACACCTCGTACACTAATTATGTCAACTTTGGGGATCCCAACCTAGTGTGATTTTTCTATTAACATTTATAATGAACTATTAACAATAAATAAATCATTATTAAACAAACGAAAAATAGGCATGTTTATATGAAACAAAGAGACACAAATGAACTACTGCCTTTAACTTGTAGTAATTTATTTTTGAATAAATAAATGTTTTAGTTTTTCTTGACATCCGCTGCCCAAAGCAAAAGTAATAATCGATTGAAATTAATTATTTTACATATAAGGTGTAATGTAGTTTTTATAAAAAAAAAAGATCATTTAAATTGATTACTCTTGCCTTCTCGAGTCAGATTTTGAATATTTCTTGTGACATTAATAAAGAAGCCAACAAAACCATACGATATACAAAAGAAAGGAGGAGGGATTGTTTTAGTGAAAACACCACTCAACGCTGTCTTACACTGTCAACGGTCTCTGTAAGTGCGAAGGTATTTTAAGCCCTACTTCACCCGTCAAGAAAAAAATTATTCCTACAGAAAGCACCAAGAAGAAACATTGACGTTGTCACATCAGAAAGTTTTAAAATTTTCCCCTATTTTGTGAATTTCGTCTGACAGAATCCGATCCGGATGGAGTCATGTTGTGGATTTTTTTATTGTTCCATCTAGATCGGATTTTGTCAGAAGAAAATCACTAAATAGGGAGAAATTTTAAAAATCTGATGACAGCTCCAAATCGAATAGACGTTTTTTGGTGTTTTTTTTAAGGGAATCAGTTATCGAATCCTTGTAATTTCTAGTCTAACTTGTTATTCAATAATTTCAAAAAACTTAAATTAAAATTAAGATGAGCTTGAAATCCAATTTTATTTCAAAGAATGCATTCCTGGATGCAATGGCAAAACTGACTTTTTGATTAAAATTAAAAATTAGAGCGCTTCTTGATGAAACGTCATGTAAACAATAAACATAATAGATCTATCTTGTAGTACACAATAACAATAAAATATAGAGAACTATTTTCCGTAGAAAATTCTGAAGTACTTGATCTGGTCATATCAGTAATTTAAGCAAATGCACTAGTATTAAGGTTTTTTTTCTATCAATTCATAACACTGTGGTGCAGCTGGGGCGGGTACGAAAATACTTGGGAAATACGATATCAGCCATTTAAAAATAACTTTTTCAATTGACATACAATTTTACTTAAGCATAGCTGAGGAATTTAAAGAAAGTTGGCGTAACTTGATCAGTTTTCGAGTAACCTATTCCTTAGTATAGTATATCTCAGTGAAAAAGAGCCTTCAAAATGTCCATAAAATTCCTGAGTTTAAGATCTGGAAGTAATGCAAATACGGATAATGTTTTTTACGTAGGTTTGCCATTGCTCTTCAAATGTTGATTTTTGATATTATTCACTGAATGTGAAATTGTTAGGAAAAGCAGATTTTTCGTGTTTTTTTTTTTTTTTTAAGAAAATAATTATATATTCAATTACGTTAAGTACTGGCAATTGAGATCTGAACAGGTTGCTTTAACAAGTTTAATTGAATTATCTTTTAAACTTGCTTTCAAGTTGGTACGGGGATGAGGTTTAGTTTACAAATTTGGCTTTCAATTATTTGCAAGTTCTTTATTTGTCGACATTTTGTAGTCGAAAAAGTTTAGATGTAAACTGTAAACGAAAACCGTAAATGTGTTTCACAAAATTATAGGTTTCACTTATATTATACGACAACTCGGTTAATTCCGGTACCGCCTTCGTACAAGCGCTTGGCGTTCCATAAAAATACAGATGATGAACAAAAAACAAAAACGAAATGGCCAGTTTCTCAATATTTATTTATTTATTTTTTCTTGACATTAATAAAATAAATTATAAATATTTAACTAATTTGCTAAATAAAATGAAATATTTGAAAAGAGGCAATAAAAAACTAAACATGATTTGCATAAAGTTAAGGAAAGACAATTAAGATTTCTATCTTAAATTCCACTATTCTGTTAAAAGGTATTATTAATTTATATGCTTGTTTTAGCTCAAATCTAACAACAATAATAAAACTACGATATCTTCTTATTGTTTTGACTCATGAGACTTCCTCCACAAAACGAGAGTAAAAATGTGAAAACAAATAATTCATAAATATTTTAGTAAATTTGTTTATTTACGTGTAATGTGCCCAGAATTCAAACAAATAAAATTTGATTGTAAACTTAATCTCATCATCTGTTGTAATGTGATGTATATACTTGAGCTTGCCACTTACTAGTATGTAAATATTGAAGTGAGTACCGTCTCTGCCTGAAATTATGCCAGTTATGGCATCAACTCATCTTTTAATGGGGTGAAGCCAAGCAAATGTTTGCTTAGATGAGGAAAAGATCAAAAAATAAATACTCGTAATTTGAAAAGAACTATAAACTTTATGTATTCGCCTGCGGGATGTTGTATTTAAAATCGCATAAATTTTAGTACCAGATAATGATAAGAACAGCCATCCCAAAAACCATCCAGATGGGATACAAATTGAAATGAACTGGCGTTTTCTTTACGTTTGTTGTTGTTGTTGTTATTGAAAGGTGTTTGTTTTGGAAATTTGTTAGTTTTCCATTTATGTAGCTGGGGAAAAAGTAAGGCAGAAAGTTTAAATTTTTTATTCTTGTCGTTGTTGTTGCTGTTGTTGTCTGTGCTTTTATTTATATAAAATTTTGCGTTTTGTTTACTTTCATTTATGCCAGTATAATATTTTACAAAATTTTTTTTTTACAAAAATATCTACTTTTTTAATTTTCTACTATTTTACTGCAACTAGAGAGAACGGAAATTTACACGCACACTCAAGTCCAGATAATTAAAACAATGAATTAATTGGAATAAAAGAAATTTACTATTTTATAAATATGAACATGAGTTCATATTTATGAACATGAGTTTGAATGGGCATTTAGAATAGAACATTTAATTGTTCTGGCACATGTTCCCAAATAACATGAGTTACAGCTCACCCATTTGTGACTTCGGCCGATCAGTGATAACTAGTCTAGAGTTATACAATGGTGAGTTTGAATTAGCAGCTGCAAATAAATATTAGTGGAAAAATAAGCGCCTAATTAATTGATTTAGGACACGATGTACTTGTAAAACTCCTTCCAGAGGTGAGTGGGAGTATGAAATAAACATGATCCATTTAATATTACAAGATCCTATGACAGAACCACATACTTCTGCTTTTGACTACATGGGGCTAGTCCCAAAACAACTTCATGTGACTGGCGCATGGTACAATAGATAAATTCTTGTTTTATTCCATAACAGAGGAGTATGTCGTATCATCTAACCATCTCAATTTTGATAAATTGGACCCAACATTAATAAAAATTTTCCATTTTATCATTTTAAGATTTCCTTGGAGGGGAAAACAATATATAAACCTAATAATTCTTGAGCTAAATCAGACAGAAGAAGAGTTCATAATAATTAAAACAAAATAAAACTTTTGATTAAATAGTTTAAGGAGGTCTGCTAAAATAATTCTTTAGAAAATCATTTGTTTCTAATGTTTTATAGTGTAAGTAATTATTTTTTTAGTTTCAATAAAACCTGACTGTAAAAAACTGTTACAAAAAGGAAGTATTTCTGCAGAATAAAATAAATTTATTTAAGACTCCAAGCCGTTTCTTATGAAATGCAGTTCTTAGAGTCTCAACTGAATTGCTTTACTAATCACTTTGTATAGCCACGTCCAAACTTTTGAGAAGATTAATATCGAAATCGGCCAATAAATGATTCACACATTTATACTTTCGAAAGAATTGGTCTATCATTTTGCACTATTCGCGTATATGAGACGAAACAAACAGTTTTACATAAAAATTTGTTCAGACTAAAAAATTGTAAATTTTGTTTCATCGGTTAATAGACCGAAATCAGTCGATTTAATTATCAATAGAATGTAGCAAATTTAAAATCAATCGAACATTTAATCAGGAAGCAATTAATCGCTTAACTGAATGCCCTGATATCCACTGTGACCAAAATTCATAAATTCAAATTAAAACGTAATTGCGTTTACTCAACTGCCAAGACTTTGAAACCTGGAGGGGTTTCTGTTGTGAAACTAATTTGGTTCCTATTCCTTATGAAAATAACTTCTCTGCCTTAAAATTTTTGATAAAAAATGCATTCTTTGAAAATCTTGTGGCAATAGAAAACATCAAACAAAAGAAAATATATAAATTGAAGTCAAGTTCTCTTTACACAAGCATTAAAATATACTTGAGGATGTGTATGTAGCTGCAGCTGTATGTGTGTAAAAATTACGTTTATTCAGGCGCCAGACTCAGTCAGGCGCGTACATCCATACATATATTTAAATACACACGTGGTTTATCGCCAACATTAAATCATATTTTTATATGTTTTTGTACCTTATTTTTTTGCTGCAGCCACCACTACTTGTTCTATGAAAATTTCTTCACCACTTTTTTTAATTTTTTTGTTCTGTTGTTTTGTTGCTGTAACTCTTGAATTAAAGTGTAGAGTACGTTATTTTGCTCCACTGTTTTAGTTACCGGTGGCATTTTGATTGTTTACATTTTGCACATTTTATGTTCCTTTTTATTGTTTTTTCTTTGTACTTGTTCATGATTTTTTTTGCCTTTTTTATAGACATTCACAAAAAATGTGATGAACAGTGTTAAAATTAAATAAAAGTGCAATAAAAAAGGCTGATTAAAATAAACAAAATAAAATTGCTCTTGTCTTATTATAAAATAAGTAGCGAATGGTTAATTAAAATACAAAGTGAAATATAACTAAGAGTAAATGAAAACAAATAAATTTTAAACACCAAAGTGTAAGAGGCAGACGTGGCGAAAATACTGACTAAAAGAGCAACTTTTGTTATACTACTTAAGCGGCCTATACATAATACAATATTATTGAATATTTTATTATTAAAAAACGTATAGACATTTTCATGACGGCGTTTATTAAAATTGCATATGGTAACGTGAGCATCATAGAATGTTGTTGGCTACATACTGCACAATATGTTGCGCTTCTTTAGGTTGTGCAATAAAAATCAAGTCTTGATTTCAGCACTACAATGTGTCATCTTACAATGTAACGTACACACAATGATTTGAATGCAGCCTCTTACGTACATGTATGAATCCTAAAAATCTGTGATCTAGAATTTAGACAAATTTACTAAATTTTGAGTTCAAATTAGTTGCCGTGTAGTGCCAAAAACATTTTTCTCCGCGAATCTGTTAAAATATCTCGCTGCTAGTAATAAGAATTTCATTTATTCAATAAAAAGAAAACTGGATATTACATATTTTCAAAATATTTTAAGTAATTTTTTTCAAATATTTTCACAAATTGTTAAAATACAAAGAGAATTTTATCTAGGCATAAAAAAATGTCCATTGCCAAAGATTTTTAAAATTAAATTTTGCCGAGTTCTTGAAATAATTTGGAACATTTTTAAAATAAAAAAAGGAAATTTAAAAAAAAAATTCTAATTACAATTTATACTTATATGTGAAATATTTTGTTAAATTCTAGTTCATGAATTTCTCTGGAGCCACCGTACTGGCGGTCATTGCATAGTGCACTGGTAGTCATAGGGCTCTAGATCATCAATTTTCGTTAAAGACAAGCCCAAGAAACTTTGAAATGTGCGCTTGTTAAAACTAAAACAATATCTTTAAGGAGAAATGTAACATCAGGAAATGTGTTTTTAAATTAATTTCTTAAATCGACAATACGGAAAATAATTACACTCGTTGTAATTTGTAACTTTCACTATCGTGGAATTGAACCCGAATATTTCTGTTAAAAAAAATATTTCTGTTAAAATAAGCGAAGTGACTCCACACCGGTTTTGGAAAATCGAGTTTTCATAAAATCTCAACGCTTTGACGTCTAAGATAAATATTGCGACCGTTTTTGTGATGATGTCATTATGTATGTCTATTAATAACTTTTGAAAGGCTAAATTAGTTGGTACACAATTTCCTTTATTTTATATATTCTGTCAATAATGAAAGTTTTAAAATTTTTCGAAAACTAAGTTTCATAATAATGTATTCTTGAAATAAACTTTAACTTACTGCGTTTATAGAAAGTAAATTCTAATTAACATTTAAACTGAAAAAGTAATGAGAATTGCCGGAAATATCGTTGAAATCAATTCGATATATTGTTATCCGAAATTTTCGAAGTTTTTTTAATTTGTCAATTCTAAAAATATTTTAAAATTTAAATTCATCATATTTCGAATGTTTAAAAACTGCTTTAGGTGCAGCGAGTCCAATCGAGATCGGTTTAATTATTCGAGATATATCGTACAATGTTTTCGAATAAACAGGACTTCCTAATAATTACGAAAATTTTTGTGAAATCGGATTTTATTTCTAAATTGATTACTTTTGCAGACTTACAAAACTGATCATTTAGCTGATATGAGATATTATCCAAAATTTTAAAAACACTATTTGTTTTGTTACTCTGAATTCTCTTCTCAAATGGATATTTTCTTTTTCAGCTTATATTGCTGACTATACGATATTTTTTAGTCTACACATATCATACTTTTTGTTAAATAAACCCCAATGTTTTAATTTGAATTCCCTTTTCCTTTCATTTCAGGTAAGATAAGATCTGATTTAACACAATATGGCGGCATATCACCAGACATGGGTAAGAAATTTTCCACTTTTTATTTTTCAAACAAAAATACCACTAATATACTAAAATTATATGATAAAACAGTTCTAGATGAAAAAAAGACCAAAATTTCTTATACAAAAATATACGAAACAAATAAAAACGTTTAGAATAAAATCGTTACTATAGAAAAATCAGAAGCAACTATTTAATCAGCCACAATAAACACCTCTTTGTTTGAGATTTTACTGCAGCAGCTCCTTGTAATAATAAGAGTGTCTTGAAGTCAAAATTACTCGTACCTTGATAATGATTTTAAACTGTTAAAGTTTAACAAGAAATACTTTTACTAAATTTGCGCTTTTTTTCTTCTTTGGGAGCTTCAAACAATCTCTTAAGAGTTTGCTGGTTCAGTTAGCTTAAAAACACTGGGTTTCACATCCATGTGGCCAGAATCATCATCATCATCATCATCAGTTACAGCTGCAGTCTGTTGGCCAGCTTTAGTAGATCATTCTCCAAGTCTGTGACTCAAGTATTAAAGCATATTCTTTAACTGCGTTTACAAGTGTGAAAATGATTGATCTTTATAAGATTTTTTCCTCTGGTACGCCGCTTTCAAGTTTTTTTTTACTTTTTCCTTTTATCTACCATTTAGTTTTTCCTCTTTCATTATTATTTTTTTTTTAATTTTGTTATTGAGATTTTTCTATAGATTCAATGGGCTGATTAAACTTATTATTTAAAAAGTGATTTAAAGTATACGTTTTGTCTGCCACTTCATCCATCCGTATGCATATACATATGTACGTCTGTCTGTCCTGCCACTTATACCATGATTATCAACAAAGTTTCAACATATTTAAGGTGACCAGCTGGATATTATTTTCATATGTTCTTTATGTTTTTTTTTTCTTGAATTGTTTATTTTATTTATATTTAACGTTCATAAAGGTTATCAATCATTTAGAATTGAGCTTAGAATTTATAGAGAATATTAAAGGGGGAAAATTTTTAATAATTTTACACATTGTTGGCAATAAAAATTATCTGGGCAAGAATAGAAAATACTTATGATTTGTTTTTCAAATACTTATTTCATATAAACGTAAAATGGTTGTTTTAATCGTAATTGCAAACTATCATTAATAATTTTATCAAATGTGTTATTGTGTTCATCATAACTATGTGAAATGCCTTCAGAAATATACTCGCATTATGTTGTTTGCCCGAATGACAATGTTATGTTCGTTAGCATAATGTAATGATAGGTTTTTGTAATATTATGGTTCTTGTTTCGAAGTTTAATTAGATACACACTTACATATAAACCATATATACATTAAACTTTAAGGCCATTTACATTTATTTAGATGACTTCACTTCCTATAAATTTTTGTAATAAATTTTTTATGTTTTCAATTACAAGTAAAAACTAAAATATATTTTTAAGTGAAATACATACTTTTTTATCATTATCCTCAAAATATAAAGCAAATCTTTTCAAACTGTATTTTTTTTTTTGTATTGTTTCAATTATATTTAACAGAAAAGAACACAACAAAATCTTTGTAATGATCAGTTTTAATCATGTTTATCTTTACGTGTAAAAATAGCAAACAATACTTGACAAACATTGAATAATAAGTTTGATAATAAGGCCTGATACAAAAAAAAATTATTTTGTAAATTTTTAAACAAAATCTAGAGGTTCCGTTCACATTTAAGCAATTTGAAAAAGAATTTGGCAAATTTTTAGTTACAAAAACAGCATTCAAATGTGATTGTGTTTTTTTAATGGAATTGGAAACAATTAAATTTTTTGCGTTGTATTTAATGCTTCATTATTTCCGCAGTAATATTTTTCAAATACGCCCTTAAAAACTCGTTCTAAAACATTCATTTTGTAAAAAAAAACAGGTAGCACCGCATCAGGTTTAATTTGAATATTGAACTGTTAATTTGTTAAAACATTATTATATTAATGGCTGGTCTTAAATTGAAATTAAATATAGAAAAAATGATTCCCAAAAAATAATTAGTTGGGAAAAAGTTAGAAAAATCAAGATTTTCATTGCAAATTAATTTCATTTAAATAAATTCGGTTGTAACAAATAATGAAAACAATAATTAAGAGTTTATAACTGTCAACTGTTAAGCACAATTAAATCATTGTTTAGATGGCTTGACACGCGATATAAAAAAATAAATTTAATAGACCAAAAAAAAATTAGCTTAAGTTAGGTTGGGTTGATTGGAGGGGTGTGATAGCCCATGTCATACGACATACACTTAAGCCAGTGAAGGCTGGTTGTGCGCTCCCTTTAATTATCAGACACAAATTGCGGCAGGATTCGAACCTGCGACCTTCGCACTACAAGTCTAGTACACTACCTACTTTTCTACGAAGGCCAATCAAAAAGAAAAAAATTAATAGAATCAAACATTTTACGAAAAATGGGTACAGTTGATTGTGAAAAAATATCGAACAATAATACTAAATTCATTTAAATTAGATAAGCGATCACGTGAAACAAATTTTTGTGATAATTTTGAAAACAAAGAAACAAATTACAGTTCAAAAAAGATGGGTTATTCGTCATAATCTGAGCAAAAGAAGATCTTCCGAATAAGTCTCAATTCCGCTGCGATTATGATCCGAAACCAGTATAAATTATTCACTTTCAACGAGAGTAAGATTTTTATATCTTTTTCAAGAAATTAATTTTATATTAAAAATAAATAAGATTTATTATTTGCCACCTGAAATAGATTTGACGTCTGGAAAAAATACATAAAAACTTGTCACGATTTTTTTCTGATGTGTAGAGAAACTTTACTGTCAGGTAAATTTAAAGATATAAGTATTTCTTTTCTTTGCCCAAAAAGTATTTTATAAAACGAGAATAGAGCTTCAGAAATCCGTAGATGTACATCGGATTTTTAATCGACTTGACTTCCTTGGAAAATACAAATAGAAAGTTTTTTTTAAAGTAATAATATGCTTAATAAAATAATATGCTTACGATAAATCGTACAAAAAATTTAAATACAACTCAAATTGAAAAATTAACAAAAGGCCAGAATTTGGATTAATTGTCCAGACCAATGAATTACTGCAAAAGAAAAAGATAACCAAAAGGTGTTAAAATCCTTGAAACTATTTATGATAAAAACTGTGCAAGGAAATAATCGAATGCTCATGTAGACTTACCGGTAGTCAATATTCTTGTATACAAGCCAAAATGGTTTCAAAGGTTTGTGTTTGTTTTTGGAAAAGGCCTCAGGTGACAATAAACATTTTAAAATAATACAAATAATTTTCAAAAGTCATAATAAAACTTGAGATTACTTATCATGCTTTAACTAAAAAAGGGAAAGAATCAGGAAATACCAGGGGAGAACCCAAACAAAGGGGATTAGAAGGAAATTATAAAATTTTTTTACCAAAAAAACCAAAATGAGATAACATTTAAAATTCTTAAACATGGTTCACATACATTTCTGTGTCAATAAGGAAAAACTACTTAAGTCTGATTTTTTGTTTTTCAGTAGAGCTATTTTAAACTTTAAAGCTGATTTTTAAAATTTAGTTTTATTGCTGATTAATAGTTTGTGAATGAAGTCTTATGGTTTTAAAAAATAGTTTAGAGTTTTTTCTAGCTCCTAGTTCTAAACACAAGTTGAGATAAGTTTTTCTTACATATGATATTGCACATTGAAATAAGATAAGCAAAAAGAATTTTTGCTATAACTTTCTGAAAAATCGAGTAAATTAATTGAAATTTTGCTGGATAGTACTTCTAAGTTGGGAAGTTCTAATGGTGTTATTAGCTCAACTTTAGCTTAAGTCGACTTAAGCACTTATTCCTTTTTACCACAGATTTCATTACGACCCTTCAATTTCCTTTACATAAAAAAATTATTTTTTGTAGACTTTAAACTCATATATAAATATGATGTTTCGCTGGTGCTTATGCCTGCTCATCAGTAGACCTTAATTTATATATTTTGGGAAGTTTAAATAGTTGGTTGCTTATGCAAATATTCCCATAGACGCCAGACAGTTAATACAATCAGAATTGTCAAATGTCATTAATGTTCACCTCAATGATTATATCAAACATGTTATTATGTTCGTCAGATCTATTTGAAATTTTCTCCAACATAAGTATTTTCGAAATGCCTAAACAAATGTGTATATTACTATGTCCTTCAGAATTTTAAATAAAAAATAAATTATACTCGCATAAACTACCTCTCAGAAATTTTATATTTTATATTAAATTATTTTATTATTTCTTAAGGAATTTTTATATACGTAGATTTTTTAGTTTTTGTCACTTTTAAATTTCAATAAGAGCTTTTTGCTGTAATAAACATTTATTTTCTTATAAAATTGTTCATATCCACAATGAATATCTTAGTCGTATTGCTTATAAAATATGCTATAAAAAATTATACATTTAAATGATTCAGCTAAAAATATAAATATTCAAAAAATTTTTAATTAGAATACTTTTATTTCCATTTATACAAAACGTAGTAATGAACACAGACTGACCATTTATCAAATATACTTTTTCTTTCTGTGTAATTGAGAGTCTGATATAAACAAAGACCAAATTGAGGAACTTAAGCAAAAACCCAACAATTATCGTTTGTTTTTCTTTTATTTTTCTACATTTACCTCACGAATGTTATTAGTCAAGCACTGGCATTAACAATGAATGAATATATCGATAAGGCAAAATATAAAAACAATATTTTAACAAAACACTACTTTTTAAAAATTGTCATGCTCTCAATATTAATTAAAATAATTTTTTTCTTATTTAAAATTGTAAAATTAATTTTCAAAAATAAAAAAATATTTCTTTTTCTACTTTTAATAACTAAAAGATCATGAGTCTTAAATAATTATACTCGAAAATTTATTACATATGAGCCACAAATATATATAAAATATATATTAAGACAGAAATATACCAAAATATGCTGTCAAGGATATAATATTCAGGAATATGTACAGAAAAATCAATTAAACAATTCCTTAACAACGCATTGCGGGTCAAACGTTTCTGACCAAAACCTTCCCCGCAGCCAAAGCGCTTTCTATAGAAATGTCTAAGTGATAGATAACGACTTCTGAAATATCCCTGATGTATTCTGCTGTTTAATTTTTTTAAACATTTTTATAAAAGTTTTTAACATCGTATATTTTTGTGCGAAATGGCCCCGCACGACGGGAATGCATTCGTGAAAAAATTTCTGTCGTACAAAAATCCCCGACGTTAATTTTATTTATGTTCATTTTTTTCATACGTTTATTCTATTTAAGCATTTGAATTTTTTAATTTCGAATACTAATTGGTTCTTCCCTTGTGATTATCGTACTAAATACTAAACAAAAAATAGTTTCCACAAAACGTAGCAACACATCACAGTTGTGCCTTCAATGTTTCACAAAATATTTATGTAAAAATAAAATATGTACTGATATACATACATATGTTCGAAATTTTTAGTTGGGCTTATTGCTAAATTATATCACTTTGATAAAAGATCATAAAATGTAGCTGATTTTGTTCTATAAAATCTACGAAAATTATTTGCAATATAGATTGGGCAAATATGTTCCCCAAAGAATAAACTACTAAAAAAGGATTTCAAAAATCATTTAGTATATCATAAAAACGAAAAAAGTATGCGCTGAGATAACCCATGTTGTACGTATACGTACCACTTGGTACCCCAGTATTGTGATTTTAGTTTAAAGATTAGCTTTTCCAACTATGATACTGTGGTTTGCACTAACGATTGTATGATTCAGTAACTTCACACTAGCAACTTTGTTATAATTTGATATCAAATAGTATCTCTGTTAAAATTAAAAAAAAAATCAAACAGAGAAAAATAAAAGAACAAACGAGTTTGAGTCGGCCATTAATTATGGTCAATAGAAGTAAAATTATACAACAAAATAATAATTTTTATATATGCAAATATGCGTTTATATTTTTTAAATACTTTTATAAAAGAACAACTTGGGCTATTTGCTAAAGAAAGCGTGCCTTCACTCAACTTCTTTCAGTTAAAGCACAAAAATCATTGGTGTTAAGAATGCGTCTTTAAAAATGTTACTGAACAGCAAATTCGTTAATTTTTGTGTTAAATGTTTTAATCAATTTAGCAGTCCTTAAATAAAATTATTAAATATCACTATAGCTGTCGTACGTAGATGTGGCACTCAGAGCGTTAAATGTCCTAGGCCATATATATTTTCTTTTATTTCATACATCGCACAAAATAAACTATAAGATCCACGTATTTTTAGTTTCTGCTTAAAAAATTATAAATATATATCCATATACGCACTCATTAACACTAAAATTCAACTAGTTATGAATAAATAGATAAAAAAAAAGTTCAAAGCAACAATAAAAAATAACAGCAATGCGATACCTGACCTAGTTTGAACACACAGAAGTTATTCCGAAAGCACCTACAATTGTTAATATTTTCCAATATCAACATACATATTAACCAAAATTCCAATATATCCAGGTATTTTATTTCATAAAATGAATTTTTCTTTCATTTTCATTCACTTTCATCGATGGAAAAATAAAATAAAACTATTAAGACAAAAGCAAAACACCTAGTAGTTGATTATTATGAAAAAAATACAATAAAATAAAATCCTAAAGATCGACACCTGATCTTCGTCGGCAAATACAGTGTTTGGTTAATGTTATAGTTTGCGTACTTGTTTTTGTTGTTGCATCCATAGGCATATGGCAACATTTATTATGTATTATGGCCACAATATATTGTGAAAACTAAGCAAGCAACACGACTATAAAACTGTTGTAATAAACTAAAGATTTAATTGCCAAACAAATCTATATGAGCGAACTGAGCTGAACAGAACCAAACGGACGACTAGTGACCACCACCATCGTCAAGTGCAGTTTATCCATGTTTTTTTTTCTTTTTTGTAGTTTTAGAGGCTATTGCTTTAGATTTTTCTTTTTAGTGTTAAACTCGTCTTAATGTGTTGTAATCTCACAAACTATTATATACATTTTTATTTGTCTGTCTGTCCATTTGTACGTCTGTCTGGCTGTATTTACAGTAGCCGTGGTAGTTAAAAACATTAACATGCCGATGACATTAAACATGACATTATGATTATTTTTGCATTTTATTTTTTCTCTTTACCTCTTGGTAACCCCTATTAATCGTATGCATGATTTTTAATTATTAATTGATTTTTTATTTATGAAATAGTTATATAAAAAAAATATTTAATGAAAAGTTATATAAAAACACTTATAGAGGACAATGTGTTTGATTGCCACCTTTAGCTTCCGTTTCGTGAGTTTTTTGTTTGTTTCTTATACATATGTACATGCTTGGTTGCACATACTTGTGGCATGTGAGTAAACTTGAAAACACGTCACCCAGTTGGGTATTGAAAAATAAAATATAGGGCCTTTTATTTTCTAAAATTCATAAATGAAAAGGAAACACACGGCACAGAAAAAATAACTGATAAAAATGTAGAATTCTGCCCTAATCCTAGAGTATATGATATAATATAAAAATTTATGTTATTTCCTTTTCAGGAAAAAAAGTAAATTTTTTATTTTTATTGCTAAAAGAAATCATTTTAAATTAAATTTGCCTTTACTAATGAATACTTAAGTATCTCTGGCCTTGAAAGGCAAATTACATTAAGCAATTAATTTAATAAATATTTTATTTGAAAAAGTTTCAACACTTTGGTTTAGCTTCTTCCAGAATAGGGCAGAAATCACTATCAAAAAGTGCATGCAACATATGTGTTTTTCTTCTGTCAGTTACTTTTTATATAAAAAGAACACCTTATAAAAAAACACTTGTTGTTTTGGCGCTACTACAGTTACTAGAGTAACATGCATGCCACCACCACAAGCAGCAACATCACATTTACATAACTATAGTATAAGTTTTGCTACAACTACGAACAGTTACGTTGCCTGTTTCATAAGAGGTACATATACCTGTTATTTCTAGCATTTAACAAACAACATTTAGGTATAGTTGTTGTTATAATAAATACTCATGTGTGTAACAAATTCATATTCAAATCGTTAATTGAATATTATTTTCAATTCAGTTGCATTCAAATACTTGAGCTTTTATGTTGCAATCGCAGTTAAATGTTAATGTTCATGAATATGTTTGTTTAGGTATGCAAATTGTTTTTTTTAAAGGGGTGGGATCTTATAAAATCAACTTCTGATTAGTGCTAAGGTGCAATTATGACCAACACCTTAAACACAATGCAACAAAGTGTGATATAATTTTAAGATAATTTATTTAATTAATTGGTAATACAAAAGATATATTTTTCAACACCGTGAGGAATATTCTGGTAAATTTTATAATTTATTATTACGAATGCTTGGCAGGTCGCCTTTCCACGAAACAAAAATGTCTCGGTTAAAGAATTTCAAGCAGATGGTATTAAAAAGTCATTAGCAAAAGCAAAACTTTGGCAAATATTAGCGGATCGTACACAGAAAAACTTAATTTAAATTTTTTATCAATTAAACACCTTAAATAATTATGTTTTAGTTTTCATTAAAAATTTAATTGATTCAATTAGCATTTTAATTGAAGAACTTGACTATTTTCGATTTATTATCTTCTCTATGTGCGAGGTAAATATGTATGAGTTTGCAAAACTTCTTAGGCTGTGTATAGTCGAAGGAAAAAACAAAATGATTTGTGCTATTTATCGTTTGGTGCATATGTTTGCAATACACAAGTACAAAAAATAAGATTAAAATTCTCAAATTGTATTTTTGAGCTTTTGAATAAGTATATGAGTTTAAGTGCTTTCGTAAAATGAAGGCTATAATGAGATTTGGTTAGCGCTAATGAAATACAGGCACATAAAGTGTTGGTTGTTCAACAGATTGTTATCTTTTGAACAACCAATTGGGAGAATATCCTGAATAGTTCCAATTAATAACTTAATTACATATATATTATTCAAAATCGAGCACTTTTCTAAATTATTATTAACAGCGATTTTATTTAGTTCAGTTAGTAATAGATTTAATTAAAAATTGAGTTGCCTAAATGTGGAGATATTCTATACGAGTATGTTCATGCGATTTGGTATAAAACTAAGCCGATGCTACAATAAAATTGCTTATTCCTTTGATCTGGTAGTCCAATACATCTTCTAATTCGGGCATAATAAAAATGAGTTATTACTTTACTTGATAAAATTGAGCAAAACAGGGGTTGTTAAAGTAAACGTTTAATATTCTATCGTGTTTGCCTGTAAGAGAGTATCCTGTTTGTAAGGCTAATGGTCTCGCTTAATCATACTCCGGATATCTCGTCTTAACAAGTGCTTTATGAGGCACATCTAGTTCGAGCTTCCCTTTAAAATTTGCAAGCAATTTACAGCTCAACAATAGGAATCTCACTAGACATTGTAGATTAGAACTAGTTTGCTATACCAGTACTCTTAAGGCAGCAAGTCCGATTGCTGCCGAAGTCTCCGGTTATATCCGCAAACAGGCCAAATAGTTATACAGTTTGTTTTTGTTAAAAAAATAGTAATAACAGAAAAGTATCTTTATATAGGAGGCCGTAAAGCATTACGACTTGTGAAATCTTCTGGGCGACCTTATGATTCATATCGAATTAATCCGGTATCTCATCATGCAGCTCACATAATTTTATTTGGTCTCAGCATATTCTATAATATACTGATGGCAACTGTAGCATTATAATCGTGAAATACTTCCATTGTGATGGAAAATTACTTAATCTAATTTTGGTTTTAAATATAAAGTTTAAATTTTTTTCAATCACTCTTTATTCCATCTTCAGAAATATTTTAAACCAACAATACGTATTAAAGTCTCAACTCTTAGATAATTAGTTATTTAAGTCTGGCCAATTCTAGACGATTTTTACAGATGTTATGTTAATTTCTTTGCGCAAGTGTTTTATTAAAAAGCGTTTCTTTGATAACTTCCTGCTGATTTTCTTAATCGTGCAACCAATTAATGAACATACAAAGGTAATTTTGAATTGAGATTTAGTAATGGCATCTCATAAAATTTCCCATAATTTAATTAAGCTTTAGTGTCATATACTCACTAGAGAGAAGTTTAAGACACGGCTAATTGACTGTTGAAAGATTTTGATTCCGTACCACAGTGCCACAAAAATATTAAAGCTATCTACAAAATTAATTTTCTTTTTGTTCTTTTGATTTGATATATATTTCCGACAGAAATATAATATTGCTTTAAATTATCACATTAATAATTCCCATTTAATTCGATTTTCTGAATTTTTTTTTCCCCGCCATGACTTCCTAACGAATAAATGAAAATTTCCCACAATCATTAAGAGGAAAAAAGAAAGCAAAATCAGGTCACTAGAACACATTAATTCATATGGACACATAAAATATTTATGAGTGACTTTGTCTGTCTGGTTGCAGCCAAACGTTCGACTTTAAATTTGTTTCTTTTTATTTTAGCGTCGAACCCTTTTTTCTGAGTGTTAATACTGCATAAATAACCACCATTAGTAATTTCCTTTGTTAAATACAGTTAAACTAAGAAACAAGAGCCAAATATATGAATGAGGATTATTTAGAACCCCTTTCGAAAGAAAACAACTTTAAAAATTTTTGTGTAAATACACAGTTTCAAGTGGTTGACATCGAGCAAGAAAAAATATATAACCAAAATTGTTGTTATTAAACATTTTGTAATTGTTGTTTTTGTGTTATATAATTTCCATAATTCATATTCATACACAGCTCTCCTAGCTGAACATATATTTACTTGCACACCAAGGATTTTTTCAATACCAAAAGGACATGTACGTGTAGAAAAAAAGTGAAGTGAAGCCCAAAAGTAAGGCTGGCCTTTGCAGAGACATGTTAGCAGACAAAAGAAGAGACGACAGCTAAACGAACAGTTGGACACAGAGATAGATGTGGCCAAAACAAAAGCACCTGCAATACGACAAAAATTTCTATGTTTGAAAAAAAATTTAATATGTATATGTATATGGAACACACTTTCAACTCATATACATACACATATACTTACATACAACATTTTCGTTCATGTAAATGCGACAAAGTATTCAGGATTTTAGTTTCTTTAATTTTTTTGTACATTTGCTGTTTTTGTAATATTATTTTGTTTTGTTTTTGTATTTGTGTAAGGGGTTACATTGTTATTGTGGCAGAAAAAAAGTAAGTTAATAAAAATCTAGCATATGTAAACAATTATTTGCAAGGACAACAAAAGGATAAAGTAAATAAATGTGTATTAAATATTAAAATTAAATAAAAGAACAATGAACTGCACGATTTATTCAAGGAACACAACAACCGGTTAAGATTTAAAAATTAATTGTTAATATCAAAAATAAGTTGTGTAAATATTAATTAAGCCAGTTTTGCATATTTTAATTATAAGAATCATTAATGTCTTAGGCCTACAGAAAATACCGAAAAAAAAAACTTAACACAGTGTAACGACAAGACAACAACATGTATATAACTGATAAACATGCCACCACCACCGCACATACCAGCAGCAGGAGCAGCAATATCATCGTAATCATTCCCACAATTATTATTATTATCGTAATCGTCAGCAGCTACTAAAACATATTTTTTGGAACATTGTTGCTGCTGCTGTTGTAGTAACAAGAAAAGCAATAACAACAAACGGCAATAAACCGGACACATATTTGATTTTACACACTTCCCAATGGTTAACTGGGGAGCATTTTATATTTTAAGTGGTCTTAACAGCTCATAAAATATTCAGACATTCAACACATACTTTCGTACACAGTCCAAAACAAAATATTCCTTCGTACATTTAGTTCTGTAGTTGGGATCTTTTTTTTAATAGATTTGGGACAACGCCGTCATATAATGAACTTACACTTTTTTATTCCTTGTCCTCTTTTCACTGCATATTCTTTTATTTTATTTTATTTTTATTATAACAAAATGATGTTTTTTATATACTCCCAGAATTTTCATTACTTTCTTGAAGTATGAGTGTTGTTTGGTTGGCTTAAACCTGTGCCAAAAGGCGATCAATTTTGCATGTAAATGTGTCTCAAAAGTGAGGAAAAAAGTTTGTGGTCAAAATCAATTAATAATTTAATAAATCCTTAAAGTTGTGACCTTTCGTTTCAAAAAAGTATATATATTTAGTTGAGTTTCAAACTTTATGTAATAATTTTATATAATAATTCAATTACAGATTTAATCAGTTTCGAGCTATAAATATTAAAAAGAGTGAAATTAAACCAATCATGTACCTAATCAAGGCCCATCGTCTATCCGCGGTAAATTTTAAAATGAAAAAAGGTTCTTTACCGAACTGAATAATCATTTTAATTGCTTCCTAAATGAAAATTCTATAAATTTCTTAGTAAAATAAATATATAAATATAAAAATAAGACATGGTGCTTAAAAATATATTTTCATCCGAAGAACTGACATGAACAAAACCATTTATAAAACATTTATTAAGAATAGTTCGATTGTAAGGGAATGATTTAAATTGGTTTTAGTTGCAGCGAAATATTTAATTTATTGTTTGAAACAATTTATTTGTTTAGTAGAACAAAATGTCTAGATCTTTGCATTAGCATAAATAGGCCACTTGTGTTAAGGCTCCTACAAATTTTTTTGCCCTTATGGAACTTCCAGAACATTACATAATTTTCCTCCTCCTCGGCTGCAGTTACGCTAATGGAACTTTATTATAAAGTTTTTGATACTTTAGGAATTATTTGTAACAATGTATTTACAGTGGAGTTCGGATCTTGCATTTATTGACGGAATAATGGGAAAATATATTTAAAAAAATAGCGACAAACTTTAGTTTCCAACGATCTAAAGCATACAGACCATAATGTGAAAATATCGCTTTGCGTATAAAAAGACAGTCTTGCTATATCCTCAGCAGATATCAGACCTAAACCCTATTGGACATTTATGGGTGAAACTGTGTTCGAAAACACATCATTTCAAACAAATCTGACCTTAAATCAGTGTTAATGGGGAAATGGGTTAATTAAGAAAATTAAGAAGAAAAAATACATAAGTTCACAAACTTAAGAAATCCGAGTTACATTAAGAAAAAACACGGTGTCTGTGTCTTGTATTGACTTATAACTTGGTGCTGTGCCTTTAACTCGGATTTCTAAGATCTCGACCACTTGCCGATTACCCATAAAAACGTATTTAATTAATACCCAAACCTTGGAATAATAGGGCGTCGGGCGTGCATATAATATTTATTTGGAATTATACTTGCTTACATTAGTCTGGATAGAGTTATTACCGATGCCTCGGGTTTCGGAAGCATGAAATCAGGTGCTAACCAGAAACGTTTCAGTTGCCAAGGGAAATAGCAGACCCTAGGGCTTGTCCTAGACTTGATACTGTTGAGGCTCCTTCGCGTGGTGACAGTGCCTTAAACCCAAAACGCAGTAGTAGTTATAGATTAGTTGAGTGGATCTAGTATCGATGGTAGTGGCCGTGCCGTAGATTTTCTCTAGGTGCTGTTGCTACCCCAACAGTGGCAGATGCTGGGTGGCCTATAATAGAGTGTATGTTCATTGGATGGAATGATGGGTTGCTAGGATGTTAGATAGCTCCAGCATCTCAGCAAGGTGTAGTTGTATGGTCATGCAGAACGTACCTAGGTCTTTACCCAGTGTTAAGAGAGTTATGGAGTGGGGCCGGAAGACAAATATCTTAAACACATCTGTATATTGGCATGATACGCTGAAATATGTGTCAATTCCTTTAAATTTTTTAAAGGCTATTTTTTTTTTACCAAATCTAATGATAATACATATTAATATATTTAAAACATTTATGAGCTTACAAAATGTCTAATTTCATCAAAAAATGCCAAAGAGTGGCATATCGAAAACTTCATGCACCTTGAACATTCTTCTAAATGTTCTATTTAAGTCCAAATCAGGAGAGAATGCAGTTGATTGTCGTAATCAAAAGCGTTAATTCTCTTTCGGAAAGAGTTCGTGTTTCAATAATACGGCAGCACGTTATGGAATGTTTTTTATTTAGCTTGGGCTCATGATATAGATTGGTGGCATATCTGTCGTCATTTTCCCAAATATATCTTTTATACTCTAATCAAGTCTAATTATTGTAAATTAATACGTTATTACTTGTCCTGTTTAAATTCTTTAATTCTTATATCAATCCAGCGTAGGAAAAACGATTTGCAGTACTCCGCTTTAATTGTAATGGATTATTTTAATTAATGATTAGCAAAAATATAAAGCCTTGCAACAATTAGTTGCAAACTGATGATATAAAAAAGATATTGAAACTCATAATTTGTTATGTTTGAAAACAAACATGCAATTAGACAACAACGTCACATGGTTACGTTTTTTTCTATTGCCATTCTTAGTTTACGAAAACAAATGAAAAGAGCAGAGAAACGTAGCAAATTCACTAATTGATTTAGCGTTTAATAAATCATACAAATTAAATATTTTAAGACTTTATAAGCCACAATGCAACAGTGCTGATGTTTATCTTTAATTTGATTGTCGTCTAACATGAAAGCTCAACTCGCTGCTCTCATGTACATATGCATGCGCGTATATAAATTTATTTGCAGCAGAGAACAAATGTGCAACAAACAAACAAATGCCGCAGAGACACCACGACAACAGCCGTAATTAAAATTCTATTAAATATTTTATATATGAAATGAGCTCAGAAGTACTTTTTTTATTAGATACAGATATATTTTTTAAACATAATTTTTATTTAATTAACACACTGTTCCATAGTTTCTCTCTTTTATTTTGTTTTTGAATTCTTTTTTTTTCATTTTCATATTTTTAACTGCTTCTTTGGCTTTGCTGTAGGTATGCAATTAGTCAATTTATTTGAAAATTTATTAACTGCCAAAAAATATTTTGTTGGCCAACATTTTTTGTGTTTTGCCACTCACTAAAACATCGACTTCGTCGTTTATCCTACCGCAGCACAGTGGGTTAATTTTTATTTTTTTTTTAAGAATTTCAAATCTTTTGAATTATTCAATATTTTAAAATGCATTTGAAAGAAAGCCCTTCCAGCTTCAAAATTATTGTTCGAAAATGGTGCTAAGTGTCTTCTTATTCTACTTCATCGAAAGAACATAAAAATGCATCAGAAAATGCTGGCTCTGCTATCCACATTATTAAAGAAAGGCCGGGCTGAGCAGTATATCCTCCAGAAATTTTAGGAATAAAATTATATTATTATGTCCATTTATAATCTCAAAAGCTTTCAAACCATTATCAAACAACTTTTTGCCACATTTTGAATTCAGAGGTACCATTGTGCACTGATTTTTTTTATTTATTAATAAAAACCAAAAGCCCAACTTCAAATTTTGTGTTATAAAAAACCAACAACAAAAGACAAAAAACACCAACTAAAACAAAATTTGTTTGGAAACGAGATGTTACTTGGTACACGGTTCAATATAAAAATGTTTGAATTTCGATGCGTAAATACTCATGCAACAAGATGTGTGTGTGTGTGTGTGTGTGTGTGCTTATGGAGTGTGTGTTTTAATTTGGTTTTGATAAAATGCCGGCGGTAAATTCAAATTTTTATTTAGATTTTATTACTACATACATATATTTTTAAACTTTGCAACACAGAAGCGAACACACACCGTCCTTGCTCCTTAATCTGCCACAACTCAACTAAAGTTACTGTTTGATTTTATAATTTTTGTTTTAATATTCCATCGTATTTTATCTAAAGAAACCATTCCATTGTATTTTATCTAAAGAAAACAGGATGAGAGACATTGATGAGCAGCAACATCATAATAAAAACGAATGTAAGAATAATTCATTGAAATAGAGCAAGAATTTGAAAATAAACTACAGAACGTTGTTGGCAGCAAAACTTATCCGCAAATAGTCGTATGTATGTAGTTGCAAGAAAAATAGTTCATGAGCTTTTAGTAGAGAACGAAAACAAAGAATATTTCAAATTTCCTTTTCCGTTTTGTTGTTTGCTTCAAAAGCAACTTAAAATGGAACATTAATTACTCATATTAAATAACTTAAGAGTCTTGTTAAACTGTCTGTTAGTGCTAAAATCAAGTCTTTGTTCTTTCATAAATTATGATTTTTCTACATGTTTTTATCAAGATCCAAAGGATTGTTTTTTTTTATATCTTTTTTTTTTTTTGCTTTCTGCTCTCACACAGAAATGATTAATTACTTGTTGTGCCACAGTGTGGCAGTGTATATGTTTTTAAAGCAGCCATTATTATGAGAGAATCTTAATAAAAACAGCTGATTTAATATGTTCTCTTTTTTCTTAATTTTTAATTACTAAATTTTGTGTTGCCATTTCGCTGTATTTGCGGCATATTTTGGGGTACTATTTAGAATTTTTTAAACTAATTTATATTGAGGAAACTTATTGATTCAATTAATAGTGAAGATACAAAAATAACAATATTATTTCATGTCTCTACGAAAAACTATGAGAAAAATATAGCAATGAAAATCATGCAGCTAAAAAACCATAATTAGTACAAAGGACCGCTAAAAATCTATTAAGAACCATAATACCAAGTTTTTCCGACGTCTATAACTTATTAGTAGCGCCTCATGTCCAAAAAAAAATTCTAAATTTTTTGCACATCCAAGTAGTCGCTCCTACGAAGCCATAAGGATGAAGGTATTGAAAAGCAGTTTTCCCTTTCATCTAGAAAGAAACATTGTCATGTCCACGATGTAGCAAGACGCTCAGCTCGATTTACTATTGGTATTATAGGGACTCATGTTTCCCCGGATGACCAGTTTCTACTTATTAATTCTTCTTCATGAGGTCCATATAGTGCTTTTTATTTATAAAATAAAAACGGCGAGATTTCGAAATATCATTCGACGAAAATAACGCAGATATCGAACATTGTCAGGGATAGAATGAAAGAGCTGGAAATAACATCTTCCAATTATTGATCCAGTATACAGCTTTTGACGTTTAGATAGAACAAAACACTCCTATAATACGAGGCAGCCAAATCTCTAAAATAATATAATAAAATATAAAGCTGAAATGAAGTCATACCAATAAATTCCGTTATTGAAGTAACACTTTAAAAACTTTTATCACATTGTGCTATGTTATATTACGTTAAAGGAACAATAAGAGGCGCATACAAATAGTTTGATGGAAAACGATTGATCTCAAAGTGCTTATTTTAAAGTGCTATTATAAATTTCATTCGATATTGAAAGTAATTCTTTAAAACATTTCAGATTATTGTCTTTCAAAATGCAAATAACAAGGTTTTTTTTTTGATTCGATTTAAGGAACCGATAGGATCTTGCAAAACCGAAACTGATTTGCGGACACCGTAAAAATCTATAATAAATAAAAATTTAAAATTATTGTCTTCAAATCGATTATTAGGTTCATATACATATGTATAGCAAAAGGTTTAGCAGAGTTCACGCCAACTTTAAGAAGGAGAAATATATTTCTACTGCAAAGACAAATTGGCAGAGTGCATCGCCCACCCCAAAAAATTTCAGTTGTCCGCTAGTGTATCATACAAACATTTCAAATTAATAGGCTACACTTAGACAACCAGTGACGATCAGACGGATCTAAGTAGACGGAGCTAAGTAGTTCTATTATGAGTATATTCATTAGATAAAATTTGTGTATTTTTTTATTTTCTCAGACGTTTTTTAACTTCTTGTATCCTTATTTTGTTCAGGAATGGCAACAATGGTAGCTCGACTTGACCGATAATGCAAATAGAAAGCCATATGCAAATTAAGCAATTTATTTCAAGAAGAAAACTTTAACTAAACTATATTACTGAACTATATACCCATTTTTTTAGTCAAGCCTGTTTTGACAGCTAATACAAAAACAACAACAATAACCATATTTAAGAAATCTAACATTAGTCAGCAAAAAAACAGAAAAACAAGGAATATAAATAAATAAAAAGAAACACCACCATGAATGCGTAAACTGATCACCAGGTAAATTATTTTAAGCAAGTGTGAAGAAATGTATACTCTGTAGCTCTCTTTCTTCTTATCGTAATTCTCTGAACCATCACCATCATCATCGTCATTAATCATACTGCTGTGAGCACGATGTGTGTTTCTTAACAAGAAACTCACCTCTGCTGTAGATGGTGCTCACCTTATTAACACCTACGGTAATGTTTTCTCTTCACTTCACTCACCTGCGTTTATCGTTTACGATATAAAAATCCATCTTAAGAATCTGATTGGATTCCATAATTTTATTCGAAATTCTATGATTGATTATGACATGCTGAAGATATTGAGTAGTTTGGTGAAAGGAAAAGGATATGGAAGTTGGCATGAAATTGAATTTTCTTATGTAACATTCATTTCTTATGTGTGTACTTATGAAAATCGAATAAGATAAAAGAAGTTAAGCCCATTTTATACTAATATACTAAGTGTTGAGACTTGTTAAAAACTCAAACAATATTAGGGAGTACGACAATATGAGGGCAATATGTTAAATTTTAAATAATACGAACAGAAATTGTACGTTCCATAATACGACAATGCAGTTTGCACTATATCTGGGTTGCATTTAACAAAAGCGATAACAATTTGAAAAAATTATATATGGATGTACTCTGAACAGCTCTTTATTTTCTACTCATATTTTTTTTTAAATTTATTTTAATTGTAAATAAAATTGACTTTTCTTAAAGAATCAAAAAAAAAAACAAAAACAGTATGAAACAAATAGACGCCAGGTGCATTTGGCCATTCATATACTATTATAATGGAAATTAACGCAAAATTTTGGTTTTGTTCTTTGATTCTACTTAATATTTTTCTTTGAATGGTGTACTGCTCGCATCGAACAACAAAACCACAAAACTTTGGTACGATATTTGATCTGAGTCATATGCATACATACAAATCTCACAAAAAAAATTAAATAAAATAAATAAAAAAACTTAATAACTTTCTATATTTTAATAGTGTTAATAATATGAATAAAATTAATATGTCAAGAAGAATTTTTAAGTAAAAAAAATTCAAATATGACATGAAAAAGGATCCAATAAATCTTTGCCAACAAGAATGGTTTAACTAAGACCTCTCAGCAACAGGTTCTATCACAACAAATCGGATGGCTTGTGTGGTCATGTCAAACGGGGTGATCTAAACTTTACTTGACATGCTGCGCGCTTAAAACCAACCCACCAAAACCATATTGTATTGTTCTTACTGAATAGAGCGATTTTATTTTTGGATAATTTAGTCATTAGTTGCTTCTCATTCATGCCCAATTTCTGCGATCGTCTGTGTTTTTTGAGGGTATGATTTTGCATCCTTAAATATTCCTTTGAAGAGTCAAAGTTGGAAGTAAAATTGCATTCGCGGAAGTTTTTTTATTTATTTTTTCTGCGGCATAAATGGCAGTTTTAGAATCACTGAAATAGTTTTTGGACATTTTATTAGCGTCATCCTTAGAATTTCCTTATTTAGATACAGAAAATTAGATCCTTAGGAAAAGGTTTCATCAATTTATACTTACAACGAGTATTGTCACCAATTGACTACATAAATACCAAAGATATACAACTGAAATTTAAAAATTTCTCTCTATTATAGCCAAACAATTAATTTAGTTCTTTCCTTCATTAACTTATGCTTTAATTAACTGTTTCTTTATATTCTATCTGCTTTAGAATAAAAATACCCAATTTAAAATCTCTTTTGTTGTTTAATCAAAATCTAGACCTGCTTATATTTCAATATCTCTACTGCTGCCTCCGCTGCTTTTCTTGTTAACTCCACCATTCATATTTTCATTTCTTTAGTCAGGTCTTGATCATATTACAAATAAAAAAAAAGAAATTCTTCTGACAAGTTAAAACCACAACAACACAAAACACTTGGCATTGTACGAAATAATAATAATAATAATAAAAAAACAAGAAATGCAAAACACAAAATTATAACGATGAAGCCAGGAGTCCATGTGGTCACATCTCAAAACCATTCAACTAACTTCTTAGTTAGATGAGGACGACACATTGTACGGAATTATACAACAACAAAAAAAGCTAAAGATGAAAAAAAGAGAAGTGTACAAAACACCAGCTAAACAAAAACTGACAGCAACAAAATTGAGTTAGTTAACAGTTTTATATGCGTTTATGCAGATTTTTAACAGAGATTTAACCACGCATAAGAATTCCTTAACAAAATATATTTTTATTTATTTTTTTCTCTACTCTGATGTCATTAAAAAAGATTTCAAGAATTCTACGCTCAGATTATGCTACGGAAAGGGGTTAAGCGGGCAAGAGGTACAAAAAAAAACAATAATAATATTGAAAGAATGAAAGCGGGAAAAAACAGCTGAAGCAACTGAAAAGGGTGTCATTTGTATTAAACACGAACAGATACAAAATGTTTTGTGTGACAAAACGACTAAGTCCATTGTGGAAAATAGTTTCATTAATACTTACATTAATTCCATATTTTTATATCTTATAGCAAAAATTTTATATGATTTCTTTAGCGCAATGAATTGTTCTCTTTCAAGCTTCTTGTTAAAGTCAATATTCTGCATACTGTTTGCAAGAGGAGTTCGAAAGGACTTAGCAACCAAGGTTTCTTCTATCATCATTTAAAATCCCTATATTTTTTTAGTAATGCCAAGGGTTCAGTCTACTGAAGATTAAGTTTGCCAAAAACCGTAATATTAAAAATTATCAAGAGCAGAATTTAAAAATAAAACGTTTTCTAAATATTTAATAATGAAAGTTTATTTTTTTGGGATATTCTCCCCAACTAATTTTTAAAATAATTATTATATAAATAGCTAAAGCCACAATAAACAAAACATTTTTTAAATGAGCTTTCTTTGAAGAAATTTAAATTTTTTTATTCAATGTATTTAATATTAAAACAAATTATTGCGTGCTTTTTTCTGACAAAAAATCGTATAGATCAACACTCGCAGTGATCCTAGATCATTTTATTTCGTTTTTCCATACAAAAATTAAAATCAAAGCATTTTTTAAAATCCCCTTTATTTCAAATAGGCTATCTTCAGTCACTTTCAATTCACGAGTACGTGATGTTCTAATGTGAGTAGACAACACCACCAAATAAAAAAATGCAAGAATGGAAATTTTTTTGGAAAAAAATGCAGTAACCAAAAAAGTTTTTATTAAAGCATGCATTTCGTTCTTCATAGTTTCAGATTGTTCGCTTAATTGTGTGATTAAAGCATCAAAATGGTCAATGGAAAACAATTTTCAGCAATAAAAACAATCTTCTTGCAACGTTCCTTTGTTTTGTTAAAGACATTTAAAAGAAGTTTACAATGGATACATGTACTAAATTTTTTGGGACAAATATGTTCTTCAGGTCTCTCCTATGAGCCAACAAAACGCGTTTGCATTATTTTATGTTAATCTCCTTGAAGCTGACTTAAAAAAAAGTTTCAAATTAATCAGCTACAAAATTATTTTTTATTATTTATTTATTATATAACTTAATAATAAATTAATTATTATAAAGTTAGAGATTGAGAGCTAGCTACCAAGGCTATTAGCTCTTGTTAGTAACAAGAAAGAATGAAAAACCAAGATAAGCCACTATATATTGTATTTAATACTGTCAAATGAAATTTTTACGAAATCATAAGATTTTATGGAGTTATTCCTGGAAATCTTCAACTCGATAGGGTGTAAGACTTTGAAATATCTACATATTGTTTTATTTAAAACTTTATAAGAAAAAAATCATTTCCTTTTCGTGAAAAAAGGACTTTTTTATTAGGAAAAAAATTTTGTAACTTCCTCAATTAGAAAGTTTTATCTCTTAAAGTATTAAATGCTCTTTCTTAGTAAATATGCACTTACTAATGAAGACTTAAGTAATTTTTTCTTTTTGAAAGGACAGAAAATGTTGCAATTTCCTAATGGAGACGATGTTTCCTTTATGTAGAAGGTGAAGAAGGCTTCTTGCCTTAAAGCGTATGGTCAAATTTTTTCGAATTAAATTTTGCTTGACTTTTTTCTATTCAGTTTGAAATATTCAATTATGAATTGAAATACTACATTGAATGAATTTGAAATACTACTTTAATACATTTAGATTTATTTTAAAAGAAGTAATAATCTAGAGAAAGTGATCAGGATGTGGGGCAAATTTTTATGTTTCTTCACTGATATATAATATATTATGAGCGTGTTCTAGAAAAAAAAATATCTGTTATTAAAGTTCATTCCGATAAACAAAAATACATTAGTTTCTTTGCAAATAAAATTGTTATTAAATTACAATAAATTTTTTTTACCACAGGGAGAGATCTTGCTCCAGCAAGGAACACAATAGCAACAATTACTATTTTTTCATATGAAACGAAGATTCCCAATAACGAATTTAATAAATGTACTTTTAAAAAGTGTAACACAATGACCAGATTTGTGAAACAAAATGTTTCTAAACCTTAAAAATTTGGGAACAACTTTCAAAAGAAGTAGAAAAAATATGTATGCACTAATGGAAACTGCTATACCATACAAAAATCACTTAAATTTTTTGTAACTAAGATATAATTAATCTGCACCTCAAAACAAATAATAAAAAAGTTCAATAGCTTAAAGATATGTATATGAAAAAAAATTGATTTTATAAGAGTTAGACACTGATTTTGTAAAACGAAATGTTTGAAAACGTTTGAAATTTTTATGAAAAAAATTCACAAAAGAAACGAAAAGCTAAACCTGCTTTGATAACAAGGTGATAAGCTTTGTGTCGCCCTAAAACCAAATATTATTTAAGCTCATATCTTTTATCTCAGGCCATAAAGAGTATGTAATTATGGGTTTGTAACGATCGCTGTTGACTGAAATGGCAAATGGCATTTCCACCATTTTCTAAAAAAAAAAATATCCCAATCCATGTCATACTGTCACACTCTGTGGATGCATAGGATTTCCAACAATGATGTGCGAAGTTTCCAATCCCCAGATGCAAAAATTTAATTTAGTTTATTGATATAGTGAAAATTTTCTTTCGTTGAAAAATGTGATTTTTCGGCAAAATTCAATGTCGAATGCTTTGCAATATTTACTAACGCTTTAAGCGACTCAATTTGGTCCGCAGCGTGATGATACCGACTGATAGTCAATATTTCTAGTGCGTAGGTAATATATGATTTAAAAAGGTAGTTGTATTTGGACCAAAAATTTACATTTCAAAAGTTCACTTTATTTTATAAGCTGAAGCCTTTATATAATTTGCTGAAATAAGTTTTTTTTCTATTGTTTCCTACAAAATTTTTATTTTTATATGTATATATTTTTATTGATTCAGAATTTCCTTAAAAAGCTTATGGCCCTAAATGTCTAAAGTGCATCAGCTCATTTTTCGATGCGCTGCAAGAAGTTACTAGTTGCAATTAACTGCGTGCAACCAAGTGATTACTCGCGTTGTAACAGCTGATTCTTATGTTATTGTGAACATAAATGTTTAGATATTATAAACAAATATTGAATGTTCTTTGTAAGTCAATCTTTTGAAAAATCATAAGTCATATATATTCTATGTATTTATCGCGATTTCTTTTCTACAAAAAAGTGTAACATTTTGTTGCTCAATGTATAAAGAATGCGCTAAAAAATCACTTTTTCATTTCTTTGGAAAGTTAAAAGTTGTTACACATTTTTTTTTAAGTAAAAGCCATTACAATTCTTCCCGCTTTTTAATTAATGTAATCTTTGCTAACTAAATATTTATCACTTGATATAATAAAATTGTTGATATTGGCTTAAGGTGTCCTTACAAAAAATAATTTCTCAAACCTTCTTTTATTTTAATTTTATACATTTTTTATCTTCCAATATATCGGCCGACTTTTTAAAAAATTCTCAAGGAATATTAAACAAAGATGTTTCTTGTCATTATTTCTATTTTCGTTCCAAAGGAATTATTTACTAAATGCACTTGGATTTCACCTTAAAACCCGAATAATATTTCTTTAGTTTTATAATGCACAACTTTAAAATTCTCTGATTTTATTTCAACGTTGTTTCTTAAGATGCAAATAAAATTGTACCAAAAATGTCTATATAATTTATATATAAATGATCTTTATTTTAATTTCCTCTCGACTTTGCTAATGAAACTGTAATTAAATTTAAATATATATATATATATATATATATATATATATATATATATATATATATATATATATATATATATATATATATATATATATATATATATATATATATATATATATATATATATATATATATATATATATATATATATATAATATTATAACTAAACTTGTTCTATTTTACCTTAAAAGGGCTTATCTAGACTTTTTTTCTCCAAGTTGTGCATAAGTATTTCTGTATGCTTTATTATTGTAGCTTGCAGCACGCATGTCACTTAAGATAATTTTTTTGTTGTACAAGTAGATATTTTTGTTGTTTGATGTTGGGCTGTGTTGCCTGCTCATGTCCGAAGCAAGTAGCTTCATTTTATAAAGCCTAAGAGCATAAATACAACAATAACAACAAGTAGAGGCTGAGACTCGTGTTGTAAGACTTATAAGAAATGACACATTTTTGACATCCATGTGACTTTAAAGTTGAAAATTGTTAATTTTCATTTAATAAGTCCAGCATGAGGTGTCCCAGACCATTTCACAGAGTTCAGAATAAAAATGAAGGAGAGAAAAATAAAGCGGAAAAAATACATTCTGAAATAATTTGAATATTTATTTCTGTTCTGTGCGACATATTCAAAAGTCTTGACCATAACTTTAATTTCATTGCCAAAAGTGTCATGTTACGAAGATTTATATTCAACTGTCTTGTTGAGCTGTCTTAAAAAATTTCTACATTCTACTCCATGTTCTTCTTTTTTTCCTTCTCTTTCAACTGAAACACGCCCAAATAAATATTTAAACAAATTTGGTTTTTTTTCTGTTTTATTATATTTTGAAAAAATTGATAAAACAAAATTTTATTTGTTTTATTTATTATGGAGATTTCAAACAGGTTTCCTTTGATTTTTTAAGGTTTTTATTAGTAAAAACATTTTAAATTAACAATAAAATGATTTACATTCTTATCACTTTTACTTAAAACCCAAAAAAAGGATACACTCTTCAGACTCAGGCTCATGTATGTGTGCACATGTGTGAGTATGTGTATGTGTGTGTTCTCAGTCATTGGTTTTCTTTATTATGGCTGAGAGTCAATTCTTTAGATTTATTATCTTTTTGATTTCCATTGAATTCATTCACACTTGTATCTTCATGGCTTTTATTACATATTGAATTGTTGTATTGATGATGACACTCAGGTATTTTGAAAATTTTATACTTTCTTTAGTCACTTCTGAAGTGAGAGCAGAGTTGGGTATATTTGAATTTTAAATTTTTTTCCCTTCAACTTTTTCTTTCTATTTTTGTTTTTTTATTTTTGTATGAATTGCATGTACAGCACTTGTTTTGCTGACTTTTTTTGGAATACCTAATATCTTTGGATGTGTCAGTGTATTGAGTCACCATTGCCACACACTATTTCTATGCTCAACTATTACAATGACAACATATGTGCCTTGCTGACTCCTTGAATGACTAGTGGCTGGCTAGCTATTTATTTGTTTGTTTGGATGACTGGCTAGATGACAGTCTTTAGTATTTTATGGGCATTGTGGCATGTTAAAATAAGATTTATTATCATCGTATATACTACAGTACTTATACACACGCTTACCTTTACTTCTCATTACAATAAAGTATTTTATTTGCTGTAGAGGAATATAAGTAAGTATATGCGTGTGTTTAGGAAAAACAAAAGTGTCAATGTGAAATGAAAGTAGTCACGTTGCAGCTAAACGCCAGGGGTTAAGGAGACACCATTTTGCTTGCAGCAACGAACGAAGATTTTTTTAAAGATTAGTATAAAGCCATTTTTTTCAATAATGGCGGTCTTATACAATTTACTTTTACCAACTTTAATTTCAATTTAAGCCAACAACCTTCACTTTTTATTATGTCAAGCTCTAAGACAAATGATAGCTGTCATTTCATTTGCTGATTTTCCCCCTTTTTCTCTAACTCTTTATTGTTCAACATTCTGATTGTCATTTTTTTGATATAAAAGCGGATTTTTTTACACAATTTGAATTGTCACTTTATAAAGCAAAAAAGTACAATGTTGACATAAACTGTCACTTGTTTTACAGGCCAACAGGCAGCTAGTCAGGCGACTCCAAAACAATATAATCTCTTAAAAATAAGCAAACAAAATAATACACTTTAATATTCATGCTTTCATATGTATGTATATACAAGTATATACGTACATTTGTGGATTTCAACCAAAAAAATATATAGAAACATATAAATCTGTTTAAGAAATGTTTGAGCAAAAATTTTTAGTTACCGGTTTCGCAGTCGTGGCTTAATACATTGCAACAAATAAGACATTCGAGATTTTTGTTTTTGCTTTTAAATATTATTATCATGCAACGCACGTCAAAATGTTAAACGCCTCTATTCGTTAAAGATAACTTCATAATATATCATGTTAAGTAGGCGCTAGTCCACAAATTGTTTTTAAAGTTTCTTTATTATTATATATAAAATGACTTTTTACGATCAAATTGCAATTGTTGGACAAATATTCTGTAAGACACATGTTTTGTGGCAACCACAACCAACCATTTTATAAGAAATAATCTTAAATGAGTGTGTGTTAAAAAATTATTAATAGATTTCAAGAAAAGAAAAAAAAACGTTTAAATGTTTGTTCTTTTTAACATTTTTGATAAGAAATCAAATACAAGTGGTTTCTAAAATATGCACAATAAAGCAGGCAAAAGTAAAAAGATTGTAAATCTCAACATATACAATTATTATTCTATATAAATATATGAGGAGAATCTAATATCTCTTCTTACTGTGGTCCATAGAGGGCACTCTAGCGCGCAAAAAATCGAAATTTGACCGTCTCTTACTTAAAGCAGCTGCCAAAAATTTATTTTCAAAAATATTGTTTTGAAACCTAAAACTTTTATTAATTATTACGGGCCAATTTGTATGGAGGACAAAAACGATAGTTGAAAAAATTTTAAAAACAAATTTGTTTTTATATATCACTAACACGAGTTTTTTATTATTAGAAGTCCAAAATTGTTTAAGTTTGGTACAGTGCAAATAAAATTTGAAGTGGATAATTTAAGGTCATCTTGGAGAATTAAAACTGAATTTTGGGGAAAGTAATTATTTTATTAATTCTAATTATTATTCGAAGAAAATTTAATTTACATTAGTGTTTCCAACATTGCTAAGAGGTAAATTTGGAGTATAACCAAAAACAAATAAAGTTGGATTTATTTTATAAAGAAAACGTTTGACGGAGAGAAAACAAGCAGAGTTTTAGCGCAGTGTACAAATTAAAAAAAAAAAAACGGAACAAAAAATTCAATAACATTAATCCTTCTTCTTGCTGAGCATCGAAAACTTTATACAGACTACATAAGAGGTGGTCATGTCCTTGAACATAATAAGGTTTAATTCAGAATTAAGCATAATACAATAGTATTAGAAACACTCGTTGATTTCAGCTTTATTCTGATTATAATTATAGATGAAATCTGAATTTTAAAAATAGAGATGCATGAAAGGTCTTTCAACCAATTTTTAAATCAAATCAAAAATTTGTTATAATTTAATTTAGGTTAGGTTAGGTTGATTGGAGGGGTGTGATAGTCCTTGTCATACGGCATACACTTAAGCCAGTAAAGGCTTGTTGTGCGCTCCCTTTAATTATCAAACACAAGCTGCCATAATTCTGCGGCAGGATTCGAACCTGCGACCTTCGCACTACGAGTCTAGTACACTACCTACTAGTCTACGAAGGCCAGTTAACATATTAGTATACGATATTTTATCTCCACCATATATGATAATTCCTCTTATTTTATGCATCCATTAAACGAAACCAAAAAACTGTGCGTCGGCATTTTGTCTAGAATTCCATATACTCAATGCGAATATACTGCCCCATTGAGAAATAAGTCGGCATGGCGGGTTGCTATGGTATTAAGTGCTTGTTTTAATGCAGTGATTGTGTAGTAAAATCATACTACAGATTTTCATACATTATATAAAAAATTGAATTCAATTTCCCCATCGCTTGTATTGTAGATTTTGAACAATTTCCATAACTCAATTATTAAATGACCCATATTTTTATTACTCTTAAGCGAAATATAAATTAAAACTCTTAAGATCAACATTGATTCACGATAAAGACCCCGATGTTGCTTGTTTACTGTGACAACATGTCATTCAAATGGTTTTTGGGGGCGAGTATGCATTTATGTGGCACATAAAACGCCGGTCAACTACTGCAAAATAAGCAACAACAACAACAACGACAACTTGGCAGCATAACGCTATGTGTGTCAGTTGAACCATGAACGTGTACCGCCTACAAGTTGTTGCATTTACAAATAACAACAACAACAAAAAGCCAACAGCAACAAAACATCAGAGCTCTGTTGCAAGCATATGCCATCTGTATGCAGCGTCATACTCACACGATGTGGTTGATGATGCTGCAGCATGTGCAAAGTGAATTGAATGCGATGATGAACATCAATTTCAAACAGTGAAAGCTTTCCAAAAAGGAATTATGCATATTTGCAACCATTACTAACGCATGCAGATTAAGTTGCAGGTAATGTATTCTTTTGTTCGGTTGTGGTTGATGATGCTTTAAGGTTAACAATTTGCAAAATATTTCACTGCTGTTGCCATTAAGTGTAAAAGGGCAAAAAAAACTGTCATTTTGGTTAAAATTGCCACAGCAAGTCTGACGATGATGACGATGATGATGTGGAAGTAACATGCCATGATGAGTATATGATTATTTTTTTATTGTGCCATTTTTGATATGAACAAAGAATTAAAAAAATAATAATTTATTTTCCTTGTTATTGTAATGGGTAGTTAATGCTGATGTTATTGTTGGGTATTTAACCGTTAATGAAGTGTTTAATGGTTTTTATAAGTGATTTTTCCTGTTGTTTTTTTTCATCTCTTTTTATTTACTCTGTTGTTTTTTATTTAAACTTATGAACTTGAATTCTTTATGAATTTTTGTTCTTGCTGTTGCAGGCTTATTTGCATTAAATTAAATTTTCCTTAAAGAGAAATTCGAACCTTTCATAAATGTTTTTGTGGAAAAGTCAAGAGCTGCTACCAAAAACTGTTGTTGAACTCACCCTTATGCTCATGCATTTCACACATTCTCTACTGAAACCGACTTTAAGCATTTGCAGCATGTAATTTAACTACCCCTAAACTCTTTTCAAAGTTAGTGAGCGTGTGTTGGTGCATCTTTGTGTGTGTGTGTGTGTGTGTGTGTGTGTGTGTGTGATACACTTAAGTACGTAAAGTATTTTGTTGAATTCACAATGGCCTGTTTATGCATCATGGCTGCACCTGTCGGCCATAATTGTATGATGGTATGTTTCATTATTATTGCTTAAGTTCATGCTTTTGTATCCACACATGCTCTCAAACAGTTACAAATAATGAATGACCATTTAGTAGGCGTAACAGATTTTTGTCAAGTAATTGTTTTGTCTCTAATAACTTGTGCCTGTAGCTGTTTACCTTAACATCGCCATCCCCCGGTTCCGTTCAGAATTCCTTCCGGCTTCCTTTTGATTTTTTTTTATTACAAATTGCCTGTAAATCTAGGTATTGCTTATTCTATTTTATTTTATATTTTAAATTTGATAACAAAAGTTTGAGGTTATAAATTAACCCATTGACAAATGAAAATATTGCTTGTTAATTGATCAAAGTACATATAAATGAATGTTTATGGGTATTTAAAATATTTTATAATAAACTCTTATGGCCAGCAGCAATACAAACATTACACCACTCCAGAATAACACAGTGCGTGTGTGTGCGTATGTGGCAACTTGTCTGCCCCATTCCAAATGAAGAAAAATGTATTATTTAAAAACTGATTAAATTTTAAAATATAAAATCAAAACAGTTTTATCTTAAAAAAGACTAGATAGATTTCATTTGAATTTTAAGTCATTTTAATGTGTCGAATCTGAAAAACCTTTCCTATTAATGTAAACAGAACGATATGAGAATAGAAATTTGTTAAAAAAGTTTTAATTTTACTTAATTTCGGACAGGATATTGATATATGTATATGTTAAGTAAAAATGCCTAATACGTATTATTTTAGATTACTGAGACATTTTTCGGCGTTTATAAATCTTTCAGATATCAAGAAAAATTTAAAATTCAATCATTTATATTGAAAAACAAAGTTAAGTGAAAACATTTTTTAAGTAGTTGACATTTGTTTTTGATCATTATTCTCTCTCCAATTTCTTGTGCCGAAAACTGTTTTGAGCCATGTATAGAAATTACGATTAGTACAAACTATTGATGAAGTACCGTAGCGATAGTTCTATTATATTTACATGGTTAAAAAAATTTAATATTTCTTGCAACATTCATGCAACAACTTGAGAAGCACGAGTAATAATAATTTCCTGTGGTTAATATATCTTTATATATATATTCATTTTATTTAAGAGCAATGCGTAGAATAATGTTGCACTTTGCATAATTTGTATTTAAAACAGAGTAAAAAGATACCAAATTCCGAAATTTCTTATTGCAAACAAAATAAAAACATAGGGTCTTCTATCAAGCGATTCTTATCTTTAAATTTAAGTAAAACAAAGTGTGTGTGTAGTATCATATGAAAATGTATCACCGTGAAAGTATCAGTCGCGGCTGTCCAAGTTCCATGCTCTGGTGTACAAATTAGGCTGAGTTTGACTGACGGCATGGGTTATGTTGGCTTTGAAGGACGCTATGGTTTTCAGCTTATGTATTTGCATAGACCTGCGAGATCTACTAGCTACTAGAATTAGCAGTCTTCGTTTCTTTTCTAATGTGAAAGTAAGTTTCAATTAAGAATTTAAGAAAAATATTGTTTTCACATTTATTTATGCATATAAGTATTTTTCAATTTAATCAAGTTCATCACAATTTAATCTCCTAAAATGAAAAAAAATGTTCTAAGGGATACCATTGAAGCTATCAAATTGTCAGTACTCAACAAGAATTGATTTTATTTTATTATGATCTTAATATGCAATTACACTGTACAATATTGCCAACACATAACGCAGTATATTGCACTTTTCTGTTGATTATGCAATAAAAAACAAAAGTATTTTTTCCAATATATTGTGCCAGTCTTCAATAGAACATACACACACGTGATATTATTGTACATTATGTCAAACTGCACAACTATATTGAAAGTGTATTTGCCGTTTTATTTAACGCAAGGCGACGGCAAATTAAAATTGCTAATGAATTTTGATTTCTACCTGTGCGAAAAGTATAAAACGATTTGATTATGGATTATGATTTTTAATTCACCTTGTTTCATGTATTACTTTGCAATTTTCCAGAATAGCCCAGCTTATTGGCATACAACTCTTGTAGTTTGGGATATATAATGTATGTTGTTTGACTATCACAGCCATAAACAAATATTCGAAATGCAAACACACACACACACTCTATATTTAGTTTGAGATAAATGTTTATTTTTGAACCGAATGCTAAAATTTAATTATATTTTACTTAACACACACATGCTAAAATCCAAATACACTCACACAAAAACACAAGCTACAAATACAATAAAATTACATGTATTGATGTATGTATATGCATATACATATGTATGCATATGTAAAAGTGTGTTTGTCTATAATGTATGATAACTAAGAATGTTTATTTAATATTTATATTTACGTACTTAAACTTGGGTCTTAGTATTCGATTGCACTTTGCCTTTTACCACAAACAATACTAGAACAAAACACACACACATACATATGTATGTAGTACATGCACTTAACACAATAACAATTTACCGCACACACACACAAACACCCATACAACCATACAATAACACTTTTGCAGTCATACATTTAAGCCAACTTATATTGAAGTTTATTCTAACCATTCTTAGGAACATCATTACTCTTCTTTCACTAAACATGGCCGGCATTTTGTATACTCTACATAAAATACATGCAGTAAAATATATACCGATACATATACGTACGTTGGTGCATGTAGTTGTTAAAATGTAAAGCTAGACACGATGTAACGGAATAAGGTCCCAAAAATTAAGAAAAACTATAATGGACATTCAATGAAAAAGCTCAAATCTCTAAAGTATATTGGAACTGATTTTGAAGGCATTAAGGAATTTAAAGGATATACCAGCTGGAAAAATAATTCATCAAAAGAAAACCAAAGTAAAACTAAAAATTTTTTTAAACAGAATACAAAATATCTTTTACACCGTTTTTGCAGTCATTAGTGTTCGAGCAATATTTACAATAGATGTTGCATACATACAAACATATACCATAACAATAGTATCTACCGAATACACTCTTTTTTTTACAACTACGAATACTGCTATTGTAGGTTTGGTTGTTTGTTACACTAAATTACAATCAAACAAACCATTTGTTGTTACTACTCGCACACTACTGCTGCATTGCATTTTACTCACTGAATACTCGTATTTTATGTCGAATGGTTTAAATTTATTGTTATTGAAATACAATTGCAAAATTAACTGTCAATGTGTAGAGTTTCTATGTATTTATGTACATTTGAGTTGGGGTTTTCATTGGAGATAGTACATTCTTCTATATGTACGAGGAATTAAAGTGAGGAATGTTTATATGTGCATTTGTGTTAGGGATTTTTCTGTCATTTTGGATATCTAGATATTACCGTTAAGGTCAAAAGTAAACAAAAACAATAGCAAATGCAACAAAAACAAACAACAACAACAATTAAAGCAAGCGGGAGACAGCAACAGTATTTATGTATGTATGTATGCAGGAAAAAATTTAAGGCAACTTGAAGATATTGGCAAAAACCTTTTCGAAGCTAGAATAATTTTGTGTAAAGATTATAGGTTTTATTTTAAAGTGACCAGACTGCAGATAAATGGGGTTTGATAGATAATATTGTCATTACAATTTTCAAAATTTCAGTTAACATTAGTTTAACTTGTGTTTGATTTGATAAACTATTGCTCAAAAGCAGCAGGTACTTTAGCTTTTCCAATGGCGATTTCTTTTCTTAGAAAATAAAAGTTATTTGTTGATAAATTTAAAAATAAATCTTTTTATTGTTTTAATTTAAAAAAATTTAAATACCTTACACTGTAACTCTACTATGCATAAATTTTTTTACTTGCAACTTCTTTTATCCACTAATAGGAGGGATAGCCAAGCAAACAGGATGGCAAAATTGACAGCACATGAAATTTCTTAAGATTCCTTACAACATTTTATATCTTATATCTTAACTGCTTCATTTTACCAGATATTGGCAAATATGAAATTCCTATCATTAATAAAATGTTTAGTGAAAATACAGTCTTTGAGGATTGCGTGCTGTTTTTAAGTAAAACTGCTAGTTTCCAGTCTCAGCAGTCAGAAGCAATATGCATTAACGTTTGCCTCACTAATCTATTAACTTTTTATGGTATAGAGTACTATTTTTAACATATATATTTCGGTTCGGTTGCCATTCATAATCGAGCCATGAATTCCCTTTATTTTTCTTTACTAGGGCAAGAAATGTTAATCTTTAGAAGAAACTTAAGAAGAAACAAAGACATCTGCGCTAAGAATAGCGAATTAATGTTAAAAAAATTTTAATGTGAAAATTCAGAAATGAAAACATCAGCAGATCCGAAAAAGAAATTATTTCTTCTGTTAGTGGGAGTAAGATCTGGAAATAAGCGGTAGATGATAATAATTCAAACATAAAATCATGTTTTTTTTTTTTTTTTTTTTTTTTAAGGGAACTTTCTTCGTTTCTTGGCTTCTCATGATGATGAGCAAAATGAAATAGAGTTATGAGGTTTCATTAGTTTCAAAACTACTGTAGAATTCATGACAAATGCGACGGTAATTTAAATTTTACCATGAATGCGTTCATTACCTATTGCAAGAAAACTTAGTACACATATTGTTAATAGCTTTTTTTATATAATATGCTATTTAAAATTTAAATCACAAAGTCCTGCGAAATGTATGCCTGTTTGCTTAAATGGTTGAGACAGCTTAACTCGAGAGCTGATGAGTCTTAAGACATAAAGTATATAGGTAATGTTTTTCAGTTAAATATGTTAATGTAAAAGTTTTTATTTTATCTCCAATCTACTTAACATTCTCACTAACTTTATTTCATAAAAGTCATTAGGAAATGTTGTTTTGTTAAAAGTTTAAAAAAATATGCAAATTTTGTTGCGTTCAAAATTGTGATTTTCTTTTGCATCTATTTAACGTTATTATTAACTTTACTATTTATTTTTATTATTATTTGCTTTTTTGTAATTAGGAAATGTTTTTCATTTAATAAATTTAATAAATTTGGAAAATTTATGCTAATTTTGCCCACATAAATCAGCATACGGGTACAGTAACATGTGTTACCTTAAAGTTTTAAGCTAAACAATCTATTTTTAATACTCTAGCCCAGCAAAAACAGAGCATTGGGTACAATCAAACCGTCAATGCTGCTGTACATAAGAAATACACTCAAAGAAATTAACAACATTTTCACAATGTTATACTAGCGCCTATTTTGTTCTAAAAAAATTCCCTGGAAATAGCAAAATCACCTCACAGTCGCTATGTTTAATACTTATGAAGGTCTTATGAATACTTTATGAATCGGAAAATAATATTAAAGTTTTTTACACACACATTTCAAGTCCTTGAAAACTTATTATGAATAAGGCAGTTAGTTAGTGCTGAACAAAGAGCGCATTTCCCATTTAATATTATATGTTCCTTTACTAAAGTTCTATGTAAAGCATTGTAAAAGTCATAAGCTCATACTAAAAATATTTCCTTGAGTGTATTAAAATATCTTCAAAATTCACATAAAACAAAACTTAACATACCTAAACAATTTAAGACACATAAAAACAAAAACGCAGTAAAAAACAACATAATGCTAATCTAATAACTTTTAAAATGTCAGAAAATTTATTTATTTTGAACGGGCCATAATGAAAACAAAAAAAGACACTCGCACATACAAACACATAGACATATACTATATAAATTGGAGGAAGAAGTTAGAAGAAATTGTAAGGAAATCAGCAAGAATATAAACGAGGCAGAAAAAATATATATTTGCAACTGAAAAATAAAGCAACAACACTAACATAAAAAGCAACATGATGTAGTACTATACAGGTATCTTCAAGTATATTTTAGTGCAACTAAAACACAAACACACATAAGGAAAAAAAACGAACAAACAAAAAACACGGCAAGAACATGCGTCAGGTGTGCACATTTTATTAAGTTTTAAATAATAGCGCAATCTTACATATTTTCTTTACGACGCCCTCCTCCTGCTCTTTTCCGGAGAAATTGAAGGTTATACCTAAGCCCATGCATCACCCTGTGCGAGAGTGTGTGCGAAATTTGGTGGTGGCCCCATCCTGCCGCTTCTCGTCTTTAGCCAGACTTTAGTGAAACATGCAAAATTTACATAAATTTCATGTAAAAGCAAAATGTTGGCATAATTTTATTTTTGCAAGATGATAATAAATGATTTCTTAAATATTTCAGAAGTAAAAGTTTTATATCTTTAAACATGTTACTTAAAGTCTATTTTTTATTATAATAATTCTCCTATAGATTTATTTCAAAAAAATTTCTGATGGCATTTATTTTAAAATTTATTTCTATTTTTAAATGTTTATGATCATCTTTTATGTTTCGCATGGCACCATTTATAGGCAAATAAATCACTAACGTTCAGCCATAAGTCGCACGATTTAAAATCTGCACATACAAATGCTTACACTCACACACACACACATATATAGTACTCATTCCTTAATAAATAAATTTATACACACACATACACATGACAGAGTATTAAAAGAATTTGATGCTGACAATTTTCTAATGGTTTTAAGAAATTTCGTCGGCCACACTTCTGTGCTGGTGGGCTTATTTGAAGAAAAAAATATATATTTCATTTGCAGTTTGCGAGATATCGCATATGACTTGGAATTAGTCCAGCAATGGCTGGAATTATTTAATTAATAGTTATACAATTAAGATTTGAATTCAAATTTGAGCATAAGTTCTTATTGAACGGCTAAAATTTTGTGTTTGCAATTATCGGTATATCGATACTCTATGAGTATCATCTTCAGAAAATTATGTTTTAATTTTAATTAAAACAAAAGTAGTTTTAAATAAGACACAATTTTCTCAAGATGTTCCAGAAGAGTATCGAAATATTGATAATTACTAATAAAGCTTTTCAACAGTTTAATAAAATCTTATGCTTAAAAAATTTTTTAATTAGAATTATTAAAAAAGGTCAAAAATATAGAATAATAACATTAATTAGATTGTTGTTACGTTAAGTTGAACAAGCCTTTAAGACTGAACTGATCTACATGAGTAACTCAATAACTTTGTGTTGCCTGAATAGTGGGTGGCTAGAGGCCGAGAAGGTGAAATCGCTCTGGTCTAAGTTCCCCGATTCGATGATAAGCCATACCGATACGTGCACAAACTACTTTTTATCTCCTTGATATTACAAACAGATACTTCTGTTAAATACTGCAGTAACTGGCTGTCTAAAAGGGGTGATCGACAATTTAAATATTCCTGCATATGGATGGCCATATGGCAATGCCAAGTTAAAACATTTAGAACATGGCTCCCTACTAGGACTTCAGATCTGCTATAGTTATTTCGGTGCAATATTGTTGGTCACACTTTCGAGCTCTTGTAACTAAAGTACACCCGTTTGAAAATGTAATAACATACTAGTCTAGTTTTAATCAATCAAAAATTTATAAAGAAATGTCTAGAACTAGCAAATATTTACAGAAAGCGCTAAGTCAAACTCTTAGAGTTCTAAAGTGAGGGATTAACAGAAAAATCAAATTTTTAAAGCAACAAAAATTAATATTTATAAAAAAATTCCTGCTTAGTCACACATTTCCCTATTCCTATTAAAGCAGTTATTCTCGCCCATGTTTGTCCATATGAGTGTTTATATAGAATTTTTGTAGAAATCATAATTTGAATTATTTCAGGTCAATCCAGTTTCATATTGGTATAAATTTATAGGGGGGTTGTCAGAAGGGCAAAAATGATCATAGTAAATTCTGGCAGGTTGCTCAAAATTATCAAATCAGATTAAAAAAAAAAAGAAATTATAGCTTCAAGGCTCTGTTATAGATATGTATATATGTTGTTGCTACATATAAATGTATTTGCACTCACATGCATATATTATGGCTCTTACTATTTGTCATGTGTTTTTTTAAAGAACTTTTTCCCTGTTTTAAAATGATGCAGTGCACGGCGGATATTTTTTTTAATTTCTTGTTGCATTTTTTTAGGCTTATACATATATATGTATATATGAATAAACGTGTGTGTGTGTGTGCTTATCTTTTATTTTTTCATAAGGCTGCCTGTCAACCATATTGTGCTGCCGTGTTATATTTTATAATGAAAATCCCTTTTTTTTGTTGCAACTGCTGCCTGTATTATACCTACAGTAGTTTTTTTATACATACTTAAAAATTTATCAGCAGCAAGTCATGCTGTGCAAATGCACAATTTTCACATTTTTACTAAATTTATAACAGTGGCTTCGAAATGTATGCATAAATTCGCCAATGAAATGCCAATAAATAAATTAAAGTAATACCCTGTCTACAATATTTATACAAAGAACACATACACACTCATATAAATATATAAATATATGCGTAAAAATATTGTTAAGGTGGTAGTGTAAAAGTGGTAGCAGGGACTGTTGTCATTAAAAAAAAGAAAGGAAGAACACCAAACACGATATATGTATGTACATGTGTACAAATATTTTGTTGCCATCCCTTTGGCATGTGTGAAAAAGGGTTTATTGTAACAAGTGTTAAATAATTGTTAAGCAAATAAATCAAGGAAAAAGTTGGAAAACTCTAAAATTTAAATTTAATTTGATTTTAAAATGTATGGCGAACTGAAGAAAATTTATTTTGCAGTGATAAGAAAAATTTATATGTACATATATTTTTTTGATGTAAATAAATAAAATAAATATATTAAAAAGTCTTACACTTACATGTACACATGTACTTTCATGACAATATAAATCCTCTTTCTTGTTTTACTTTTAAAGAAAAGAGAAAATTATATTAGGCGTGTAGTTTAGTTACATGGCCGTCGTATACTTTCTAGTTTGGAGATTGATTATTTCTATTTAAGACTCAAAAGGCTTCTTTTTACAGATTTAAAAAAAAAATACCGAGATTTATTATAACGCCCCACTTTATACTAGTCTGGAAGAAGTACGATATATTGGGTTATTTTCCCCCAAAAGCTATTTAATATTTTATTCTTTTAATTTGCTGTCCAACTTAGGCCCGGATTGAGTAAGAGGAAGAAAGGAAAACTTTCCTCCCAAACTATTAAAACAATTACTACCAGTCCTTGGGTAGCTAAAATTTGTTTGACTTGCTGATTTCTTACCCTTCTAGGAGCACAAAAATATACTACCCTACTACTGGTGTTTGTTTAAGGAATGCAACCTACATTTTGGAGCTGCCAAACCGCCACTAAAACTCGTTTATGGTCACTAGAACCAGATTTAACCTTAACTTCAAAATCATCGATGGTAACACTGCGTTTACTAAACTGTTCCAAGTTCAAGTGGCTTAATCCTTGGAATACTTTTTTACTTCGGCTAGTACCTACAACATGAAATATCTATTAAATACGACAGAAACTTACATGAACACCTAATAATACTTAAGTGTATTAAACAATTACGAATAAAAAAAAACACTCAAGCACTTAAACGAATATCCTTATGAAAAAATTGTGTGTGTGTGCGTATGTGCTTGAGTTTTCACATCCTTCCATATCTCATTTAGTGTTGATGTTAAAGCTTTTGTTTATATTACCCATCCATTTTTGTACAATGGTTTACATGCATATAAATACATACATTTACACGTATTTATACACTTTCGTCTATGAGGATCAGCGTTGTCAACTCGCTGCTTTTAGGACTTTTTTTAGTGTTGACAATTATCGAATTAGTGCTCAGGGCTTTTAACAATATTTTTGTTCCAAATAATGTAAAAAAAAGTTATAAAATACAACGCAAAATGTATGCAACGTAAATCTATGTACATATGTATAAAATCAGATGAGATTGGCGAAAACCAGAAAGGGCCTACCGTTTTTCAAACTCTATGTATTCAGTTAGACTACTTTAGGGTTATTTTTTTTAACCTGTACATCCGATACTTTGCAGTTATATATTTAAGTATTTTGTTGCAGGTAGCTCCAGATTGGAGGGTTAATATTCAAAAATATTCTAACTTTCCAACGCGTAATGGATTTTTATAGGCTGGTATTAGTTTTCAATTCGCTTTTAAATTAAATTGCAAAACAACTAGGAGTTTATCAAACAAAGTGCTATTAAAATTTTAGCTGTATTGTTGTATTAACAATGCGAATACACTTTTACTATTTTTGTTCTGAGATGAGCAGTTCAAATAATTATATATTATGAGTTTTGCAATATAGATACATACATATGTTCATACATATGCATATGGTTATTAAAATTGTGAAATCAACGGAAAAATTAAACTTTTTGGCCCTTACAAGATTAACAACCAGTCTTTGCCTCGATGTGGAAAAAATCTTAAGCGAACGAAAAAGTCACTCACTTTCGTTCGTCTAAGCGTCCCACTCTCGATTTATAGTTCGCCCAGCTTTACGTTAAAACGTAACACTTTTGAAGATTGTCAAATTACTATGTTGCCATAATGTAAATTTGACAAATGAATTGTCAATTAAAACGGTAAGCCTCTAAAATGAGTAAATTACTTCGAACTAAATGTAACTCTGTGGTGTTTATAGTGGATTCGGAGACAGCAAAATGAAAACAAAGTGCTAAGGTGGGTTCGTAAGATCTATATGAGTATTCGTGAGTGTGTATAGGTTACTTTTGCTTAGAATTCGTTACAAGAAATGAATTTAATTTCCTAAAATAAATTTGAGCCTATTTCAAAATAAAGATCAAAAGCAAAAATTTTATTTCCTTCGAAATTTAATGGTTTTATAAGAGCGATCTATCCACATTTATTGTTGTACGAAATGAAACCCATCCTTCAGATTTGGCTTTCATATATGTAATCTGTGTATATAAATCACTAAAAAATGTAATTCGTTTAACGTTAAATTTTTTATTCAATTAATCGTATACATATGAAACATTGGTTTCCATTTTGATTTTTTTCACTTTTTTTAGAATTGTTTCACCAAATTTTTATATTAATTTCAACTTGACGAATGCTTACACATATGAGACTGATTTCGACGTTTGCGCTCGCATACATGTCAGAGGAATTTCTTATTATAGAAATTTTTACGTGAATAGAAATATTAACGTTTTCATGCACATCTTGTTGTAATGCTCGACCTAGCGGAACAGGTCGTAAAATTCCTTTCTTTGCGATAGCGTCAGATTTTGAGTGTCTTTTATGTATTACAGAATTATCTACTATTCCCCTAAAATTTATAAAACACAAACGCAAATCACAAACCAAAACATAAAATTTTGGATTTGGTGCTTTTTTTTAAATTTTAGTGCTTTTTGAAATCTCAAAGTTGACAACGCTGATGAGGATGTGTACTTCTCTGTATTGCTGTTATTAATGTTTGTTGTCTTATTGCCTGCATTTATATGTGTATGTGTCTGTTGAGGCATGTTGCAAATTTTATTGCTTAACTCTAAATGTTATTATTGCTGTTGTAATGTTTGTAAGTGCCGTTAAGGTGAATTCACCCATTCGTTCTGAACGAAATTTTTGTTGTTGTTCCGCATTAAATTTACTCTCTTTCTCTCACTCTCAAAAAAATAGAGACGTCAAACTACATATAAAAAAAAAGCGTTCGGTACGTTAAGAACGAATGGGTGAATTCACCTTTATTAAAACAAGGGAGTGTGATTGCCAGTATGTATGAGTAAGAGCAAGAGAGAGACAAGGCATATTGCAAATATGGATGAATGAGTGAATGTTTGTTTGCATTTACGAGCCGCAGAATCACTTAAGTGTGTAATTGTTAATTTATTTGTTTTCATTTGACAAAATATCAACAATAACAATCACTCTTAATGTCACGTATTTTATGCAATTGTTAAAATTTTGCCATTCTATTAAATTTACCCAGCAGTTTATTTGTCTGTATTATTTATAATAATAAACATATGTTTACATAAGCATCCACATACATAATTGTGTATAACAGCAAGAGTGTAAGTATGTAACATACTACTTACATATGTATATTCATTCGCTTCGCTTATATCCTGCATAATTATAAGAGCTTTTAATTTTTTTAATTACCCCCAACTCTTTGGCTAAATAAGCGTAATTTATTGTAAGAATTTTTACATTCGTTTATTTAAAATGTCAACATACATAGTATGTGTTCATTATTTAAATGCTTTATAATGAAATTTAACCAAAAAATATTATCTAGATTTTGTATGAACCATTAAGGAATCAACACGGCCCTATGCTCCTTAAATTATCAGCTTTAAAATGATATCATAAACATAATTTGGTTATTAGTTGAATTACTGTTTGTTGTGGCCTTAGCTGTTTATATGCCGACATCTTATTGGTCGATAAACCAAATCGTGAACTTTAAGTAATTCGAAAGCGTTCAACCTCATATTCCCATGGCGAATAAATCAAATACAATAGAGAATTCTCTATCATATGCTATTACAAAATACATAATCTTAATAATATTCTCATAACGAATTTGATTCGTTTTGCTGCTTAAAATTCACTGATGACGATTTGGTTTGGCGTCTAATGAAATATCGGCATATAAAATGCTAAGACCAGAACAAACAATACATTTTGTAAAACTCTAATTGTTTAAACGTTTAGTTGGGGTAAATATCACAATTAATAATTTTAAAAATTAATTATTAGTTGATGAAAAATAAAAAAAGTGAACAATTTTGTAATAGGTAAATAACATTTAAATTTAATTTTTTCAGTTGCTGTTTTAATTTGAAAAACGAAATTTCCTTGATAATCTATTAAAATAAAATTTTCTTTTAAACACATATACTTACTTACATACATACATAAGTACGTACATATTTCACATAAAATCAATCACTTCTAACAAAAATCTTTTAAACCTTGAAAAAGCAATTGAGTCATTTTTACAAAATTTTATTTTGCAACTTATAATTTTTCAATAATTAAAAAAATATCAATAAAAAACGTTTTTATTTGTTTTGTTTTTTGGCCTTTTTAATTATACTAACAAAACTAACTAAATTTTATTTTGTTAAAAAAATTATCATAATTTTATTATTACAGGCAAAGCTCTATATAACGAATGATATGAAGAAAAATAATACATCAGTCAATATCTTTAAATTACTCTTAGGCCAAATTCATAAAACCACAGTCAAATCATTTTTTCCTGCGTTTTTACGTCTTTTTAGTTTAAAATTGTTATTAAGAAAACTAACTTTTTATGTCAAATACTTATAAATTTTCTACATTAAATATTGTAGCACTCTTCCCTATAAATTTCATCACTATATTTATTTTTTGACAATTAGAATTCATATTTATTTATGTTTACAAAGGTGTATTAAGTTTATAAGATGGCTTCGTTAGGGCAACAACTACAACAGCAAAACTGTCAAAAATTGTTGTTTCTTCTCAATGTGCATAGTGAAGATTTTGGTGTTGAAATTCCATGATGCATCCATGAGAAATGTTTACTTCATTTTCTACAATGATAATCTAACTTTTTCTTTTTACAGTTACACTTAATCAAAAATACTTCAAAGCTTTTACTTAAGATGTGCAATGTTAAAAATTTCTTTCAATTTTATAATTATTATTTTTATTAATTTGTTCGTATGTTATATAATTTTTTTATAAGGTACATAATGTTAGAAGTTGAAGCATTCGTTGTATTAGATTTTCGTAAAACTAAAACTGGTTATACCGAGCTTTGCCTGTATTGTAAAGTTTATTTTAATTATTATCATTTTTTTAACTTTTTTACACCACTTCCCTTTAGAAAAATATTTTTTTGGATCACGAATCTAAATAATAACTTTTGGCACAACAAATCTCTTGAATATAAATGGAATTTTTTAATTTTTTTCATAATTGGCTCTAACGTTTATTATATAAAAAAGTTGTTGTTAATATTTATTACATATTTACATACAATATCTAGTGCAATTTTTATTTCTTTGGTAAAATTTCGACTGGCAACAGCAATTTGGCAGTTTTCAGTTAAGAGACAATTTGAATTTAATAAAATTATTTCGAATATTCTCCCAATTTTTTATTTAATTGTTGTGGATTTTAAGCAAGACGCTTTGGTGATGATCACGCTCTTGCTATATTTAGAAGAAAAATAAATAGGTTTAAATAATTCCAAAAATATCTATAGATCAGAACTGAAGTTATTTTTATTCGTTTTCTTGCTACAAAACACATAGAAAAGAAATACGCGGGGCCAAAGGAATAATAAACTTTCCAACCCATAATTCTATATATGTTTCAATAATATTTCGAAATATCTGTTCTAAAGGAAGTGGTGTAAAATGTTTAATCTACTTGAATATACTTGTTAATTTAATTTTATTCACGGTCATTTTTTCCATTTTTGCATTTCGTTTTAGGTAAGAGATATTCAGAATCTCTTGCGGGCTCCCTACTACCAGATTGGTTAGGTAAGTACAGTTTTTATTTTTATTAATATTATTGTTTTTTGAAAAAGTTTTAATTTTATAATTTTTGACAAAAGAAATGGAACAATTTTTATTTAATTCATTTTTGAAATAAGTTGCAAATCATATACGTACTACATACATATATATATTTTTATTTATTTTTACAATACGCACAAAAAAATTTTGAGGAAAATTGGAAATTGTTCTTTTATTTGAATTTTGTTTGGCTTTTGAATTGGGATGTAAGAGAAATAATTTTTGTTTTATTTTACAAAAGAATTTCGCTGTATTATTGTTAACATAATTGGCCCTTTCGATGTTAAAGAGACAAAAAGCTTTTTTGAAACCGTTTCCTTTTCTTATTTATTTATTTTATTCCTTTTGTACCTGAATAGTTTCAGCTATTCCCAATTACATTTTTTATGTTCATTTAATATTTTTGTTTGATTCAAATCACAAGTCTCATGCATAAGATGTTAAAAAGAGAAAGAGAGAGAGACAGAGAAATAATCTGTGCCAGAAATACAAGGAGGTAAACCAAAAAAAAAACTGTAAAGTAAAATGTGTAAATGTGTTTGCTATAGATGTTCATATTAAATATAAAACATTTCAATTAATAAAATCTTAATATTAAAAAATATTCAATTATTTTATAAGAAAAAGCATGTGCATGACAAAAAAAACTCCCAAGCAACGCTAAATAAATTTTAAAAATTTATACATTAAAAACAAGATTTATACATTTAACAAGTAATAACATCTTATTAAAACCATAATTGTTTAAAGTCCTAAATAAGAAATAATTGAAAAAAAAATGCTCTTGAAACGAGCCATTGACACGCAATTCTAGATGTGGTTTTCTTTTTTTTTTTTTTTAATAAATTTAAAAACGATTTTAAACTCAAACTCACGTGTAAGGTGCGCATCAATATGATAAGGTAATTTTTTTTATTTATGCATGATACAATCTTAGAAACTAATTAGGCAAATATGTTCCTCAATCAAAATAATAAATGCATGAAAAACAGTAGTTGAGACTTTCTCCGCTTATTATTCAAATTAAAATACCAAGTAACTTTTTTAGTTCAAATGATTACTCCAGTTATAAAGGAATTTCAAAAACTTTCTACATAATTCACTGTAAATTCAAGAGTCTGTAGTTATTGATCGAAATTTGTTTTACTCTTCAAATGCACATATATTAAAATAATAATGAAATAAAATGTTACGTTATCAAGTTTTTAACATAAGATGAAAAAACGACGCTACGTAAACTTTTTCGATAGATTTCCCAATAAGTAAGTAAACTAATTATGAGATATACTTATTTTATTGTCAGGATTTTTTGAATGTACAGATGATCAAATACGTTACGAAATAATAATCTTCGCATATAGTTATTAAAACAATATTAGCGCGATATATTTCGAAAGAGTTAAATACGTCATGAGGCAAGCTTTTGAGCCAATTTTTTTTGCTATAAATAGGTATATACGTCATGACTACATCATGTCTTCAGTCATATAAATAATGATATATATATATATATATATATATATATATATATATATATATATATATATATATATATATATATATATAATTTTTTATATATAGTATTACATTTTAATGTTAAACACGTAAGGGTTTAATATATTATGACGTATGTTCTTGCGTTTAAATTTATACAAATTGTAATATGCCTCTTTCTTTATAAACATTACGTGTGTCGTAATGTTGAAGAGTACTTCACGTATGACTTTAATATGTCATCAGTCAACACATATGTATCTTGTCATAACCACCATCTGAGTTATCAAAATGATAATAATAAATGTTTTAACGTAAGATATATATAAATAATGAAAGATATTTTTAAGAAATCGGTTAAATACGCCATGACTTAAGCTTTCAAGTCAAAACCTCTTTCACACGTCGTATACACATTCGCACTCATGAAAGTATTTTATGAAATTAAATAGCAGATATTTTTAGCACTAAAGTTCAATATGTTATAACGTAGCATGTAAGTGTGGTGAAGTTTAATTTTGAAACTTCCGAAATTTTTGTACATCTACAAGTAACACTTTCATTTCAATGGGTACTCATTCTTGCGTAAAGAGATCATAGAAAAACTTTACTTATCACTTTGATGCACACCTTAGACAGATAATTAATTAACTGTTTTTGTTGCTGTATGTTTGTGTTTCAAACGATCATCATTTAAAAACACGCATGCTTTATTAAAATTAAAATCATATTTCTATTTATCAACAAAACATTTTACACAATACTTATTTGCTTTTTTTTTAACAAATATGAGTGCATATACACTACATTAAAAAACATTTATAAATAACAAAACTTATTAACACTTTGATAATCGCAATGTTGTGATTTGTTGTAATTAAATTACAACTAATTTACAGGTACAAGGCTTTAAAAAAAGAATGTGGGAGTATTACTTTTTAAATATAATATAAAGATTTAATTGCCTTTTATCATGCCGTTTTTAATACTCGTATGATTTCAAATTCCGTAATGCCATTATTTTTTTATATCCTAGTACTCGTATGTTATTAGTAAAGCAATATATAATTTTCTTCTTCAAATTGTCATTTATTTAAAAGCTTTTTATCTAGTTTATATAGACTTCTTTTTTATGTTTTTTGAGCATAGTTTGTGTTAAATTAGTAAATGGCTGCCATAAAAAAGCTATTAAAAACATTCCTAGGGAAACCTTAACAATTTCCTATAAAAAGTCCCAAGAAAATGAGACAATTTAAACTGTCTTCAACATAGAATTGCAATTTATTTACATTTTTTGTTGCTATTGGAAATTTATTTATGTAGATTTTATACACATTAAATATTACATATGACAATATTTTACAGAAAACCAAACAAACACTTAAATACATTAATTTAATAAACAACAACATCTCTATGATAAACAATAAATAATTTTGTGTAAAAGGACCCAAGTTTTTTTTTTGCCTGAGTCCTCTAAATGTATTTAAGTATTTTAGAGAAATTGCTTACCAATCGTTTATACTCGCATATAAGAAAAACCATTTAGATTAAAAAATTGCCTTTGTTGTTTGATTTCCTATAAATGTTCATGCCATTTAGTCATATATTCATTTCAATTTTATTCCTTTCCTTATTTACTTGCCATCCATTAGAAAATTAATAACTTTTCCTTTTTCCCTGCGTATGTGTGGTTTTTGTATCATAAAATTATTCGTAAAAAGACAGAGATCTATAAAATCATTTGCAAATTGAATAAAATCAATTTAGCAAATTTATTAAGTTTTCTTGGAAAATATTCTGTGCGTTTTAAGGGTTTAATTTTTTTTGCATAGTTGTTGTTGGTAAGGGAAGATATAAATTTCAATTTATTTCAGAGATTTCCTTAAAATTTAAGAGAATAATTTTGAGACTTATTGCAAATCGAAATTATTTAAAAGCTGCCTGCCAGCAGTTAAAATTCATTTAAAATGATAGAAAATTCCAGGCTTAAGCACAGTAAATCGTTCCATTTTGTCAGGCAAACTATTTAGGAATATATTGGTATATTCTTAGGAAATACATTGCGAAAGAAAATCAGTTTAGTTTTCAATCGTCTAGTATATATACTTAGAATATATTGTAGTAATTCTACAAGTTAGAAATTTCAAAATAAACACACCTTTTCTACATGAAATTTTTTATTTGCAACCAGTTGGTTAAAATTAGGGCTTACCGAGATCCGGACACAAAACGAATTTCTGTTGAGTTTTCAAACTAATACGTATATAGTGGCTTATTCTCCGAAATTTTGAAAATCAAATGATATCTTTGAAAATACTAAAAAGTGTAATAATATTTCTTATCATGTTTCTTTATATTGAAAAAATATTGAAAGAAAAGAGAGTGTAATCAAATTTTTTATTATTAAAACAAATAAATAAACTACTGAAGGAGGCAAAAATTTGGAACGTAACGATTTATCGTTATATTGCCGCATCTACATTTGTCAAGAATATCGTTTCAAGATTGTGTCTTAAAGTGTTTTTTGTTTATTTGACAATTAATAACTATTCACATATTTCACAACCAAATAAATTAGATCCTAATATTAAAGTTTATTCTTATTTATAGCCAAAAGTTATTTTTTGGCTAGAGATCGTTTATATGTATAAATAAAAAAATTTAACAACAGCAATTAAATTTTTTTGAATTAATTACAACAATTTTAATTAAATGTTAATATTTTTATTATTAATTTTATCAAACCAAAAGATGAAATTTTAATTAATTTTTTAATTGACTAATTAAAAAAATGTTTGATTTGAATGAAGTGATACTAAATTATTCACAAAAATCATTCGGAATATTCTGCCAATTGTTCAAAATATGCATTTCTTTAGCGTTAACCAAATTATCGTGTTTGAAAAGCATTTATAGTAAAGTACTATAATTAACATGTTAATCGAATCTATTAAATTTTTAATTAAACAAAAAATATTATTAAATTAAGAGATTTAGTTGTTCAAAAAGTTTAAGTATATTTTTTTGTGTATCTACTACTTTCCATCGACATTATAAATGAACGATATATATGAAATGAGGCCTAATATTGTATTCACCTAGTTTAAGCATTTGTTTGTTTGTTTTTTTTTAAGGCTAACAAGAATTAGCATTGAAATAAAGCAACCCCACACCTGGGTGAAATAAAAAAAAATTAGACCCAAAATAATTTTATCTAGCTTCAGCTAATCGTGTTAATGGCATGAATTGGCAACTTAATTTATATGACTCCTTGTTATCGCGGATCGTTTATTAATATACAATTTTGAAACACATTATGTGAGCAGTCAGTTTTATAAAGAATCCTTTCTTGAAAAAGCACAATATTTTGTTGATAAATTTAAAAAAATCTATTTATCGCTCTTGTTTAAAAACTTTGACTTCTTGACAGGACTGGGTACTTCCCCTTTCTAATAAGTTTAATCGAGTTAAACAACATTGAAATTCCCTTTTTTCTCCTCTAAAGGCAAAAAATTTTTACTCTTTTTAGAAAAGAAAACACCATTAGTGTAACGGTGTAACTTTTTTGATAAGAATAACGGGCACAAAATAATTTGCATTCGATATTAATCAAGGTGCCATAAATATAAAGTGCGGGCAGTAGCACAGCTGAGGTAATAGAGTAAACGTCAAATATTATTTATATTTATATTTACTATTTGATATCTGCAGAAATTATAGTTTTGGAAGAAATTATAGGGGACACAAATTCTACTTTTAATTATATTAATATTAATCAAATTAAGCATTAACAAATGGAAAATGTATGACCATGTTATCCACGTCTGCCACTTGCTTCCTTGTCTTAATAGCGTAGAAAATGACCTCTATAAACTGTTTAGACGTCCTTTGAATAAAACTCTTCCATTTGCTGAAGAGAAAATGCCGTGGCGGTGGTAGCTTGCACCTAAAATGTCTGCTAGAAATGTGGAATTGTGGTTTCCAATGGATTTCAGTTTTATAAGACACTTTTAAATTTCAAATTAGGCGTAATATATGGTATGAGGTTCAGGAAAGTTTTCTGTATCTTTCAAGTATTGGAACAATATTAGAACTTGATAGTAATTTATAACAATCGTATACATATTTCCGCAAATTACCTATAATCTTTTTCATGCTTTTTTCTAATGCATATATAGAGAATATTTTGTAACCCAATTATTTTTCCAATACTAGTTTATACAACTACCCTAGTAAAGTACTTGTTGTACAATTACCCATGCCACTTCCATTATGTAACATTTTTTTATAAATCTAATGACCATATATCAAAAAGATTTCCAGTAGTTGGTCAACCATATGAATTAAATCCAGGCATGGATGGATTCAGACAACTTTAGCAAAATATATTGAATGGAATTGTATAGAACTGCACAATTTCATTTCGTTTCATTGAATTTAAGCCAACAACAAGTATACAGTAGTGTAGAGCAATACAATAATACAATAGATACAAAATACAAGCGGCCTATGATTAGAGCAATATAGTCTGGGAGTTCACTAGAAAATTTTGAGCAGTTGGAAGTTAATAATTTATATAAAATATTTATATAATAACAGTTCCCTAAAACATTATCACTTTCACATTATAATTAAGTAAAAAAAAATAACACTAAAAGTTCGTTAAAAAAAACTTTTACTCATGAGTATATCATTATTTTTTAGGACTTCATCTAAAACCAGTAATTTAGTTCGTTTATGTAAAAAAAGTAAATTTAAAAGACACTTCAATAGAAACTTTAGCTGGAAATTTAACACCCGTCAACTTTAAATTACTCAGAAAATTTCTAATTGAAATTAAAGTTTAATGCCACACAATTGCACCTTTTTTATACAAAATACAAAACCTTTGGCCGAATGTAATTTAAACAACACAAACATTCTCCAAATCTTTGCCATTATTAACACTTAAATACTTTCTGGAGTTTGTTGGTATAAGAAAAAAAAACCAACTAAAAGCAGGCAACTTAAAAAAAGGAAATAAAGTATTTTGTGTGAGAGATCGTATTTCATTTAGTTTCAACGTCGCTTAACAGGCCCTTTTATTGATTTTTCTGTTTTATATAAAAGTGTCTTACTCTATGTACAGTAGCAGCAGCAACAAAAACAACAACAACAACAACAACAATGACAATAACAATACATAGCACAATTACCCAGTTTCCTCGTATCAGCTGGCTTACATTTGTAGCCATATTCCTTTCAATAAACATTTCTCCAAGCCCAAGAAGGTGGAGCACAACCAGCAGGGGGAGGCTGGATTTTGGATTTACATATAAAAAAACAACAACAAACTTTTATTTTGCAAATTCAGCAGATGAAAGCGTATAAATTTTATTTGATTAATGGCTTTTCTCCGGGTTTTTAAGGCCAGCAACAAGAATAGCAAAATAAACCCCGAAATAAACTAACAAGCCACCTTCGCATAAAAGCTCACACAGACACAGGCACATACACAAACTCAAAATAGCTGTTTGTTTGCTTTAAGTTTGTGTGCGTGAAAAGAAGGATGTTTTATTGTTTGTGTATTAAAATACACATACAGAAGCAAACATTATTATATAGAGCAATTTTAAAGCTTTTTGATGTTAAAAAAACAAACGTGTGTGAATTTATACCCCCGGTTTCCAATAAAAACTTTATAAATAAAAAAATTAAAATCTGCCAAAAAACAAATAAACGACTGAATGCTTTTGTAGATTTTTCACAAATACCAAAACACTTGCTACAGGAATAAAAAGAACGTCTTACGTGTTTGTGTACAACAGGAAAAAGGGAAGCCACACGCATACTTCAATATATTTTCGTGGCCCAAATAAAAGAAACCTGCTGTTAAAAATCTTATCCAAAAATCGTTAGAAACCAGTAAACATTTTGGCAAACGTAAAGAAAAAAAGACAGACATTAGGATGGTTGCGAAAACCAAGTCACAAATTTATTTTGGACTATTTTCTTCACGTATGTGTGCCTTAGTTCTACTTAAAATTTTATAAATTTATTTTAAAATTTTATATAAAAACTTAAAGCGGTATTTAAACTTGTTGCGTTTAAATTAAGTTCATTTATTTTAACTTTTAAAAAATTCACACAATATATATGTAAAATAAAAAATTAATGGTGTTTTATTTTGTAAAAACAATTAAGTAAAAATTTAAAGGATTAACAAGGAAATTAAGTGTTATTTAATAAGAAAAAGCTTGCAGGAAGGAGCCATACTACGCTATAAAGAAATTAATTTTTTTTAATTAGAGCAATTAATATTTTTGTTTCTTTTGTTAATTGATCAACAAATATATATTTCTTTTTTCTGAAAAGAAAACATAATTTTTATGAAAATCTATACTTCGCACTGGTCGCTTTAGTTTAAAAAGCCGGGAGTTTTAGACGGTGATTGGTTAAAATATTTTTCTGTACTGTAATTTTGATTTTTAAGGAATCATTATATCGTTTGTAGCAGTTGTGCGCGGAATCTAAATTTCCATGGCGCACGGCATATAGAACGCATTTGTGCTGCCACGAGATCGACAAGAGCAACGCTCTAAGGATTTATTTGCATTTCAGCAAGTAAAATTAAATAAGATGCCATTTAGATTTCGTTGAAGTAAGATCGAGCTGCTCAACTTTTCAAAATTACACACCGCAAAATGTTTAATCAGGATTGGATAATTTTTTTAATAGCATCGATGGTCACGGGTAATGCGTGATCTGATAGGGATTCCTGTATATATTACAGTTAAATAGATAATCCCTCTTATTATGATTGCCGTGTTGACATCACATCAAGTCGACAGTAAAAAAGACAGCAGTTCTGAAGTCGTTGTAGGCAATAATTAACTAGTATTAATGGCCAATTGTAATTTTATAAGCCATAGTAGTAGTAATATCCTGTCAATAATATCTAATAGTTCTCGATAACGATTCCAAACTTGCCAATATATTGATGTCGACTTGATGTGACGTTGACGCGTCGACAATCATAATAAGGGCAAATATAATATTAGTTGTTTAATGTGCCTTTTCTTTGAAGATAAACTAATTATTAGAAAATCTAGCAAAAAATTTTTTCAACAGAAATTTGAAATATTTTTTTTTCTGTGTACAAATAGGAAACAATAAAATTTAGCTGCGTTTTTACTGCATATAATACTATTATATAATTGTAATAGTATGTATTTAGACATCTCTGGCATAGGGCCTGCTATAATACATTCACACTACTAAAGTTAGACATGTTTAAGCAACTTTCAGAAAATTATGTCATGTTCACACCACAAATACCACATTTTTGTCTTATATTTTATCAGATTTCTTATCAACTGTTACAATAATGAAAGAAAAAATTTTGTTAAGTAAAAAATGTAATAGACATTATGTTATTAAATTTTCGTTATATTATTTATATATTTTTTTATCTTTCCATTATGTGTTTTTTTTTATTAATTTTTAAAGCTTTTATGCATATTTTTTTACTTCACTTTGGGTCACCAAATATATATATTTTTTTAACTAAAAATTAAAGCAAACATACATTTCTTTTTAAAGAACTAAATTTGTATGTTTTATGATAAAATTCATCACGTGCGACCAGTCAAATCTTTTTCAATGAAATACCAAAATAAAATTACAGCAACTATGTGAAGTCTGACTTTTACGTTTTTCGGAATGAGCTTAAATATTAATCAAGTTAATTTTATAAAATTTTAAAAGTCCACTTTTGGAAAACGGCGAAAAAATTAACTTGTTTAGCCCATAAGGGTTTAAAGATTGCCTAAACACGGGAGGGTAAATCCCTATTATTCTCTGTTCTTCCCATTTTTAGATATAATTAAAAAAAAGGAACGATAAATATTCTTCACTTTCTCTCAAAACTTCCTGCTTTTCATTGTTAGTATATTTTTTTCTTTCTTTTTTTAACAAGCAATGTGTCCATTAAATTGTTGCATTGGTCCTACTGCTCTTAAGTTTTTATATGATTGGCAGGAATTTTTAGTCTTATAGGAATTTTATTTATCATATTTTACTAATAACTCTGAGGCCCTATGCTCCTTATAGGATCGATGGGAACATAATAACTAACTCTATATATTTTTGTGATTTCAATAGTTCTAATTAAAATATTTGAGCATAAATTCTTATTAAAGGGTTAAAAAGTTTTCTTTGTAATCGATATTTCAATACTTTTTGAGTATCATCTTCAACTTTCTGAAGATGGCAATCAAAGTTCTTATTAAACGGGTAAAAAGTTTTATTTGTAATCGATATTTCGATACTTTTTCCAAGACTGTCGAAGTATCGATTACAAATAAAACTTTTTAGCCTTTCAATAAGACCTTATACTTAAAAAATATTTTAATTAGAATTATTATATTTTAACTATGACTATATTATATTGCATATGTATGTATGTATATTGGTTCATTAAAGTAAATAAGATTGCCTGGGGAGGTATGAGACACATCAACAATAAATTCAAAAGGGAATTTTTTTCTTACGAAATTTCTAATACATGAAATAATTCTCCTCTTCGTTAAAGGCTTTTAGCCACATGCAGAAAAATTTTCTAGGAGGGCTAATGTGTTCCTTTAATGCCATATTTCAACATTTAACTATCACGCATAATTTTGTATATTGGGTTACTTTTGATGCGTTTCGTAGTATAATTCATTTAAAACAACAACAAAATAAAATCCCGAGTGCGTGTTTTGTCGGTCGGTTTGTTCAGCGGGGGGAAAGGGAAAAATATTAACATTTATCATAGAACTTGAGTTTCTTTTTTCTTTTCTTTTCTTATTGTTGTTTAAAATGCGTGTGTTTTGGTTCCCATAAAACTCCATTTCAAACACTTTTGTTAAAGAATATATTGTAGTTTCAACAAATACATTTGTACAGTTGTATGCATGTATACATAAGTACAAATGTATGTTATTTTTAGTTTTTTTTATATGTATAAGAGATACACACGAAAAACCTTAAAAACATAAAACATAAAACTAAACATTAGCGGCGTTAAAGCTGTCTTCAGCTCATTTATACACTTGAAGAAATGCAGTTTAGAAATTTTATTACATTTTTAAAGCGTTTAGTTTCGCATAAATATTGAGGAAAAGGTTTTAAAATGCAATTTGGGAAGCAAAAAATATATTTCTCACCTTCAGGTGTCACTAGAGGGGCGTTAATAGTATTCTATCTATCATAAATAACTGCGTTATATTTTCCTCACGATTTAATATTCTATTTAAAGAATATTTTTAATTTTTTTTTAATATTTTTTTTAAAGAATTAACACTCGGGCAATATATGCCTACTAATAAGGTGTTACTTCTTTTGTGGAAGGGTTAGAATTAGGCTCGCCAGATTGAGCCTAACAAAAAGCTGGACATTTAAATTAAAAAAGCGGGATTATTAAAAAACGCTGGACATTTTGAAATAAAATGTTCACGAAAAAATTGTTACTCTTTTTTATTATACAAACAAGTTTATTAAAAAATAATTGTTTACATTGTTTTTTAATTTTTTTATATAATACTCTAATATACTATTAACATAGCGAAATATAACTAAATTTAAATTTTTTCTGCTAACATTACTGATGAAGTAGGGCGCTGTGATATACATTAGCGTAATAGATTATCAATCGCTACGGGTACTGCGCAGTGACCAGTGCTAAGCATTCATCACTTAAACAAGCAATTAACAACAACGCCAGACAAACGTAAATCAGAAAAATTCATGATGTTGATGGGATTGAACCCAGGCTCTCAGTCGTAAATTACTTTGTATATATAAAAAATGGGAAATAAATACTTCGAATTAAAGGATAATATTTTATTTCTTGATAAGAAAAAACTTCTAATCAACAAAATTTTCTTTTATTATTCAATATAATTGGTAGTAAAAAAATGTCAATTGCTTTTGCTGAATTATTATTGGGCAAATAATCATTAATATGTCATCCTGATTGAGAACGTATTAAAATATAAGCACTGAAAGTTGGTGTTAGGCTTATTTAATAGTAAATAATAAGTGCTGATTTTATAAATCTTGACAGTGAAACGTCTTATTTTCATGCCAAATAGTGTGTATATTGCAAATGAGATTTAGAGTTTACAAACGCGGCTGTATGCAAAAAATTATTTTACTATAGATCTAAAGTACACATTAGTTAATAAATACTTCTTAACGTTCGTTAAGAAATCGTATGCAAAACACTGTCTTAACAATTTTATGATTTCAATTATTTTATTGATAACGCAGTCATGTACATATATCAATCATTTCGTAATATATGATGTACAAAATACAATTTAAATCGGGGTAGTCCAATATGTAAGAAATCATTTATTATTTTGAAGTAAAATAAATTATATTAAAGAACAATGCATCATACTAATGAAACAAAAAATAGATCCAATCAACATAAATATAAGGAATTCGCAAGATTATTTTTATTTGAATAGAATATTCGTGTATCAAAAATTTTTTATTTATATTTATTATTACTTAAATTTAAATTTATTATTTGAGATAAACAATTAAAGTTTCAAAAAGAAAGCAAATGTTGCAACCTTTCAATATATTCATACTGCTCAAGTGATTAGAAAAAAAGTTCAACATCACAAATCATTTATAATAATATAAAAAATTTCGTTTACATCATATGATGAGTCAACAAATAATTATGAAATATTTAATGTCCATATATTTTACTTTATTAATTTTTTGTAAAACGAAACAAAACAAAACTCTTATTTGTATAAAAAAGGGTGGTATCTAGCCCTAAAATAAAGTTGAGTAAAAGATATGTTACATGTTTACAGATTTTATGTGCAACATACGTGTTTAGAAAAGAACATGTTCTTTCTTGCATATACTAATGCACCTTTTTTATAAAAGAACATAATAAAGAAAGGAAGGATAAAATAGATGTAATTTTTTTTTTGTCCGAAATGAAAACGCCAGAAGTGATAACTAGTGAGTACTTTGTAATAGTCTTCGCCGATTTCATACAATGAAATAAAATATTTGTACCAAAATACAAAATAGTGTACTTAAGTTAGCCTTAGAAGCTTTAGAAGTAATATTTTTTAAAAGGAAAATATATCGAAACTTTCTCCGTTTATAAGAGAACAAAAGTCTGTTGTGAATTTTTATCAGGTTTGCACTATTGGTATTAACGTAGATGGTGTAACATTTTTATAATATCCACAAAAACAACATGAAGTTTTATTGACTTGTGCTAGACAAACTAAAATAATAAACATATATGTTGTTTTTGTAATTATTGTATAGAATTGTCACTACGTTGAATATAAACAGAAAATGCTGTCAACCAGACAGCACTGATGTGACGAGAACCACAAGTCATTTTCTAAAATGGTTTATGAAATGAACATTTTCCATTCGCTTGTCACAGTTTCATCCGTATTTTCTCTTCTACTCATACATTTAGTGTTTACACTGTGTGATTTTCCTAATTTTACACAGATTTTTGTGACTTGTGCTATAATAAAAGCCCGCCTATATCATTTTATATATTTATGCAGATTATATGAAAATCCGACAATTATTTTATAATTTTTTTTAAGTGTATCCAGCAAGGGTTAGTTAATTTTTATTTTATTTTTTAGTATAAGCTTTTTTCTCAATTCATCATTTTATTGTTTTATAGGTAGCCAAAAAGCTTTTATTAAAATTTTTCATGAGTGGAATGCAGAGAAAAACAAACCTACACCATTAAGGCCTTGTTATTAAAGATTACAAAAAAGGAAATAAAGTTTCTGTACTGATATCTAAGTTATCTGTCTGTAAACAAACAGAAAATACAAAAACCAATAACGCCATCTCTTAAAAACTTTCAGCATTTAGACATATATGTATATAAAATAAAGCTTTTAAATCAAGAGATCATTTTAAATTAATAATTTATAGGGAGGAAATAAAAAACTAATCGATTTCCTAGTATTTTTTGTGTTAATTTTTTAATACGTTTCGTCTTGCAAAATGAGACTGGAATTTCCTTAATCTATACTGTATAGAATTTTAATCCAAATTTCTTTTTAATTAATTTGTTTTCTTAAGTTTATTTTATAACCTACAGTCCGCATTCAGTAAAACGAACGTTTCTAAACATTTAAAATTTGCAATGAAATGTCGAAAACATAAAAAGATTCGTTTTACAAAATGTGGCCCTAGGAGCTGTTTTATAATAAGTTTTGTTTTGAGTAAAAAACTATTACAAATTTTAAATTTTACCAACTTTTTTTCGTTGGGTGTATTCAGATAATTGAATTTGCAACCGTAAACATTTAAAGAATAAAAACGATATCAAAAAAAAAATATAATGAATTCTTATCACACATTTTAAACAAAACAATGTCTTTATTATTATTTACCAACAATTTAAAGAAGAGATACCACAATCGAGGTACATTAAAAATAAAATCATGTAAAATATGGAGTTACCAAGAAAAGCGTTAAAAAGCAAAACGTCACAAAAATCATCAAAGCCACACACACGCACACATGTAATAAATGTGGCTTTTTAACATAAACAAAAAAAATTTTAACACAACAATTGACATTGAATTTTATACTCTAAACTTTTTATACTTCAGGATTTGTTAAAAATTAAAATAATAATAAAAATTTTAAATATATAAATGTGGACATGTGAACAAAATTAATATGCGAAACAGGTAGGAAGGTTTGAATTTTTATGGTTTTTTGATTGTGTAATTTTATGGGTGCTTAGATAGGAGAAAAAAGGGGTACGTACGTACCAGTGGCCAGTGCACAACTTTTTTTTATGAGGTGTTTTCTTAAACAACAATAATAATTATAATAACAAACAATAATAAAACCACATCCACAAAAAATAACTCATTTAATTCAAGTTAGTTTCATATTTTATTACTTCAATAACAAAATAAATGGAGAAGTCTGCCTTTTTTTCTCTTGCCTGAGAAGGAAAAAAATCAATAAAATATATGCCTACACTCCCTTAAACATAAAAGCAAAAGTCTAAAAGTTGAAGCATTTGGTGAATGTTTATTCCCCTTCTTATTTAAGTGGGGTGTTAGGTTTACAGAGCAGAGAGCTTTTTTTGGAGTCTATAGAGAAACAACCTTGTCTTTTCAATTCCCAATGGAATGACCCACATTTGGTTAAATGTTCTGTTTTATGCCTTAAGAGTGTGTTGATGTTTCCAACCAAACATTTATGTATGTCTTTTGTAATTATTAAAAAGGCAATAAATATAAAAAGTGTGGCACTTGTAGCAATTTAAGACAGAAGGAAAACTAGCAGTGAAAGTAAAAGCTAAAAATATAAATATTTTATCACAATATGTAGTTTTTTGTTACTTAAAAGAATTATAACTGCCCATTCCTCATTTTTTATGCGCTTAAAATGTTTATGGAAGAAATCCTACTATCGCACGAATGGCCAATATTTTTTATAAACATATTCAATGTCTCGTTTTATACAATGAGGACCAGAATAAATATATCTCAAATAAAATATGTTGTAATTAAAATATTGACTGTGAAATGTATTTAAACGAAAATTAATTATAACTTTTGAAGCATTTGTTTACTGTTTTAAAAATGGCTTATATATGTATTTTTACGTTGGGGCCTTCCAAAAACTATAAAAATAACTGCTCAACCTTATTTTTTATTTTCATCACAAATGCTTGAAAGAAATTTGATCCAATTTAAAAAATCAGGCAATAAATCTGGCAAATCCATATTGATAATTTGCTTTAAAGTAAAATACTAATAGATTAATACTCACAATATAAATTTTCTTATTTAGTACTAAATTCATACGATAATTATTTTTTTTAATTTTTTTTCTGATTTTTTTATACTAATTAAGTAATTTTTTTTGAATATAGAACATTTTCGAAACAGTCTAAAATATCGTGGCCTCTCAGTTTTCCCACTGAAATTTATTCCATATGTTTTCTGTTTGTATACAACAAAAGAATTTTATTTGTTACAAAATATCATTTATTAACTCCACTCCTACTTAAACGGGTTGAAGGAAGCAAATTGAGAGAACGTAAGCGTTTCGGCAAATATATTTAAAAAAGAGCCTGTTAGAATAGCTATAGGACAGGAACAGCTCCATAAAGCATCAAGTGAGATAATTTTCAATGTTTAAATTGATTTCAATAATTTTAAAATTGCAGTATTGCCACAATTTTTAAATTATTTTTTTCTCTAAGTTCTACTTAAACTGCACTGAAAAACAAATTTGAATTGTTTATTGTTGTTTTCACACAGAACGAGCAGTAATTCCTTAAAAATAAAATTTTGTTGTAACGAACGGAGGCCGAATGAAGAAAATATAATGTTTATTCTGTATTTTTCTTTCTAGTACATACAATTACCCAAAAGCCAAACCAAAAAAAAAATGGTAAAAACCTTTCCTGGCATGACTCTTAAGTTTTTTTAAGTCAATTGGCAACATTTTTCTCTGGAATCTAATAACAAATTCCTTTACTGACTTTAAAAAGCCTCGAGATATGTACATTAAAATTAAAAAAAAAATCATTTTCTTTGTTGCAATTATTATTGGTATTTTAACTCTGATAAAATATTTAAAATTTAGATACATATGTACTTTTTTTCTTAATTCTTATAAATTACAAAAATATACATTTATGAAAATTAGCTGCCATTCATTTTTTTCATTGTTTTGGTTTTTCTGCCTTGGAAAATCAGTCTCAGTTCGGTTTTCTTCACATTTTTCTCTTTTAGTTTTGGAATTTATGGCCATGTGTATGAAAATTGTTGGCAATGTTATAAATTTAACAACCCTAAAAGACCATAAAGCATTTGAAATTCACGCGCAAGTTGAGCAACATTTCTACCACATTTGTTTTGTTGCCGTTGACTTTGCTTCTTCACAGTCATCCATTACATTTTAATGGCTTTTTGTGTTTCAAATAAAAACCAGAAGCAAGACAATAATATAAGAACATGCGCAAAAAACAGGAAAGATTCATTATATGAATAAAAAAAACTTAATAAATACATTAATGTTTAACAAAATCACACAAATTAACAATATTTGTGGGTAGGACAATTATAAAACAATTAAATTTATATAAAAATTTTTAATTTCATTTTCATTTTAGCAATTAATAAAAAAAATCAACAAACAATAACAAACACCGTCGGCTGCAGTGGTGACAGTTCCATAAATAAGTTAAAATTATATTCTTATTTTAAATTATGACCGTTTAATAAGATTTTTCGCTTTATTATATTTTTTTATTTATTATATTTATTTTATTTTAAAGTGATACAATTAATAACTTTATTAAGCGCTTAAAAAATGTTTAATTTATTGTCTGGCAGTTGCAAATAAATCTTAAAAGTCGGCCGTTTTTATTAAAACTAATGAAAATGTCCACATTCTCAGCATTAAACAATAATAATGAGTGAATGAGTAAGGAGAAGTGTATATTTCTCTTCATGTTGTTTTTGTTCTTATATGTCAGACACTAACAAATATGGCCGTCGTAAATTCAATTCGCCGTAAAACAAGTAATTCATCTTTTTTATGGGTGAATTGTTATTGCTTAGTTTCTTTATGTTTTGAGTGCGTTTTTGTTTGAGGCTACAATGTTGCTGTAATAAATCTTTACTCTCAGTTTTTAAAGAGTATTTGGAGAAAATGTTGACAGTGCTGTTGCAGCAACAAGACTCACTCGCTTAAGAGTGTTGATAAGCATTATGATGCTGATATAAATTGTTTTTGCTACTGCAATAAATTATTGCATAAGTGGATCATTAAAAAAATATGAAATATTTTATATATATTAAAAAAGAATTGAAAAATTTGGAAACAAAGATATTTAAATGGCTTAAAGGCCTTTTCATCTAAATGGATAGTGATGAGAAAATATGTTTCCTATTAGAGGTTTCCGATTTTTATTTTATGTTTATACTTTTTTTTAATTCTACAGATATGTATTTTAAATTAATAAGAAAAAAAACTTACCAGATTAAAACAGTGAAGAGGGTGTTCTGAAATGAAAATAACAATTAATTTAATTGACATATAACTATTAATTTTGATTAATTTTTAATAAATATCACTTTCAATGCACTCTATTTATTTTTTTGAAACTCTCCCACTACTTTTCCTTAATTCCAAGTAATTTATAAGTGCATATAAAACCAATTAAATAAGCCGGATAAGCGATTTCTTAAAAAAAGTTTTAAATTTTTGAATTTATTAATTTAAAAATTATACAAATTCTTATTAAACGTTTAAAAATAAGAATAATAAAATAAAAAATAAAATTTTTGTGATATTCTTCCGACGGGGTTTGTTTGAATTTGGAACGATTTTCCGTCATCCCACGCCAAATTTGGTTTATGAACAGACCGGTTTCGGCTTTGTGCCATCTTTAGTGTATTCGAGAACACTGAAGATGGCACAAAGCCGAAACCGGTCTGTTCATAAACCAAATTTGACGTGGGATGACGGAAAATCGTTCCAAATTAAAAAATAAAACTTCGAAGGAAGACAATAGCAACTCGTAACCCGGAATTAGTGAAAATTCAGATTTATTCCAATGATATAAACATCGGCTTATCATTGCAAGATATTCTCTTTTTTGGACACAATTTACTGTATTCAAATGTTATATAACCCACAGAATATTATTATATACTATAACCTAGATACTTATGTATATGACAATCATCCTAATTACATTCGATTTTTATTCACAAAATTTACTATTTTTGTCGACTGGATGCGGACTCAAACCTGGCGATATATTATTTCATAATGACATATTCAACAGTCAACACGTTTAGCCAGACTCATAGCAGCTGCACTAAGTTAATAAGAGTAGCTGTGAAAGTAAATACGTTTGATAGAGGCTGAGTAAAAAATTCTAAAGAAGCCCTGAATATGAAAAAATTTTGATGCGAAAGAAATGCGATTTTAAAAATCGAAGTTTAAAAAGACCAAAAACTTGCTAAAGGCATAACCAATTTTTTATGTGCAACTAATAGATAGATTCTATTAAAATTTTAAGAAAAACACTGTCACCATATAAATTTGCAGAAATAAGTATTGCGTTTTTACTTAAGTACTATTTTCTCGAAAAAATGCACTAGTGAATACTCTGGATGCAATGAATATATCATTCTTCAAGAACAGCTTCCATTTGTTTTCACAGGGAAGTATGTTGTCCATATGAGTATCTTGCATAATTATTTTATATAATTTGTATATAAGAATTTTATGTCACATCTTCTATTCTTAGAAAACAACTCGTCTTAAAATTATTTAACATTGCCTTCTCCATACTTACTATGCCATTCATATACATATAAAGCTCTACTAACATTTTTATTTTAACGGAAACAGAATTTAAAGATTCCCATTAACTAATATGCAACACCGTCTTCTTCATCTAAAGACTGTTTTAATGCTAAGTTCAAATGTATGTATGTATATAAGTTATTTAATTGGGTATGACTTCAAATTTTCATTATAACGAACAAATTCAATAAATACATTTTGAAAACTAATTATCAATGCAGCACAACTCGTTTAATTACCCCACGTTTAATTACCTTTCATGTCTATATGCCTCGACTTATAAGTTTACGTTTTTTATATTTCAAGAAAGTTGACGAAAATAAAATTTCTCTTGAATATCGTTCGTTTAATTACAATTTATTCTTAAGTAACTATATTTTCATTGTTAGCGAAAATCCTGTAGGACATTTTTTCAACTTCCTAGGAAGTCAAGTTGAAAAAAAATTTTAATCAAACTATGACTTCTACAATTTTGTGAAGCTCGATTTAAAAATGTACATTAATAAACATAACTAGATGAAAAAATTGCAATAAAAGTATGCATTTCTTACAGACAAATGCGGATTTCCAGAGATAAAAAAATGATTATAATACACATGTATTTATACCATTATACATAAGTATGTACATATGTATGTATATTACGTGTTGTAGATTGACATAAAAAACCTTCATCAAAGACTAATAATTTATAAATTACATACATATATACATACTTATGTACATAAGTAAGTATGTATATGTATGTAAGTATATGAATTATAAATTTATGTCATTGTTTGCATCTTTATTAGTTAAAAATTTTAGTGCATATGTATATAAGTATGTATATAAGTACATACATAAGTACATACATATTTATAAATGTTCTATATATGTATGTATGTAGAAATTGTTTACTTTGCAATATGTGCAATATGTATGTACATACTTACATATGTATGTGAAGGAATTTTTCATGTTTTGTTTTGATATTCTCTTTCACCAAATACATATATCCATCCATACATAATTGGTGGCACACATTTTAAGAAACAAAAAAAAACATTTTATAACCTTTTTTCAAATTCACTTGCTTAGAAGTGTGTTTGGCTTTTTATTGTTGTAGCTGAAACTATTAATATAAATGATGGTCATTTGTTTCTCACAGTTACTCATTTTTGTGTTGACTCGAAATCAAACCCCATAAATAAATACTCAAATGAGAAAAAGGGATGGCCAAAACAAACACAACTGGTAAAATACTATTTTGCAAAACTCAAATAATATAAAGGCATGCAACAAACAAAAAAAAAACAATCACTCAAACACACCATACACACACTCAATTATTAGTGAATAAAAAAACAGAAAATGAGCAGTAAACGGTAAAGCAACAAAGAGGAGGTTGGGTTATATGTCTTCCAGCAACCGCCATTATTCATTCCAAGTATTATACAATTTAAAGCCGGTTGAAAATAAGTGCTGCCAAACAAGCTGTTTTGACATAAGATATAGCCATTATGCAGTTGATACCATAAAAGAGTATTTTAAGTCACAAGTTTACAAGCCAACTAATATAATTCATTAATATATATTATTATATCATAATAATACTTCTGAAAATATTTTATAGATTTTAGCTTGGAAATTCGCCTTATCACTCAATTATGGAATATTAACATATAAAACATATCCGTATTTAGCCAATGACCCACATGCGGCCCTTAAACTCTCAACAAATGAAAGATTATGGCAAAAACTTATTTCATTATTGCACAGATCTTTCAGCAAGAGCAAGATTTTTGACGATACGTAATTCGGCGAATCGGAGGACTTATCGAAGTGAAGGGGTTGAATAATAAATTCAATTCCTCGACATAAGGATCACACAGGCCCTGAAAACTAACTTCCATTCAGAGCTAAGGGTTGAATGCCGAATATAAAATGAATATATGATACTTGTGTATATTTTATAAATTTTAGTTTCTAATTTTTCTAAGCTTTATTGGAGGACCTAGATATTTTCGCCAAAGAAGGATTAAGCTCATTGACATAGAAAAAAAATTCCAATGAAGAATTAGAAATTGTCCCATAAAGTTATTTTGGTAAAGGATTAACGCTCCCTAAAGGGGGCCATATACTCTAAAGCCTGCCAAATAATTTTTCCAATTATAATGATTCTATCTCGATCAATGCAGAATATATTATTATTTATTTAAAACATATTTATTTAATAAAGATGAATCTAAAAAAAAAAAAATGAAAACAATATTCCTCTTCAATTTCAAGCTGCTCGGTGGGCGCGTTTTCCTCTCAATATTGCCACCACTGTTTAAATATACTCGTACTCTTCCAAGTGCAAACAAAACAAGCTACTTTACTCTTTATCATGCTCTCTCTTGTTAACCACAGAATCAAAGAGTCGAACTCATATTTACGAGTTTTACTCTCACAATAATTTTAGTTTTATGTTTATGTAAGGTTTGTGTGTGCATCTCTGCTTGTTGTTTTTTCTTACATTTTGTTGTTATTTATGCTCTCACAATTTTGCCACCATAACGTATATTTGACTTTTCTTTGATTTTAATGGCCGCTCTGAAGTGTTTATCGTTTGCACACAATATTTGCGCAAAGTGGGTACTTTTTCAATAAAATTTCTGTGACCATTTCAGCTGTATTTTCATTATTCCTTCTTGGCTTTTTTATTGTACGAAGAAAAAAATTATTCTTATCACAATTCAGTTTTGCTTTGGATACATTATGTTGTGTTTCTGGTTGTTGTTGTTATTTTTAAAATTTCTTATCTTATGCGCCGGAAGATGATATTTCTTCATCATTACTTTAGTATATCGCGTTTTTTTTATAAGTATATTGTGTATCTTTTTACTCTCATACTGTAGTAGGTACTTAAAATAATATTTTTTGAATGGTTTTCTTATCTTTTTAAGTGTTTTTCTTATTTATTGTTGATAAATAAATTACTAAAAAGTAGCGACGGTATTTTTTCTGTTAGCCGAAATTTTTTTGTGACTTCGAATTACTTTGTAAATTTAACGTTATATATTTGTGTTTCTTGCATACGTACATACATATGTACATACTTATGTAAGTATGTATGTATGGATATACTTATGTACATATGTACACTTTTCCCTATAAAGTACATATGTACATACATACCTGCATATGCTAAGAAAGTTTTTTCTTTAATTTCTATATTTTACTTTTTTTGTGTGATTCTAAAGGAGTTCATGTCATTCTATATTGAGTTATTGGTTTATTAGCTAAAAACTTATCTGTGGTATTTATATTATTCTTTCACGTTTTTTTATTTTTATTAATAATGAAGTCCCTTTCATTGTGTTTATTTAATACCTTTTAAACAAGTTTTTTGTTATTTTATCTTATATGTTTACATACATACATATTTGAATTTCTTGTTATTTAGTTCATATCTAATATAAAGGCCTAAGTATGTAAAACTTCAACACAAAATTAATGGCTGCATTTTATTAATATTAATAAATTCACTTTAAAGAAGCAGCATTTGGAAGTATGTACTTACATATGTACATATGTATGTATGTAGGTATATTAATTTATCTGCTACTCAAATATGTGATTTATTTGCTACAAAGTCAAACAAAAATCTATAAAAGAACAATATATGTACATATGTATGTACATATATACTTATGTAAGTATGTATGTATATACATATTATATTAATGAAGAGAAGTATGAATTGTTTGAACCACTAAACAATTTTGGTAGTCGTACATATGTTGAAAAGATATGCTCTTGAATCCCATTTTATATAAAAAAAATTTAATATAAAATTCTCGTAATTTTTGTATTTACTTGAAAAAACTTTTCACAAGGTTTTCAAAACAACCGGAAAAACATAATTATAATTCACTCTATCTGAAATAACGAGCATAACATAAACTGTGCGTAACCTTCTAATTTCTTAAAACCCAGATAATATGTAGAGGAAAAGCTCATACTCATAAGGAGAGTTCACACAATCGGGAAGGCTACCATGGCCGAACAAAATTTCATCAATGCATATATTAAAATAAAAAATGTGTACTTGTCTCATAAGCAGACTCTTCGAATAACTGCCAAAAAGTATGTTATGACAGCTTTCACTCTGGTTTTTTACATAAATGAAATGGTTAAACAAAATTTTGTGAATATAAATTGCCTACACGCACCGTAGGCCCTGGTAGCTAGTGGGTTTCTGTAAATTAGGTTAATATTTTATACAATTCTAATATATAATAATAATAATAATAATAAATTGCCTAATAATGATTGTACCAAAACTCTTGTAACTGTAGTAATTAACAATGTGAAATTGCTAATGGCAAAGATTGGACGGTGTCTACTTTTCTTCTGTGTCCATGAACCCTAAACATAGATTTTTTATATATGTTCTATTTTTTCGACCGTTGTTTGTTTAATTAATAAACTTTTTTATTCTTTATTAAGCTTAAAGTCTTAAATTTTTATTTTAAATTATTTTCGATATTTCGGTACTCATTGAGTACCATCTTCAGGATATTTATTATTTGTTTCTTTTATGTACTTATGTATATCAATATTTCGTTCAGCTAATAATTTATATAATTAATAATTTTTTAGTTGAGGCTTGAAAATTTATTGCTAATTGAATTTATGTACACGTGAAAATACTATGCACGAAAAAAATTGTAGCGCAGTGTAATCTTACGAAACAATTAAATGAAGTTATCTTTACTATTCCGGCTGCCCAGAAAATAAAAATATTTTAAACTGCGGTATTCTTGAATACAATTCCACAGGCCTTCAATCTTTCAAACACATTAATATTAAAGGTTCTTGCAAAATTCAAGCCGAAGAAACAATTTATTTATGCGGGTCCCTAATAAAACATACAAAAAATATTCAAAAATGAAAAAAAAAACAAACAAAAAATGATTTAAAAGATAAATTGAAATTTCAAAGTAAATATTTCTATTTCAGCCATAATAAAGAAAAAGGAAACAGAATAAGATTTTTGTTAGATTTGTCACGAAATATTTGTACGTATATTTCACGTAAAGCATATTTAAACAAGTTTGATTTTCTTTTTAATTTTATTCGGTATATTTAAACAAAATTTGCTTAAAAACATTTCTTTTTGTTGTAAAACAAAAACATGAAACACGACATACAAGTACAAACTATGAAGTTAAAAAAAGATTACTGCTCATATTGTCAACTTTTAAGAATACATACATAGGTACATATGTATTTGAGTGTATGCATGTACATATGAATGTACATATGTATTTCCTGGGCTTTGGGTTTTTGGCCTAAAACCCTCTTATTAGAAATCCAAGACTCAAACATCAAAAGCTAAAACATGCTAAGCACTTTTTGTCTTAGAAAGACTGTTAAAACATTTGGTTCGTAGATATTTTCACATGTTTGTGTGTGTATGTGTTAGTATATGCATGGGTATGTGAATTAAGGATTGGTTGACAACTAGCCATTTTAGACCGGCTATTTAGCTTCAATTTTGTCTATTTTTTTTCTTTATTTTGAAGAAAAACTTTACACAAAACAAAGAGGTGGTTGCAAGTTTTTTTCTGCTGTTAACAATCATTTTTAAAAAATCACGAAGTCCTTAACAAACAATACTTAAAAATCTGGAGAGAAAAAAAACTAAGAAAAAAAAAGCATTTGGTTTCAAATATTTTGTAACAAACTGCTGGCTGTATCGTTTAAAAGGTGACTGTAAGCAACAGTCACAGCCACAGCTGAAACTGTAAGAACAAAAAGTTAATAAAAAAATACGTATTAGAGGAAACAAATACAACAAGTACTTTTAGTACATTTTCGAAAATGTATTAGAAAATATAAGCAGACAGACAGCCAGGCGGACGGACGGACATGTATACATAGTACATGCAGTCAGGCAGGCAGGCATATATTCAAACGTATACGAATTTCATAGGAAACGTAAAAAAAGAGACAAAATCAGCGAATGCATAAATGTATTCGTTATTGTACAAGTAGTGGTAAAGAATAGCAATAGGAAAAAAGGAAATCATTGCATTTAAAATGCAAACAGTTGGAAAATGGCACCATGAGGTTTTATAACAAACAATTCCTTTTACCTTTTTTTCTTTGTTTCTTTTTTTTAATATTATAATACATTCAAGTATGTTCAGGAAAACTTACACATACTACAACTTGATGCAATAACACAAAATAGAAATAGAAAAACAAACAGAGAAATCATCAGAAAAAAGTTTAATATTTTTGCTACGACTACAAATGTTGGCATTGCATAACAAATGTTTGCTAAATGAGGCTAACTAAGCACCTTTCGCATATGGAGTAAGTAAAAAAAAAAAAATAAATAAGGCACATACTGCATACTGTAAGCGAGTTGATTAGACTCAACTCACATACGATTGACGTTCTAAGTTCGCCTGTTGCTGCATCCTTAGTTAAGGGCAGCTGCACAAAAATTGGAAGACTGTCTCCTCTGTCTTCGCATTAAAACAAGTCCTGTAAAGCTATTATACTGATGTGGTTGCCTAATTTTCAATGTCCTGTGGTCATTGCTACCATGTCCTTCGAGTACTCCTAGTAAAAGCTGAAATGATTTTAAGAGCGAGCAGGCCAAGTTAGAATAGATGTCCTGCAAGTCTATGAAATTCTAATATGAATGTCAATGATATTGGCCATAGTTTTTAGCAGAAGGACACAAACCTTATAGGTCTCAAGTCCCTAACTTTGGTACGTGATATCTACCCACATTTGAGGGGTAAAAATTACTTCGCTACTTGGTATATAGTCCACATAGTGTATCTACTTAGTAGACTGCAAGCCGAAGCACGTTTGTAAATGGCAATTAGCCTTGATAAGATGATTTTAATATTATGCTAAAGTTCAGCGGGTATAATGCCATACGATCTTAGTGACTGGAATGGCTGAAAAGTGGTTAGTGCCCAGTTTAGTCTGTACATATTCAGCACAATAGTGAGTCTAGCCTTCAATAATTGGAGAAGTTCGCGTGCTTTCCCCCACAGATTTGATAGCTTGCTAAATGGTTGTTTAACAGTGTCTCAGCACGGTCGCAAACAAAAAATGTTCCTCACTATATTTGGGTTTCCACTACAGCGATCCTATATATCACTCGTTAGTTTCGGACAAAGTCCTGAAGGCACTATAGGCTGGTTTCTTTGGTACCAGATGAGACTTTGGCGATAATTGAAATCACAGACACCTCCAATTTCATTGGCACAATGAAATCCCCTTTTTTCTCAAGTTCAATTATTTCTCAGTGTTAGCTAAGCAGCTAATTAATCACTTGACCTAAATGCACTCTAAAGTCGACTTTGAGCTACGCCCTCTGGTGGCCCTTGATGTTTCTCTCAAATACCCTTTAGAATAAATATTGCGCAAAATAGACACAAAGTTATGGTTGCAAAATTTTTTAAAATCATTCATAATAATAAATTCTCATCTTCATTAGATGACGAATATGTGTTTGATGCAGATTGGTTACTGGCAACTGATTAATGATTATAAGTCAACTAGAACTAAGGTTCGAATGCCACTCGTGAAGCAGCCGCAATTATCTTACATTTCTAAGCAAATTTATAGTTTCATTTGCCATTTGACATATGAACATATTATTAACAACTGAATCATCATTGATTATTATTCCTTTGATTATTATTTATTATTCCTTTGATTATTATTTATTATTCCTTTGATTATTATTTATTATTCCTTTGATTATTATTTATTATTCCTTTGATTATTATTCCTTTTAAAAAGACGGATCCTGGAGCCGGTTTGTCATCAATAGTTTATTGAATAGTTTTTGAGTTGTTTGTCGCAGTAGACTTGGGAAAGACATTGAAAACCTTTGTCCTTTCCTTTCAATTATTTTAGTCTCATGTCAGTTAGTTGCTGCAATAATGAATTAAATGATACCGGGCAGTTTAGTTTGTTGCAGACGAAGTTTGTTGAAGCCTGAGTAAATACTTATACTTTTTCTAATGAATTAGAATAAACAACACTCAAAAATATATTGTCTTTTTCTCTTGTTAAAAAATTTTGGGACCAGTTGTTTCTTATTCACGGCAATTTGCTATATCCTTCTTTATATTATGTAAAAATTCCAAGCTTATACAGTGGAACCTAGAAAAACACAACTAATAGAAATTTGGGCATTGGCAAAAATTGGTTAAGGAAACCAGGTCATGAATTTTATATATTTTTTTTCTTCCTCCAACCGTGCTGCATTTTTAAGAAACATTATATCGCTTCTCTTCCTGTCGAAGCCAGTATTGAAGCACGTTATGTGAGGAGCTTTGTGATCTATCTTTCAAAAAAAAAGTTAATGAAGATATATAATGCAGTTTTGCTAATAATTTTTTTAGAGAAAAATTGTGCTAACAGATTCAACAATACGAACAAGTTGTGAGTTGTTATAATAATCGAGGAAATGCTTTAATTGAATGTTACGCCAAGCAATCTTGTACTACATCTCTACAGTTTCCTCTTGGCAGAAAATATATTAAAGCCCATTTTTTATAAAACTAGTTTATTTAGGTAATGATAAATGAATGATTTTATTCAATTCACTGCTGCTCTAACAACAGCGGGGCGAAAATTCAGTCCTACCAGAAATTTTTCGTGTACCTTATGCATGCAGCTGCGGAGTATAAAAGTCTAAATGAATATGTTCAAACAATTGAAGAAAACCTTAAATGAGAAAACATAAAACAAACAATATCTGTAGTATGAATATGTTAAATTAAGGTAAGCTCAAGTACACAAAAAAATGCATATGGAAAACATTGTATGGTTTCATTGGCTGGTTTGGTCTAAGACCCTTTTCCAAACACTTTGTTTTACGGTTGATTTTTTCTTGCAGCCAGCAACTTCTTAACACAATGGGTACACAGCAAATGAGAAATAAAAAGGAAACAAAAAACGGCTCAAACCGACCCGTCTATTTCATTTATAAATTGTTTGAATAATAAGTTTGTTTTAACGGTTTAGTCTAGTTTTTTTTACTTACGTCTATAAACATTCCTTCTCTTTTTGCAAGTTTTAGTTTATCATGAGAAAAAAAAGTGAATACATTTTAGATTTCTTTTTTTTTTGGCTTAGTTGGCTGTCATTTAACGTTAGTTTGCAAGTACATTGTGGCTGGTCGATCCCCCATATGAAATGGTATATGCATTTTAGTTTAAAATTGCTTTATATGAGGTTTTTTTTGTATGTTTAAACAGTTTTGTTGTCCTGACCTGTCTATATGACTGATTTAATCTTTGATGACTATAAAACAAACAAGAAACGAATGACAAAAGTGGAAAATCTGATATGATTTGCAAAACGGTTTTTTTGTGTGGCAGTAAAAATAGTTGCACATCAGGCATTTTGCAAAAAGCTATTAATTAAATTTTATTACTTAAAAGTAAAAAAAAAATAAATAAAACAACTTTAGCCGTACAAACAGCGATTTGCTGGAAACTAAACAAAACCATATGGGAACTAAATTCAATATGGAAAAAAATATTTTATAAAAATCCTTGAATTTTGTATTAATAACTTCGTTTGTTAAATATCCTTGAATTATATATGATTTATGAAAAATTAAAAAAATCAATTTTTTACTTCAAACAAACATAACCTTCAAACTAAGTGCCATTTGATTTTTTACACATTCCTTTTTCCTTTTCAAAATGAATTTGTAAAACATGTGTTTGTAATTTCTTTCTTTACATCATCAAGGATAAAACACACATGTTTGCGTGTATGCTCCAGCATCTTTTTTTTAAGGAAGAATCTTAAATGTTTTGTGAAAATATTTTCCCTTGAAAAGAAACCAACACCAAAAAACATTTTTCATTTTTAGCCGTGTTTTTTAGGATTTTTTCGTTGTTATTTTTTTTTGTCGTTGTCTACAAGGGGTTTCTTGTTCATATCTGTGGTTTTCTATATAGACTTCGTGCTTTAAAGTGAATTTACAACATTTTCCTGTTGAAATATACAAAATTATCGTGCCTTTTCAAACAACAGCAACAATAAAAGCAACAACAAGAACACCAGAACAGAGAACACTGTGTGTATCTCATTTGGGAGTGCACGAAAACCTTGTCATGATTCGATCTTTTATTTATTTTCTTCATTGCAACAGCAACAGCAACATCAACAGCAATAATAACAACAACAACAAAATATAACTATTTGCAACTAAATGCGAAATAGAAAAAAAAATTAACAAACCAACAATAATAGTAAAAAAAAACATTAATTCTAAAGATACCAACTCAGGAGAAGGAAAACAAATACCAACAACCAGAAGTTTGTTGTTGGTAATATGATTTTTGTTTGTTTGTTTCGAAACGGTTTAAGTGGGATTCTAATGGTTTTACAGCTTATTTCTAATGAAGCACATGTTGCATAACTAAGCTTGGCTGTTTTCATAGATACCAGCCAACCACCATTCGATTTATCCCGATGCGAACGAATGCATCTTTCGTTATTTTTGCTTTTTGTTGTTGTCCCTGCCTGCCTGAACGTTTATTTATAGTTCGAGAGATGATAAAGTTGAGGCTCGTTTTTGTTAAACCGTTTTTTTTAATTAATTAAAAGAAATATTTTCGTTAAGCATAAATTTAACTGTTAAAATATACTTTTTTTTCTACTGGAAGTTTGACTTTCCTTGGAAACTGTTTTAAACCATATAAAAAGTTTTAAATAGCGGGTATTTGGAATGTGAAAAAACTTATGTACATGAATTCAAGACAATTTTCTTATTTGAATAATTCAATATTGAAAATATTTGATAATAATATAAAATACTACTAATCAAAAGAACATTACGAAGTATGTTCCTACGATCATTAGGCTTAAGAAAAGCTTTAGCTGTGTCTAAATATTTGACTCGAGACTGGATATTTCCTTCATGGAGCCAACAATTATACACAAAAGAGCTTAATATATTTTCAAAAACTCTTTTTACTGACAAAAAATATTTAGGTTTCAACTTATTACAAGAATTTCTAGCTTCAAATAAATGGATTTAAAGAGAAATATTCCTGGAGATATTATATTAAGAAAACATAGAGAAACAAATATTCGAATTGGATAGGAAAGTTATAAAAACAATTACAGAACTACATATTACAAAATTACAAAACAATTGCAAAATTACAAAAAAAAATCATAATATTGAAATTTATTCACCCCTATCGCCAATAAAATGTGAAATTTTTGTTCCCATGAAATTTTCATTCCCCATGAAGGGAAATTTGCTATCGTGAATTTTATGGGAATGTTTGTTCCCGCTATCAATATGTAGTGAATGTAAAATGAGAAGAATGTATAAACAGGGAATAAGAATATAATTTCAAATTGTATGTATGTATGTATGTACATATACATTTAAAAAAGTATTTTGTTTTAGAAAGGTAAATAAATACAAATATTTATGTCTCAAATTAAATTGAAAAGTATTTATTTAAAATCAATAAATAATTAAATTAACAATTCAAGTTTTCTCCTCCATAAAAGTCTTCTGGCAAACCAAAGCTGAAGGAATTTTCTAAGCCCTCTACCGTCTCTTTCATTCCTATTAATTCATATATGCACTGCTCGCTAACTGACAAACTTTTGGTTTTGTTTTGTCCACCTCCTTTTTTCCCATTGGCTTTTCAAATTAGCGGCAGCCTTTGACCGGACATACCTATCCACACCTAATACAAGTTATATACATATGTATGTATGTATAAAAATGTACAATATATAAAATAAGACTACCTTCTCCCACTCACGGATTCTTTTCAGAGGAGGACAAGCACTATTTAGATCCTCTACAAAAGAACTCCAGAATTCGCCCATTACATCTTTGGAAACTTACAAAACCACTAGCAATGGGTTGGTTGTTTTGCTTTCTATTGAGTAGGATGTCGCTTTGTACTTTATTTGTTGATTTCGACCTAAAAAATAATTTTAAATAATCAGAATATTCGAAAGAAAATAAAAATTACTTACATTTTTATCCAGTTCCCTAGAGAAAAGAAAGTGAACAAACTAACACAAAAAAGGGGAAAAATAATTTTGAAAGAGTCGTTCACGATATGGCGAATTTTTTTTAATGGGAATAATTTTATGCGTGTTATTCCCCACTGAATTACATTTCGCACATTTGAAGGGAAAAATTATTCGCGATTGCAACTTGGGGAAAAGGGAAAATATTTCGAGGGAAAAAACCGTTCACGATAGGGGTGATTATTTCGTGACATTTTCCCCAACTAATTGTTAAAAGAATTAGAGATTTTATTTGTTCATATGCCGACATTTCATTTGTCGCTAAACCAAATCGTCAGTGAACTTCAACCAGTTTGAAAACATTCAACCTCTTATGTTTATGCCAAAAGAATATAATACAATATGAGAATTCAGTATTGTATATAATCATTACAAAATACATAATCAAAGTAGGCTTAAAATTCTTTTATATAAATAACACAACAAACAATTATACTCAACATGAGTCTATTTTATTTTCCTTGCAACATGTTTACAATTATACACCCGTTGGTCGTTAATGATTGTATTCAATCAGACAAAATTAAAAAATTAAATAATTTTTAAATCAATTAAGAGTTTTTGTTGAATATAATTGTTTGTTGTGTTGTTTGTATAAAAGCATTCTAAACCTATTATAATTATGTATTTTGTAATGATTATATAAAATACTGAATACTCACATTGTATTATATTCTCTTGCCATAAACATACGATGTTAAATGTTCTTCTCTTATGCAAATAATTAAAATCGATGTGTTCATTAACCAAAAAAATTTTTTTAATTAACTATTACTACTTGTTACTCGAAAGTGTTCACGTACTCGCACAATTTACATCGACGGATTATTGAAAGACCGAAAAATTTGGAGGAAAAAAATTATTACTAATGAAATCCTTAATTGTGGGACTAAATTAAACAGTTGTTCTAAGTTTTTTTAAAATAAAAGCTTGTACGGGAATTCATAATACTGAAGAAATAATAACTTTTTAAGTTATAAAAATCAAAGGAAATATCGAGCCTTTGCTGCAATAACGTAGTAATTCAAAAAAGCAGAAATTGAGTTTAAAGTTTTGAATTTACACACAACTTAATGGTAAAAGAAAATTTGGTTCTTTTCTCAAGAGCTGAGTACACAAAATATCCTTATGAAAATTTTACAGAATATAAAAAACGACAAGGCGAATAATTTCGTAATATAACCTTAAAAAATTCAAATTTTGAATTACTACGGTATTGCACCATTTATGAGAAAACAAATTACTGAGCACCCAACCAACATCTAATTTTATACCAATTTATACGAATTATGCTACAAGTATGTAGAGTGATTTGATTTTAATGCTCTAAATAATAAAGCATTTATATATTTACATTTTTAAATTTTTGTGAATTTTGGTGATTAATTTTGTAAATATTTGTCTAGAATATTTAGACGAAGTTCGTTAAAACCCAAGTAAATATTTTAATTTTGTTCATTAAATAAAATTATTTTTGAAATAGGTAAAATTAGTTTCCATTCATAAATTTCATTTATTTTATATTTTTATCAATTTGTCAAATGATATTAAATAATTAATTTAACGCCTCAGGAAAATAATGAAAGAATTTTAAGATATTGTTTTGCTCGTTGCTTTTGTTCGCGCAAAAATTTACAAGTGTTTTTGTATTGGGACCGGAGAAGTTATAATCGAAGTACGTTATAATCGAACACCATTGTATAGATCATTTCCTAAAATTAATTATCATTCTGGTATTTTAAAGAAAATTTTTTAATTTCGAATAAGGTCTTAAATGAGACTACTACACATCTAAAGGAAGGAAAACATAATCTATATATGCATACAGTTGCTCCAGGCGAATTTACAACTATTCGAATTTTTATAAGTTGTATCAAGCTAGGTTGCACTGTCTATAAAAACGGATCATTTAAGTATAAATTAGACCATTTTGAAATTGTTAAGCACAAAAATAATTAAATATAATAATATCAAAGTGACAGATTTTTTATGATACAAAACAATCGATACAAATTCTGGTAGTACGTAAAAGTAATTGGAAAGCAATAGAAAAAATCGCACTAGAGAAAATTATGATACCATCATTCTAATGAGGCATCAAGTGCTGTAAAAAGATATACATACATTTTCTAAGAGAATAAAAATTTTTTTTAATAGTATAAAGTACCGAAAATATTATTATTTTCAAATCAGGATTGGTTTAAGCCGAGAAAGGAGTAGGAAATTAATTTCGTTTACAATACTTGGAAGTCATTTTTGTATTATTTTTTTTTTTTTTTTTTTTTTTGTAAGTGTCCACTTTGTGCTCATTTTAGTTTTCAGCTATTGAAAAAACTTGGTTCCCTCAAAGATTATTTTGCAGTAGTTGTAATTATAAAATGACAACTTTGTTTTATATTGATTCCAGTAAAAGTTGTTTCACATTTAGCACAAAATAGTCTTAAATTGCCACTAAAAAAATGTTGAGAATTCGCGCACACTTAAAAATACAAGTAGAAGAATTTATAAATTGTTTTCATTATTTTAGATTGTTAAAAATAATCACTACTTAAAGTTAATTGTCAACAATTATTCTCCGTTTATTTTATTTTTTAATTCTTTTTTATTTTGCAAATAAAGACAGCTTATAACCGGCGGCCGGCTGGACCGACCGACAGACAGATTGGCAGTAACGAGTAAAGAAACATACTTTGAATCACTTCAGTCAATAATTATTTCTGCCTTCAACTGCCACTTGATATTTAGCGAAAAAAAATTCACAAAATTAAATAAATAAAAATACGATTTGCTACCATTTTTATACAAATAAAACTACTGATGTTGCAGTTGCAATTTTTTTTTAACTTATATGAAGCGTTTAATTTAGAAAAAATAAAAAGACAAAAAGCGCTTATGTGCTTGTTTTTATTATTGTATGCTATTTTCTGTTAAATAGTTTTTATCTTTCTTCATTTTTAAGTCTGTGTGTGTGTGTGTGTGTGAGTTTCAGTTTTTATTTCCATTAAAACGAGCTGCAAATGTGCAATTAAAGAAACAGGTTACATGATCGTAAATCTTATGCTTTTTTTGTCAGCGTTTTTATTAAAAATAAAAATAACGAAAAAACATCAACATGAAAAACGTTTAGTTAAAACTACATAAAAAGATACTATACATCAGTGACATTTTCAACGGCCTTTAACTTCAGCTTTTCTTTTTACACAGTTTGTTCGAGGCTAATAAGTATCTTACATATAGAGTGATTTTATAAGAAATATACGATTCTATCAATATATAAACTAAGTCTTTAAAAAGTTCTAGAGTGTTCTTTAAATCCATATTTCCAAATTATTAAATCTCTTTTTGTATTTGTTGTGAGTTTAGCTGTACATATGCATCAGTATACTTTATCGAAATCATGTTTGAAAAATGCACAAATTAATATACAAAAATCCACATAAATTATATGAGAATTCTATTTAATTTTCTTATTTGTAAATTGCACAAAATATAATTATTTTAGGAAAATACATAATATTAAAATTTATTGGGATATTCTTCCCAACTAATTGTTAAAAAAAAATTAAAGTTTAAAAAATTTATTGTTTGTTTTTAATATGCGACAAGTGAAATGGCGGTAGATGAACACATAAAGTCATAACAAAAAATAAAAGAGTTTAATAAAAATTGTAAGCAATTGAAACACCAACTTATATTCCCTTTGCGCTTTATTATATAAAAATTTTTTGAGAAAAGTTTTTATATATACTAATTTTTATTCTTAATAATAAGATGTATGATGGAAACTTATTGCAAAAAAGTATCGGTTCGAAAGGGTCTAATGAATTCCAAGCCACCTTGCAAATGAATTTTTGGAAAACTAAGAAAATATTGCCTTTGATAATGAAGAAGAAGTTAATAAAATTCAAATGACATAACGAAATCTACTCAAGAAGCATATTCGCCCTTATTCTATTTGTCGTTGTCGACATCGACACCAATATTGCGGCAACTATAGAATCGAAGGCTACAACAATTATATATATTTATAACCTGTTACTATTACTAAGGCTTACAAAGTGGCAAATGGCCGTCAATAACACTCAATTCTTGTCATCAACGAGCACAGAACTGACATATATTTTCACGTCGATGACGATGACGACAAATAGAATAAGGGCGATTAAATACTAAAACCGAAAATAAATTTCGATATTCAACTAACAATTGATTTTACTTTTCAAATTATTTCGTTTTAAGAACCGATTTCCATCCATATTCCAAAAGATTTGTTAATTTTTCAGATGAACCAATGAAATTTGTTTTTATCGTTTCAAAAGCTAATGGAATAATAAGAAAAAACTGAAAACTTTGAAGTTTATCTTAAGTAAATAAAAAAAATATTGAGCCCCTTAATTCTGAAATTCCGATTAGATAAGGGTCTCATGAGAGGGTAAGGGGAGTGGATGAGTTCATCGTTTTATTTCACAACAAAGGTCGCGAATTTTCTTGCAAACGTCTCTAGGTTCTACAACAAGTTTATCTCTATTAAAATAATAATACAACAATCATAACAAACAATCTTTCTTTTTCCCGTAAATAGAGAGCTCAGTGTTAAAGTGTTAATAGTGTGTAGAGTATGAGTACTTTTGTACAATTTTTTTTCAAGACGGCAAAATGTATGTGAACAAACAAACGTTTTATTTTTCAATTTCATGTTGTTGCTGTAGTTTTTATATTTAAAAAGATATAAATACATATATTCACATGTCAGCATTTTTGTGATTGCTTGATTTATTGTCAACAAATCGTTGACAAATAAATTACATTTTTTTCCAGTTTCTCATTTTTCTCATTTAATACGTTTATATTGTACGTTTTTATATTGTGGCGGCTTTAATAATGTTTAAATGACATTATTTTTTTGTGTTGTTGAAATTTTTAAGGTGATTTGATGTAAAACATTTTGCGAAAGCAAACATTTATGGTTGATTCATTATAAATGGACAATAATTTTATTTAATGAGAATGTTGTCTTTTTTTATTAAGCCAAAAATAAATTTATCATTTCAGTACAAATATTTCAATGCCTTTCTCCTTCAGTATTATTTTAACTTAAATCTGTTGGAAATATGTGTGATCATTAATTAAAGAATTTAAACAGAAATATTTATTTTGCATTTTTTTTTTGGGTGCAAAATCTTAACTTCATGTCTGGCTGGTTTAAAGACAGAAAAATTTTAATAACATTTCTAATTTAACTGTTTGTAGTTGTTGGTGTCTGTGGCATTTTTCATTTCAGACAAACAGAAACTAATTAAAATTCAAAATCCATAAACAGATTTTACCAATAAAACTTTTCACGCGCATCCCAAACTGTTCGTTTAAACTTGTACAAACAAACGTACATATGTATGTTGGCATCTGCAAACAAATACAACTAATTTCACCAACTGCAACCATTACACCAACTGGAAAACAAAGGAAAAACTCTTAAAAAAATAAAAATAAAATATGAAAAGGAATAGACTAATTTGTGTTTGTTAAAATTTGAAGAGAAAGCAGACGCCACTACAGATTTAAATAATAAAATTGTTTAAAGTTGAGCTTAAAAAAAGCTATTTTTTAATTTTGCATTCATTCATAGTAGTATTAACATTAAGTTTGATTTATTATGACGGTTCGCAAGGAATAATGAAATTTCAGATCAAGGATCAAGATTCGCAAAACCGAGCGATTGGCAATTCTGGTAAAAATTTTTCTTCAAAAGAAGTTGTAAATCGATTGTCAAATAAGAAACAACCAACAGTATCTTTAACAATAAAATATTGTTTTAAAAAAATTACTACCAACTCATCCAAATCGATGCAGGCTAATTAAAATTTCGTTGAATTACGTGAAATAATCAAAATGCAACAAACGTTGGCACGATTCATATATGTTTAGTATGTCCAAATTAGTTGAATATGTAAATCAGTGGTCGGGAGTCGAGTATAAACAGTCAAAATTTCAACCACCAAAATATCGACGTTCGTATACTTGAGTGATTTGAGGAAATGATTTACTTGTGGATAGTTCATAATAGTTTACTTACTGAAACGCTGTAGTGGTTGCCTTAAATTTTAGTTTATACTTTTCCTTACTTTAGTAAAGTTTTCCTATAATACAGAAAAAGTTTCCTAAACGCTGTTTTTTAGTTCATGACTTATTGGATTTAAAGAAAAGTTAGGGCCCAGTATCGCTTTACTCTTTTCAAAGATTATTTGAACTTAAAACTGGCACATGTTCACCTTTGTGCTTAAATTAAATTATTTCATTTCTTAAGTAAAAAATTTCGATAAACAAGTGAGTAGAATGCTGAAAGATTAAACAGAAGTTTGCTGGCTCGAGTCCATCACGGTGTAAGTTAAAAAAAAAATTATTTTCAAAATTATTCAAAGTATTGTGGACATAAATAATTGAACTAAAAAAATACTATGAGCATAAAAAATAGTCCAGCTGTGAAAATTATTTTATTATTTATACTATGAAATATTTTATTATGAAATAGAATTTTGAAAAAATTGCTGAATTTCAGTATAAGTCGTAATTTAAAGAAATTCTGATAAGCAAGTAACACTTTTTAACATTTTTTTGTTTATATATGTACACTAAACTTTAGTTCAGTGTTAGATTGTGCTTTGGTTATTTTCGTTCACAAATTTGTATTTGTGTGAAATGCTTAAAAAATAATAATAACTTTTGCTATAAGGACATCAAATATTTCAAGCAACTATTTTTATTCTACTAGGATTTTAAAAAGATCATCACATTACGAGATTGTGGGAAACATGTAAAATGTGTTCCCCACATTTTAGACAATATTTATTTTAAGAAAGAAACTGCCGTTTAACAATATCACACAAAAGTCAAAAAGACTCAAAATATCGTAGCTATTTGTTTTAAACAAATATCCTACGTTTATAGTTTATGGTAGCATTTGGAAATTTTATATTTCCAACTGGGGTTTTTTTCTGCACCAGTTTTCCTAACTTTCTAAATCCTTCATTTCAAAAATGTTGATCCTATATAAAAATTATTTTCTAATTTAAAATACAGGTACAAACAAAATAAAGTTTTAAATAGTTTTGAACAATAACTGCTACAGCTATCGAGCTTAGCAATTGCACGTGCACACGGTAGAACGTTTTTTTTTTTCACTGAGACTTATTAAATTTTATACAAGCGCATATACGAGTATATAAGTATATACAAATGTTTGAAACATGTATTTAATATCCGTGCATACGAATATTTATTTAATGCCAGTACATTGTATCTATTACTTATTATGAGTATTCATAGGTTTTTGTTTTCTTTGTATTTTTTTTCATACTAAATACGAGTATGTTGTACTTTATGGTAGTTTGTTTGCCAGCGTCTGCTCTTGGTTTCTATTACGTACTTTAGATCTATGTTTTTGCTGCGATAAAATGAAAATTGCATATGAGCCATAAATAAGGATCTCTCTCAAGGATAATTTATAAAAAGTTTTTTCTCCATAGTTTTTCTATTCATCTTTCTCTGTAAGCTACTACTTCACACCATTTCTTAGCATTTATGCCTCTGCTTATATTTCATATGCATATTTAAGTTAAAGATGTAGTCGAAAAGCAACATAAACAAAAATACGCATAGATATTAAACTTTTTGCCTGGCAGGTAGTGTTCGTTGGCACATAAAGGCTTAAGACAGAATATGTTTAAAATTCAAAAAAGCTTTAAAATTTTTTAAGAAAATTTGAAACATAAACAAAGAAGACTTTGTGGAAAATATTGCTTATGAAATATACGTACTGCTATTAATTAAAAATCTTTTTATCAAAATGTGGCAGGAATTCATAATTCTTTTTCCAATAAAAATAAAATTACAATATGATTTATTTGTGTTAAAATAACTCACTTGCGGCCAGTGAGTGCACGGCTGGCATGACACAGGCCTCTGCGCTGACACTAGCCATCAAGAGTTAAAAACAAAAGGCTTACAAGCCAAAAAAAAAAACAACAACAAGTCAGATATTATTAAGTCCCAAAGGTCTACTTGAATTAAAAAGCATTTTTACAGTTTATGAATATTAAACTCATAAACAATATTTCTTGTTTTGTTATTGTCTGAAAACTGCATTGTTGTGCAGTGCAGCGCAGTGCGGTGCAGCGTGCCGTTGCAATATAATGCAATCGAGTATTAAACATATTGCCGATATGTCTGTAAAGAATTCTACAATAATTTTTTTGTAACATTTTTCATTACAAATATTAAAAACAAAAACAAAATCACAGGCGAGATTAAAAAGAAAGTTTTGTGAGATTTTTTTTAATTTTTAAGGATTTTTCTTTTTTCCCATTTGTCCTCATGTTAATAATGAAAAAAAAAATTGTATAATAATGGAGCCATAAAATTGCAACGCATTTTCACTTATGTAAACGTCCAATTTTTTATTGAATATTCCCCTGGTGTCGTAGTTGATGTTACTGCTGATGATGTCGATGATGATGCTGGTATTGTTCATTTATAATGGCGTTGGTGATGATGTTGTAACAATAACAACAGCAAGTGTATGCAATCTGTTTTTTTTTCTGTTTGTTTTCGTATTCATACTTTTTCTGCTGAACCTGCCATTTAAAGTGTGTTTGAGTGTGTATGGTGTTTGGTTGGTGTAACCATCTTTTGTTTACGAGTTTTATCGAAATTTTCAATCTATTGCTAAACCATAATTTTCAGCTGAAATTACAAACAAGAACAGCAGCAACAAAAAGAGAGCAGCAGTAACAATAACAAATGAAATTCGCGTGATTCTTTTATTTTCACTTGTTTACTTTATACACTCAACTTATTTTACGCCTTTTGGGTAGGCAACAGTTTCATGTGTATTGTTAAGCCTTGGCATATGCTACATGTCACATATGAATATGCCAGTTTGGTTAAAAAAGAATCAAACTCAGTTTGCTGTTGTTTCCGTTTGTCTTTCTTTTTTATTATTTTGTTGGTAAATTCAACTCAAAACAAAAATAAGAATTAAAAAAGCTATTGGCAACATTTTCAAAAAAAAAATAAAAACAAATATAAAAAAATAAGCGAAAAAATCCCAACGTTTTTATTGCTTTTTGACTGTCAAAAAGTCCATACAATTCGGGCACGAAGAAAATAACGATCAGTTGCATTGAAATTTTTTTATTCCTATTAAAAAAAACTATAGACAAACTCCTTTACTGACAAAACTTCGTTCGGGGCTTATGTTGGGAGGGAGACTGAATCTGCTTACATATTTGTCATGAACTTCCTTCCTTAGTTTTTGAAAAGTTTTCAAGTGTATTCAAATATGTATGTGTGAGTTTATTCATATAATTTCGTAAATGTTAGTGTGTTTTATCTCACAATACAAATGCTGTTGGCGGCAAATGCTGGCTGCCTGTGTGGCTATTAGTTTGACTAGTGTGCCGGGGCTCTAAATGTTTGAATGTTTGTATGGTTTGGTTTATCTTGCTCAACAAGCCATAGATCTTTGGCCTTTAAACAAATATCCTACTCATGCTTATGAGCCCATGCATTTATGCACATACATACTTGATTACATATAGACCCCTATTCGAATAAAAAAACATATATACGTTGTATGGCACTGATACAACAAGAAGAAAGAATGGGAATAAAAATGAAATTTACATACCCTATGAAAGATATGAAATGAATGGGCTATTGGTCATTTGGCCTTTTTACTATACAATATGAAACAACAACATTATATTGGGTCAGCATTTCATATGAATATATCAGGGGTCTTTTTTCTTTCTTCATCATCGGAACACTCCAGCAACAGCAGTCGAGAGAAAGAATAACACCATCAACTACAATAAAATTCATATAGTCATAAATATTGTGGCCAAATATTCGTTGCGGGTTATCCCAGGAACAGCAACAAACAACAACGGTTGCTCTATGCTGTAGTTGTTCGATTGTTATTTGTGTTGGCTAAAACAACAGCAACAACAAGCTCCCATTCGAATAACATACAAAAACAAGCAGAGAAATTTTAAAACAAAAAATCTGAAGCATAGGTTTAGGCGCGAAAGCAATTTATAGGGGCATGATACAACAACAACAGGGCCAATACATTGTAAATTGTTGTCATTAATGCCGGCCAGTAAATTGTAGCAAGAGATTTTTCGTGTTTGCGCAAAAAAAACTAAAGCGATAACTCGATAATTACGTCCGCTAAAAATTATTTAAAACATTTATTTTCACGCATTGACTTTCATTTACTTTCTTTGTCTCTTCCAAAACAATAGAGATCATTATTGTTTAAAGGAAATTTGGAGACTTAGTTTTTACCTTTTATTAATGTAGAGCATATTTTCTATTTGCTAATTATTATTGCATTAGAATTTATTTGTTCCTTATCTTATATTGCTGTGCTATTTTGTTTATGCAGCTGAAGTTCATAAAGTTTGTCTTTCATCTGTGTTTTTTTCTTTTGCCAAAAGTAATAAACCTCTTAAATATTTGGCATATTTGCATAGAGCTCTACATAAATTTAATGACCTTTAGTGAACTTTTATGCATATGTCTGGCTTAACACTTGATAATTTACAAGCCAAAAATTTTCAAGATTGTACGAGTATATAACATGATATATGTATGTGTGTATACAAGCCCTGAAGGAAATGTCACTAGTGATTCACTAGTGATTCACTATTGACAAAGTCACCAGTACTAGTGACAAATTATACCCCAGCCAATGCTTTTTTCTGTTGACATTTAACATGCACTTGTCATTGAAAATCCACTACTGACGTTGGAACTAGTGACGAACTAGTTCCAATGGGACCATATGACGACCGTAGAACTAGTGCTTCCCTGTAGACATTGTCACCAGTATTATTGACATACTCTACACAATACTTCTTTCTATTGAAATTTAAGATGGACTTATCATTGAAAACCCACTAATGAAGAGGTCGTTCTAATGGGTCCATGTAAACAATTTTTGATATACATATATCCCTACAGTTTTAGTTAAAATAAATGATTAAAAGTTCACCACAGAACAAATAAACGCAATTAAAAAATGAAGAGGCATAAGCGTGCTCTCAGAAATTTCTCTGCTCATCAAACAAAAACTTGTTGACAACTCCGTTGACGATGTCTACATATGAGTCACCAAAATAGTCGACAAAACTGGTGACTTGGGTACACTTGTCCCCATGTTTCCTTCAGGGAGCATACACGCACACATACAGGCACTGTGTGCAACACATGTCTACTACTTTAAGCTTTATGATCGTATATGGAATTATTAAAAATATATGTAAATTGTAAAGCATATTTTAAGGATTTATAAATAAATATTTAGAGGCATACTTTTAAAGGCTTCGGAAATGTGCTTTAAGGTATTTAAATTTGGAATTAAACAAATATGTCGTTATACATATAAATTTAAGAAGACAAATTCATCTGCCGCCATGCATATTTATGAAAATAAGTCCATCAAGAAAGGCGTTCGCCAAATCCTTTCGCCTTTTATACAAAAACCAAGGTAAATTATAACAAAATAGAAAAATAAAAATTTTAACAACCTAGACATTTTCAATGCATATTTTATAATTTATTTATTTTTTTTTATTTGTTTATCATGGTAGTTATATATCTTACTAGCATTATTATGGTGTTTGTTGTTTCAAAAATTACATTCATGACATGACAGTTGTAGAGAAGTGTTGACAGTTTTCATATAAATGTGGTTAAAAGGAGAAACATATAAGACAAAAAAAAAAATGATGTAAAGGAAGGGAATAGAAAAAATACTGCTTTCATTTTACTTTTATTTTTACCGGGGAAAAATAACTGAGTAGCAAATGTAATAAAATTATTTATATTTTTCCCCCATTCTCTTCAATGTGAATAATGTTAATATGTATGTATTGTGGAAGGAAGGAAATACGAATAGGGCAATTAAAATAAAATTTTTGATAACAATCATTGAAAAAGTTAAGACTTAATAATAACAGAAAAAACTTTATATAAAAAAATTAAATGTTTTAATCGAATTACATGAGACTTGAAATTTTCAAATAATTTCAGTTACATCGTTTGAAGGGAAAACATCTTTACATTTACTCGTATTTTGAATCTTTTTATTAGATTTCTGGTATATTTTACCAATTTAATTAGTTATTTGTTGCGAGTTATAATTTAAGCCAATATGCGACTGCATTTTACCGCTACTTAATAGATCCAATTTGTAGGCTTTCAACTATATTTTAAACATTTTAAGTGTTTCTAACTTATAATCGCCCCAAAATATGGTGATTTTTGCAAACAATAGAGGGCTAAAATCTTATAAAATCTAATCTTAAAAATGTAGAGAAACCTTGTATCCAATAAGATCTTCTAAGAACTTGTAACTTTATCGATATAAAACAAATATAAAATAAACGACATATCTCTTATTTAATATAACCTAGTCACATACATATATTAAAAAATTGGAAATTTTGAAGTTAATGAAGTTAAACCAAATTTATACCATAAAGCACCGATGGCGTGTTAAATTTCAAATAATTGGACGCTTTTTTTTTGTACGCTTCCTATATCCATCGCAAAATGGGATTTCATAGTTCACTTACAAAATAATTACCAACATTTTGTTTGCTTAGAAAATGAGACGCACTATTGCGTTTTGATCCCATGTTTTAATCAAGACTCCTCTAAGTCCATTTTAAGGATACATATTCATTAGGCTATTTGGTAATACGCATACCGACGAGATAGTTCTTACAGTTGCCCATTTTAACAAAATTGAATATATTCTTTAAATGGAAAGAGGGTCGGAGGTTGGTTTTGATTAGAAAGTATGTTGTAGAAAGTAGAATGTAATACTACAGGGGAATTTGGCTAAATGGCTTAATTGAAAACAAAACTTCTTAGATATTACTTTTAACTAAATTCAAAGCATTTTGATTTGTTTAAAAGAAAACCTGCTTAAATGAAAACCCGTTTAAACGAAAAACATTTTGATGGCATAAATGCAGTATTATACGAAAAAACATCAATTAAACGAAAAAAAAAATATTTACTCTCAGCAAAACAGTACTGGACCATATTATTGATAAAATTTTTTTAATTAATGTTTCAGTTTTTAATATTAATCTCAATTTGAAATCCGAATACATCTATTTTACTTCCTGTATGTATTACATATTCCGTTTTCTGTTCGAAGAATAATGTATAACATGCTGAGTGCTTAAATGAAACAGTTTTCTTTTTCCGACTTCCATTTAAAGTATAGAATATTGTTGTAATGAAAAACTAACGCAGATATATTACGTTTATTCGATTGTATATAAATATATATTTCCAAACTGTGGCAATCGAACAAGAGGCAGGTAATTGCCAAATATTTCCACAAAGTATTTGTTATTTCTTGCATTTTTTCTTAATTCTAGAAAATCATATCACATCTTTATTAACAATGGAATTGATTATCTGTTCAAATCTGTTCTAGTAGCACACTGCATATGTCCATTTCAATTAATTTTTACACCCCTAAGTCGACGACATATGTATGTAGCAATAATGCTCTTATTAATAATTATTATCAAACATATTGCTAAATTTATCCAAAGTGAATTACAAAGTAATGGATAAATTATTAATAGAAACCCTTAAAAATGCATGTAAGTTAATAAATCAAAATTTTACACAATATGGAGTTGTTACAATTGTAAAACAAGGCCATATTTAACAAACACATTTACTGACAGAAGACTAAGCAGCTAATGAAGCTGCTTTCAATATTTTGCACAGCAACTTTCTTTGAAGCTTAAATTAGTTTCTTCTAAGTTTCATTCAATTTCAGATAATCTCTTATTTTAAATGAAAACCAAAATTTAAACATAAAAATTAAGCTTAAGAAAACAACACCTTAAAACTGCATTATAGTCTTAAATAGATATTTTCATGTTTTTAGCAAAATCTTAACTGCAAGAGCTGAAAATCAACAAAAACAAAAAAACCAACTCATGTATGCAAAATTTTTTTCTTTAATGAATAAAACCATGTTAAGAAAACCGCATTATAAATTTGCTTTAAATAAAAGAAAATACTCGTACAGACAAAAAGCCAAACAAATAAACATCTCCCTCTCGGTAGAAAAAATAAGAAAAGACTGACAGAAACAAATAAAAAATAATAAAAAAAATGAAATAAAATAAAATCTAAAAGACAAAAAAAAAAACATCAATAAAACAAATACTCGTACCAAAAATAAAACGAAGAAAGTCATGTATTTCAAAAAATAACATTTATTATCCTTAAGCCTTTTAATGTGCTTGTGTACAGACTCATACAAATACATTTGCCTTAATACTTTTAATGTGAGGGAGGGAGGAGGGCGATAGAGATGTTATAAAACCACTGTTTATAATAAAGATTTTCATTTTATTTTTTTCTGTCTTTAAAATATAAATAAAGATTTTCTTTTGTTTGCAATTTTCCCGTTATCAAAGTCGAAGAAAAGAAAATACTTTTAAAATGTCAAGTTGTTGTATGTATTTTTTAAGCTCTGTTTTTCAGTCGAGTTTAATTTGAATTTTCATTAACAAGACACTAACAAAATTTTCATTTGAGTTGTTGCAATTGTTGTTTTTGGTATTCTGGTTAAAGCAATAAGACGTTTTTTATAGTCATTTAACCCTTGTAAGATCTTTTTGAAAAGATTAATTTTTTTTTAGTACGGATCTATTATAGTTCGATTAATTTTGTGGTTGAGAGAAAAAAAATTAAAAAATTTGATGAAATATCAGTTTTGCAATCCTTCCTATCAGCGAATAAAGAAGTTGCATGCGACATAAATGAATATACATATGTTGGCAATTAATTTTACTATACAAACTTTACAATTTTGTAGGTTTTTAAAAAGAATACCAAATCTAAGAAATATATATTTTATCTGAGTTTTTTTGTTTAAACATGTGAAGGTTTCTTTCCAGAAAAAATTTTAAAATTTTGTTGATTAATTTACAAACTCTAATTTTATATAACGATCTAATTCAAAATAATTAACTCTATAACAAGACTGAGTACTATTTCATAATCAGTTTGTGCTAATTAAGAAGGGGCAATAAATTATACAGAAAATTTGTGTTATATGTATAATAAAGGCCTGTTTTAAAATCAGTGTTCATCAAAGTTATTTTAAATGAAAGAAAACTTTTTTACACAAAAACTTTGGTTATCAAGTGGTTTGAAGCGACTGTGGATTTCAAATCAATTACGAATTTTTCATAAATATTTCGTTTTGGTCTTAAAATTTACAGTGTTACACGAAGAAGAGTTGTTTAAATTGATTTTTGTAACAATATTAGTTATTTTACGCAAAATAACCATATCAATAAAATAAATTAAGGAAACAGCACATTTTGAAAAAAAAAATTGTTTTGTTTGATATTTTTCGTCATCTGTTTTAGTCGTCAGTTAATTTTCTGTTGTTTCTCCTCGTTATCACAATAAAACAAATGTTGTAGTCTAATACGTTATTGCCCGTGACATATTTTTCCCCTCGAAAAGGGTTAATAAATGAGCCAAGAAAAAGTAATGACAGCAATGAAAGCAACAAAATAGTGAAAACTTTATTTGTTTTTGTTTCGTTTCGTTGTGTTTTTGAAAAATTGCACATCCTTCTAGACGTTTTGAGAAAAATTTATTTCACTTAAGCTGCAATGTGTAGAAACACAAACATACACACACAAATACAGTCATAAAGACGCACATGAACAACAGAGATAGAACTTTTTCACTCTTTTCCTTAAAATATCCTTCATTTTATACACATGCACGTACTAGAAGTAAATACAATGTAAATACATGTACATATTAGGGCGGCACTTATATGTACAGGATATTTTCGTTTTTATCCCCTAAAAGGAAAATGATTATGATTAATAGAAATTGGAGATGATTTAATATTCACGTTTTTATATTTTTCGAAACTGAACTTAAAATACGTGCAGATTTAAGTTAATGTAACAGACATATGAATATATTTATGAAAATTCTAATTTTACTCATTTCCCCTAATATTGACAATTTATTCTTTAGGGATATTCTCCCCAACTAATTGTTAAAGCAATTAGAGCCTTTAAAAAATGTTTTGTTTATTGAAGCTTTTGCTGTTCATATGACGACATTTAATTGAACTTCAAGCATTTGCTGGTAAATTTTATTTATTTTAGAATTTTCTTTCTTCAGAAAAGTATATTTTGATCTTATAATTAGAGCAGAACTGCTTTATTTTGATTATTGAAAGACTTTTATTAATAATCTCAAAACTGCTCGTGTTTAGTAGAGAAAACTTAGAAACATCTTAGAAACTATAGAACATTATTTATAGTAGAAATTAACATCCAAATCAATATTAAGAATTTATGGAAACGAAATGAATACAGTTTTTAGAAACATTTTTCCACTATATTCTGATCACAAATGCAGCTGAAACTGTTTTTAAAATTAAAAACATACATATTTATATCAAAGATAGACGGACATATACTCGCCTTAAGTAAAAAGAAATCCTACGTATATGTAAGTAAAGAAAGATTTTGAAGTAATAATCCGTAGGATAGAATGCTCTTGCAGTGCCAATTTCCCCCATATTTTTATAATATAAATACCAAAAATTTTATTTCTGAAATTAAGGACATATGAAAGCTGAAAGAATTCATTTATAAGCTTTTACCAACTGCTGTCACCTTCTGATCACAAATATAGCAATTACACATTCGGGTGCCTTCGTAGACTAGTAGCTAGTGTACTATACTGGTAGTCTGAAGGTCACAGGTTCGACTCCCGCCGCTGTCTCCAGGTGTCTCTGCTGGTAAGCCAAGTACCTTCCCAGTTTGTGTTTGTTAATTAATTTAAAAAAAATATGTGTGTATGTAGAAGACATGTCCTTGCATTTAATAAAATGAAATTCACTGAAGTGTTAATATGTACAACTTTGGAAACCTTTATAAAACTTCCATAATATAGCAAAAATATGACATTAAAAAAAGATGTATGGGAGTGGGAAGTGCTTGCATAGAACGAAATTGAATTCTCCCTAGAGCTAAACATCTCAGTTTAGAAAATATTTGCCAATTTTTCATTTATTGCGAGAGCAATTGTAACTGAAATAAAAATTTTAATCTTTCGTTGTTTGGTACTGATCAAGTTGATACAAGTAACAATTTTCTTTTCAAGTAACAATTTTTTTGTTTAGCAATTTCTAAACAAAACTTTTTCTATTTCAATACGTTTTTGAATACTTTGAATTTAATATATATTTTTATATTTTCAATATATTTGATATTAATTTGATACATCATGACTAAGGGAAGGTTAAAGTTAACTTTAATACCTCGTATTTGCTTCAAATGTCTGTCTGGATTATAAATTTATCAAGCGCTATTGTAAGCTTGATATTCTATATCCAATCATTATCAATATTTGTCAATTTAATTTCCTTGGCTTATATCATCTTAACACTTTTTTTTTGGTATTGGCCCATTGAAAAATGCATCTAGTAGTAAACATTTTATTTATTCCATAAAACTAAGGCCCATTCTAATACATATTAGCACATGTACATGTACTGTTATATGCATGAATATGTCTTTATTTAAACACAACAAATTTTTAATGTTTAGAGCCAAAAAAAAAATAAATAAATAAAAAATAGTAAAACAACAAGAAAATATTTAACTCTGCTGGAAAAAGGCTTTAGATGCATTTTATGTCTGTTAAGAAGGATGAATTTGTTAAGGACTGTGTAGTAAGGATTCCATAAATATTAGTTTATTCTAAAAAGACGGGCTAAGGAGGCGGTGGGACTTTGGGTTTATACACTTACATAATGTTATTAAAACATAGTGCATTCGGTTGTGGGGGCAGACGTATTTGGTAGTTTATTTTGTTGTGTCTTCGTAGAATATGCAGTAGCATGTCTATAAATTTGGAATAAAGGTAGTTTGTCTTATTCTTCAACACAACAAGAAAACTAAAAGACAACTTTCGTAGTTTTATTTTTGAAGAATTTAAAAACACATAAATATGCCTTATTTTTTTCTTTTTAAATAAAAAAATAAAGTTCTTTTAAATTACAAATAAAGCTTATGATTTTGCAATAATTTGAATATATTGAAATTAGTTGCAATATTTGCATACACGCTAAATAAAAAAATCTACGCACTTTAAATCTCCTCATTTTATGAAAATATACATATTTAATATACAGTGGAATTTATTGATAATACACATCATTTGTAACGAATTATCGCCTATAGTTAACAATTTCTGTGGTATCAAATATTTTGTACATATATTTCATATTGTTACAGAGATCCCGCTCATAGAGAGTTCTTGCTTATAACGACATTTACGCTTATACGAGTAAAAGGTCGAAAATTTTTTCTTAAAAATGTTCAAAACGTTAATATGATTATTAGAATAAAAGAATATTTACTCTGGTTATAACGAGCTTCTAAGTTTTCGATAGACATTTTTTACACTAGCGTCGCTGTGGTGTTAATATTTGGCACGGACGGCTTGGTGAAGGAAACTTAATTTTTTCAAATTATTTTTTTTAAATAATATAATTTAAATTGATTTTGAATGTGGAATATTATTTTCTTTATCCGCTCGGAGTCTCAGCTTATACTAGAGGAAATCGTTGTTTTCACCACCACTCGTAAATTCTTATCGTTGAACTGATAGCAATTTTCACCAATAAAGACAAAATTTTCATCGAAGCTAGAGCTGATATGCCCATATTAAATTCAACACTGAATTTTGAGCTTATAGACCAAAATTGTGTATCAAAGAAATAGGAGCCCTAACGGCTATAACCGAATATCGTGGTAGTATTTTGAACTGGGTAAGCTGCCATAACTAATATTTTTAAATCATAGACCGCGCGCAAGCTTTCCATGTTGAAAAGCCTATATACTCTCACTGCTTTATATCCATCATATTGCTACTAAGAATCACCATGAGAATAAACAACTACAGTTGGATATATTTTATATTTTAGGTTTAAGATTTCTCTTTATTTATGAACATTTTTCTTGTTTGTAATCCTTTTTATTTAAATTTAAATAGGCTACTTAGTTCAATCGTATTTTATAAGCCAAATTACATGTGATAGTTATCAAAGAACAAATTACACCAAAGACACACGTGTAAATCATTCTGACAAACACTAGCAGAACGGAACAACATGCTGTTTTCGAAAGTCGCTACACTTTCATCATCAGCGTTCTTGTGTTTGGTCCACTTTTGTGGTGTCAGTTGATGTGTATTTTAGCTATTTATACAAACTTTTTCACTGTAAATAGAATACGTGAATTTTTTTGATTCATTCGTATTACAATTTGTGAAAACTTTTTTTGTAATGGAAAGCCCAAATTCCACCTCACTAACTTACAACAGTGTGGCCATTGTTATTTATTCTTTACCAACTATACACATGTTTTTTTTAATTTGCTTAGTTTGTTTTTAACTTATGACAAACTTTTTTGGTTTGTTACTATAAGTATGTATATTTATTAATTTTTGCTACAAGCCATTAGCTTTGTTAATTTATATTTTAGGTTTAAGATTTCTCTTTATTTATGAACATTTTTCTTGTTTGTAATCCTTTTTATTTAAATTTAAATAGGCTACTTAGTTCAATCGTATTTTATAAGCCAAATTACATGTGATAGTTATCAAAGAACAAATTACACCAAAGACACACGTGTAAATCATTCTGACAAACACTAGCAGAACGGAACAACATGCTGTTTTCGAAAGTCGCTACACTTTCATCATCAGCGTTCTTGTGTTTGGTCCACTTTTGTGGTGTCAGTTGATGTGTATTTTAGCTATTTATACAAACTTTTTCACTGTAAATAGAATACGTGAATTTTTTTGATTCATTCGTATTACAATTTGTGAAAACTTTTTTTGTAATGGAAAGCCCAAATTCCACCTCACTAACTTACAACAGTGTGGCCATTGTTATTTATTCTTTACCAACTATACACATGTTTTTTTTAATTTGCTTAGTTTGTTTTTAACTTATGACAAACTTTTTTGGTTTGTTACTATAAGTATGTATATTTATTAATTTTTGCTACAAGCCATTAGCTTTGTTAATTTATATTTTAGGTTTAAGATTTCTCTTTATTTATGAACATTTTTCTTGTTTGTAATCCTTTTTATTTAAATTTAAATAGGCTACTTAGTTCAATCGTATTTTATAAGCCAAATTACATGTGATAGTTATCAAAGAACAAATTACACCAAAGACACACGTGTAAATCATTCTGACAAACACTAGCAGAACGGAACAACATGCTGTTTTCGAAAGTCGCTACACTTTCATCATCAGCGTTCTTGTGTTTGGTCCACTTTTGTGGTGTCAGTTGATGTGTATTTTAGCTATTTATACAAACTTTTTCACTGTAAATAGAATACGTGAATTTTTTTGATTCATTCGTATTACAATTTGTGAAAACTTTTTTTGTAATGGAAAGCCCAAATTCCACCTCACTAACTTACAACAGTGTGGCCATTGTTATTTATTCTTTACCAACTATACACATGTTTTTTTTAATTTGCTTAGTTTGTTTTTAACTTATGACAAACTTTTTTGGTTTGTTACTATAAGTATGTATATTTATTAATTTTTGCTACAAGCCATTAGCTTTGTTAATTTATATTTTAGGTTTAAGATTTCTCTTTATTTATGAACATTTTTCTTGTTTGTAATCCTTTTTATTTAAATTTAAATAGGCTACTTAGTTCAATCGTATTTTATAAGCCAAATTACATGTGATAGTTATCAAAGAACAAATTACACCAAAGACACACGTGTAAATCATTCTGACAAACACTAGCAGAACGGAACAACATGCTGTTTTCGAAAGTCGCTACACTTTCATCATCAGCGTTCTTGTGTTTGGTCCACTTTTGTGGTGTCAGTTGATGTGTATTTTAGCTATTTATACAAACTTTTTCACTGTAAATAGAATACGTGAATTTTTTTGATTCATTCGTATTACAATTTGTGAAAACTTTTTTTGTAATGGAAAGCCCAAATTCCACCTCACTAACTTACAACAGTGTGGCCATTGTTATTTATTCTTTACCAACTATACACATGTTTTTTTTAATTTGCTTAGTTTGTTTTTAACTTATGACAAACTTTTTTGGTTTGTTACTATAAGTATGTATATTTATTAATTTTTGCTACAAGCCATTAGCTTTGTTAATTTATATTTTAGGTTTAAGATTTCTCTTTATTTATGAACATTTTTCTTGTTTGTAATCCTTTTTATTTAAATTTAAATAGGCTACTTAGTTCAATCGTATTTTATAAGCCAAATTACATGTGATAGTTATCAAAGAACAAATTACACCAAAGACACACGTGTAAATCATTCTGACAAACACTAGCAGAACGGAACAACATGCTGTTTTCGAAAGTCGCTACACTTTCATCATCAGCGTTCTTGTGTTTGGTCCACTTTTGTGGTGTCAGTTGATGTGTATTTTAGCTATTTATACAAACTTTTTCACTGTAAATAGAATACGTGAATTTTTTTGATTCATTCGTATTACAATTTGTGAAAACTTTTTTTGTAATGGAAAGCCCAAATTCCACCTCACTAACTTACAACAGTGTGGCCATTGTTATTTATTCTTTACCAACTATACACATGTTTTTTTTAATTTGCTTAGTTTGTTTTTAACTTATGACAAACTTTTTTGGTTTGTTACTATAAGTATGTATATTTATTAATTTTTGCTACAAGCCATTAGCTTTGTTAATTTATATTTTAGGTTTAAGATTTCTCTTTATTTATGAACATTTTTCTTGTTTGTAATCCTTTTTATTTAAATTTAAATAGGCTACTTAGTTCAATCGTATTTTATAAGCCAAATTATTTCACAAATTGTAATACGAATGAATCAAAAAAATTCACGTATTCTATTTACAGTGAAAAAGTTTGTATAAATAGCTAAAATACACATCAACTGACACCACAAAAGTGGACCAAACACAAGAACGCTGATGATGAAAGTGTAGCGACTTTCGAAAACAGCATGTTGTTCCGTTCTGCTAGTGTTTGTCAGAATGATTTACACGTGTGTCTTTGGTGTAATTTGTTCTTTGATAACTATCACATGTAATTTGGCTTATAAAATACGATTGAACTAAGTAGCCTATTTAAATTTAAATAAAAAGGATTACAAACAAGAAAAATGTTCATAAATAAAGAGAAATCTTAAACCTAAAATATAAATTAACAAAGCTAATGGCTTGTAGCAAAAATTAATAAATATACATACTTATAGTAACAAACCAAAAAAGTTTGTCATAAGTTAAAAACAAACTAAGCAAATTAAAAAAAACATGTGTATAGTTGGTAAAGAATAAATAACAATGGCCACACTGTTGTAAGTTAGTGAGGTGGAATTTGGGCTTTCCATTACAAAAAAAGTTTTCACAAATTGTAATACGAATGAATCAAAAAAATTCACGTATTCTATTTACAGTGAAAAAGTTTGTATAAATAGCTAAAATACACATCAACTGACACCACAAAAGTGGACCAAACACAAGAACGCTGATGATGAAAGTGTAGCGACTTTCGAAAACAGCATGTTGTTCCGTTCTGCTAGTGTTTGTCAGAATGATTTACACGTGTGTCTTTGGTGTAATTTGTTCTTTGATAACTATCACATGTAATTTGGCTTATAAAATACGATTGAACTAAGTAGCCTATTTAAATTTAAATAAAAAGGATTACAAACAAGAAAAATGTTCATAAATAAAGAGAAATCTTAAACCTAAAATATAAATTAACAAAGCTAATGGCTTGTAGCAAAAATTAATAAATATACATACTTATAGTAACAAACCAAAAAAGTTTGTCATAAGTTAAAAACAAACTAAGCAAATTAAAAAAAACATGTGTATAGTTGGTAAAGAATAAATAACAATGGCCACACTGTTGTAAGTTAGTGAGGTGGAATTTGGGCTTTCCATTACAAAAAAAGTTTTCACAAATTGTAATACGAATGAATCAAAAAAATTCACGTATTCTATTTACAGTGAAAAAGTTTGTATAAATAGCTAAAATACACATCAACTGACACCACAAAAGTGGACCAAACACAAGAACGCTGATGATGAAAGTGTAGCGACTTTCGAAAACAGCATGTTGTTCCGTTCTGCTAGTGTTTGTCAGAATGATTTACACGTGTGTCTTTGGTGTAATTTGTTCTTTGATAACTATCACATGTAATTTGGCTTATAAAATACGATTGAACTAAGTAGCCTATTTAAATTTAAATAAAAAGGATTACAAACAAGAAAAATGTTCATAAATAAAGAGAAATCTTAAACCTAAAATATAAATTAACAAAGCTAATGGCTTGTAGCAAAAATTAATAAATATACATACTTATAGTAACAAACCAAAAAAGTTTGTCATAAGTTAAAAACAAACTAAGCAAATTAAAAAAAACATGTGTATAGTTGGTAAAGAATAAATAACAATGGCCACACTGTTGTAAGTTAGTGAGGTGGAATTTGGGCTTTCCATTACAAAAAAAGTTTTCACAAATTGTAATACGAATGAATCAAAAAAATTCACGTATTCTATTTACAGTGAAAAAGTTTGTATAAATAGCTAAAATACACATCAACTGACACCACAAAAGTGCACCAAACACAAGAACGCTGATGATGAAAGTGTAGCGACTTTCGAAAACAGCATGTTGTTCCGTTCTGCTAGTGTTTGTCAGAATGATTTACACGTGTGTCTTTGGTGTAATTTGTTCTTTGATAACTATCACATGTAATTTGGCTTATAAAATACGATTGAACTAAGTAGCCTATTTAAATTTAAATAAAAAGGATTACAAACAAGAAAAATGTTCATAAATAAAGAGAAATCTTAAACCTAAAATATAAATTAACAAAGCTAATGGCTTGTAGCAAAAATTAATAAATATACATACTTATAGTAACAAACCAAAAAAGTTTGTCATAAGTTAAAAACAAACTAAGCAAATTTAAAAAAAACATGTGTATAGTTGGTAAAGAATAAATAACAATGGCCACACTGTTGTAAGTTAGTGAGGTGGAATTTGGGCTTTCCATTACAGTTGGATATGTTTTTAAACTCTGGTCTTGGTAATGCTAAACAGTTAAAATAGTGATGGATGCGTATTCATTATCGCAGGATAAATTACAAACTGTTTAAAGCAGGTATAGTTATCCAGTAGCGTGCCTCGGTAGGCTGGTTTGTAGTGTAATGACCTTTCAGTGTGGAGAATGTGGGTTCGATTCCCACCCAATGTTCTCATCTGTTTCACTACAAAGGAATTGAGGTCTACCTTACTATGTTTGTTAAACCCAAGTTATAATATAATTAGTAGTTTTATTTATAACATAGAAATAAATAAATAAAAATATCCAGTAGTATTAAGAAGTGGTTCATTTCCCATTCAAGCTTGTCAGACGTGGCGATTTTAAAGCTCTTTTTTGCCGACTTACAAAATTGTTGGCGGTTTTGTTGGCTATTTCTGATAAGAACTGTTTTGTCGAAAACTGCAAGAGCGCTTAGACGATTCTTGACATTGAATAGAATAGAATATAATAAATCTGACAGCACAGTATGTCCGTTGCCAGCAAACGTTTTAAAAAATTACCCAATTTTATTTTGTTATCCATAATAAAACAAAAAATCTGCCTTGCATTTCACAATAAAAAAAATTCGGTTGTCAACAGAGATGCCTCACAGTTTTTGAACCCTAAAATATTAATTCCCTCTTTCTTGTCTTGGTTTTGATTTTCATCTCAAATGTTGCATTTTTTTGGTCACAAAAAAATAACAAAAATTACATAAAATGTTTTTTTTTTATAATTATTTTCTTTCTATGACAATTTTTCTACACCATGCCACTTCTCTTTTTTATTTTCCATTCTTCTTCTTTAACCTTTTTAAGCCTTGAATTTATAATTCTTCACATTTAAGTTTTATTAGCCACCAAAAATCGAACTGAACCTGTTTGTTGTACGTTTTATTTTAAATTGATGAATATCTTTAGGCCAAACATCTTAAGCAAATAATAAGAAAAGGATGGCGAAAAAACTGGTTTAATCACTATGTGCACAATAAATTTTATATATATTTTCTTTATATGTGAACCCTTTGCGATTTCCATAACAATTTATTTAAGAAAAATATTTTATTCTTAAAGAGGTCTCTTGCAGGCTTTTATTGAAACTACTAAGATTAAAAGCAACAACATACGGGAAGATCCTTTTTAAGATACCAACACAATGTTTTGTATAATATACTTAACAGTGGGGCGGCCCTATAGAAAGGCTTTAATAGTAATCAATATCAAAAACACGAAATCTCACGTTTGTGGTCACAAGATTATATGTTCGCAGTAAACCTCCTTCTAACATAAAAAAGGATTTTATATAACAATAAGTATTTATATAATTAAGAGCTAATAATAATTTAAGACTTTTTAGATAATTAATTAAGCTAATAATTATTTAAGATTGTTAAGCAATTTATTATCCATTTACCGCTGAAATAGTCGGTTTCCCTATTTCAAAACGCAGTTACTGATAAATTTAGCTTTTTTGTTATATTTTCAAATATAGTGAAATCTAATGAATATGATTCCAAATATATATAGTGATCTTTTGATTTTATGATAAATAATTTTTTTTGTTTAGCAGCTTTTGTTATACTAACTGAACTAAATTCGATAATGAAATTCTATATTTAGTCATCGTCATATTTTTAAATAGACAATGGCAATATTTCATTAAAAATTCGATCCTTTAAATTTTTATGGAAGGGCACAGTTTAATCTAGCGCTAAGTCTTTTTAATGTAAAGAATTATTTACTTAATTTATCAAATTTGTTATTCGAGATATTCTCCAAAATAACTATTTTAATATTCTATTGTCAATTATAATTGTTTGATGTGTTGTGATTGTACAAAAGCTTTCTGAAACTATTTATACTTTTGTGGTTTTGTTGATTACAAATAGAAAAATATTATCGAGTTCTGTTGGAATTCTCATATATATTTGTAGTCTTTTGCATAAGTATACGAGTTTGAATGCTTTCAATCATGATTTGGCTAAAAGGGTACTGATTATTTGGTTAGCGCCAATAAAATACAGGCATATACCTAGCTAGGCCAACAAAAAACAATAGAATCTTAAACTATTTACTTAATTTAGTATTTTTAATTTTTCTTCAGAACTTCGTCTTGCCATCCTCAGCAAAACTTTTATATATAATTAACTTATAATTTGTAAATAAAATTGTTTTCCCTGACCTTGCCAGTCAGAAAAAAATTAAAAAGAATTTTTGTTTGTTTATTAACTATTTTTGCAATAAAAATTTAACTAACAATAAGTATTAAAATCGTTATTACAATATTATTTATTTAAGTCCAGCTAATGCATGACAAAAAAACACTAGTTTCAGCGTATTCTTCCGTGTTGTCTCCACATCTCTCATGTTCCGCTACGAGCAAGAGTGTCCTTCCCCCCTTCGTAAAAATAATTAAAAATAGATAATTCTTTAAATAAAAAAGACTCGTAGTATGGCTATACAAAAATATTGGTCCTTAACTGCGAAAAGGTGACCGACGCATAATTTTACAGGTGAACCTTCTTTATTAACTGAAATCGCATTTAGTTATAAGGTTACCGTACATTTGATTTTGCTGTAAGTTTCTGATTCCACTTTTAATAGATAAAAAATTTTCAGAATTAATTTTAATGATGGAAAATTATCGAATGTAATGAAAAACGCGAAAATTGGACAATATGTCGGTTACCTTTTTTGCATTAAGGACACGATATATTTTACTGCTTTCGTGGACAAATTTTTTATTATCCGTTACTGCGTTTAGTTCTGCCCCACTGTATTGCCTTGTAACATTAAACCCTACACTTTTCTAGACATTTTTCGAAAAAACTTTATCGATTTTATTTAAGTGTTTTAAGACTTAATAAAATCTGATTCCTTGATATATTTATCCTGAGATCAATCCCAGTGTGCAGTTTGGCAGCGAAATGGCCGGCTCAAAAGAAAAAATTTCATACATATACGTGAATATTTTATTTGATTGCTTAAGGTATTTTATAGAGTGTTTAAGAAAACATTGAAATTAAATTTATTTACTGAAAGAAAAATTAAGTGAAAGAATAAACAAAACAAACATTACTTAAACAAATAAAAAAAACACTAAAAAACAAACCAAAATTACTGCTCTTATTGTACTCAAAAAAATTTTAATTGAACAAAAACTTAATTCCTGTTTATAAATTCATAGTGTTTAATATAATTGACCCTTAGGGGTGGGTTTAACAGCAGCCATAACCAACACCAAAAAAATTGTTTAAAGCTTTAAAGTTTTTTTGTTGTAAATAAAAAAAACAGCCCACAATTCCAACTCCACATGCAACCAACTGCTGGAGTTTGTTAAAAACAATTGTTGCTTGTTTCACTTTTTTATTATTTTTTTTTTTTTTAGTTGAAATGTTTTCCTCCATGTTTTCTCAGTTCTTTTTTTTAATTTTTCATTTGAAGTTGGGTGCATGGTTTATTGCGTTGCATGTTACTATTCATGATGCAGAATAAAAGAAATCAAAGAGGGAAAATAGTTCGCTTTAACTAGAGTTGAAGTAACCCGAAGGTAAATTTATTGAACTAAAATGAACTAAAACTAAAATTAAGGAGAGGAGATGCTTTTTGTCAATTCTAAAAATTTCGTTAAAATTTAATGCTGCTAATTTTGACAGATACTAAAATTTATTTAGTCACCTGAAAAGATTAATTACAACATCTTGTTGGAGTTAAAAATTATTTTTTTTTAACTTTACTACAGATTTATGTATTAAATTATTTTGTAGTAAATCCTTTTGATAATGTGAATTATTACAGTTCTGGAATAAAACCACACAAAACCCAGGACTACGATAGAACATAATTCTCCCTTCTAAAAAATCTGAAATATAATATAAATATTAACATAAATATTAAGCGTTTACTAGCATAGCAGTTCATGCAACAGAAAGCTTGTTTCTGTACTTTCTAAATATTTTTTTTTATATTTCACACGTTACTGTGTGTTCTGTATCCCACAAAATCGTCGATATTTAGAGGTCGACAAAATTAAAGGTATTGTCTAACTCCACTTGTATAAGGCACACAAATTAAGAAATACTGCAAATTTTAGGTAACTGATGCAAGGACATGTGTAGTCTCATGCGTCCTTAATTTCCAAAGTTGAATTTCCTAAAATTGTAGTCAGAATAAACCACGAAAGAAAAGTTTTTATACTAATTATGCCTTTCAGATCTTTAGTCAATTTCATTCTATTCAGAGCAAAATATTTCATCCTCAAATATTTCATATTTGCTATGTACATATATGATCAGAAAAAATATACTCTTTAAATTAAGTCCTTCGGCAGCACGATAAATTTTGTTAAAGTCAGCGCAAGGAAACGCTTATCTACCACATGTCCTTATTTCCAAAAACTAAATTCAAGCCACACTTGTGATCAATATAAAGCCTAAAAATTTTAATATTAAGTTTTCAGCTCTCTTGCAAATTTAATTTCTTGCAACACAAGGACCATGAGTGGATCACATACATTCTCAAATTTAAAAAATTAAGTTTTTGCTATATTTATGATCAGAATACGGCAGAAGTTAGCAAATATACCTAAGGCTATGATTTTGTACTCTATGATTAATCATATGTATCTTTCAATCCATGCAAGGACATTCTTATATCTCGTAGATCCTTATTTGCTATATTTATTAACAGAGGACAGCACATTGGAAATTATTCCATAAAATATTACCTTTTAAATTACTAATTTATTCGATACAAGGACATACCTACTTCCCATATGTCCTGTTCAGAATTCAGCAAAATTACTAATATTTACTCAATAGTGCTGTTCAGCTATTTCTGTATGAAACTTCGTTTTCTTGCAACAGGCCTACCTTCCTTATATCCTTGATATCAAAAGGTAAATTTTAGCTACATTTATGATTGAAGTGGAGCAAAAATAAATTTTTTAATAAGTTTTTAAGCACTACATTCAAATTCATTTTATATTTTATTGACAGAATTGTTCACTATTAAGTTTTTACAAATTACTTTTGTCTGTTACTATAGAGTTTGTGAAAAAGATCTTAAGAAACTAAGATATAAGGCTCTACAAAATTCTAGTTAATGAAATGATTCACTTGTAGGAATTATTCGAAAATTTGTTTTATGTTTATAAAATAAAAATCTATATGAAATTCAATAATTTTTTTATGAGAAAATACATTTCTAAATACAGGGCAAACAGCATCCAACCGGACTATATCAAATTAGTGGCAATGTATTTCAATTAGGACATACACTTGACGAAACTGTCTTATGTGAAGACATTCTAAAAACATATTTCCTTTTTGAACCAAAATAACCAAAGGGACCGAGAGCGGTTAGTAATACGATTTTTCTTAATTTTACGAACAACAACACACGAACAAGTTCAAACAAAAAATTTAGTTCCATCACCTAAAATGGTGTTTCAAGTACTTTTGACTCGATTTTTAATAAAAATATCAACCTAAGGAGCTGGTCTTAATAACATTTCTTTGATGTTTATAAAAGAAAAGAATTTGTATTATAACAATTAATAAATAAGTAAAACTCTCATTAATTATAAATAAACGAAATTATAGTTACTTTTAAAAGCATTCACCTTTAGTACTCATTAACCTCCTTAAATGTGGCACATACTACATTTAGTTTGCTTGGTAACTAAAACATTTCCTTATCATCTAGTTGAACAAAAACTCCATTAGATGCGGCTGCTGCAGAAGCATTAACTTAAAGAGCAAATGAAAAAAATAATAAATGCAATTTTATACAGTGGACAACAAAAGTTGTCTTGCACCACAAACAAATAAAGTCTTCAGTTGCTGTTAGTGAAAAGCTGATATAAAAAGTTGTTGTGTGTTGTCATTAACATGTTTCAGAGAATTAAGAAGGCAGGCCAAAAAGTCAGTAATTTTTGAATTTTCCGCCTCTTAACCGAAAAAGAAACAATACTTCTATCAAGAGTATCTGTCAGTGTACTCGTATCAAAATTTGAGCAAGCTGTGTCAGTCAGTATGTGCTCGACAGCTATTGAAAATTTCGGGGATCATTATTATTATTATTTGTTTTTTTTTGTTTTTCCAAAAAAGCAACCACTAAAACCAAGACTAAACTTAAAAAATATTATGGGAATTCTGCACCATTAATTGCAATAGTAAAAACCAAAATTACTGAATTTTGTTGTGGCCGTACAAACACGAAAGATGTTGAACTTTCTATAAAAAGAGTTGAAGTCTGTACAACCGCAACAGTTGAAAAAATTTACGATATGGTGTTGGCCGTTCGGAGAAGGAAATTGCGAAAGATTGTGGAAGCCATAGGTCCAGTGGTTTTAATTTTAAATTATCATTTGGGTGAATTATCATTTGAGGGCTGCTGCATCTGCTCACAATCGACCACAAACACAATCATAGGAGTGTTTGACGTTGTTCAGCCGCGATATAGGAGTTTGTACGCCGTTTCGTAATTCTGGATGAAAAGTGGATCCATCTCAACACAGGAGACCAAATAGCAGTCAAAACAGTGGTTATCCCGGTATGAATAGGTGCCAAATAAGACCAAGGTGGGTTTGTTAAAGAAAATCTTGGCATGCATAAGGCTTAAGTCACATTGACTACCTTTAAAAGAGTAAAACATATAATGAATATTATGAATATTATGCCGAATTTTAGGATCGATTTCATTAGGATTTGAAAAAAAGGCACTTTTCTCCAATTTTCTTGTTTCCAAACTTAAAGAAATGACTCCGCGGAAAGAGATTTGGCTTCCGTGATGAATTGTTATTTTTTCAAGGCATAAAAAATTGGAGAAACATTGAACACGTGTATAGAACTCATTGGAGATGGTGTTGAAAAATATAATGAATTTTTTAAACAAAAGCCTATCTTCCATTCAAAAAGTCATAGAGCAACCGTCGTACATAAATAGAATGGCTCCACTTTTGATCAAAGAACTATTTGAATTATAAGGATATTTATATAAGATATTTAAAAAATCAAGAAGGTAGATTCGGGTTTGATAGGTCATTTTTGATTTTTCTTTTAATATTTTCGATTTAAAATAATATTATTGTACACAATTAACACTTACATGATATTTTTTTAAATGAGAAAGTGCATTATATTTGCGGAAAAATAACTAAATACGCGAAAAAAGAAGAAATTAAATAAATCTTTTTATTTTTTTTTCTTCTCAAACGAAAGATAAACGAAACGGGATCTTTACTTTTGTTTCATAAAAACAAGGATTTTTGTAATTCACTGAAAAAAATCTCCAATTTTAGTAGCCACCAAACAAGGAATATCAACAGCCATCCAAGTGGTACATTTTTAATTTTTTTTTTTTAGAAAATAAACAAAAATGAAATTGATAAAAAAAGGATAAATAAAATGAGAAAAATATTCACACAAAAATGTTTAACGAGCTCCACAAAGTACTCGCAAAGATATAAGACATAAAAACAGCAACAACAAAATATCCATGTCTGTCTGTAATAGCAACAAAAAGTGCAATAACATAAAAAGAAAAAAAAGCGGAACATAACATGCATTTCATGCAACGTGCAACATGCTGTATAAAGTATATAACTTTAACAGCAACAACACTAGACTGCAGCAACTACAGCAACAGAAAAAATAAAACTTTAATTCAACAAAGAAACTCATATCGTTTAGTTTGTGCTACGTTTACGTTGCAAATGCCGCCGCCGCTGGTTTGTTTCTTTTACTAATGTCTCATTGTAGCATTGCAATCGCGTTGAAGTTTTTTATTTTTCAAAATTTTGTTGTTGTTGGTTCTTGCGTACACATTTGTGCTACCTCTTGGCAGCTTGTAAGAGGAGGATGATGATGAAGAAAAAAGGACCAACAACTAGAACGATACATTGAATATATGTATATAAAAAGAAACAGCAGCAGATCTTTTACTTTGCTCATAATTTGACACAGTGTAACGAAATGGTTGAAGTTCCAAATGTTTGGGTATTAAGAAAATTTTATTAATTTGAACAAGCCTTATGTAGAGGCAATTGCATTATGAGTATGCACATTGTTAATATTTAAAATATTTCAGTTGTATTTTTTTAGTTGCAAAAATGCATACGCCCGATATAAAAAATTATATTTCTTGCGCTATTATTACCATCCCAAATTTAGTTGACAATAGAACAATTCTAAATCCTTTTTAGGCTATTCCACCATTTACAGGAATGCGAAAGTGTACATCAAATCCATTATTTGTAAGAGAGAGAGAGAGAGAGAGAGAGAGCTTCGTGCACTTGCAATAATTCTCGTTTGTTTTCAGATTTTCACTTTACACATAAGGACGTTTTTATATGTACCCACTGATTTTTTTTTTTGCGGACAAGTCTCATGACAAATATAATTTGATTTTAGTTTTTATAATAATTTTAAGTTATTTCTTAAACGGTTATTGAATAAATTTGCAGGGTTTGAATCTTATAAAATATTACTAAATGTTTTCCCATCAACTGCAGGAAAACTTCTGGTACAAGAAGTCATAGATTTCTTAAACTCTTTTTAATCTGTTTGCGAATTTTATACGACATTTCTAATAAAATTCTAGTTTTTGATAAAAATTTTCTCTGACATCAATATGACAGGTCGTAAATATATCCGAAAAGTCGGAACACTTTCTGATGTTTCGTTAAAGATTTTTCTGACATTGCAGACATTTTGAAAATTCCTTCAGAGGTCTCCCAGCAACTTTCATCAGAAAATATCGATGAAGTTTTTAGAATCTCCTCAAAAAAAAGAGGTCCGCCTTCTTGTCAGACGCTCATATGATTTTCCGTATGATTCCTTTTAAATGAATTCGGCAACTTGTGCAGGGATTCTGACTAAATTCATCAAAAAATGTTCAGTGGGTATGTACAAAAGTAAAATTTCGAAAATCACTGCAGAAAAACCAATGCTGTTTGAATATAAAATTTAAAAAAATAAATACATAAACAGAAAATGCACGTGTAAGCGAGGTCTTAACAAAAACAATACTTTAACAAATTTACTATTAGCAAACAAAAATTAAAAAAACATTCCTTTGATTCCGAGACGTTACACTGTGCTAAATGATACTATTTTCTTTATTATTGTGCACTGTAAAGGTTCGTTAAGTTAACTTGCAACATTCTGTTTTTTTCTTTCTTTTTTTCGCAAAGTTGTTGCATCTTTTATTTAGAGTGTTTTCTTTACTTTATTTTTTCAAGTCATTGTTGTTAGTGTTATTGTGAGTGTACGAGTATTTGTGTGATTGCAACATACCAAATAAAGCAAATGCATTGAAAATTCTTCTTGTCGTATGGCATTTTCTCTACAGAGGAAAAAAAATCGCATATAAAAATTAAAAAAAAAACCAACTTAAAAACAGATTGTTGTTGAATAAAATTTTTTTACTGCTGATATTGTGGCAAGTAACTCAGCGTGTGTGTATGGGTAAATACAAACGTACATAAAGCTTTTTAATGATTTAAAATTCCATTTTAAGAATTTTTATACTTAATGATGTGTTCTGTGCTACAAAATATAATTCAGAGAGAAAGAGGGCCCAGCATTTGAGAAGAGGATATGGCAAATGTTTTTATACTTCTTTCCTTTGATTTCACTACAATTCAAACATAATGGTTGAAATCCCTAAAAGGAACCTCTACCTACATACACTAGTTGGTTTGTGAAATGTTTCTTTTTATTATCATCTTTAAATGGGGAAGGTCTTTTCTTTTTTTGCTTGTTTCATTTGTATGATTGTTAGCTGCTGTAAACCGAATGATATGTGTGCGACTTTTTTGTTTTGTTGGTTGTTTGTTGCTGGTTGTTTCATCTTGACCAATTTAAACCAATTGACAGCCGCCAAATAAAATGTTTTAATGGTTTGTCGTCTTTTTTAGAATGGCGGCGGCTCATTTCTCTGAGTACAAAAATGCTCTTGGAAAAAAGTTATATAAAAATTGTCCACATTGTTAAATAAAATTTGTCTTTTACCCGTTGCTTTTTTATTTGCGTCTTTTTCTTTTTTGTGATTCCAAATATTTGACCATAAAAATGTTTCTTATTTCCTTGGAGAATTAATTTGTTTTATTTTTGTTTTTGCAAATGATAGAGAAAAAAAAATTATTTTTCCAAAGACAACATACAAGAAGCATACAGACACAAAATTTTGTACACGAAATCTTTAGGGAATTTTGAAAATGAATTTTAAATTAATGAATAATAAAAGAAATCATCCAAATCATTTGAATGTCCCAAATTCGTCGTTGTTAATAGAAAATGAAAATAAATCAAGAATAATATATATATATATATATATATATATATATATATATATATATATATATATAATGGGTGGCGGTAATTCGTTGGACTCAAACATATCCCACGGCTGACATTTGTTTTAATAAAAGTGCAATACTATGCCAAACAACATCAAGGTTGTATTGTTGAAAATGATTTGAAAAAAATCTCAAGTTTGATTTTTCATAATTCATTAAAAACAATTGTTGTAGTATTGATGTTATTTGATGTTACATACGAGTAACTATCCAAATATTCTGATAGACTCGATATATTGAATATGATAGGCACTATTACCAATGAGGTGATTGCTATTATTAATAATAAGATATTGCCTCACATTATACTTGCAAAGAACAGTATAAAAATCCTGTTTCAGAGATACGATCGTACTTCTCGTTAAAACTCTTTGAGGTTAAAAAATGTCGTGCTATTTCTTTGACTTATTCGATAATAGCAAAGTGATTTTACTATTATACGGTTGGCCCAAATAAAATTACTTTTTAAAAGTATATGTACATGAGCATGAGCATGTGTGCCATCCTGCTGAAATTAAAGATTATACATCATATGCGAGTATTCCATTTCAGTGCCGACTACTGCCGCAGACTCCGGGTGTTTCTTTAGATAAGCCAAGTAGCTTCGCAGTTTGTGTTTGTTACTTTAAAAAAAAATATTAAAACAAATAAAAGTCCGAAATCATTGACAGAAATGGCGTTTGTAGCATTTCAATTAGCAAATGATGACACCACTCCGAAATCCTCAACCAAACTGTCACTTTCTGCGGATGTGTTGGATACTCAAAAATTACGTGCGGGTATTCTGATCCGAAGATGCGAGTTTTTTATTATTATTATTATTTTTTGTTTTTGGTTTTTTGTTTAATATAGTCACCAAGATGAAAATGTGCCCTGTCAGAAAAGATGATGTTCCAGCCAAATTCGAAGTCTGATTGTTTTGCGTTGTATCGCAAGGTGATCCAAGAGTAAACTGACTTATTTTAATCTACGGAGGTATATGATATTGACTGATAGTAAATATTACGGGAAGAAAAAATTTATCGGTGTAAGAATAATATGTTTGTTTTGTCTTATTTGTTTATATTGTCTTATTTTTATTCCTTGACAAAAATGGATGGGTGTGATAGGTTGAAAGTGTATATTTGCCTTAAAGTATTTAACATCGATAGTTATCGATAGTTTAAAATAAGCTATTAAATAACTAAATTATTAATGCCTCTAGATAAAACAAGAAAATTTTTGAAAACACAGTTTTGGTAGATTTGGAAAATTTTTTATACAAAATATTATTGACTGAACAAAATTTTAATTTATCCGTTTCTTTACACCCCCTACTATTAAACACAGTTTTTATTTTAAATGAAAATAGTTTTCAAATTACGGAAATCGATTAACTCATTTTTTTTAGCAACAGATTCAAGAATAATAAACAATAAATGAGTGCAAAACTGTTCAAACTATTTTCGTTTAATAATTGATATGAATAAAAATTCTTCAATATGAACTAAAATTCATAGTTAATATGACAATTCTGACTTTTTAAATCCAAGCCAAAAATTACTCTAGAAAAGAAAGTAATATTATATAAGCACCAATTAAAAAATGGGCTTTAAAAAAGGTCATGAAAATGCAGAGATTATCATACGGCAGTAGCGCAAATTCAGGTCATTTGTAATGAATATAACATGGGCTTACCATTTCAGGATGTTGTTTTATTTTTTGGTGCTTATTCACCGATTTGGAAGCTATCTTTAATATTTTGAGAAAAGTATTTTTTTGTAAAATATTATAATAAATTTCTATTGACTATTTACAGAGGTGAGTAGACTTGACATATGGAAAGGTTACACACATGTATATAGTAACGATTTCTCTTTTATTATATGAAAGCTGCATTAAAAATGCTGCATTTGGACCTAAAATTATAAAAATTTTTCTTACAAAAGGAAATTATGTATTAAAAAATGACAGCACAGTTTCACAAATTTGTAGAAGTATTTTAAGTTTATGATTAACATTTTGATATTGCATGCTTGAATAAGAGCGTCAACGTTGCGTCATGGACAGTAATGTTGAATTATATTGTTTGAGAAAGAACATTAAAATAAATAGAGATAACATCACTAGATTGATCTAAAAATAGCTTAGGTTAGGTTGATAGCCCATGGAGAGGTCTGATAGCCCATGTCGTACGACATACACTTAAGCCAGTGAAGGCTTGTTGTACGCTCCCTTTAGTTATCAAACACAAACTGCCAGCAGGATTCGAACCTGGGACCTTCGCACTACCAGTCTAGTACACTACCTACTAGTCTACGAAGGTCAAAATAGCTTAAATACCATTAATTTCTAAACATAACAAAAAAAAAACAATTTTGGCAGTCCAACTACACTACTTAACGCACTATCAAAATCAGATTTACCGATTGCAAATCGTTGACACTGCACTATGAATTCGCTTCACACATTTTCTATGCGCACATGAGAATTTTTGACAGATAGACGACGCTTGATGTGCTGATTTAGGTGTGACTATAAGAAATTGAAAAAAAGTATTAATGCACTTTTAGAATCAATGAAAATGTCATACCTTTAGAATGACATTTTTTTCTATGGAATCATTTTAATGCGTGTTTGGGCCAATGGTATACAACTATGGAGAGCATTCAACAACTCCAATAGTGAAATATTACAAAGGTAACATTCAAAAACTTTACAGTCGATAGTTAATGCTACGTGGTTCGTATATAATAAAACTATTCATAAGAATCTCCGTATTCTACGGGTTAAAGAAGAAGTTAAAATTACCTGTCGAAAGTTAGACAGGTTAGACAGGTTGAATCAGCCCACTTGTTATTTGACAATATCTGAAGATTTAAAAGGCACTATTGCTTTGGATCCGTTTTTCAGAAAGTAATTGTTTATTTTGTTTTATGAATATCTCTTTTTAAATTTTTTTCAAATATTTTGTTTTAATATCTTATGTTGTTGTCAGTGGTATTCAACTTTCAATAAAATTTACTTATTGTGCATAACAGATTGTTGAAAAGTGATTGCATCAAAAAAATATAATGACTAGTTTGCTATTTAATTTAACCAAAATTTCTTTGTACGTTTAACGAAAGTACAGGAACTGTCTGAAAAAAGTTCTTCCTTGTAATTAATTTATTAAATCCAATGGTTGAATCAGATTTTGCTTAGTAGTATTATTATTCTTAAGTTTTGCAAATTAATATTTAGTTATTTTTTCCAGTGTAGGTCAGTCGAATACGGCGAGTTAAGTGCGTCGCCGCTTCTCTTTATTGTTTAAAATAAAATGGTTTTAATTTTTCTAATCCGCCGTGTCGTGATATACAAAATTTTTCATTAAATAGCTGAAAGAAACTTTTGTACCACGACCACGCGGCGAAGGCAGAAAAAAAATAATATTCAATATACATAAAATTATGTATCTACACGGATATAAAATTTTTTTCCTGCTGTCTACATGATACTTTTGCAATTGCTTTCAAATATTTGTAGTTTCGTACTAAAACCATTAAATTCTCATTTCATGCTAAATCTGAAAGTCAAATACCTCATAGAAAATACCTCAAAAATATAAAATTTATTGGCCTTATTTTCAGGCTCTAATATTAAATTAAAAAAACTACTCGCGGTAAGTCTAAGAAGTTTAAAATTTTGTTCCATACAATTTTTGTCCGCCAACCAGTAGTTGTTCAGCGTGAAATTTGCAAACACCAAAATATTTTTACTTCAAATCTAAACAAAAAACTCATACAATTGAAGGCGATTTTTTGTTTGTTGACTGATAATTTATGACTATGACTCAGCAGTGTCATAAAATTTATCTTAAATACAAAAGACGAACAGGAACCTGTCCAGTAATGCCAGGAAGCACGAGTGCATGTGTTTATGTCACTAAGTTGTAAATTTTTATTCTTCATGCAAATTTTATTTTCAATATTTCTTTATTCTCAAATCTCAAAAAATTTATATTCTATTTTGCATGTATTTTGCCAACTTTCTCTTCATGTCCCATTGTTACATAATCTTATGCAATTCGTTGCACCAGACTGCTGCAACTTGAAGGAAAATCCTTGTTACCTGTTCTAGGAGACTTTAAAGTAGAAAATTATGAATTTCATATTTTCTGGAATTTTCGCAAAAACAGGCAGAATGAATGTTGCGGTTACTAAAGAGACGACACTGTTTAATTTAAACTCGTACCCGTGTGTGTGTGTGTGACCGGCAGCTGTCGCAGGAATAATTTGTGTTGCGTCAAAAGAGAGCGAAAAAAGCAGCTGGAAATATTTTATTTTTTGGCAAAAATAAGAAGATTCTCAGAATACAAATTATGATTTATGGCATTTGGTGAAATTTATGTCTAAAAAACTATTGTGTTCTTTTTTTTTCTCTAAATTTTCCTTTTTCATTTGCTTATTTTATTTTAGTCAGTTTTATTAACTTCTTATATTTTACCATTTTTGCCATTTTACGCCAAAATGTTTAATAATAATTTAGTTACACTATCTTGTTTATAACCGTGCAAAATAGCAAAAAAAAAAATTACTGAATTCAATTATCACTCCATTAAATGCCATAAAATATTTCATGCCACCTACCAAAATGGCATTAATGTTGTTCTGTTGGCCGGCTTTTGTTGTTGCAATAAAAAGGCTTAATCTGGTGAAAATTGCTACAGTTTTATAGAATCTCTGTTGCAAGTTGTATGAAAGTATGCGCGCCATGTTTACCTGTGCAAAAGTGTATTTTGTGTAATAAAAGTTCCATTCGAACGTGTGCCATGGTCATAAATTTATTGCTATTGTTGTTGTTGTTTTTGTTGTTTATGCTTTAGTTGTGGACTGAACCATTTCATTGTTAGTTTGTTTTATTCGGTTGTTGTTGGTGCTGTGGCTCTTTGAAAATATACTATAAATGCTAGTTGCTGTCCATAATCTGCCAGCTATTATGGCATTAATTAGCTTAAATATTAAACAAAACTAAGTTGTATATCTGCGAGTAATAAATACAATTTATTTATGTATTTCAATTGCCAAAATATGTGATTTACGAGTATATATATATAAAGAGAAAAGTTGATAATTTAAAGTTCACAATAAAAAAAAATGCAATAATCCTGAGTGATATGATATGACAATAGGATTCTTAAGCGATTTCAAAGGTTTTTTTCTCGAAAGTTTGAATATTTTTTCCTTATCTAAAATCTAGGCAAATTTTTAACAACTTGAGCATTATCTAAAGGAGGAACCATTTCATTTAGGGGGAAGGATTTCAAGGTGCAAGTCTTGATTTTTTAATATGAGAAAAAAATTAAGCAAATTAAGGCATCCTTAAAATTTAAGTAGGAATAGTTAATGCTCCTCTAAGAATGGATCTCCTAGGCCAGTGCTAAATTTTACTTTCTAATTTATAAAAAAGCAGCAGTTATTTCAGCTTTTTTTGTCTAGAAATTAATGATAAATATTTGTATATGTAGTGACAAATATATATGTATGTATGTATATGGCTGCTTATTTTCTAAGCTTCAGTTTAAATATTTAAAACAATATAAATGTTTCAATATTATATAAACAATAAAAAAATTATTTACAAACATATATTAATAAGATAAAACTATTTTTCTTTGTTCTTTTTTAGGTAAGTCAAATATTAATCGCTTAAACCTGCAACAAATAGCAAATGAACAACTTAAAGGATCCTGCGGTAAATTATGAAAAAAATTATAAATGAAATAAATCAAGTGAAATTAGTAAGTACTTAGAACTAGAAAGAAAATTAGCATAAAATATTCATGACGTTGCTGATTTCATGGTAAATCTTCTTTTCAAAATGACTATAAACCACCACCAACCAAAGAAAATTTCTAAATAATAATGCCACATTAATTACAATAAATTAAAGTTTGTAAACGCCTCATTTGAATTTATTTTTCACATACACACACTCTCACATATCGATATTTTACAATTCCATTCACAGATACTTTGAAAATGAAATAGAAAAATAAGTATACAAATCAATAAATACAATTTTAAATGAATTTCTAACATCAATATGGAAATGGAAAAAAATAAATAAATAAATAACAATAAAAAAAAAAAAAAACAATAAAACTCCCACCACATGTGAAGCGCATGAATTTCGAGCATCATTCCTTAAACACATCCTTGATCAGGTTCAATCAATGTAAATGTAATTTATTTGCTAATGTTCTGCGGAAAAGCCCCTGCAACAACAAAATTTATACAACAAAGGGAAAAATAGAAAGAAGGATAATAACGAAAAAAAAAACATTTTTGCCATTTTTTTTCTTTTCTTGCTGATTTTACTATTTAGTCTATAAGAAGCGGCTGCATATCATTGAGATAATTTTTTATACTTTAATTTTTTGCTTCTATTGGAACACACATCAGTATTAGAGAGAGTTATATTTTTATACAACAGGGATGCAGAGAACCCTACAAAAATTTATATGTAAAATTATTCAATACCATTTTCAAAATAATCTGAGCGATATCGTTTTTTGTAACAAAATCAATACATTAACTTTCAAATACAGCAGAGCCATCAGTCTAATCAATTATCTTTCATCGTTTGAGATGAGAAAAAGCCTACAGTCTACAAGAAAGCAACGAAAAAAAAAAAACAATTTGTCTAAGTTGTTTTTTTTTATATGTAATTTTATTGATTTTTATGGTTTAAAACTGAAAAAATTACTCTTATCCTAAAAATAAAGTCTATGAATTTTTTTCTCTTCATTTCAAATAAATGATAAAGTTAAACAGGATGCATAAAATTTGAAATATGTATGGCAATTTGCTAAATAAGAAAAAAGGACGTATAAATTCTATTTCCAAGTCCTTGTACTTTTTTTAGCTTTCACAAGCATCTTGTATAGAATTAATGTGGCGTAGAAAAGTCATAATTGTAGTATCTTAAAGGTAATTGAAATATATTTCAATAATTTGTAATAAATTCATGAAATTGATTAATGTAATTTAAGATTTTTTTTTTATTTTTATATACATTTATTAATTTCTTCGTCCTTAATGTATGTAATTTATTTTAATTGTTATTCGGTTGTGAGTTCATACATTTATTTTAGTAAAACTCCTTTTTTTTATTTATCATTTTGTGATTTTTAAATAAAAGGACGGCTTTACTCAAATTCCTGATGAAGAGAACCGATTGTTTTCGAAATATTGAATAAATAAGAGAAGAATAAAATTTAGTAAAACAAAAAAATATATTATTTCTATTAGGTCAGGTAGAATAGGCGGTCAATTACTTGACCTGTCAAGTTGGATCCAATATGCTCTCTTTGTGTTGCCTGAATGAAGGTAAGAGAAATGATAATAAGAAGCACTCTGGCCTATATTCCAACGTTCAGTCTTATTCGATTCTTTCGCATTTGAAGCCTGGCTATATATATTTTTTTCACTAAATCTATATATATAAAATAGGATGTGTGTATATATGTATGTATGTATGTATGTATGTATGTATGTATGTATGTATGCATGTATGTATGTATGTATGTAACGTAATAGGTCCCAAACGGCTGGGCCGATTTTGACGAAATTTTCAGGGAACCTTCAGAATACTCCGACGGGTGACACTGTGATTTTTTATTTTCGGTCTGTGGGCGGAGGGGCGTGGCAAAATCCAATAATTCATAAAATGAGAACGATTTGGCCGATTTCTGTAAAACTTTTTGTCAGTTGTTCGTATTTTCGAGGAGAAGGTTTTTATGGAAGAAAATTTTGGAAAATCCCTCCGGAAGAGTCGGAAAATTGGAAAAATCGAAAATCGAGTTTTTGTACGAAATTTTGTTTAAAATTATTCCTTAATGGCTTTTCAAATTAAAACATAGAAAGTTTGTCTGAAGGCTTAAAATTGGGGCGAGGCGAAGTTCGCCTGGTCCGCTAGTCTTCAATAAATCTTGAATTAACAATGAGCTTTCAAATCTTAAACTTAATATATTTATTTTAGTGCAGCCAATATACATATGTTGTCACGTTAAGCCCATTTTGCGTCCACATCTTTATGAATGTGCGATTTTTTATCCGTGAAAGAGGAGGAGCTCGATGGTAGCCTTTATACAACGCTTTGAAAAACTTTTCATTAATTTTTTATTTCTTTTATTTTCATATTTAAAACTCAGCACAAAATTAATTTTATTGTAGTATGACTTAAGGACAAAGTGTCTGCAATAATGGAATTTCTACAGGAACAAATCCTGAAGGCGAAAAAAAACTATTTTCTCAAAGTGAAGTGTAGTTGTCATAAATTGTCTCTGACGATAAAAGAGCAGCTACAACACATACATACTATTAGTATTAAACAAACTTGTACGAATATAAAGCAGTTCTGCTGCAGGCATTTTATTCACTAGTCATTTCACACAAAATGAAGCACCAGGAGAGGCGTTCTTATGCAACATGTTTTATGTGACAAAAAAGCTTCAATCTCACAATTTAGTTGGATCTGGCTTGATAGAAGTCATTTAGTGTTTTCAAGATTCATTCATTGTTGATAACCTTAAAGCAATTTCTTGTGTTATAAATAAAAAGATAAAAAACTGATAAGTCATCAACTAAAATCTCTTTGTTGCTGATGATAAGAACAAAAACAGTAAGAAAAACACTCACCATAACCAATTTTGTGCTTTCGGGCCTTATTTAGACATCATGTTTATATGCATACATATATATGTGTGTGTATGTGTTGTATTAGTGTATTATTTAAAACACGTTTAAATATTCATGTGTGAGTATGCGTATTATGCCTCATATTAAATGCATTAATGTTTTTCTGCTGCTGTTCCTTTTTTTCCTTCAAATAACTCTTGTTTCTTGATATAAGTACATATCAACCAACGGCTGCGTTAATTGCTTTTACAGCAATTATAAAAATTCATAAAAAGTTAAAAAAGTAATGTTTTTTGAAACACCACCATTATAATTAAAATATGTAAAACGATGTTGTAGTATTTATATGAGTTATTATTTTTTCATATAAAAATAAAAAATGCAACAAGAATTAAGGCGTTAACGTAACTTTTTTTCAGCATCTACATCATTGGCATCATTATTATACGATTAAAATTTGGTGGAATTGGTTGCTCATTTTTTACTTTATTAAATGCGGCCATACATTAAGGGTTCAAGGTAAAAAAAGGGTATTGGCGAGTTTGGTTACATATTTTACTCACACAAATATACACAGCCAGACACCTAGTCATGTGCGAAGATGTTACATTTATTTATATGCAGCATAACACATTTTTTAAGCTAATTTCCATTCCTCATATTGTTGGGTCGGATGTGGCTTGATTTTCATGCTAATTTTCAGTCCTAATTGCTTAATTAGTTACACTAATATAGATGGATTATATTATTCATTTTTTTGATTTATTAACTGAGATATTAAGGGGTAAAAAACTGATAAAAAATAAATGTTAAATCGTCTTTAACAAACAGCTAAAATTTGGCGACTTTCATTAACTCTTTGAAATTCAAAATACAAGTTGTACAGGCGATTTTTGTTATTTTCAATCCCTCCATGCAATGGAATACTTATTACGTTCTGACTCCTTGAGATGATTGGACTTTGGTTTCGATGTCATAACTACATACCCATGATTTGTCACCAATTATGACCCTTTTAAGCAATCTGGATCGTCGTTCCCGGTATTAAATATTTTCTGAGTTATTGCATGGTACGGTTTTTTTTTTTTTTTTTTTTTTTTTTTTTTTTTTTGTTCGAAATTCAGCAATTTTGGAACGAGTTTCGCTGCCCAAAAATTGCGGAAATTTTTTTTATGATATGAGCCAGCCGATATGGCAACATTCTCTGCAACTGATCTAGTAGTGAGTCGACGATTCTCCATAACAGTTTTCCTTACTTTCTCAACATTTTCATCACACATTTGTGATGTGATGGAACTTCTAGGACGAGTATCGTCATTCACATTTTTTCGACTTTCTTCGAATAGCTTGTACGACTTTTAAATATTTTTCTGACTCATAGTACAAACTAAATACAAACAAACTCAACTAAGCACGTACATATGTTCGAGACAAGTGTTCTAATATATAAAAAAATAGCTAATACAATGCCCCTAGTCCGAAAAGTTTAAAAATTCACATTTTCTATTGATCAGATCTCGTATGTTTATCCATTTATTTTATTTCCAAAAAATAGAGAATTAACTAAAGACCACTTTAAACTATTTTTAATGAAATTCCTGACCCCAGAAAAGAACAATCCCAAGCAATTAAACGTTTTAATAAATTATAATGAAATATTTAGAGCCAAAAAAAAACTACATCGATAAATTACTGCCGTCCATAAGTTTCATGGCTTTAAACTAAGTTTCAACCCCATCCTTTGGTCAGCAAACACTTGCTGCAGCACCAAAAATACAACAACAATATGAAAAGCCTAAAATATACAAACAATTTCTAAACAAACAATTCCAAATCAAAAAACTGCAAAAACAAAAGCAATCAAAAATAATAAACGAATAAAAAAAAACAAACGACAAACAAAATAAAAAATAAATAAATAGTTTTTCACTAATTAAGGTTCACATGCCTTTGGGTATGGCGAAAATATTTGTTGTCCTTTTTTTGTCAGCAGCTCATAGAAAAATTGAGAATTTTAAACAAAAATTCCACAGCAACTTTATGTTAGTTGAAGGTAACTTTAGTTTAAATATTTCAAATAATTGTTTTATAACAAAAAAAAAAAAAAAAATTGTGTATTAAATTGTGTAAATTTCTGTTACACTTTTGGAAAAAAATGACATCAATTTAAATTAAATATTCTAAGGTCATTTTAGTAATAAAATTAATTACGATTTTTCTTCCTCTTATTTTTAAACATCAATAAATTTAAATATATTTTATTAATATTCTCATGCTACCCATCACTGGATCTGTGGCACGTGATTATGGGGCTGGTTTGCCTGTGTTGGATTTGCCACTATTTGAACATAAATATCAACACACGCCCCTCTGATTGTCAGCCTGTTTTGCAATTAATTTTGTGGCTGTAGTGGAAAATCATAGAAATGACTATTTTCACAGTTTATAGCTGGGACAGCGATGGGAGCATGCATGTACTCGTGTGTATGTATGTGTATGCATAAGTGTGTGAAACTGTTTGAGGTTTGTTCAAATGTGTTCCCTTAATTCGGTGAAACGTACAGAAATGTTGAGTATGAGAATGAAATTTAAATGTGGGTGCTATACCAAAATTTTTAGCATAAAATCAGTCCCTGAACTTGTTATTATGTGCGTGTGCGTGTGTGTGTGTGTGCGTGTGCGTATTTCAATTGTATGCTAAACTTTTGCAATTAGTTTTTCCTCTTTCTTCTTACATCTTCGTTGTGTTATTGAGTTTCTTTGCATGTGTAGTTCACTGACAATAATTGTATAGTACGACAAAAGTTAATTTATTTAGTGCCAGTTGACAGTTAGTTATTTGTTGCAGCAATTGTTTTATTGTTTGTTTGCTGTGTACATGCATACTAGTGAATGAATGTGTGCGTGCGTGAATGCGTATTTGCTAGTTTGAGTTTCAATTAGTCTACAAAATATAAATTCCTGGCAGTTTATTTAAAACACAAGTGTAAATTAATAAACATTATTATTTGGTTGACTTAATCCTTTGGGGGATACGGTCTAACAGGGTTTAAAAATTGTGATATTTTATTCAAATACCGAATTCATGAAAAAAATGTTGTGCAAATGTTACATTTTTTCAAAGGAATTTCTGATGAAATGGATCCCACAATCTTACATCAAAAGCCTTCATTTGTCCAAACGTATTTCTTTATTGTCATTTATCGGTAGTCCCCTTTAAATAAATCCTCCTTAGACCTTATCCAATCCGAGAAGCATTGAAGAGCACTTTTTGGTATGATCTTAAAATATCTTTTTAAGCGATGCAGTCTTTATCTCCTCAAAAGTTTTTGTCTCTTCATGGGATCTTTTCAGTTTTCAGAACAGACAAATTTTTCAAGGGTCCAAATCCTATGATTGAAGTAAGGAGGGTATCGTGGTTCATGGCCAGTGATTTTTTTCCCACAACTCAGAAAGTTATTTTTATATTGCTTCTTAAAAATTGCTCAGCAATGACCAACGCAATGCACAACGTCTAAGTAATCGAACAAAACTTTAGCAATTAATCAATTCATGTTCTCCCATTAGGACGATTGGGCTCCTTTGGTTCCGACGTCGCAACCCTACTGTTATTAGACTATTGCGTAAGTCAAGATCATCATTGACTAGCTTGAGGATTTTTCGGTTTAAGAATAAATTTCGGTTAGAAATGCCGCTCATGCCTTAACCATCCACAAAAATTAAATGGTGCGAAAAAAACCCGGATGCCGATATCATCAGCAACTCTCTAATGGTGATTCGATTATTTTCAAATACTGTTTTTTCATTTAATCATCGTTTTCATCACATTTTGGTTTGATGGGGTGTACATGACAAGGTTCAGCATTGGCATCTTCCCGGGAAAATCTGTTACCGAAATGTTAAATTTGTTTTCGCACACAAAAATATACGTGATTTTTTGATCTACAATAGAAAATTGTCGAATATACCGAGTAATTATAGGCCTTATTGCAAATAAATAAGGAATACCACGTAGTGTGATACTCAGGAGGAATCACCGAAGGTCAAAGTCATCTTATTTTTTGAATGCAAGTTTTCGATCACATGATTACAATTAATTATCAGCCGTGATCAGAATAGATTTCATAAGTTACGTTAAGAAACATAGATCTGATTAGAAAAACAATTTAAAATACAAATTATTCTGCTTCTTAAGGGTAAAATTATATATCATTATACAATAAACAATATGGAATGTACATTTTTAATATACTTTTGTTTGTCAAAAAAAATTTTATTTTAAATTAATTTGGTTTATAATAAATATTTTAATGGGTTTTTAAATATTTATAATATTATATCGCATAATTAACAAAGCCATCAGCAGCTAAAATCACGGCAAACATTTTATACTAAATAAATTTTGAATAAATAAATTATTCTTTATAAATTTGTTGTACTTTTACCTTCAACTCAGAATATAAAAAAAAAAACAAAATCTCATTCATGTTTCTTTTATATGTTGTTGCTGCTGCTGCATATTTTGTAGTAAAGAGTAAAATTGTCGTTATCTTTTTTGCCACAGGCAGCTGCAAATGCCACGCAAATTAAACATCTTTCTTTTTTGTTACTTTTTTTATATAAGTTAGCTTATTCCTCTTCGTTGTAAAGCTGTGTGTGTGTATTTTAGCCTTAAAAAATTATATGTGAGTGTAAACGGCTTTTATTTATTTTTTGGCTTTAAGCTTTACATACTACAATTTTTCGTGTGGTGTTTCGTTTGCGATTTTATTCTCAGCCTCGTAGCAGTGACAATTTATTTGCAGTATTTTGTTTTTGTTGTTGTTTTTTTTGCATCAGTTGCCTGGTAGCTTTGTTTTTGCTTGATGGCTGGCAGCCAGTCAGCCAAACCAACACAAACCAAACTTTTTTTATTTAGCCAGCCAAACAGCCAGAGTTTAGTTATTAAACACCCACTTATTACCTTTTTATTTGCATATGACCACTCTAAAATTTTAACTGGAAATATTCTTGTTTCCCAAGGAAAAATAACATGGAACAAGACTGAGAATAGAAGAGCAAAAGGAAGCCAGAGTTTTGCAGTCATGTTTCAAAATTAATGCTGTTATAATTTAGTTGAAACAACAACCTCAGGTTATTGGGTTCAAAATTATGGCATATTGCCTGGTTAGAAAAAGGAAGCAGCAAAATAATTTATAACAGATGAAAGACAAGCCAAGAAAATAAAACTCATTTGTTAATTTTAAACTTTAAAAATGTTAAAGCCTATTTTTCTCCTGTTTTTTTTTTTGTTTTTGTTTTAATCCTTAATATCCTTGACAAATAAGTAAATAATACTTCCGCGCTAGTAATTTTCCACCTCGTAAATCAATTTTGATGCAACAAAAATCACATAAAAATTATGATGTACGACAACCGCATAATCGAACGTACACACGATCAAGTTAAACTCCCCCGCCCGAAAAAAAACAAACTAAAGCCAGACCAAAATAAGGATATAAATATTGCATGAAAACGGGAGCAGAAAATGATACTGAAATATGGCAATAAAATCCTACAGACAAACGAAATTACGTGACCAATGTGTTTTATTACAATTTTATTGCAAAGAAGTCACTTTTATATAAACGACTTTACATGTATTTAAGTACAAAAAAGAAAAGGATAATATATATTAAACAAGCATACATAGACACTTGTACAGTTATTTGCACACATGTTTATAGACAAGTATTTATATATAAATTATATATGAATATGAATCTTATACAACCTTTTGCAATGCAGGGTAAGATGTATGTATGTATATTTCATACACGTCCATATGTACAACACACACAGAGCAAATATAAGGAAAAAATTATTTATGTAGCTTAACTTGAGGATGAACAACACATGAGCAGGAATATCGTATCATCGAGCCAAATAGTGAATATACATACACAGCAAGAGCATGTGCTCTAGGAATACAAAGTTCCGTGAAAGTAATAATAATTTTCATGGAAAATGTCAAATATATTAAAAACGAAAAAAAATAAAGAAATGAAAATGCCATATTTTGTTTTTGTTCTTTTCTACAATATAATAATATGAATAGCAGCGTAAATAATTTAATTTATTATTTAATTTCTTATTTATTTTGTGGCGATCTGCATAGATTCTTCAGAGACAATGGTTTATGTTAAAATGTTTGTTGCTTAAATCATTGCTGTTCTTTGTTGAAATATGGTATATAACGAAAGTTCATTGGATACCTGAAGACAAAAATAAATAAATAAATTAAATGTATTTTTTGACCGTTATATTTTCTTTTATTTCTATGTTATATAAATTATTGAGCTTAAGGTCTTTTTTAATATAAAAACAAACGAATTTATTATTTTCAATATTTCGACGCTTCTTATTCACAAAAAATTTTTTATATGACAATAACAATTGAACAAATTTTAAAATTTAATTTAGAGGTGTCAAAATATTAATAATACGAATTGTTTGTTTTTATAAAAAAAGGTCTTAAGCTCTGTAATTTAAATAATATTTAAATAAATTTAAAATCTTTATCAAATTTGTTATTCGAGATATTCTCCAAAATAACTATTTTAATATGTTATTGTTTGTTGTTGGCTTAGCTAGGTATATGCCTGCATTTCATTGGCGCTAACCAAATCATCAGTACCCTTTTAGCCAAATCATGATTGAAAGCATTCAAAGCTCGTATACGTATGCAAACAATTACAAATATATATGAGAATTCTATCAGAACTCTATCATATTTTACTATTTGTAATCAACAAATAGTAAAATATGATAGAGTTCTGATAGAATTCTCATATATATTTGTAATTGTTTGCATAAGTATACGAGCTTTGAATGCTTTCAATCATGATTTGGCTAAAAGGGTACTGATGATTTGGTTAGCGCCAATGAAATGCAGGCATATACCTAGCTAAGCCAACAACAAACAATAACATATTAAAATAGTTATTTTGGAGAATATCTCGAATAACAAATTTGATAAATATTGTTATTATAAATTTTGTTTTTTCATTGCCTTATAAATACTTTCATTATCACCCAACGGGCGATTAATTGTATAAAGGCGTAAAAAGAAAAAACAAAAGGACGCAAGTCAATTATAATTGTTTGTTGTGATTGTACAAAAGCTTCTATAGCTATTTATACTTTTGTTTTTGTTGATTACAAATAGTAAAATATGATAGAGTTCTGATAGAATTCTCATATATATTTGTAATTGTTTGCATAAGTATACGAGCTTTGAATGCTTTCAATCATGATTTGGCTAAAAGGGTACTGATGATTTGGTTAGCGCCAATGAAATGCAGGCATATACCTAGCTAAGCCAACAACAAACAATAACATATTAAATTTAAAATCTGTTAAAAATTACAACAGCAACCATTGTTGAAGCCACACACATATCATATTAAGTGCTCTAGGTAAAGCAGCCCCATGATGAATCTGTTTTTATAAAAAATAACATTGTTTGCTTTTTCAAAGAAGGATTGGAGCGCGGTCTTTACTGATAAGCACGATCTTATTAGCAAAAAGAACGCAATTCCTTAAAATAGTCACGTTTTTATTAAAGTTACGTCATTAAGTAGATTTTCCATGTGTTACGCTTTTTGCAGAAAAGAAAACTCCACAATAAAGATTTATACTTGAATGGGCTGACCGCAAATATATAATATAACGTCTGTTATGGCCTTAATCTAAACAAATTATTAAAATATTGAAACCATGTCCTTCCGAGATTATCAAAGTTCTCAATGAAGAAAAAATTTCTGTAAATTAACAGGCAATATGCCGATAGCTTATTTCCCCTACTTTTCTTGTTCTAAGTATCGAACAAATCAAATTAGCTTAAAGTTGCATGCTTGATCAATCACATGTTGTTGTATTAATAGAGCTTATTTTGTAAGACAAGCCACCAAATTGAAATAAAAATTTATGTAATTTTTTTTTAATAAAATACATTGTATCTTGCATATATCAAATAATATATTGAATTCTACTGAGAACAATATATACAAACTATATTTATTGGAAAAAGAAATATGTAATGTTAAAAGTATACTTGGAGGCTACTTAAAAGAAAAGTACTTGATCTTCCCATTCCAAGGAAATTATATCAAGTCAAAATCTTGTGGCTAAAATAATTAGGCCTGCATTTCGTAGGCAACTTCTAACTAATCAGTTCATCTTCAGCCTTCATGTTTAATTCTTTTTAGAACATCAAGAATAATTTTGTTAAATTTTCTTATATAAATTTTTTAGCAATATTGTTTTATAAAAATAGAATTCACTTCTAAGTAAACATCATTTTATATATTATGCAGGATTAATTCATTTCTATTTTCCCTTTACGCTCTCTAAAGCCTCCTTTGTAAACTTTGAAAGTAAAAATTATATTGATTACATTTTTACTTTTCATACGAGCTAAATGCATTTTAGAAGTGCTTGTTGTTATAAACATAAAAAAATAATAATTTTTGTTCGTTCTTTTATGTTTTTCTTTAATAAAATTATAGCAATTTATTATATTACAAAAGGAGCCAACAACAAAAGCTTTAAACCTTTGATTATAATAGTATAAGTAACCCTAAAGGGTATTTACAATTACTTGCATTATTTGTGGGCTTCAAAAAATAAAAGAAAAAACATACGACGGACACTTGAAATGGACATACACATAAAGAAAATCCGGTCAATGGTCGGTTGATCTTCTTCTTAGTTTTCTTCACCATAAGTTTTAAATGGAAAAATAAACTAAACGTTTTCTTCTTTTAACTGTTGCTGGCCATCTAAATATTTTAAACTTTCATAAGGTCAGCAGTGATTTTAAAAATATTATTTTATTCTCATAATAATGCAGAATTTTATTCTGATTAATGGTTGCTTTCTACATTATGCCTTTTATTTTCATTATTTTTTTATATGTATGTATATAGAACATAATAAGACATTTTTCCTAAATTATACGTTTTAATAAAATTGAAAAATATGCCAAGGGAAACTTGCAAACATATAAGATGAAAGGTTTTTTTTATAAATAATAAGAAAAAATAATTAAATAAAATAAAATGTTCATAAGAAATCTGACCAGCATCTAACGATTTCTAATTTAGTTTCAAATCAATAATACAAAAGTAAGCATACATACATACACATTAATGCGCAATGCATTATGCGAATGGGTGTCTTAGACAGCCATTAAAATTTTTGACTATGATTTTTATTTCGGAAGCCATTAAAGAAGTCACAACTACAACCACCACCACCACCACCATCGTCATCATCACATTAGCAACAACAACATGCATTATCAACTTTTGTCTACATCTTCTCTCTTCCAGTATTTTTATCAAACACATACACACAGCCACACACACATTCGAGCCAGCAAACATTTCAATGCTTTAACAAAGTGTAAATGTATTCGTTTTAGTTTCCATTAAGATAAGAAGACATTATGGCAGCCACCACACACCACTTTAAATTGTTGTTTGTTTCTTTCATACATAAATAGTATTTCTTAGGAGAAAAAATTTATTTGAGATTTGTATTTATTCGAACCGGTTTAAAATTTTAAAAAATTGTTTCAAACGCATGCGCGCCAGTGTGTTCAGTCCATATGTTCATTTTTCTTAGATCTTTATTTTGATACATATTTTCTGGTTCGTTATAGATCATCCTATAAAGTCAAAGAGAACTTAATTTATCTTGTGCTTATATTGAGTTATTAAAAACTTTCCTGTTTTTGTTGGTTGTTTTAAAGGAGGAGTTTTTTTTTCAAATTAAAAAGTGGAATATTTAAATAAATGTGAAAAAAACGCTTCATATAAATAAATTAATATGTGAGTTTCTTAATGGATATAAAAGATGTTCTTATCTGTGATGAATATATGTATAATGGTTTGGGTTAATAACTCAATTTAAAAGTATGTCAGTCCCTTAAAACATTTTAATTAAGCCTAATAAAAATTATGAAAATTAATCTAATATTCAAATAAGCAAAAACTTTGTTATTAATAATAATAAGTGTATTGTAACAGTTAAATGTGAACAAAAAACACTTTGTCTTGATCTTTTGTATGAGTAAATATTGAAAAGCAAGAACTATATATCAAATTAATACAGGATTATAGTCTTATATGTAGATTATAAATATTTAATGACAGGTAAGCAACGAAATAAAATTTATGATACTTTTATGCAATTGGGGCTAGGCTATAACTCCCAATAAAAAGATGATACTAGTTACCAGCCCTCCCAGGACCTGTCTGCCTACCTAAGCCATTGTTCGAATTTAATTAACATGCATAGGAAATTATTTAAGATCTAGCACTCAAATGATATTCAGTACTCCCACAATACTAGAAACATAATTCCTGGTAAGAATAATAGGGGGAGCAGAGCAGTGTTTGCGAACATTCGATTTGAGACTTCTCATGTTGAAAGTGACAGAAAAGACTTCCAGAGAAAGTTTCATCCCACATACAAACTATTCGGCTGAAGAAGGAATTCCAAGTAAGACGTCACCAAAAAGCTTCTACGCTCTCTCCTGTAAAATAGTTTTTTAAGTATCGATTTATAATTGAGGGTTGTGCTCTATATTCAGTCCGTCGTACGTATATGTTATCAATATTAAATCTAGATGGGACAAAGTAAAAAAAAAAAAAAAAAATTAAGGCACTTGGTCTTCTTTATCGAGATGAAAAATGTGTTCAGTCCATAGAATGAAATACTAGCAGTATATTGGGCCAGATGTTTATGAGTAAGAAAACGAGTATTAAAATCGATCTTGTTATGATTATGATCTATATAGAGATTGTTACAAGAATGTTGAATGCACATGAATGGCAAATGCTGCTGTCATCCGTGAAATAATAAGTAATGCTGGAATGTTACTGAAAAGAACTATAGAAATAATAAGTACAGCAAAATAAAGAGTGCAGCCTAATCTATAACACGTGTAATGAGATCCCATCTATCGTGCTAAGTACTAATTCTGAATCACGAAAAGTTATCAACGGCATTAAAAGTAGATACACAATGCCACACTAAATCAGAAGTCTCAAAAACATCTACAGGCTAAAATGGAGTACTTTAATATTAAAATTTTCCAAGAAAAATTCTAGCAGGATGTCTTTAGCGTGATCCTTGCAGATGTTGCTCTAGCGGTTGCTAAGTAAACTATTGGATATTTAACATACATTATTTTTATCACTTTGACAAGTACAGATCATATTGTAATTCAATGGCAATTCTCTTTTTTGGCGGTTGATGCTGGCACTATTTCAACAACTGAAAAGTTCCGCAAAATAACTTGTAGCTTCAAGAATCACTGCTTCGAGACCTTTGCTGGAATTCCAATCCGCTCAAGAGACGTATTTATATTGAGATCTGTTGAAACTAAACTTGCTTAGAAGTCAAAAATATACAATTATTTGCTACTTTGGAACAAACCTATGCCAAATGATTTCTTATCTATAAAGAAAATAATTGTAAATAAAAGCATTTAGTGTTTGATAAAGAACGGATATTCATCTCTCCGCCATTTTACACGCTACTCGTTTTACAAGATTTCGATCGTTTTTTCTTGGAAAATTACTAACTTTGACAGGATTTAATTAATTTCTACTTAATTATAATTACGCTAACATAAGTATTTAATTCAGATACCATACTGCCACAAATCTATACATAAATACTCTTACGTACCTTGATAATAATATAATTAATATGAGTTTACCTTTTAATGAACAAAAGCAAAATTTTATGTGTCTATGAATTAGTTGATTTTAAGCAATAAATTAAATACCTTCATATTGTTTACACACATATATTAAAATAGCTTATTTCTAAGGCAATTTCAACTTACACCATTTTGCACGGTGTTATGAAGAGCCTATATACAGTGTAAAGCGGGGGATAGGTATACACTTCTCTTATTTTATTAATATGATGTCAACAATAATAATATTAGTTTGCTTTTTTATTGAATGGAATCGTAAATTATATGCCATTTTAATTTACTTAATTCAATTATGAAAAAGAAGAGGAAAGAAGTGCAAATAAATTTCTGTCAGTGCAATAGAAGAGGAAATAGTTACTGTTCAAAATCAAACCATTATTACTAGCACAGGATTTGTAAGCCGGTTACTTCTTAAGAAGCATTCACTTCTTCTAAATTGCTTCTACTCCTCTTTTATTTTTAATGTTTAACTGCATAACTATCTGAATTTTTTTCTCTCGCAGTTTAACTTCGGCTTTTCAATTTCAATATTTTTAATTCAAAATTTTTATTATAAAAAAGAAAACTCAAAATTAAATGTCATGCCTATAATTGGCCTTAAAACATTGAATAAATTTGTGTGATGTTGGTCGTTACGCTTAATTTTGTTGTTGCTGTTGCCATTGCTGCTATATATTGTTCAAACATTTAAAGGGTATGTAAACTACATACTCCAAACTTGAAAACAGCAACAACAACCATAATTACACTGTCATCCAGCAACAATAACAGCAGCAAAAAGAGTACAAACACATTGAATATTTGTACACCATCTATGATACTTCTGAAGGTATTTATTTGCATGTGTATGGCTTCATACATGGCTTAAAAAAAATTATGTAAAAACTGGGCAAAAACAACATCAACTATTTTAACAAATACTTGTTGTTTTGTTGAGATTATTCGCATGTTGCATGCAATTTAACATATGCTTCAAAAAATTCACGTGTTCTGATTCTTGTTTTTTGCTTAATTTTTTTCTACTATTTTGTTGTTGTTTGTACACTTATTTCTGGGAGTTGTTGATATATTTTCATAATTTTTCAGTGTTGTTGTTAAATGAAAGGAGGTTTTAGTAGGATTTTGTTGCTGCTGATGGTGACGTTGTAGTTGTTGAATGCAGTTTGTAATAAATTACTTTTGATTCGCCAGTTTGTCGGTATTATTAAGGGAGCCCTTCCGCTCTTTTAGCACCATGCTTATTATATTGTATGTGTTAAAGATTTTGTTGTTGTTTTATAAAGATTAAAACATGCATTTTAAAAGGAAAATGCCCACATAAAGTTAATAATGCTGCAACTTGAAAGAATGTATTTTAAAAATTTTAACTATGAGAAATTTGTTTAGATTTGTAAAGAGAAAAATTCAAATGAAGCTGAAGTTTATTTGCTATTAGAAAAAAAATTTTAATATACATATATTATATTTTGTTATTTCAGAAAATATGTGTCCTTATTATGATTGTTTTCATCGAAGTCAAATCAAGTCGACATGGCAGTTCTGTGCTCATTATCGATAATAACTGACTAATAATAACATCCACTTGCTATTATATTAGTCACTAGTAGTAGTAATATCCAATTAATTACATTAAATAGTTCTCGTCAACGATTCCTCAACTGCAAATTTAGTCCCCGTCTATACATGCAATTTTGTTGCATGCAATTTTTTAAAATTCTGCTTTGAAATTGCTTTAGTGTCCACATTAGAAAAAAATTTAGTATTGCAATTTTTGTAGTTCTTATGCCTTCTTTTCTTTTTTCTTAATTTTTCTTATGTTTAAAACACCAACAATGAAAGTGAATAAAATAAAACGTCAAATACAACATCAATTTGAATAGTGAGAATTGCAAAGCAAAAGAAAATTGCAGAGAACATGAAACTCTGTATCCCTCCCTAAGCTTCTTGCCACTCTCACCTAAAACAACCAAGAATTGCTACCACAAAATTGCAAGTCTGGACGGGGACATATTGATGCCTTCTTGGTGTGTTGTCGACGACGATAATCATAACTTATTTCCTGACCCTATATTTTACTTATCTTAATATTACTAGCAGACTTGCAACCATAAAAAAATTATTTACAGATAGATACTACTGAAATGAGTACAAGAAAAAACTAAACAAGTGAAAAAAACTAAGTCTAGAAAATCAAGTATCGGAAAAAATTAAGTTGGGTAGATTAAATTTATTTTCACTAGAGCTGCATTTAAGGTCCGAGATTAGGAAGAAAACAATGTAAATTGAAAGAACAACCAATATCCAAAAAGAAAAATTCAAAGAGATTTTAGGATATGTTTAATAAATAGGCAATATAGTACACAAAAATTGTATTAATGGCTAAAAAAAAGAATTCAATAATAGAACTAAAAAAAAATAGAAAATTAAATTAACAAATTAATAAATTGTTAATATACGTATCTATATGCATGTTCATTAATACAAAACAAAAATTCAGTCACACATATCCAGCCAAATGACGTATATTCGTGTTTCGCATGTTACGAAATATAAATATTTCTCGTTCTATAAATTTTGAATAAATTAAATTCTAGATACCAAATACGAAAGAACTGATTTAAACTTCATTTCCCTCTAATAACGGAACCAAATGCAGGCAACTGAATTTTCGTGGCATTTTCATTCATATGACAGTATGTCTCGAAAATACCATTCGCTGAGAGTCTATTAATTAATTATAAAATGAAGGATTCGCAAGTAATTTTTATGACCTCAATAATTCATTTAAATTTTTTTTTTGTGGATAGACTAAATTTTATTTAACATTTCGTTAACAAAAATAATAATAATAATAATGAAAAATTTTCTTTGACTATGCGACAAACGAGCTTTGCGTCAAATATATTGTAATTTGATTGTATTTATTATTTCCGATATTTCATCATTCTCTTGTGTGGCATTAACAGGGAAATTTTAATCTTAATTGTAAAACCTTAACTGTGAAAAAAAAAATTATCGGAAGACGAAGATGTGTTAAGAACAGAGGAAATCTGGAAAAAATTTATAAGAAAACCCTGAAATTTCTATAAATAAATGAAAAAAAAAAAATCGAACATGAAACGAAAATTATATTTGAGTTAATTATTTCACACCATGATCAAATATAGTGAAACGAATAAAGCAGTCATTCTTGATTTACTTGATTCTTTTAAATAAAAATATTGCATTTTTGAATTATAGTTTTAATTTTTCAAGTGCATAATTTCATATTTTTATGCTCATAAAAACATTTTTCCATTCTTGCAAAATAAGCAAGATATTCAAGTTACATTAGTTGGTACTTTCAATGAACAGACCCATTGTAGTGAACTGGTGTGTGGCTTTAAAAAAAGTACATGTTAAGAGTCAAATAAATTCTCATATTCAATTTCTCCACATGATTCCTATAAACAACTATAATTTATATACCATCATGGCCGTCTAAAAAGTGGTAATGCACATGGAAGACACTAGAATAAGGAAGAGGGTCTGTCTGTAGGGGCTATTGACAAAATACATTAACGATGCTATGTTCTGCTGTGTGAGATGCAATTAAAGTTAAACTTTTCTTTTAATGTTCCAACTCACAGTCGAATTTTTCTTAATTGAAAATGGTGAGACACAGAACCCTGACTGAAAATTGAAAACGTTTTTGTAAATTTTAAAATTTTTTTGTTTCTTATACTTTAATAATGGTTTTTAAAGCCATTTTATCGAATTTGAAAATAACAAATTATGAAAACAGCTTTCTTTCATATCTTAATGCTGGGAATGCGATGATTTCCTTCTTTCAACGCTCTGCTTCATTCATTTTACACTATGATTTGAAATTGCGAGTGTAATGCGAATGCGCGCACACTTAAATTGTGGGTTATTAAGTAAATTGATTTTAAGTACGTTTTAAACTTATTTTCCTCTGTTGCCCTGTTGTGGCACACAGACACACTGTCTTAACACGAAAGGTAAACATTTACTAAAATGAAACAGCAACAACAAAAGAATCTACAGCCATATTCCACTTATCTTACCTCACCTTACAACACGTTGCTTAAAGTTACAGATCGGTAAAAGGTACAACGACTACAAAAAAAACCTAGTAATGAATGGTTGGTTGTAGAAATTGTTGACGTAGAGAGTAGACGACTGATGCATGTTTTATAATGATTCCTTTTAGGTTAAATGTTATTTGCGGTTTTCATGTTCATATAACAATTATTTGTTTTAAGCGAAATTGAAAATGTAACAAAAGGTTGAAAGTTAATCGCACCATAAAACGTATAAGTAAAGATATAAACTTTGTATGGTATATGATATATGTACTAGTCTATAACGCATTAAGTCTTTTAATCAAATTATAATTTAAACAAATTATTATATTTTTTTATTTTTTATTTTTTTTTAAGAATAAGAAAAGATAACAAATAAAACATCTTTTAACTAACACATTTTCCAGACGATGGCGTGCTAAATTTATGATTATATTAAATTGTGAAAAATTAAATGGAATGTTTTATTTATGTTGAAAATTTTTGGTAAATAAATTTCTTAAAATTTCTTAACAATTACTATTAATCCCTGAAAAATACACAAAGAAAATTACATAATTTACAACCACTTCACATGCCATAATGGTTACCGAAGGAATATCTTCAGTTGCTTAGCATTAATTTATTTTTCTAATTACAATTATTAGAAAAAATATATAAAAAAAGGTTTTTTTTCAGCTTAAAGCAAAAGCAAAGAGCTGTGGCTTGAGACCACCCAACTGGCTGATAGTAGCAACTGTATTTCATAAAGTAGCTGGATTATGGCTATGATCAGCACTTTTGTTATTATAATGAGACTATAAAAACCAGGCTTAATTATATGTTGTTTTCTGAAATACTTGCACACATTAACAGAAACTCACTTGACTGCATACAAGGGAAAAGAGGTAAAATTAAAGATAATCATTAGGAGCGTTTGTAGTTCGATTTATTAACAGAAGAAACGTTGGTATTTGGGAATACAGTCTATTTAAATATTAAATTGTTTGAAAACTGGGGTTTCTTCTCTGAGTGGGTTGTTTTTTTTTAACATGTTTTTAAAATTATTTAATTAAAATTGTTTTTCATTAGTAAAAAAAAATTGTGTTCAAGTTTAATTGGTGTTAATTGAGACAGTTTTGTTTGTAAACGGAAAATGTATATAAAAACGTTTGAAAAACTTTTGAAAAATTATGTTCAGATTATTTGGAGCTTATTTTGATTTCTGTGTGGCATGCAATGAATTATTTATTATGAAATTAATCAGCCTTTCTCGACTACTAAATGAATTATTTACTTGTTTTCATATTATTTATTATATTTATTTATTATTACTATTATTTGAAATCAAAATTTTATAGGAAATAATACTTCTTACTAAAAATTTATTTGTGAAGAAAGAGTAAAAAATCATTCCAGAGTAAAAAATCATTCAGTCTAACTAACACACCACAAAAAATTACGCAAAAATCATTCAAATTATATGCAATTATATAAAGTATTTCAAAGTTTAGTCTATTCATAAATATTTTCAGCAAAATATTTGCTTGAAACTGCTAGTATTTAATTAAATTATTTAAGTGACTCTGTCCGTGTAGGCTTTATGCAAGTAGTCCATACCTGGACTTATTAAAGTGTGCTCTTATCCAACCGCACTAGCGTGACTTTTTTTACTGTTTTCTGCTGAGTACTTTTTAATGTTTGTTCATTGGAAATGGTGCAAGAATACCAGTCTCCATCATGCATCAGTTAACAAATGTTTATCCCTTTTTTCTTGAGAGTCCTGCTGCAATAAGCGAAATCTCACATGTATACATTAGAACTGACTTGACAAGTGATTCAAAGATGTTAATCGTAATTTTAAACAGTATGTTTCAGAAGTGTCAGGCGAAACTAATGATTATCGAGCTTTGTGGGTCCTTTTGTTCCCCCAAAACTGTCAAAGGATCCTCGCATGCTCGGAATAATAGCGCCATGCACACGGCATCGCATCCGATTGCATTGGCACATCAAATTCAGCGGATTGTTCAATTATACTTTTAAATGTGTTTCATATAATTTATTGGCCCGGAGTCTGTCATCTGCGACGTAATCTCTCAAATACTCAGTATTTGAGAACACTGAAGATGGCACAAAGCCGAAACCGGTCTGTTCATAAACCAAATTTGACGTGGGATGACGGAAAATCGTTCCAAATTTTATTAAATACTTAGTACGCGTATCCCAAAAAAACATGACCTTGCCTGCAGATAGATAGAACTGTCTTCGACATGATTATGCTATTCCAGTCCATTGCTTTGACTGCTGCTTTGTCTCAGGCATGAAGCTGTGGATTCATGGCTAGGATTTGATGCCAAGGTTCGGCTTTGTTGCAGTGAAACATGGCCAAACACTGAAACATCTTAACCACGTTGTTTCTCCTCACGGCGAATAAAGGAAGTTGCATGCAACAAGTTTGAAAAAAACATAGAGTGAAACTAGTCTAAGAAAAATTTTTCTACAAGGTACTTATTACTTCATAACTGAGAAATAAAATTTGAAAAATCACTCACGATCCCATATCCATCTTTATATTTTTTATGGGCTCATGAATTTGCCAACGCACATTTAAGCGTATGCGTTTATAGACAAACAAACTCTGCTCCAAATACCTGTTTTATTTTATTTTGCCAGAATAACGAATGCACACTATTTATTTACCGATATTTTACGTTCACATCTTAACACATAATAAAAATATGATTTAAGGTAACAACTTCAATTGTAAGCCTCCAAAAGAAACAAAAAAAATTGTGGTAATAAAAAGTAATCATGGCAAGAAAAAAAGAAAATTAAAAAACAATGGTTTATAGTTTTTGGCGCAAAATAAATTTACGGAAAAAGAAGGAAAAACTCTTTACTAAAGAGTATGGAATGTGTACAAGAAATGAAGAGAAGAAGAGTTGCAAGCTGATTTAAACAAAGCAGAGATTTTTCTTAAGATGATAATAACCAATATTTAGATTTTCTAATGCAGTTTAATGCTTCATTACAGTTGTTAGATACAGAGGGAGATAAATTGGTTCGCAGTCAAGGATTATGTATTTTAGTTCAATATCGTTTTATGTGTATTTAAATGTTTTTTTATATAATTTTATTATTTGAACAGAAATTACAGGAAAGTTATGTATTTAACAGGTATTCAGCTCTTTAAGTATTTGTCAATACTTTGTACTAGTGATATATTCGTATTCCTTTTACCGAATATTTGCCTGTTTAAAAGTTAAGGCGATTATTTGTAGAATATTTTCATGTAAATGGCACACAAAATATTAATGAATATTTAAAAAAATTAAATTTATTTTTAGCTTAATGATCTCGAGCAATGACCACAAATGATGTCGACTTTGAGAGACAACAAAATGATTTATTGCCGATATGTCTTAAAAATGTTAAATATCGTATATTAACGTGGTAATTTCTTTCCTAGTGGGTGTGTTTGAGTACTTTTTTTTAGTAATAATAGTCCAATAAGTAACTTTATGATACAAATTGATATTTCGGAATGTTTTTTTTTAATAATCCACTAACATCTATTAAAATGTTGGTATAATTTTTACAAACTATACGCGTATAAAAAATATTTGTTCATTACATTTTAAATATATAATTTTGCAGATTTATAGATTGACCCATTTTTACTTCTAAATTTCAAATTCAATGTTATCGAATATTGTATCAAATATTCGTAGATCTAAAAAGTGACCCTCGTTGCATTAATATCTTGTAGGTAAATATTTTTGAAGGAAGAAGACTTTTCACACGCAATATTAAATGGGAGGTATGCACGTTTTTGATGCAAATGAAATTAAGTTTACAACATTATTTTAGTTAAAATGAGAACTTGACAAGTTCTTGCATTGATTTTTACTGAACTTAGAAATTCTATTAAGATCTATGTACGAAAAATCCTTTAACTTTGTCGATTATTCATATGGAAATATATCATTCTCCATAGGTATGCTGTGTTGCTATAGAAAACATTAAACTTTCGAAAATTACTACTACAACAAGTAGATTGTACAAGTTGTATTGGTTCTCATAGCAAGCAATTGTAAAAGCAAAATTACTAATAATATTTTGAAAACTTCGTTAAAAGTATTTTGTCCTTTAGCTGTCAGTTATGGGTAGCATAAGCCAAAAGATATAGCAAATATATTTAGTTAACTTTGATTTTGACCTAAGAATAGTGCTACATATGTTTGATTTAATGAAAAGAAAAAGAATTAAAATCAATGATTTTATTGCGCAAGAAAACATTAAAAGTTTTAAGAAAACTAGGCTTAATAGGAGAAAGACGCAATAGACAAATATTATGTTCGGTTTTGTGTCAATTCAGGTACACCCTCTGCTGCATCTTGCAGCCGATAAGATATATCTAGCTTTTCCGTGGTCGTTATCAGAAAATAATTTTTATGTTCACTTAGAAATTTTTTCCTTTAGTGTTGATGTTTTACTAAATTTATTATGAGTTTATATTATAACTTGTAAGTCATCGTATGCTACAACAAAAATTTATTTTATTTGATTCAAATTTTTGTTTTTTATGTGACGATTTGAAATTAAAAGTAATAAACGTGTAACAGACTCAGTTGCATTTTCTTAATTGTATACAGTCTTGGAAACATTTTTGAATGTTCTTAAACTGTTACACTCAATTACACTTTTTTCCCTAGTATAAAAATCTTTATGAAAGCCCTTGAATTCAGTTTTGTTCGTGCTTTGAAAGAGTGACACGATTTGAGATCTGTTTTATTACTAATAATTGCACTAAGTCCGGCCGACGAAATCATATTCAGTCAACTATAGCCTAAACTTATATTAAGCTTAAAGCTGATTTCATGGATATTGACAACGTTTTTTTTATATTTTACTTTAGTTTAAAGTGCCACGACTCTAAAAAAACCCCGATAGAATTTTGTAAACTTCCATTAAATTTTTAATCGAACAATTTAAGTTTGTATAATTTAAGAAAACAAAGCACATATTTCATCCATGGTACAAAAAAAAAGAGAGGAAAAACAAAATAATCCGTCTATTGTTTTACGAGTTTATCCCTTTTTAAATAAAAATTACTCTATTGTTTAGTTGATTATTTAGTGTTAGAATTACTATTTCATATTTATGTTTTATGAAAAAAAATATACTCATAAACTCTCATAAGCCTACGGTAAATTTGGCCAAAACTACAAAAATCTGAAAAAAAATCACATGTATTGTTTACACCACAACTAACAAAAACAAAACATAATTTACATGTGCCACCATACCTCCATACACATAAATACATGCATACAAAAACTAGATAACAGGCTCGTTTATTACTATAGTTTTGGGAAGGATCACTTTTACGCATGTCGTCGACAAAAATATATAAAAATTTTAGTATATTTTATATGCGTATATACATATGTACATGTATATCACTCTTTCATGTTCTAATTTTGAATAGAAATTCCTCATCTTTCCTACACCTGCCGCACCTGTTGAACAAATATTTATGTGGATTAAATGGTAAATTTTAATGAAAAACAACACCATCAATAAGAGACAAATATTAAACTAAAAGCATTCCATTTATTTCGGAAAGGGGAGAAAATTTGTGTTCATAGAGATAAAAGTGCCAGAACAACTTGTCATAATAAATTCTTTCAACGATGGTCAGCATTTATATGCTTTTTTGTAGATACTACTATTGACGTCGTTGTTGTTGTTTTTTTTATATTATTTATTTCATAAATAAAACTCATTCGTTCACTATAAACAAAAACACACAATGACCGTTTTTTATACAATTCAACCATTCATTGTTTTTTAAATATACTATTGTATATGAAAGCAAATAGTGAAATTTATGCAAATTTATAGCTGAGATTTACCGCAACAACAACTACAATTGTTCTCCAGTAGCGTAAAAAATAGTTTTACATGAAAAATTACCCAGAGCTTTTTTATTACTTTCATAGCAAACAAAAACTACAGTTTATAAGATTAAAATCTAAAATGATATTTTAATAAAAATTGCAACAACAACAACAAACTACAAAAAACTTATTTTTCCAAATTATTTACTTAATCAAGTAGATAAATTATTTTAGCAATTTACTCTCTTAAATTACTTTCTCTCACACATATTTGCTGCTCACTTAAACATAAACATAATTTACAATAGGCTTAAACTTTCAATAAATCGGCAAAATTTAATATCTTCTCTAAGCTTTGGAAAGTCCTTTATTGTTAGAATTTTGTTTGATATTAACAAAAGTCCGAAAAAGACCTCAAGAGTAAAAAAAATAAGCTCTAACAAAAGTCAGTATCAGCATGATATTGCCATGGAAAAGTCTATGACATATAAACATTTCACATCTATGCATGGCCAATAGAATAACAGCAACAATAACAACAGCATGAATGAAAAAAATCCAACAAATATATATTGAGGGTATTAAACATTAAATCATATATTAGGAACAAGCCTAAACAAAATGCGAACATAACTACAAATATTAGACGATTAACCCATTGAGGTATAATAAACATAAAGAAGGTACAATTTTCGAAATTCGTGCTTTTATTTTGGAAACCAGATTATGTAGATTTGCACCAGGAATACTTGTTTTCCTATCAGCTGCCCCCCTGAATGGAAGAGTAAATATTATTAAGGATTACGCTACCGATACCTTATTCTTGTTTAAGGTTTAAAAAATTATTCTACCAATTTAATTAAAGTACCTTTATTTCATGATTAGTTCATTCAGATTTTAGTTCAGTTCATTTTAGTGATTAAATGAAAGCATTCCAGAATTGTAAAATTTTGGTTCAATTCTTTGTTGGGGAAAAAACAAATGCGATAAAAAAATCAAAATTAATTGTGTCAATAATTCGCTTTTTCACTTGAAAAAAATCATACATTTACAGATCTGTCACATGGCCAATGCCACAGAGGATCTTATGGAGATATGTATAAGAGTTAAACTAACAAAAGACCCCATGGCCAAAGTTGTATAAGTCCTTACTACGTTAGTAGTGAGAAGAAACTAAAACTTCGGAACATTGCAGAGTTTGTTAGTCGGTACAATCTGCCGAGTGTTGGGCCATTACTATAACCAAACGATAGTGTTATAAGTGCACAAGACCATTTTTGGGCTTTTTCCAATACGTTTATTAAGTCCTGTTTCACACACGTCAAGTTTTCTTGCTCAAGTTTCAATTCAGCTGGGAGAGCGATAGGGAGAGTATGTATTCTTCTTCCCTTCTCTCTTCGAGCTGAATTGAAATTTGAGCAAGAAAACTTGACGTGTGTGAAATAGGACTTACTGCCCGAATCGCTCAAATGATATATTGTGTTATGAAGTCCACATGTTGACACAAAATACAACGTTTTGCCCCGAATAGCACCAAAGTGCCTGGAACTAGGAAGATATGTTATGCGAAGGGAATAGAGGGAGATAGGTAAGGTTAGGTTAGGTTGATTGGAGGGGTGTGATAGCCCATGTCATACGACATACACTTAAGCCAGTGAAGGCTTGTTGTGCGCTCCCTTTAATTATCAGACACAAACTGCCAGAGTTCTGCGGCAGGATTCGAACCCGGGACCGATTTGAACCTCTGCACGCTGTAAATGACAGAAAAGACCTCTGCAGGCAGGTTATTCCACATACGAATTTTGCGTTCAAAGAACGAATTTTCTCTGTAATGCGTACCGTGATTCGCTGGCACATCGACCACGAATGTCTGCTCTCACAATAAAAAAGTTTAGTTCGTATAAAGGGAAGGGTTACGGGAACTAGTTCCCCATTCTCATTAGAGAACAGCTTACGGTGTACAAAGCCGATAACCACAAGGTTTATGCCGTTAGGACTTGTACCAAATAGTTATAAGGATGTGAATAATACAGATGCTATTCTATTCTATTAATTGTGAATTTCCAGTCCACAAAATGGTGAGGAATATGCAATATACTATAGAATATGTTAATACCGCTGCTAGGTTTATCAGTGTATTTTTGACAAAAAAAGGTCACAATGAAGTCCATACTTGGCAGTTACTTTGAAGTGTAGTTATGCATTAATATACTTACATAATTAAATTCGTGGAATTGAAAAATAGTAGCCCAATCTCAAACTTTTGCTAATAGTTTTGATCATTTTGATCACAAAACGATAAATCTTATTTATATAACACTTTTTATGGGTTAATTGCGGAAAATACTCGAAGCTTTTGTATTAAACATTTTTAAACGAAGCACTTTTTACTTCATTAGAATACAATTCCATACAAATACACAAAATTCAAGCCTCCAAGGCAAATGTTTTATTAACAACAACAAACAACAAAACAACAACAACAACAGTAACAAAAGATAATAATAAAAAAGCAACCAACTGAACAACACTAACAAACCAAACAATCTACAACTGCAATTTAAAGCAAATACTAAACAATTTCATGTAGAAATAGCAACAAAAACGACAACAACAACAACAAAAATTATTGTATAGACAACATTCATGTACAATCGATGGTTTGGACTTACCCATACGTTATACATACTTAACAAACAACAATATCCAAATTATAGTCGGCAAACTCCAATGAATAAATGTTGCTGTAGTTATTGCTATTGCTATTGCCGCTGCTGCTATTGCAGGTTTTACTGATGCTGATGCTGGAGCACACATTGTTAATCTTTGTAAAATCCAAGTGCTGCATGCGGTATTATGCGAAAATTTATCTGATTTAACACCTAATATACAATAACTTAATATGCAATATTTTCTCTCTCTTTCTCTGTCTCTATGTCTGTTGCATTTACTTCCATGCAGTAACAAACAGCATCAAGAAGAAGATGAAGAAAAAAGAGCCAAGTGTTCAAAAATGAACAAACTAAAAAGTCATATACCATAGGCAAACATCCTACAATGCAGTGAATAAGTATGAGTGGCACTCAAATGTACTATCATATGAATAGAAATTTTACATTACTGGAAAATTTCAAGCCCTTCCCAGGCCCACTCCGTTTCAATTTTTTTTTTTTGCACTGGCACGATAAAATTCTGTATAGACTTGCATTGAGAATATGGAATGCAGTGTGTGAGAGAAGAAGCTTTACACGTGGATGATATAAGTTTTAAATAGCAAGTGTGTGATAAATGCGTTTTTAAGCAAAATATGCAAGTCGAGTTGTTTGCACGAAGCATAAATAACAGAAACTAATACTACCAAAAAGCACATATCAAACCCCTTCCCACCCACTTGGCGGCGGTCTGTCTGTCCTACTCATATGCTAAATTTTTTAGCGGCAAAAATTTTACACTTTCCTTTCAACTCGCACACATATATAGTATACTCATAGTCCTACATGCAGTTTCAAACGGTCATCACACAATGAAGTAAAGAAAAATATGTATGTTCATATGTGCGTGTATATGCAAAAATATTCATACGTTCTTTTTTGCCGTATCCAAAACCAAATAAGATTTTTTTGGTTTCAATAATGTTTATTTACTTTTTTCGTTCATACGAGTACGAGTATCTAATAGGGATGGTAGTTTTTTTTTTTTTTTAATTTGAACTGTGAAGTTCACAATGTTGCACATGGTTATGTTGAGTAAATATTTAGCGCCTGTTGCTCAAGTAAATGAAATTATTATTACTCAAAGTGATCTAACAAAACATATTTTTCAGTGATATAATAATTTTGTGTGTTTTTAATTACATCGATAACCTAATCACTTAGGAAGCTTATCTCTCCCCCAACTATCGCACAATTTGAAATATTTCCAGCACAAATGTTTTTAAATTTGATTATTTTATGTGAATTATAATTCCATAGTTAGCGTTTACAGAATATTTTTTCATTTCAATTATGTATACGAATATTTCGTTTCAAAAAGATCATCATTGAGAAAGGTATTTGTTGAATGAAGAAATAATAATATTAAAAATTGCAATTCCAATATAGAAAACTTTACTAACACAATGCGAGTAATACCCATTTTTGATATGAAATTATGCTGATGTCCCTGTTCAAGGATTTTATATTTCAAAAGGTACAAACACATAATTTGGTGCAAAAAAACTTTAATTCGGATGAAAGAAAGCCGTTTAAAAAAAGACAAAATATTTATAAGCAGAAATTTTTTTGTTTGACACACGTATAGAAATGTTGTCTGGTATGTATTATTGTTTAAAAATTTATACATGTGTAGATATACATACATACATATAATTTTATATCTTTTAATATTCTAAAACATATGTATATGACTTCAAATTTAAAAATACATATGTAAAATATATTGGATGTCATATATTCATTTCAAAATGCTAAATTTTTTAGAATTGTTATATTATATTTTTTATATAATATTAATATATGGTGATATTAATGGTACTTTATTGATATCTTCTCTATCAAGCCCATCTCTATCGAGTGCATTACAATCAGTGTTGCCAATACAGAAACTTTTTGGTGGCCAAAATTTTTCAAGAATTTAACCAAATGAAAAAAAATTTAATCAAAACATTTGCTTTTTATTTCTAAAAATTTTAACTCCGCGATAAACTTAAGCATTTCAATAAATAATAATTTGTGAAATAGTGAATATTAATTAAAAGGACACTCTTCGGCTATGCCAACTACATACGCACAAAACTCCATCATATTCAAATTCATTATTCTATTTTGCTCTATGGAATTTCGCATTCTTTAATTATTATTATTTTTGATATTTCTCCTTTTATTTCAAGCCAATCTCTTTTTTTTTATTTAAATTTATAACCCGAATATAATAATATTATGAATACTAACGTAAAAACAAACAAAAAATAATAAAAAAAACAAAAAAGTATAATTTCAAACGCTATTTTTAGTACCGACAATCATTCATACAGTTTTGGAAAGCAGTCTTGAAAGTGAAAATAGAGCGCTTACAATTAGTGACAAAACTTTTCACTTTTAATATCTAAGGCATCAAACTTCGAGAACCGCTCATATGAATTTTGCCTTTTAAGTGCAGTAAATTTTTAATCCTTTTGACTGATATATAAATACATATGTATATTTAATTTTCTCTAGTTTAAGTAATTTTAAATAGTCTTAAACTCATTAATAGTTCTAGAATTTTTAACTTTAAAAATAAATTTTAAAGATCTATTATTATTGCAAAAAGTAAACAAAATAAAATAATATTCACTCTCATCTCAACATTAAAAAAAATATAATTTTGGTTAAAATTAACAAAAACGACAACGCTGGTTGTAATAGAGTTCAGTTAGTTCATGTTCGACCACTAGGAAAAATCTATGGTATGCCAAAGTTTTACACTCACACACAGTCACACACTCTCCCATAGCAATATTTTTGGGGTTTGTGTATGTAAGTAAGAGCGAGAAATACCAAAGTGGGGTGTGCGAGTAGGCATTCCGAGTAGGTTGCATGCGAAATGTATGAGTTCATATTGAAAGGATGTTAAGAGTCAAAATGAGGCGTTTGTAAAATGTGAATATGAACTGCATAAATCTTTCTAAAGGCGGCTGCATCTAAAGTTCACATTTTTAGCTTTTTTACCAAAAGACTTACTTACGGCTTTAAAGCTTTGGAATATCGAACGCAATACACAAATAGGAGTGTGCTGGTTTCACATACTAAATACATATGTACATGTGTACAGACATAAAATAAAATTATTGCATGCAATATTCAACATTTTATTATATTTATGTAGGGCTTTGAATTATGATCAGAATTAAAAAAGCAATTTTTATTTTTAATTTAAGTTAAAAAGTCTTGTATTGGCTTAGACATAAAAAATACAGAGGGTTTGATCTAATTTGTTATTTTATTTAATATATGAATAATCTAGATGCTTAAGAATATTTAAAAATAACACCCCTGCTTATTAAATCTTTCAATGTTTGTCACCATCATAATATGACTCATTGGAAGCATAAATTATGGTGACAATATTTTATATTCTTTAATTTTTTAAGGAAAATAAGACATATGAATAACTGCAGTGTAAAATATAAATTATTTATGGTTATAAATTTTTTAACACTTAAAACAATTTAATGGAATTTTTTCGCATTTTTTAACACCATGTGTTGCAAAATCAAGAAAGGAAAATATATAAACTCTTCCAAAAAGATACAAATGTACAAGTATACATGTGTATGTAAATTAATACACACACATACGAGTATGTAAATATTTATGTGTGGAAATTTTTGTAGCATCATCTTATATTAAATTGATTTGTTTTGTTTTTTGCTCTCTCTGCTCTTCTAGGTTGGCTTAAAATTGTCTTTGTTTGACTTAAATGTAAAAAAAAGTATATATGTACATATTTGCAGCATATTTCATGTACATAGTTGTTGGTGGTGTTAAGTAGCCATTTTTTATTTTTCAAAATTTATTGAATTTAATTTCTTTATAATAATTTAAAAAAACCCAACAACTGCTGTTGCTACTGCCATGATATTGTGTTGCTGCTGTTGCTGTCAAAATACATAAATTAACAAAAGAAATATACAAAATTTAGGAAATTTTATTGTTTTGCCGCTGTTGGTATTGTTGTGTTTGTTTTGACAACAGCTGTTGCTGTTTTAACTGTCTAACGGGTTAACAATTTACAACTGAAACAACAACAACAACAACGAAAGCAGTAAGAAAAACAACAGACTAAAGCTAAAGTAATAACCAACCAAAATTGTTTTCCAATTTTGTGTGTATTACACCATTTCCCTAAATAATTGAAATATATTTGAAATTGGATCACATACACAAATTGGACATTTTGTAAAAAAAAAACTTGAAATAATCCTCAACTCATGTAAAAATTTAGCTGAAACTAGAAATTCAATATTTATCTATCATATACATGAATGGTTTTTAAAAATAGTTTCCAATTTCCCATAACATGGGAACAGAAGGGGTTAAGAAAAGGAACCTACAACAATGCGAATACAAAAGAAATTGTTTAATTAATATTTTATTATGTGCCTATTGCAATAATGAATTTTAGGATTAAATCCACAGTTTTTAAGGCAAGACGTTTCTAATCGTTTGAATTTGGCATCAGAAATACTGGGAAATCGTTTAATATTAAGATATTTTCAGTACAATTGTCAAACGTTTTAAAAATAGTGTAAAAACTAAAATTAATTTCTTTCCACTTTGCTCCTTCTATTTTATTTAGCAGTTTGGCAATTTTTAGCGTTTATAGAGTTTAAACCAAATGTAGATGTTTATATAAACACATACAACTATAGTTTAAAAAAAGAAATGAAATTTATCCTTAATACTTTAATTTATAGAGCCACGCATTTACTTAGTTTTCCTTTTGTAACTAAAACCAAAATTTTATCTTTTTTCTCTTTACCCCCCTTAAAACGATAAAAGAAAATCTAAAAAAATTTCAATTGGCAATTAACAATACTTTGAAGGAAGTCGTTGAAAGAGAAAAATCTTGCAAATATTTTAATCTGTATTGTGTAAAGAAGAAAAGAAATGGAAACTTGTTCTACTAGATTTTAGGTTTATATTTAAACGAACTTGGATTTTTTGCACTTTTTTATTTATTTATATATTTTTTTTTTTTGTGAATAAGACAGCCAATTAAAAGTATGTTATAAATTTTGTTTTATTTTGTATTGGGTGTTTCCGCCTTAAGGCCCCCACATTCTTTTGCTATATTGTGCCTTTTAAATAAAAACAACAAAAAAAAACGTTTTATACAAAAATCTATTTTTGGTATGGGTATATAAGTTTAATGTATAACAGTTTGTAAAAGGATGAAAAGACTAAAAAAACGTAGTAATAAAAAAATAAAATTATTTAATGAAGTGTCTAAAAGTAAAAGTACAAGTGTAAAGTTACTAAAAGTGCACTATATTTTAATTGTATTTGATGTTATATGTATTAAAATCAAAAGGCGTAGTCGCAAAGCAGCTCTAGGCTGGGGAAAAGCATTTGCGTCATTGCAATTATGCTTGTGGTTTTTTGAGCCTCGCTATCGTAGGTATTAGTGGATTTTCCTGGAATAACTGCGCCCAGTTAAGGTTGTTTGGGATTTTTTTATTAACGCGTACAAGAACATTTTTTTGGTAATCACTGCTTCCTATACATATGTATAGGTCGAATAGCCATTTTGGTGTTTTAAGATATATAATGCCTCAAGTATTTACATATATACTCATTTGTATACTTCTAGCAAATCACTTGTCGAAGGAGTTTTTTATTAAAATATTTATTGGCTTAGTATACTCCTAAAGGACAGCATAGTTTTTATTGGGCTTAATATGAACCGAATAATATTTTATTTCTAGATATTATTCAACCAGTTGCAATAACTTAAAATTATGGATTAATTCTTTCAAGAGTTATTGTTATAGAAAGATGTGTTTTTTTGTGAAGTTGATTTTATAGATTTCGAAGATGAGAAAACTTCTTAGTTCCCGTAAATTTTATCCCAATCAATTAATTCATGCGAAAGATAGATATTTTTGTCTACAATTAAGTTTTTTTGTTTTATTAATCCGAAAGGTTTTGTTTTTAAATTCGATCATTTCTTTATACTTTTAAAATTAATTCAATCTAAAGTCTTTTTGAATTACTTTTACAGATTTGTTTTTTTTTAACATGTAAAACAGCTTCAAGTACAGCAGTTTGAATAAATACCTGTTTATTAGTTGGAAATATATCAAGTTCCAAATTTTCTTAAACTGTTTTTATTTCAATAAGTGCGAAAATTGTTGTCAAATTATTTTTCTAAATTCTGTCACTTCTTTAGAACTGCGACGAGTTCCATTGACCCTATCTAAATTTGTCAATTGTTTCGCTAGATTTCTAAGAAAATCTTGTGAATAACGCTCAAATTTTTAACGCAACCTGTCTCATATCAAAATTTGTTTATTATTAGTTCGAAAGATGTCATAGTCTAAAGTTTTCGAAAATAGTTTATTCAAATAACTCCCAAATTTATACTTAAATCAAGTTTGATACTACGGGATAGTTCTCGGGATGGCCTGCAATGTTAAATAATTTTGCTTGATTGTAATTAAATTTGTATACATGAATTTATTTTCTCGAATGCAATAAAATTTTTTTAAGAGCTTGTAGTTTTCAAAATGTTTGTAGAAGCAAATGAAAGGATTATTCTGATCACAAGGGTGCCATCTATACAGAGCGAGTTAAATAAACTACCTGCCCACCAGTTGAAGGTTCGTTTATCGATAAAAGCTTGGAATAATGCCACAAAAATCTTTTAAATTCGGTATTGTATAAAGACTGAACTTATTCTTTTGAACTTCTGCACTTTGGTTTCCTTTTTTTTTGCCTTGGCTTGTGGAAAAATAAATACGATTTTCTGAGTTTTTTTCTCTATCTTTTTTTTTGTAAACTGTGAAAAAAGCAATTAAAAACGCATTGCAAAGTAAGATTTTATACTTGCGATAATAAAAACAGAGGCTTGTCTGAATTAAGAAAAATATCGGAAGGAAAAAAAAAATAAATGCACGTACTCTCGTACTCCAAGTATATAAAATAATTGTATGTACGTTGGAAAATAAAAATAAAAAAGCGACACGGCATCAGAACGACACCGGCAGCAGCAACAGCGGTAGTAGCAGTTGTAAGTTGTATAGAATTTGCCAGGAAGGTATGAATGAGCAAATAAATGACTGACGTAGAGTTTAAGCATTTTATTAAGTAAAAATATTATACTCGTAGCAATGGCGTTAAATGAGTAGGCGTGACGAATCCGTGCTTAAATAATTTATGACAACATGAAACCAGTTAGAGTTCTATGCACGTAATATAACAACAACAATAACAGCAGCAGAAAGCGTAGTAACAACAACAGCAACACTTATAGTACTGGTAGTATTTTAATGCAATAAAACATTTACTTGTCTTACTTTTAATTAAAAGCAATTAATTGGCTAAAGGGAAATTTCTTTTTCGCAGCTTCATCTCCTGCTCTGCTACTATTAAAATTTTTTCATTAATTAAATTCATTTTAGAATTTAATGTTACTAAATAAAAGAGCATTTAAGGTATTAATGCAAAACAAAATTGAAATTTAGAATTTTTGATGTTATTTTTTTTTTGTTGTAATTTTTGATGGATCGTGAATATTATTTTTTGTAATACCCATGATATTCATATAGCCGGACATGTTTATGCGAAAACCCTATTTGCTTTAAGAGATTTGTCGATAAAGATTTTTTTTATATTTTAAAAGAATAATCGTTTAATAAATTGTTTTCCTGACAATGAAAAATTTAAGTACCTTAAGTTATCGTCTAGTTGCTTCAAAAATTCGTTTTGTTACCTGAAAAAAATAAAAAAAATCATTATTGAACTTTAATTAGTTTTCAATTTATTTAAAAAATACTGAAATTTGAATTTTATCATATAAATTTCGTTATATGATATTATATATAAAAAATCACAGAGTCAAAGCAAAACAGAAACACAGGATGTGTAAATCTATCACAGCTGCGCGACTTTGACGCGAATGTCCCACTGTTCATTCTAGCCAAGTAGTGAATGTCACAAAGAATTAGGGAATGAGATCATTTCCCTTCTCGCTTACTAGGGCACAAAAAAGTACTTACAATAAAAAAATATACTTAATATTGAAATTTATTCAACTAATTGTTAAAACTAACTTCAACTAATTGTTAAAACAATTAGTTTTTATAACAATTTGATTAAAATATTATTTAAGCTCCAGGTCTTATTTAGTGGTTAAATAATTTTATTTAAAGTTATCGATATTTCGATACACATTGAGTATCAGCTTCAAAAAAATTCTGTTTTTTTAATAATACAATTAAGTATTAAATATCTATATATATATATATATATATATATATATATATATATATATATATATATATATATATATATATATATATATATATATATATATATATATATATATATATATATATATATATATATATATATATATATATATATATATATATATATATATATATATATATATATATATATATATATATATATATATATATATATATATATATATATATATATATATATATATATATATATATATATATATATATATATATAAAATAGGATGTGTGTATGTATGTATGTATGTATGTATGTATGTATGTATGTATGTAACGTAATGGCTCCAAAACGGCTGGGGCGATTTTGACGAAATTTTCAGGGAACCTTCAGAATACTCGGGCGGGTGACACTGTGAAGTCTGATTTTTTATTTTCGGTCTGTGGGCGAAGGGGCGTGGAAAAATTCAATAATTCATAAAATGAGAACGGCTTGGCCGATTTCTGTAAAACTTTTTGTAAGTTGTTCGTATTTTCGAGGAGAAGGTTTTTATGGAAGAAAATCCCTCCGGAAAAGTCTGAAAATTGGAAAAGTCGAAAATCGAGTTTTTATATGAAATTTTGTTTGAAATTATTCCTTAATGGCTTTTTACATGAAAAAATAGAAAGTTTGTCTGAAGGCTTAAAATTGGGGCGAGGCAAAGTTCGCCTGGTCCGCTAGTTTAAAATAAAAATTTTATTTTTAATTTTTGTCTGACTGAATACGGTCGTTTAATTATCTACATGTTCCAAGAATAAATAAAATAGAATCTTTTTGAGTACAATTGTTTGTTGTGTTGTTTGTGTAAAAACATTCTTAGCCTTTTATGATTATGTATTTTGTTATGATTCATATACAATACTGAATTCTCATATTGTATTTGATTTCAAACTGCTTAAAGTTCACTGACGAGTTGGCCGCAACAAACTTTGAATATTGCAAAAACTTTAATTATGAAAAACTATATTTTAAGGGCGCTCCAAAACATTTTTTCTTTATTATTCCATAAGCGTTTTCCTACACAACAGCTAAACACAATTTTTTTATTATAAAGAAAATATTTTTTAATTTTAATTTTTTTTTAATTTGAATTTGTATATAATGAAGGTAATTTAAATTGAGACTCCATTATATTATTTTCTTAACAACTTCATTATCTTATTAAAGCCTGGAAAAAATTGTTAAATATCCAATTAAGTATAAAACACAAAAGAAAGTCAACCAGATATATGATCTAAAACCAAAGTAGAGAACGGACCGTCCTACATGGTTCTTATGATAAAGTGAAAAGAAAGAAAAATCTACATATTATATTAACAATATTTTGTAGACAAGTTATAGGTGTAATAAACATCACACATACACAATGCACACACACACACGCACATAGATATAAATATATAAAAAACGAATCAAGTATAGGTAGGGTGGTTATGAAACTTAATATGAATGGTTTTTAATGGGAATCCTAAAATATCAGTTTATCCATGAAATACGTTTATGGTATACATACACATATAGAATTTTGTATATTATATACGTACATACATAAAAAATATAGTAGCAAAATGAGAAACTAGAAAATTTCCCAAAGAGTTGCACAAGTTGGTAGCAGTAGCGGGTGTTGTAACACACTTTCACGTTAGTTACTTGCATACATACATACATACTTCCTCAGCTCAATAGAATCGTAACAATGAAGCGTGTAATTACAATCTTTTGTGTTCAAAGTTTGTAACTCACTACGAGAGACAGTTAAGAAATACAAGCCAGTCAGCCAGCATCGATACTATAGAACAGCGAAGAAGAAAAAAAGGAACCAAAAAAAAATATATTAAAAAAAGGATGAAACAAGCTGCCATTTGTTACCCAAAAAAAAAAAGAAGGAAGAATGTATCTGTATCGAAGCTAAAATATTTCTATACTATACGTTACATCCTTACAAATACTGTTATATAATTTTCAATTTTCTCACACAAACACTTTTGTTATTTAAAATATTTTATACAATTTTGTATATAAATTATAAACTTTTGTGTATGTGTGCCTATGTGTGTTTCATAAGAATAAGAAAGGATTCTTTTTGTATACGAAACATCAGCAATTACATGCTGTATTCAACACATACTTGCACACTATTCAAGCACGTTAGCAGCATTAGTTAAAACCAAGAGGCAAAAAAGGGTTTATTATCCTTAAAGCTTGTAATGAGTTTATTTTAAGTGGGCGCCAAACAGTGAGAACAAGCAAAAAATGAGGATAAAGAAGCTTTGCTTCCGTTAGAGAATGTGGTGTGTGTGTTAAAGGGTTAACAAGATATTTGAACGCGTCGCAGTGCATAATTACTTTACAAGTTCATTATAACAATAACAAAATTAATCTATAACAATGTAAACTTTCAAAGAATACAACATAGAAACCTAAAGATAAATAAACTTGATTTACTTTTCAGCGTAATAAAACTAAAGGTGGATAAAAGATTTCAATATGAAACCTAATTCCAAATTTTTTTAATATAAATTTCATTTTACAAAATAAAGCTCTTTTCTGTAATAGAATGCGCTCAGAAAACATGTTCTTTTAACCAGCTCGATTTTTCAAGCAAGTCGATCTTTACTTAGAGCACATTTGGTTGCATTGCAGAGAAAATTAATTATCTTGCTTCACGACTTGTATATCACCTTCAATGTTTAAAACTCTAAATTTAATGTTATTAGATAGTGCTCCCTCTATCCTCCTTCCCAAAGCCAATTATCAACTGATCCAGCAGAATGACTTCTACTATTTGAGATCATTATCTGTGTGCTTATCCAGAATTAAGAAACTATTTTGGTTTTGGACACACTCTCATTCTTAGAAAAAGAAACCTCAGACATAAATACTAAAACCTTTTGGAGATATTTCCCGCTAAAAATTTTGTTTTTTAAAAAATCGTTAAATTTAGAAAATAAAATTACATATTGAAATCGTTAAGACTTTTGGCAGAAATCACCAGAAAAATACATCACCTAAAAATTAAATCTTTTAGCTGAAATATATTTTTCTACGTCACAGTAGAATAAGATTCTCAAAATCTTTTGAGAATCAACGAACTTTTCCACACAGTATAGCAAATATAGGCAGACCCCCGAAAATAACCACCTGAGATTTTGAATAAGAAACAAACTAAAAATGTTTTTCTCTTTTTTTGTAAAATTTGCGCAATTTTCACTGGGTAATTCTAATGGTGCAGATAAATAAAAGGTTAAACATTTACAACTAATCGTTTATTTCATAAACACGCTTTAAGTCCTTTTATTAAAAACAAATTTATTTTATTTCAATATTTCAAAACCTCTTTGAGCGTCTTCTGCAAGAAAAAAATTTCTTTTAATAAAAAAAAAAGAAGACACCCAAAGAGGCGTCGAAATATTGCAATAAAATAAATTTGTTTTTTATTAAATGACCTAAAGCTCGTTTATGAAATTAAGGATATATTGCAAAATGTAAAAATAGTGTAAATTAATTATTTAAAATTTATTTAAATGATACACATAAAAGTTATCGTAGTAAAAAATTTAAGTAATCTTTAAAGAACCGTGTTTTCGTAGTATCCAAATTTCCATTCTCGACTTCCTAGGAAGTCAAACTTATAAAAAAAAACTATAAAAATATAAATTATTTTCACAAATCTCTGAAAATCTGTTCTTGATGAAAAGAGCATTATTTTTCTTTAATTAATAATTGATACAATAAAAAAAGAACAAATGAAATCTTGACTATTGCAAAGTTCGAAAAGTCTGAATTGAATGCTAAACAATCAATTCTAGTTTAATATAAAATTATTTAAAAAAAACCATTAAGTGCACTTTTGCCAAAATATTGAATACAGCTTCCAAGTCGACGAACACGCATCTTGCAACAAATGAAAACATCTTCTAACAAACGAAAACAATCTACTTATTAGTACACCGAAACCAAACATCTGTTAATGCGTACGTTTGTGTTAAAAAAAATTAATTTCTTCGCTTACATAATACAAAGTTTCTTCCTAATGTACAGAAGTATTGATTGTTTCGAAAAGAAACATTATTAAAATATTAGGTGAGAAGCGGTAAAGGCACCTTTTAAACTTTGACAATATTAAAAACTTTAGCACAATAGCACCGATTACAACAGAAGATAAATTTCGACAGGACAGAGAAAAATATTTTGAAACATAGAAACAATGTCAACATATTTTCAAAGTATAAGAAAACCCAACATGTTTGAAAATATGTCCAAGATGATATAAATTCGTCTTCACTCCCTTAAAAAAACTTTTAATACATTAACGATATCTTAACCTTACTATATATAATTAATTAAAAAAAGGTAATTGCAACTAGAGTTTTTATTTAAAAATGATTTAAATTAAAATTTGTTGCCTTCTTTTGCATGCTTTTGAGCTAACAAAACTCAAAGTCAATTACAAGGCATCTGAATATTTTCAAAGCTCCATAAATCTAATTAAATAAAAAAAGAAGTGCGCCTTTAAACGAAATTCATTTATTACTTTACACCTGTAATTATATTTATTTGATTTTTATGTTCCTGCTCGTTTTTTCTTATTTTTATATTTGAACAAATAAATATGACACACGTAAAGGAATTATTTGTAAACCTTTTGGCTTTTGGGCCATGATTTATTGTCTTAAGTTATTGTTGCTGTAGATATTTCTTAATTTTTTTTTCTTCCTTTGGCTGTGAACGAAATTGTGTGTTCGTTAAATTTACAATACGGCCATGTTTTTCCTAATTTAACATTCGACATTTTCCGTTTCTAACATCCTAAACAAGGCATTCATCCATATAAAATACGCATATACAAACAGAGATACAAACAAGTACTGTTACAGAAGCCAACAACTAAAATGTTGTTTGTTATATATGTATGTATATGAGCTTACGTTGAAAAGACAGTCGCCCCCTAATAATGTAGCATGAACTCTCTACAACAACAATATTTTACACCATACAATATACAAAGTACCATGTTGTAATTCAATGAAATAAAATAAAACACGCACCAAAGCACATTCATCCCTCGAGATATATTGCTTATTTGGCTTGTAATAATTCTTTTCGCTTTTTCTACATGTTTGTTGTTATTGCTGCCGCTATGAAAGTATTTAAAGGGAGCACCAGGAGAGATGCTGCTAGAACACCCTATTTTTTAAGAGTTCATACCACATACACTCAACGAGGGGGTGGTGTTCTTTTTATATTCGTGTAACAAAATTTTTCAAACTTCTTGTTAGATTTCTTGCCTTTTTTCCAGTTTGTATAAATTTTCTAAAAATTTTATACAAAAGAGAAAGTTTTATTTTTCAGTTTTTGTTGTTTTTGCAGTTATGCGCTAGCTGGAAGGTATAAATAAACAACAAAAAAGATGTTGCACGCACATTTCTTCTTTAAGCAAAAATGTAGTAGACACTTTTCAAGAAATATTTCATCGTAATGTATCCCCGGAGTAACATTTAATATCTTTGCAACATTCTTCTTTTCTTTATTTATTCCTTTTTGTTTATCCATGAGATATTTATGCCTGTAGCCGCCTGTAGCTAGTAGGTGTTTCAGTTGTTGTAATTGTGTTTGGCCCAAGGAGTCTGCCTGTGCTAGTGTAACAGTTGTAGCAAACAAGCTCTTTTAGAAAACTTTCCTACCTTCTCAAACAAAACAAAAAAAGCCAAACTGATAAATTAGCCTTATTTAAAAACAAGTCATTGTTTTGCCAGTTTCTTACTTTTGCTCGACAGTCTATACAAATAATAATTCTTGGCGGGTGTTTATTAAGGCTAGTCAGCCATGCAGCCGAAAAATTACGAATCTTCATCTAAACAAACCAAGGATGCTTTCCTTTCTACTACTCGCGAAAAGATTTTATGTAAAACTGTAGGCAGAGGCAAACAAATATTCGCAATAAATCTTAAGTTAATTATAAGAGGGTATTAACTCATGCGCGAAACATAATTGTTGTATTTACCTCCTCCCCCTTCCCCCTCGCCATCAACTTGTATAACGGAAAATGAAAAAAAAAATACTTTTGTAAATTTTTTGTGCCACATTTTCCCGAAAGTACGCAAGAAACAAGAACTGTTTGTCTAAGTAATTATATTTTATGAGGTTTATTTGTAATTTTCCATGAATGTTTTCTAAGAGATAAAAGACATTATTTTAATATATTTTATTTATAGTAGATTATTTTTACCATTATTTTTGTTATGGCTAACAAAGCTCCAACTGGAATTGATAGAAAAATATATACACTCTGACATACGGCAGCAGCCAAGCATATAGAAAATAAAAAAACTTTTCTTTTCTTACATGTTACATCTATAGATTACTATGTGCAACAATATGTACATATGTATACATTTGTAAAAAAAAGTTGCTTGTATGTTATAAATTTAAGGATAATAAATAATTTTAATTGCTTGCAAAAAGTCAAAGATTTCGAATAATTATCGAATTTATGAGTAGATATTTGGCAAATAGCAACTAAAAGCTACTTTACAGATTAAAAGTGGATAGAAATAAATAGAATAAAAGATAGCATAATTTGAGAGGTTTTAGGGTAAGAATTAATAAATAAACAACAAAAGGCTAGTGAGCTTTAAGGAGATTATAATAAAAACGAAACCATTGCCTACTTTAAGGGAAATTCCTGAAAAATTCCAATTCTTAAAATACATACATATTATATATCTTTTAAATCTATTTCTAAAGAATTAAAAATAATTAAATAAACAATAACCAATACTAGTACGCTGTAATATTTATATAAAAATAAAATTGCTGCCTACTTCAGGGGATACTCCTAACATATGTATATAAATATTAAATACTTCACATTAAGTTACAATTTAATGGCTAATAATGATTTATATACATATATTATCGAGGATTTCGAAAAAAAATCTGTAAATAATATCTAGAGGTAGTGAACTTTATGGAGATTTTAATATATTATAAACATTTGCCTACTCTAAGAGGGAATCCTTATTAATTTTCTAATGTTTCATAATAGTGCAAATATTATTAACCATTCAATTTATTTAACCATTGACTTTAAATTTTCAATAAAAATAAAACTGTAGTCTAATTTGAGGCCATTTTCTAACGAATTATCAATTATTTCGTATTACCTTAATACTTGTTAATCAGTATACTTAATTATTTATTTCCAAAGAATCAAAATATAAACAATAGCCAGTGGGGCTTTAAGGATACTTTAAAACCAAACTGTTTCCTACTTTAAGAGAAAACGCTAACAACTTTCCAACTTTGCTTCATATTGACTTACAACCTATTACGCATTCAACTTGCTTATTTCTAAAGAATTGAAAAATATTAAAGAGTAACTAAAGCTTTAAAGGAAATTTTAGTACAAGTCAAATATTTGACTACCTTAATGGAATGTCCTAAAAAGTTGTCCAATACTTTATAATTATTATATTTATTTGTTTAGCAATGAATAATTCGAAAGAGATTTAAACAAGCAAAAGCCATAGTAAGTCTTTCACTTATTCCTATTGGCTAAAAAAATATTTAAGATTTTTGTATTATCTTACAATTATTTTATTTATTTCCTTGCTTATTTTCAATTGATTTGAATCAATACAAAAATGAATCCAGTCAGCTCTATGGGCACTTTTTAAATTAATACTGTTGTATACTTTAAGGAAAATTTATGAAAAATTTTACCCTACTTCATACTATCTTCAAACTTATTAACCATTAAATTTATTTATTATCTCCAAGTAACTTAAGGAAAATAAATTAACAATAACCAATTCTCTTCAATTCTGTGTATCGTAAGTATATTTATAAAACTAAAACTGATGCTTGCTTCAAAGGATATTCCTAAAAATTTTCCAATATTTTATATTAAATTAGAACCTCCACCACTAACCATCAAATTAATTCGTTTATTTCCTAAGAGTTTTATATTGATTTGACTTGAATTTTTTTATCATTTTTGTTTTATGTTTTTATTCACTTCATGAATAATTCCAAACATCCTTATTTGGACACCAGAAACAACAAGAAATACCCCCATCACTTCAGCAAGATCACTTGGGGAAATTTAAAATTGAAATAACGCAAAAAGTTTAAAAAAAAGTTACACTACACTGCCCTTAGGATTGTTATATTCCTTGTTTTCAAGAGCACAGCAAGCAACATCTAAAACTATTTTCATTTAGAAAAAGCAAACTTAACCAACAACATCTTGAGACTTGAAAGTGCACTAAGTTTTAAATATGTATGTCTTATACGCAGGTCTGTCACACAATTTCATATATTCCTCCAAAAAATTGTTTTCCACTTTTTTAGAGATATCGATCTTATAATTCGATAAGCATCACAATATTCAATATTAATCATGAGACGAGGCAATTAACACTAGCAAAATTGCACAGTACTAATATCGTTGGATACTGCATCATCATCAGCCGATGGTTTGAGTATTAATGTGCATGCGCATTTAGTATGAATCGACTTTGGTGTTGTTGTCAAAATGAATCTAACCTGAAATTCAAGTACGAAAGATCTCAATTATTTCACATATACGTACATACGAATACATTGATGTTTGAGTGCAATTTTTTTTATATATTATAATAAAGCTTATTAACGTGCGATGAATGGGAATACCTGGCTTTGAGACCAATATAAAAAAACGATATAAAAATTTAAGCAAGTGCTAAATCAAGTCTGTTTCAGGATTGAAATAGAAAAAAAAAATCATCATAAGAAATATCACTTGATTACAAGCCAAAAATCCAGTCCAATGACATTTAAGTCTTATATCAAGTCTATTTTTCTTAAACTCAAATATTATGTTTTTGCTTAAAATTAACCCTAAATCCGTAAATGAGTTAATCGTTCTATACTTGGCTCAAAAAAATCCGTACTTTCAGCACTTTTGAGACCGTTTTTTCTTGACTTTAGAACTTTAAGTTGACTTGATTTTTGGTTTGAGTGTAAAAAGCGACAAAAATCAGTCGCATGAACGCTCATAATGATGGTATAGCGATCATCGAGATTAGTACGATTTGATTCTGTTGAGGTAATTAAATTTTTCATAATAAAATCAATTTAAATACATATTTCTACTATCAGCAAGTTGAAGCCTCAAACTAATGTTAGAATAATTATAATAATTAATATATGTAATATTTTCAATATTGTTTGACGTTTTAATCATTATAATACTTAATAATTATTATAATAATTTGTTTAAGAATGTGGTATATTTTTGTAAAATTTTGACAACCATTGAAATAATGCAAAGCAAATCATTAACATATTTAATCTATATTTTTGTATTATCGTCTAATTTTTAAATATATTTGCCAGCAGTCCCGGCATAAAATTATCATGGTTAATAAAATAATGCTGTGGGTAGAAAGTGCTTTCTTGTTGTACATATATTTTTATATTTTATTGAAATTATCGGTTGTCAATTATACAGAATTTAATAATACATAAATTTATATTATGAACATATTTTTATTAATTAAAGTAATAATAAATAGTTGTTACATGTTGTGAATTGAGCTGTCTTTATTTATTTATATTTATTGGGGCTTAATCCAAGCTCATCAACATACACTTCAACAGCAAGCCTTTATCTAATTTTTAATATTTATACAGAGACAAATAATTCATTTTCCCCAATTTTCTAAAATCGTAGCATAAATTTTTAGAAACCTAAATAAAGTTGCCCCATTCCAGCTATCAGCCTCTTTATAGGATGTGTCATTAGTTTCATTTACAATAAAATTTTTGAAAAAAAAAACTTTCTAAAAACACACCAAAACTACCAAGATCATTTTTTCGTTTTCTCAGTCATTCCCAGACTCTGTAAACAATACTTTAGAATATATTTTATTTATTTTTTGTTGTTATTCAGTACTTGTAACACGACCATGATGGTCTTACCAACAACAGGGCACCAGCATTTATTTTGGAATTGCACGTCTTTTAGCAGAAAGCCAAGATGACAATAACAACAACAACAGCAACAACAACGTCGACGACATTTTCCATTTAATATGATTTTGCAACAGGTTTTCGTTTAGCAAACAAATAGAACTTTAGCTAAGAACCCATGGAAAACCTATTGAAAAAGTCAATGGTCAATGACCAACAGAAGTGATAAAACACGCAACAACAAAACCAAAATTATTCATAAAAAATTTTTTTATACAATAAATGAAAGCCAAAAGTACAGCAATTTTTTTAAGATTGATTTCTTTTCTTGGAAGAGGAACAAAATTCAAAAGAAATTTACGACTTTAAATAATCAAAGGATCTAAGAAAGCACAAGAAAATTGCTTAAAAGCTCAGTGAACTTTTCAAAAGATAAACAAGACTTTTGTTATTGAAACATGAAAAATATAGTAGGGCCATTCAAGGATAGTGGTATTTAAAATTAGAACAAAATTTTAATTTGATAATATCAGTTTTCTTTGCTGAAGAAAGTGTATTCAATTTGCTGATCAAGTAAGCTTGTGCTTATTTAGAAGCTATTAATTCTGGTTTTTTTCAAAAGAAATGCTACACTTTTTGTAGATAAGAAAACTTTTTGAGACATATTAAATCAAAATAATAATAAGGAAAAATTTATTCTGAATATAAACTTGCGATCACTTATTATATTGGCTACTCCTTTTTTCCCACTCTCTAAAGGAAATTTATATTTTTATTATAAAATGTGTTCCAGGCCTAGTCAAAGATTTATGGCGTTTTCATTTCCAACAAAAAATTTAGCCATAAAAATGGGGAACACATTATGCATGCTACCGACAACTTCGCAACGTGACGCATTTTTCAGGACAAAAATCGATTCTTGATACATATAATATTCATATAATAAAACTTAATCATTTTTTATAAGCTTTACACCCATAATCAAATACACTGAGGAAAGCTGAACAACAAAAACAAACAAAGTAGTTGTTACATTTGGCAAAAGGTTACATTCTAATTTGGAAAAAAATCAAGTGCAATATATATATATATATATATATATATATATATATATATATATATATATATATATATATATATATATATATATATATATATATATATAAATGATCCTGTCTCATTTCGCACTACTGCCAATTTGGGAGCCCTCGAAGACTAGTAGCTAGTGTAGTAAAGATAGTGACTTACGCAGTTTCGGTTTCTGCCGAGTAATCTGGGTGTTTCTTCTTAGTTTGTGTTTATCAAAGAAAAAATAAATAAGTAAATAAGTGTAAATTTTATTGCTAAAAACGAAGACTCCAGTAATACGTACATATAGTTGTATGGTAAACTGAATACCCTTATTGTATATTTACTTTGATCAATATGAATTAAGTCCCTTTCATTCGAAACTGTTAAGTGTTTACGCTGTGAGCATAATCACAATTTCCTTTTAATATGGCATTATAAACAGCCCTTAAAAACAAGTTTCGGAAGGTTTTTTTTTCCTGCTGATCAGTGTGTTTTTTGCTTTTTGGGAGGAGAAAACAGAGTAGAGTTTCTATATTAAAGCGGTATATTGTTTATAGTCTCCAGTGGAAAAAAAAAATGTGATCGTGTATATTATCATAAAACGATGATCATAAATTCTTCAGTACGTTTTTGTGGCTAACACTGCGTGTTTAAATGTGAATCTCTCACATTCGGTTGGCCTGAATAATTTTTCTTAAGTCTAGAGCCATGTCTGGCAACAGCAAACAAGAAGACGGAAAAAAAGTCATCAGAATAATTCATTATGGTATGATAAAGGTAGGAAGAGCAATTGTATATAAAATGTTATTGATGAACGAAGGTAAGAACGCATTTTGCAGCAGGTAACAGGTAGGTTGCCTTTGCTACACAATATATAGTTTTTTCTCCGTCTCTGGTAAAAAGAAGCCTAAAAGGTACGATAATGTTTTACAACAGCTTGTATGAGATGTTGTATGGTAGGATACCATGGATGCTGTTGCATAAAAGTAGGCAGATAAACTGGTTGCCGTTGTTATGGATGTTTTTTGCAACAGCTAACAATATGGCTGCTTGCTGAGATACCAAAAATGAAAATAAAAACCTTAAACAATCACATGATAATTTTTGCAATTTAAAAAGAAAAATTGCAACTACAAAAAAAAAACAACCAACAAAATTTTTAAACTCTGAAGTCAAGTTTAAGTTTTAGTTTATATTGTATACAGAAATAAAATATTTATTTTGTTTTATGTTCTTTACCTGGCAGCACACGCGTCTGGCATTAAATTCTCATACATAAAATATCTTCATGTAGAAAAAAAAACAACCAGGGGAACGGTAGCATAATGACTCTCTACAATGGCCCATAAGTTAAAATAATGATTTTGTTTATTAAGCGTTGACTTTAAAAGCGTATAAAATAAATATGAGAGAAGTTTAGCTTTTTTTAATTTCAATTCCCATTATAAGATATATCCATCGAATATAATTTATTAGAAAACTATAAAAATTAATGAATACAATAACCTAAAGGGATTTGAAATTTTATGACATCATCTCCGCTCGTCAGCAACATCATTATCATTCGTGTTTGCTTAATTACAAACTGTAGAAAACATAAATCTTTGACCTTCCAAACTTAACAAAAAATGTCTCAATTTAGAAACAAATCTAGAGAAGTTATATGAGTAACGTCATTATTATCAAACAGTGCCACCATTTATAGTACCATTTATTATGTTTTTTTTTTTTAGTTTTTTCCATAATATATTTTGTTTGTTTCTGTTAATTTCTAAACAGCACGCGATCTTCCAAACTTGAAAATATTTCTAGTTTAAATGAATGAAAATTTTAATGAATTTATGTATGTATGTATATGAATAGAGCATGTGTTATGCTTGTACCGCCAATAACAAAAAAAAACTGAAACGCCTCTGCATCATCATTATTATAGTTATCGTCGTCATCATCTTACTATTCATCGTTTACTTTATGATAATCAATGTCTCTATTCATATTTCTATTTATATATTTTGCCATTTATTTCATATTGTTTGAATTTCAAATTTCAACAAATAAAGTTTGATTTTTATCTTTTAGTTTTGTTTCCCGTTTACCATCATAACGATGGCGTCTATCATGGTTTTTTCCATGTTAAAGTAAAATTAATAGACAAACATTATCGATTTGTTCTATAATATGACCTCTTGAAAATGAAAATAAAACACTAGTCATATGTTTAACATTTTGTATATTTAACTAATATATTTTCAATTTCAAACATCATTAATTCGAGAATATAACTACGGAAAAAACAAGCAAATGAAAATAGATTTCCAGTTGGCTATTGGTATTTGCAAATGCACAGTGGTTCTGGAGAGGGGCTGGCAGATGTGACCACTTTCAGAGACATTTTCCAAAACTATGAAAAAGTGTGTTCGAAAAGAAAGGTGACCTTTTATTTTTTATCAAAAACCTGCATTTATTTATCAATGTTCATATTGTCCCCATTAGATACAAATTCTTTTCAGTCATCAAAGTTCTTCTAATAAGAATTATTTTAGTGTGGCCTAAGATATTTCAGAAATGCACTTTTTATCTCCTGCATCATTATCAGGAAAATTTGCGGGGGGCTAGATCCCTCGAATATGGTGATTGAGGTTGATTGTGAGGTTTTTAGCTAAAAAATAACTCACAAACAGCGACGAGTTAGGAGATGCACAATCGTAGTGCCATGAATTCTTTTTCTAACAATACCGGGAGGTTTTGTTATCGGCACAAAATTCCAGTTAAGGACTTTTGATGCACTACGCTAATATAGTCAAAGGAAACAGTGGACAAAATCGCGGTGTACTGTCTTATGTGTCCTTCCATTTTGGCCATGGTGATTTCAAAATTTTATGAGCAATCACCTTTCATTCATTCGCTAACTTCATTCACCACTCCTGAGCGGCGTCTCATCTGATTCTTGTGGTCAATATATGTAGTTTCGAAAGAGTGTCAGCGAAGCGACACATGTCTCATTTTGTGTTTATTTTTTCCTTTTTGACCACTGTTTCCTCATCCTATGGATATATTTATTTAACTTTGATTTTGGCAAGTTTCTTCTCATAGGGTTGCACTTAATGTTTACAGTTTCCTCGATGTGATTTGATAAAATTAAGCGGAAGTCATTTAAAAAATGTCGATAACATTTTGGAAAATGAAAACTATGAATAGCAAAAAAAAAAAAAAGAAAAAGTTCCTATAGACATGCTACAAATAAGTAAGCATACGAGATAATAGCCACCATTTAATTTTTTGAAAAACGAAATTTTTAAAAATGTTTTTTCCATTTTCTGAAAATGAACAATGTTCTTTAGGGAATGCATTGTAATTCATATTTATTTTTATATATTTTCATGTTATTTATGTATTAAAAGAACACCAATTGTTTTCTTTACATTTGCTTAAAAGCAATACATTAGAATTTTTCGTGTATTAGAGGCTTGTGTTGTGTTTTTCCGACTTGAATAAACGCTAAATTTGTTTGTGAAACAAGTATATATTTTAGCACCATGCCTTTATAGCTTAAAAAATAATTTATTAAAATTTAATTCGTAATTATTTAATTTCGCCACAGCATCTAGTGGCATCGTCAGGAAAAAAGAAATTTATTAAATAACAATTTTACCTGACGATGATAATCGATGTTGTGGCGAATTATTGTAAAATAAATGAAGCAAATAAACGCTCATTTCATTAACTTAAAAATGGACGAAGAAAATTTTTATAATATCAACATTTTATTAGTATTATTTATTCCACATTATTTGTTTTATAATTTTGTATGCATACGTGTATACATATATTTCTGTAAATGATCGCAAACGAAGCTAAAATTTGTAAAAATTATAAATTTATATATCTTATTTAATATGTACGTCTATCTTATTTAATATAAATTTAAACATCTTATTTCATTAAAATCAAATTTATATTTTGTTCAATATTTCGACACCTCTCTTTGGGCGACTTGTTCAGGATAATTTTATACACCGCCCAAAGAGGCATCGAAATATAGAATAAAATAAATTTGTTTGTCTTTTATAAAAAGACTCAAAGTTCATTTAAATTAGATATATATTTAAAAAAACGCAAAACAAGTAGTAATTAGTTGAGTTATAAATTTATTTAAATAAATATTTTGACACGCCTAACCTTCATTTACATTTATCCTAAGAAAATACGTGGAAAAAACTTACTTCTTCATTTTTGTGAGTGATAGAATGAGCAGAGAGAGAGATTTATAGAGAGAGAGAGACAAAAAGTTCCGTGATATCGCTAGTTTTTCCACTTTTCCTTTTCTTCTATCATTATTTTTGTTCCTTTTTCGTATCAATTGCGGGGAGGGAAAATTATAATTATTTTGCACAAGTACTCGAAAGGCAATATTATGCATTTTAATTGGCATCTTTTGTTAAAAAATAATGAAATTTTTAAGTCTTAAAGACTGCAACCATAAAAATTAAATGTCACTAGGCAAAATAGCTGAGTCGCTTTTCTCTATGCTTTGTTTCCCCAGAGAATTTTTAGTTCAAGAAAATAAATTGTTTTTAAGAAATAAATTTCTGAGTATATTTTATAATTGAGCTGTATGTACATATACAAGTATGATAAGCAAAAATAATTTGTATTGAAAAAAATAATTAATTGCAGGGAGAACATTTAGAGTAAATCGAAAAATATTTGACTGAATAGATAATTTTTTTATAATGATTTTAATACATTATGGAAATTTAAAATATAATGGCAAAAGTTCAAAAAATTCTATGAAATTTTCTGGATATATTAGCAATAATCGCTGTTCTTCACATCCATCCCAAAGTTTTAATTTTGGGATGGTTTTGAATATGCTTAACCATAAAGGGTATAAAGGGTAAATTAAAGTCTTTGAAGGATATGAAAAGAAACTAAGCGCATTGCTAAAAAATCAAAATTTTAAAAATAGTTATTACTTTTGTTTCATTCTGATCATACATTAAGCTTGCATTCAATATTTAAAATCAATGATAAATGTAGAGAAATTGTTGAAATGGTTATAATTTCGAACATGCGAAAGGTTGGCACGGAATGAAATGAAGTTTTCAAGATAACCAAAAACAAAAATATATATATGTATATATATTATATTGGAATCATTTATCAATTTTTTCGTACTGTTTGCCTATAGATGTTTATTTTTTTTAATTCGTTCCTTTAAAAACCAATAATAAAAATTTTTCTTTTAAACATTTATATTATTTTCCTTCCTCAAAATATGCCTCATTTAAATATTTAAAGAGACCCTTTAAATATACTTTGAGTTGTATTACATTATAAAATAATTTTCTATTTCACTTGGTTAATAAGTAAGTGCAATAATTAAGTTTTTTTAATCTTTTTAACAATTTATTTTCATTAAATATCTATCTATCTCTCCATCTATCTACCAATGGTAAATGCTGTTGTGTAGCTTTTTATTATTTTTGAAAAACATATAAAATCAAATTAAATTACAATTGTATCACATAGTTTATGGGGTGGATAAAAAGGCGTAACATCACTTTGTGTATTAATTTTGTTTTCTTATTGCTGTTTCTTGTTATTGTTGGATGCTAAAGCAATCAGAAGATGATGCTACACTGCGCGTAAAACTCATGCCACAATCAAGGTACCATAGACTAACACTGACAGGAAAAATTCTTGAACTTGTAGAGACTAAAATCTATAATCAAGTGAAAAACTGGTAGTTGTGAAATGTTGAGTATTCGAAAAAAAAATATAAAAAATTTTGTTCGATAATGTTGCTTATAGAAATAATGACTGATTGGTATGGTTTGGTTTGGGGGTAACATGAAATGTTTTTTTTTTTTTTGTTGTTGGTATATTTCTTATAACAACTTGAACACACTGACAATCGAAAACCACTAAATCTGTCAATTAAATTGCCGGCAGGGTGTGCGTTCTACTATTTTCTTCCACTTTAACCACGCAATTGTTACAACAACAAAAACAAATGAAAATAATGATTAAGAAAGAGACGTTTGGTAGGTAATAAACTCGTGCTACAAAGTATTGGCAAAGAGGTGAAACAATTTTGAACAAGTACTTTATAATTATAATTGAAACACAGATGCACTCAGGCTACAATAATGCAAAGCAATTGTAACAAACATTTGTAGGAAAATAAAATTTAAATTGAGTAATTGGCACATATGTAGGAATCATGCGAAAAGGGTGCTTCATTAATAAGGGTTTTCTACAAAAAAAATATGTAATAAGAAGTAATTGAAATAATATTAAAAAATATATATTTAGGAAATATTTCACTAATAATCAACAATTGCATATAAAGAAGAGAACTGTGTATATTGGCTCAGAAAAAAGCCAAAGCATTTTGATTGTTTTTAGAAAACCATTGGTACATGTATTTGAAGTCAAATTGACAAAAATTCTGACCAAAATTTAAGTTACGACGATGACTCATTAAGTCTGTGACTTTTTGATTTTTCCGCATCTGAACTGAAAGAGCAATACACCTGCCAGTTGACTCCTGTCAAAATTAAAACAATCCGCGTCATTTAGTTTGTGTTTGACAGCCATTAATAGCAGACAACCGTCTGATTTGAGGAGAAAATGGAAAAAAGTGAATTTCGTGTTCTTTTTGGGAAAAAAACTAACCAAGGTTGAGCTTGGTAAATTTTATGGGAATTTTGAACCATCAATTTCAATGGTAAAAAGTGGTTTACTAAATTTCGTAGTGTTTACTGAATTTTCGTACAAGCACGGAATATATCGAACGTTCTGTACGCCCAGTTGAGGTCTCTACACCCAAAACAATTGAAAAATTAACGATATGATGTTGGCCGTTAACCATATCACATGGCTGAGTGGTTTTAATTTTTAATGATCTCTTGGGCATGAGAAAGCTTTGCACAAGATGGATACAGCGTTTGCTCGCAAAGGACCACAAACACAATTGTGTGATAAGTGCGCAGAAGTGTTTGGCGTTGCTCAACGGTAATATGGACGAGTCTTTTAAACTACAACACACTAGAGACCAAAGGACAATGGGTTTTTTTTTTTTTTTTTGTTAATTGGCACTAAAGAAGAGCAAGGTGGGTTTGTCAGCCAATTAAGTCCTAGTGACCGTTCAAAAATGTAAAACAATCAATATTGAGTATCAATATAAAGAGTATTTGAAAAAATCGAACGCATTTGTCCACGAAAAACGTTATTTTCCGCCAGAGCAATGTAAGGGTCCACACAACTACTTTTTCCATTGCAAAATTCCACGAATTTGGCTGCTATGAGTTGCTACCTATTCTCTGAATTTTTTAAAACCAAACCTGAAGACATGGCTCTGCGGAAACACATTTGACTCCAACGACGAAATCATCTCAACAACAAATATCTATTTTGATGGCTTCGACAAATCTTATTTCTTGGAAGGGAATAGCAAAAAAATATTGGAGAAACGTTGGACAAAGTGTATATAATTTAAAGGAGATTATGTTGAAAAATAAAGTTATTTTTTTATCCGCCCTCGTACTAATCAAAGGCATTCTAGAACAGAACAGTTTTTCCTATGATTTACTTCTACGTAAAAAAAATATAATTTTAATTATATGACAAATTATATGAATAAACATTAAATATAATGAGTACTTCTAATAAAACGCATTTTCTCAATATTGTTAACATGACTTCAAAATCAATGACTAGGAATCAAGAAAGAGAACGTCTTGCAATTACAATTCCATATTGAAAACATTGCAATTGAACCGAATTCGTCAACAAGTTCAGAATCTCATTCACTTCTTTGGAAGTGCTTGCTTTACTATTAAGATTTACTAGTTAAGATTTTGAAATTAAATTTTATGGGGACACCCTCTAAAATGATTTCGTAATCAAAACCTGCAAGTATATTTTTCATGCTCAATAAAAATAAGGTTCCACCTCTTCCAAGTATTTGTGTGATTGGTTTGTTATGCAAGATTTTCCAATGTGCCGAAAAACCTCTTCAGCTCTGACTTTATTGATTGTCTGTTGTGTTTGTTGCGTACCCAGTTTCCAAATAGAAATTCTATTTGTTGATATCGATGTTACAATATATTTTCTGCGCCTGAGATTGTACCTAAAAGCAATCACATTTTAATTACTTTTATGTGGTTGTACGTTGGTTTGATGGTAACTTTAACTTGTTTTGCTCCTTTTGTTCCTTCGAAAAATCGGCAAAAGCTAAAGGCGTGTAGAATCTTTGAAGTGCAATCAGATACACAAGTTGCTACAGCAGAATTGCATTAAACTTGCCAAGAAAAAAACGAGCAGCAAAAAAATTTTTACTGAATTAAACAGAAGCTGGAGAGAGAATATTCATTTTAGTGCACTTCATAAGTACAAAAAATGACTAAAGTCAGTCAGCAAAGGAGCCACAAACTAAGATGGCTTACTCGTATGTATACCCAGCTGGACTGAAAGTGATAATGAGTCGCTTGGGGTTAGTACTTTTTGATTTACCTGTTTAGTTCACCAACGTTCTATTGTTTTTAGTCTACAAACGGTGATAATAGATTTTCTTCCATTGAAAAGTTCCGGAATCAGAGTTAAAAATAGTGTCTGTAAATGATATTGCTGCTCATTGAAATCGCCTTAGCTCGTCTTGACATCAGTGATCGAGAAACAACTGGAGTAAGTCATCACGGTTTCCTTTTTTATTATGTACTAGAGCCATAGGAAAGACTTTCGCAACAGCAAACTTATTTGGATCCTAATATTGGAATCTGACAGTAACCACAGTTAATCAGAATTCAAAATGGTGATAAAAAAAACGAAACTACCGCATTTGCTTGTGCCAAACAGCAGATACCTCTTGTACTTTTTGGAAGAATTGTAGTGTTAGAGAAAGATCTACTTTAAATTCCACCATGTTTGCGATAAAAAAAAGCCGTACGGAATAAAGTACATTCAGTAGTAAGCTTAGGTTGCTATGTAGAACTTACATAACATCTGTGAGTCGCAAGGTCATGACGTCTGCTGCAGAAATATAAATTATCTACGGAAATCAATACTTTTTTCGAAAATATTAACATCTTTGAAAAAAACTAAAAATTGTGCCAGAACTGTTGGGTACTTATGTCTTCATACGTAAACATACGTCTGTCTAGGTATAGTTACACAAACTGGCATATATTCAAATTCATTTTATTCAAAGGTACAATTTTAAGCCGCCACATAGTGGTGTTGACTCTGCGGTTATTATGGCTTTGTATTGCAGTAGTGGTAGTAGTTTTGTTATTATTAGTTGCATGACACGTGAATACAACCATTTGTAGCATCTTCTACTACCAGGACTTTTATTTGCAAAATTGTTCCATTATTGATGTAGCAAGAGTTTACACCTTTTCAATCGTTATAATTAAAGGCGTGTCAAAAGTTTTTGGATTTGAAATTATTTCCTCTAACATCATTGACTTCTAATACTTTTTCTAAAATTTAGTCTATGTTCAATAAGTCTTAGGAAATCTCATAAAAAAGTAATTTAGTAAAAATTAGTTCAAAAGTTTTCCGCTAATAATTCGTAAGATTTTACATTATTTAAAATTTTCTAACTGCATGTCCTAAATTTCCCTACATAATTTTGTAAAAAAAAAAAAAAAAAAAAAAAAAAAAAAAAAAAAACTTAAATCCCAAAGTTAAGAAATAACTTTCCGAAATATATTTCCATGCCAAAAAAAACTCACACCTCTTTGCATGTCCACAGTTTCTGGTTAATAAAAATAAATTCATTATTTACTATTATATATTATTTACTAGATCAGTAGTGTAAGAGTCGCAGGTTCTATTCCTACCAAGGACTGGGTATTTCTGTAGAAAAGCCAAATATCTTCATGGTTTATGTTCGTTTTTTTTTTAATATAAAAATTAACAAGAAACTTATTCCCATTGTTGCATTATGATAAAATGTATGCACTTGGAAAAATTTTCGAAAGTCATATATTAGATTTTAAGAAAATTTTAATTAAAATGTGCATATTTAAATGTAAAAATTTTTAACAATTTTCAAAAAAAAGATTTCGAAAGTTTTAATAAGGGACTAACTGACCTTCGTAGACTAGTGGATAGTGTACTAGAGTCGTAGTGCGAAGGTCCCAGGTTCGAATCCTGCCGCAGAACTCTGGCAGTTTGTGTTTGATAAATAGAGGGAGCGCACAACAAGCCTTCACTGGTTTAAGTGTATGTCGTATCACATGGGCTATCACACCCCTCCAATCAACCTAACCTAACCTAACCTAATAAGGGAGTCATTTTTGTGAAACAAAACACATTTGTAAATTTTCAATTTGGTATTAAAAATTCCAAGCATTAATTCGATATTGGTATTTTTTTCATACAAAATTCAAACATAATATTAAACAAAACTTGGTAGAAAAGTAACAATTTTCTTATTTAAATCCTCGTGAAAAATAAATGAAAAACATTACATTATTGAGCGTATCTTTTCAATGTCCTAAGAAATAAAGTTAACAACGTTTTTACTAAAAAGCTGAATTGCTTCCGCAAATTTGTAAAAAAAAAAATCTTGATTTGCAGTTACGTTTTTTTATGAAAAATATTTATTTCTTTATATACACGTGAATTGTAAATACTATCTGCTTTTACATAGAAAAATAAATTCAAACTATTGGCAAGTTGGTATCTTTCTAACGATTTTAAGTGTATTCCCAGTGATAAACAATCAATACGAATTTAAATGATTTTCCTGCACAAATTTTCTTAATATATCAAAAAAGTTTCCAAATCTGTGACAATAGAGAATATCTTGCAATGGCAAGACCAAGTTAAAATCATTAGAAATGATTCCAGTTTGCTTATAATGGAAGCGGATTCAGTGGAAGCGGTAGCGCTAAACTTATTTCAAACCTCATTTCTCGAAAAATTTACATTCCAAAAAAATTTAAAGCTCATTATTACAACTTGACTTTGAAGTTCCCGATATTCAAAGGTAAGTTTAGCTAGGGTGATTATTACAACTTGGCGTTAAGGCAGAAGTTTGTTAAAGGTATATTCAGCAACAAAAGTGAAAGTTGAACTTATCCTTAAAGAAATTTTCATTATTGCAAATTCTCTGTAAAGTGTTACGTTTTTCAAAGTATGGCTATACCCAAGCATTTAAGGACTGTTTACGAGTGGTTAAATAAATGTTTAAGTGGCAACGTGGAACACGTATATATATTTTTCTTTTAATTTTGATAAAAAAAATTTTGGTTAATTAACTTAACAAAAGCGTAATATAAAATGCTATATTCCAAAGGAAATTTTTACCTCAATCGGCCAGAAAGTGGTGCAAAATTTACGGCTGCAATTGATAAAGCAGAAAGTGTGGCAATTTCAAATGACTAGATCGCGTGATAAAAATTACTGGTAGGATGAATGAAGTAACCTTTAACTTATTGCTCACTTTTAGGTAATAACGAAAAACTGTTTATTCGTCCGATAAAGTCTTAACTTTAACTAACTCCAAGTTATAATAATGGCCCTCACACTTTTTGATGCTTTCGTTTGATTTTGCAGTCTTGCTGTAACTTTACGTTTCCAAAAAATTATCGGTTTAAATTCTTTTCAATTTACGTAGAAAGAATTTAATCCTTTTTATAAATAAATATTGTTTCTATGCATAAAAATAAATTAAAAATAGTTTAGTGGAAAGATTGTATTTTGTTAAGCTTCGTTAAAATAATATTGGATTATGGGCATGACAATTTCTATTGTATAGAATCAAATAAATTACTCAAAGCATAAAAGAATTATTGTACAGAAAACAAACTGACATATGGACACAAATACACACTTTGACTGATGGACATATAAAGAGCCAGACGGACAGATTGAGTACAAAATGTTTAGATGTGTTATTTAGTAGAAATTAAATATAAATATATTACAAAATATAGGAATAAAAAGAGCGAGAATAATAAATATCATGCAAATGGTGCATAGAGAACAAATTGTAGTTCCATTTAAATAAATAAATAAAAACATACATACATTTGTAAATATTTTATACAGATATAAAATCTTTATATGTATATAAATATACATAAATTGTTATAGATTTATATAAATACGTATCTATCTATGTGTTTTACATAAAATATATTGTATATATGGATGTGTGTTTTGCATATATATAAGTATATTTAATATTAGCAATTGCAGACGTAGAAACAGCATTTATATACTTGCGCACATACATTTATCAGCAATGCGACATGAGGAATAACAGCAGCTACTAAAACAATAACAACAACTTGAATATAGTGTAAACCTTGTGATTTATTAGCCATGTCGCATACGGCACCAGTAGCAAAGCAGTACATTTACAACAACAAAATACATATGTATCTACGTACATGTATGTATAACAGCAAAAACAAGACAAATGTTACAATGGAAATTGTATCAATTCACATGTAACAATAACAAAATATACACGTTCTTAATTTTTTCCCCTATAGATGTTGTATGACCTTTTATCGTATGTATGTAAGTATGTATGCATGTATGTATGTAGTAATACACTAATAGAGTAGGGTGTGATATATGTTTTTATATAGAGTTTATATGAATCTATATGGTAGACTGTGTAATATGGTGGCATATTTGCAGCATAAACAATCAATGATAGACTTTTGTTTCAAATACACATTCTCTATCATCAAAGACAAAACAGCAGTAGAAAAAATAATGACAAAAAACTAAGGCAAAATAAAGAAATGTACTATTTTCCAAACAGTCTGAGTTAAAAATGAAAGAAAAAGGAAAAATAAAACAAACAAAAAACGATTTGACGCTTTGAAAACTTTTAAAATCCCTTAAGTATCAAAAAAAGTCACAGCTGTGTTAATAAACTACATCACTACCACTACTTTATCTTACACTTACTCAAATACGCTAGAAAGCCTTAGAAAAGTTTGTATGAAAACAATTGTGGCACACAATTTACATCAACTTTATAAATTCTTTTTTTTAACAAAAAATAAGATTTTAAATTTTTTTTCCAGAAAAAAAAATTATTCTAAACTTTTATTCAAAACGTGCTAAATGTAAATTTCTTTTAGTTTGTTCTCTACCAGCTTTTGTTATATTACTTTACTATATTTTAAACTTTGTTAGAAGTGTGTGAAAGATGTAACAAGCAACACACATACAGACACGTATACATACAAATGAAACAGGGATCCTATTTTAATATTGTCTACCCATTATTGCCTTAAATTACCAACAACAAAAAAAGCGAAAATAACAAAATATACAAAAAAAAACCAGCCAGAAATTGTTAGTAAGGATTTTAAGGTTTATGGCCTGTTCCAGCAATTTAAATTATATACTTTTACTTCACCAGCTTCTGCTACCAGCAGTGGCAGCAGCAGTCCTGGCAACCGTAAAGGTTGAATGGGAATATGAAAAAAATCAAACATTTCTTTTGTTAGTGTCATTTTTAGCTTTAAGGCACGCAGTAATAGCAACCGCTGCAGCAACATAATATGCTTCCTACAGCATGGAAAGCTAAAAGAGACAACAACAAAAAATTTACAGGCTTAAGCGCCAAAATGAATTTCGCACTTTTTCGCATAATAAATTTCAAGTTCTGCTACGTAAAATACTATTTAAAAAAATATTCCAAAACGCAAAACTTTTTTTTCGTTTTAATATAAATTTATTTTTGCATAAGAAATTACTGCAAAAAAAATTCTGAAAATTTGGCTTTTTCTTATTCTGGCATCATACCACCACAGACGTAAGAAATGACAGTGTGAAAAATGCTGCATTTCGCTTTTTAATAATTTAACTCAAATTGTATGAGACAAATGAGTAAAGAACAGTGAAAAACTAAATTTATCGGAAAATTAAATTGAAAATTAATTATATAAGCAAATTGTCAATTGCTTATTTACTAAAGATGGCGAAAATCATCCTTATCAAGAAGTCAAGGATGAGGGATGACAAAAGTTTTTAATATTCAGAAACTTTCTTTGGATAAAGTGTAAAATTTTTGCTCTTTCAAAAAAAAAAAAAAAAAAAAAATTGTGGTATTTAATAAAAGTAAACTTATTGGGCACGCACCCCTGTAAGGTATTTAAATTTTTTAATTAAAGCGATAAACGGATCTTTTTATTATAAATTGATCACCAGGATGTTGCACGTTCTTCAAACGATGAAACGCCATAAATTTCATTTTGATCTTTTTACACAATTTAACTGTAATTAGAGGAGATTAAGGTCGGTACTATTGGTAAAAAAAACGCATAAAGGACCATTGCCCATTGGCCGAGTCAGGCAATATTGATTTACATTATAATACAAATATGAACAAAAATAGCGGAGACAACAACCATTTAGGTGCAGAAAAATTCCATTTCAACATAAATGCTGATGAGTTTTACTACTTCATATATTTTTATAAATTGATCACCAAAATGTTACTTACACATTTTTTTAGAAGAGAAAACGCCTTAAATTTTATTTTGCTTTTGTTACATAATTTGTCGGTTTAAGTTCATTAGATTAAGTAAAAATTTTACTTTTCACCATTTTAAGCTTATCCCGGTACACTAGACGACTCAGAAAAAAGTTATTTACATTATAATATAATTCTGAAAAAATAGCGGAGACCGCAACCATTAGGTGATCCAAAAATACCTCTTCAACTTCGTTGGCCCTGCATAAGATAATTTGATGATAAACCTTTAAATATTTGCTTTACCTCAAGCGATTTTTTCTACAATAATGATTTAGCAAAACGTTTAGTAAATCACAACTGGAATATAATTTTTGGTACCAGTGGAAGATGTTGAAAATTCCTTTACATTCTGTAAGCTCAATAGAAATGTTATTCCAATAGTGTTTTCAAGAATATGCTCGTCGGAATATGGCTATTACGTACTTATATGTAACAAACCAAATATTTTAAAGGAACATCTACGCGCAGTCCTCTCTAATTTATTAGGGAAAATAACAACCATTTTGTATACGTCAGAATTTCATTTCCACACTGTTGGACCTGTACAAGATATCTTGATCGTGAGCTTAAAATATTTATTTTGCTTTAAGGACTTTAACAACATTAATGATTTAGCGAACATAGGGAAGAATATTAAATTTTTAGTTTTTTATGTTAATGGATCATTTACGATCACTAAAATTAAATCGGAAAATGTTATAGTCATGATATTGAATTATAGAGGAAAATATTAGAGGGAAATCAATCCTACAATAGAACCCCAACTTAGTGAAAAGGCAGTTGATGATAACAATTCTGCAGTAAAATTTTGTTTCTGTCATTTAGTTTTTTAGGCTCGATATGCTAGAACCTAAAGTTGGGAAATCCCTTTTTGAACTTACAGAATATGCTAAATCCTTCTTCGCACTCTAAAAGGTAAATCGAAAATGCTTTCCGCTATAGACATGTCTAAACATTAAAATTGCGACTATTTTTGTAAAAAAACACCAAATGTCTCAAGATGTCTTTATGCGGATCTTTAATTTTAACTAACTTTATTCTACTATTTGCTGTTTTACAAGAATCTAAAAGGAAGAACCTTCACTCTTAAAGATCACTCTATAGTAGACTTCGTACGAGATGCACATACACATGGGCATCAAATTTTTCGCATTGGGCACAAAAATAAAAAATTAAAATCTCAGATTATCTTTCGAAGTCGTGAAAGAAACAAATATATCAGTTTGTTATAATTCATGCTCTTTACATTGGATTCTTACATCGTCAGAAAATTAATATCAAAACAAAGGAGAAAAATCGGTGTCGTGTAAAAAGAAATGGGTAAAAAATATAATCCCCCTTATTATGATTGTCGAGGTCACATCAAGTCGACAGTAAAAAAAGACAGCAGTTCTGAACTCGTTGTAGACATTAATTAACTAATATTGATGACCAATTGTAATTATATAAGCCATAGTAGTAGTAATATCGTATTAATAATATTTAATACTTCTCGAGAACGATCCCACAATTGTCAATATATTGATGTCGGCTTGGTGTGACGTCGACGTCGACAATTATAATAAGGGGAAATATCTTCCGTTTCGTGAAAGCTCTGGTCCACTTTGCGCACAAGGACCGTGGGTCAGTCATGGATGCTAGATTTGATAATTTATCAATAGTTTAATGATTTGTTTTCATAAAAATAGCAGAGTCGATTTATCGATTTTTTTAAATATTTTTATTGATGATTTATCCTCCAGAAGTATTGTATTCGCTTCAGCCGCACGATCTCATTTTAAGTATTTATATTGATTTATGATATTTTATAATGGAAATTACTACTTTTTACACATCTCATAGAATGATTATTGCAGATTTTCCCATCTTGTAGCACCGGCGATAATGCTTAGTGAGCTTTTACCGAAGAAAATATTTATTTTCTTATAAGAGAAATAAGATTCCACCTAATATTTTGACGATTAAAAACGTTTCTTTTTTTAACATTTAAAATTTTCAATTTACCGTGAAGATTTATTTAATAAAGTCCCACATGTTTTATAATTAAAATATAAGCTGAAAAACTCTTTCATAATTTAGCCATAAAAAACAAATACCATAAATAAATAGAAACATATTTGTGATTGCGAACACATAATCTGACAACTTAATCAATAGCCTATTGGAATATCCGGTGAAACAAACAAACTTTTAATTTCGCCGGTTAGTTACTACACAAAAATACAAAAAATAATTTTTTTTTCAACTAAATTGTTGTCAGAACTTACAAAATTCTTTTTAGGTCTGCTATCAGACAAAATATCTACTGGTTCATTGAATTTGGTTACTGAAAACAAAATTTATCTTTTTCTGTGTACTTTATTTGTTGTCAAATTATTTACCTGAAAAAATACGCATTATAAGTTTAATGTATGATTATTATTTTATTACAAGACGTTGATTAGTTTAAAGTATTAGAATTGTTAGCTACAACCAAATATTTGTGCAGAGAATATAAAAAATTGGTGGTCACCAAGCCACAAATATGTTTCTCCGTCAAAAAAAAAAAGAAAAATTTTTTAAACAAAAAAATCAATTATTCAAAAATTTTTCATTAATGTAAACAAAATATTCCAAAGACTTTATTTAAGCTCTCCAAAACACATACTAATGGCCTTATTCACACTATTCGTAACAGGCTTATAATTTTAAATAATAATTTGTTTTGTAAGCCTTTCTCAAGTCCTTCATAAGTTATTTTACAATTTACAAACTATTTTTTACTTCCATATAATCATTATATACAAATTAACTGGAATGTCCTTTCATATTTCTTTGATACTAAATAAAAATCCATAAATTAAGTAAAGCACGTTTTTTCTACTTTTTTTATGACCTTCCTTAAAGCCTTCCACTACAATCGATTCCATTGAATTTTTAAATAACGCAGAAAAACTAATCGTGCAGAACTTTATGTTTTATGTTAAAATAATTGAATATATTACAAATGTATTTATTCATAATTAAAATAAAAATTCAAAACATTCCCCCTTTTCATGAAACAAAAAATTGAAAACAAAAAAATCCTTTTTTTCTGTTTTTACTGTTTGGCATTTCATTTCCTCAGACTGTATAAATAATAAGGCGAAATTGGTTAAACATATTTTTGTTGTTTGGCTAAAGAAACTGAAGACTTGAATATTTGCAACTGCAACAATAACAACATGGGGAAAAATTGTTGTTTGCATTAATTTACATTTTTTACATATCAATTCGCATAAAATTTTCCAAAGACAGGGAGAAAACTTCACTCAACAACAACTGCACGGCACGGAACGGCACGCTGATCTGCAGTGAAAAGAAAAGGTTAAAATGATGTATTGAAAACAGACAAAGAAACAAAACAAATAAATGAAGCAACCAACCAGCAACCACTTTGCAACAAACTTGAGATTGTTATTTTTTGTATGAAATAAAGTTAGTTATTTTTCTTTTTAGTTTTTATTGCGTAAATATTTAAACGTTTTTACAGCTGCATTTGCAACATGCTTCTTAAGTGAATAAATGGTGGCATGTTTCGTTTGTTGATTTAGTTTCAATGGACATGGACTGACTAACTACCTCCGAGATGGGGTTAGTTTTTATAAGTACTTGTCGCCATACTCAACAACAGTCTCACAAGCCACAGCACTAAAACGGAATAAAATAAAATGGGAAAAGACATTTTTGCCATAACTAAATGAATGTTTAATATAAACTGATAATTTTTTGCTTCTTTTGGCTTCAGCTTGGTGTTACAGACCGTATTGGCGGTTTTATATTACCAGGTCATTTGTTTTATTTGAAATAAAAACGTAAAACGAAGCAGCAACAGAAAGTCAAACAAAAATGGCATTTTTTGCCAATTAACTTGAAGAATGTCTTGTTGCATAAATTTAGCTTAATTGGGTGCCACTTGTTTCACAAAGATATATAAAATGTTTGCGACCTGACTGGCTAAAAATTTATTATTTAATGCATTTGAACAACAAGTTTTTCCTTTTTTCATTCTCCAACTATTGAATTGGTTGGTGTCCTGTTAAGTCGCGTCAAGTCTTTAATATTTTTGTTCTTTTTTGGGAAGTTCCATAATGTGGTGTTAATGTAACGAACTAACAAAACATACCACAATTATCTTTCGAAATCTAATTTTTGAAATAAAAGTCACGTTCTACTCATTCACCATAAATGGTAAACAACAACAATACCATCAACAACACTATCTTTCGTCGTTCCATAAAATGTTATAGAAATTTTATTTAATCACAAGAGAAAAAAACAGGTTGCCAGAAGTGACAACTTCACGTAAATTTTTTTATAGATGATTGATTAATATACATCCTAAATGTTGTAATTTTTTTTTCCTTTTTCTTAGTTCAACAATAAAATCCGTAAAACGGGGAAAATGTGTTCCAGAAAATATAAATTTTATTTAAATTCTACACTACCCGCTCCTAGCAATTTTTGTGAAATTAAGAATATTTTTTTAAATTTATCCAGATTTGGAAAGAGCTGCTGGAGGCATTGAAACCGTCAAGGGAGAATATCTATTTTATATAAGTGAGAAATGAGCAATACCTTTTCGGGGAAAAAGCGAAAATAGCCGCTTCTACATATTGAAAGTTTGAGTGTTTGCATTTTAAAATTTGTTATTGTTTTATTCTAAATTTTGGTACAGCTACTACAAAAGGAATTTGAAATTCTGAAGCATCCGGAATACCCAATGAGAAATAAATGTGTCCTCGAAACTAAAATGGATACTCGACACATACAAACGTACTTTTCAGTATTTTAGAGAAGTTTAATGGCGTGTTATTTTCTCAAACAAGTGTTGCACTGTTGTTGATCAATTTATGAAAAATATATATACATATATATATATATATATATATATATATATATATATATATATATATATATATATATATATATATATATATATATATATATATATATATATATATATATATATATATATATATATATATATTATCGTGGCAATTAAACAATTTACTGCCTTGCAAGATTGCATGATATTTTCTTATAAAATTGAGCTTATTAAAGAACACAAAATACGAGTTTGCCTTTTTAAAGGGCAAAAATGTTACACTTTTTTTTAGAAAAGAAAACACCATATATATAATTTTTATTTCTATCGGCTATTTTCTACACTTATTTGTTTTATATTTATTTTTATGTATTTTTTGGTTATTATTAAACGTTACAGGTGGTCATTCTTGGTATCCTTCGGTCCACCCTATTTGCTAAAGAGTCCTTAACTGGCATGCTGATTGAATAACAGATAAAATTTATTTTATTTCTACAAAATACTATTGTTTATCTAATAAAACCGCTTTCCATGAGGATTTTTTTTTTGGTGATTTCTTCAGAATTCTTTTTTATGATTTTAAAGATTTTATTCCGAAAATTTAAGGATATTCCGGTAAAAAAAATATGTTGCATCACTGTTTGTCAGAAGGAAGCTGTCAATGGCTGGCTGTTGCTGTTGCAACTAGAGGTTGCAATGGCCGCAACAATCACTTCGATTCGATTAAAGATCTTCATTTTATTTGTTGATTTTTTGATTAAAAATCTTTAGTTTTCTTCTCGTTATTTATGAAGAATTTCTTGAGACCATAAATTAGGAAAATTATTTCAAACCATGTTCTTTTCCCTTTATATAGAAAAACGTATTTCTGATTAAATTAATTCTTCTTAATAAAAAAATAGATGGATGGAGTGTTTTTATATAAAAAGCCTACACGTGCATGTATTGTTTTTATAGTTTGTTGTTGTATTTTTTTTAAATTTAATTCTGAAAACCGCCATACCATACAACCACCATGATGATGAGATCTTACATGTTGCTGTTCTTATGGTCGATGCTTTTGTTGTTGTTGTAAATTTAAGCAATGTCATAAATTAAGCATTTTTCTTGAAACGATCATCAGTTTTAACGGCGCAACATGAACCAGCACATCAACAGTACAACTAAAATAATAACAAAAAGAAAAAAACTGTTTGAGATTGTGTTTCTTGTTGTATGTAGGTTGTTGCTCTTAACCCTCTAATAGCTAGAAGTGATGATACACATCTGCCAAATGAATTGATTCTAATAAGTTGTTCAGTTTTGTTTTTACTATAGTTAAAAAAAAGAATTTTATCAAATTTCCTATTAGACCATTCGTTGAAGATTATTGTTCGATTTTAATTCAAAGTGCGCTTTTTTAATCCACAATAACTTGAACCGGAAAATCTTAGGTATAAGATTGATATTATTCTCTAATTATATTGAATAGTTCTTGAAGTTGTATAATTCTTAGTACAAAAATATTGTTTGAAAATATTTATTTTAATTATCGAACTTTCTCTTCTCCTTAACGGGTTAAAAACCTCCAAAATCATGTTCATGTTAAAGATCGAAGTGCTTTTGATACACTCGCATTTGGCGAATGAAACTATAAGACAAACTCAATGATGATGCCTGTTGCAATTGTTGCTAATGTTGTTCCTGTAACTGTTGCAATTGAACATGGTTACAGGTAAATAAAAATGAAAAAATCACTGCAATTCTGCAGTAACACAACAACAACAACAAACAAACAAACAAAAAAACATTTCATTTTTATGGTCTTTCAGTAAATGTTTTTGATGCAACTCCACAACTCTACTGCCGCCATAGTTTTTGTATTGTAGTTCAATATTGATTTGAACGCAACAAGAAAGAGAGCGAAAAAAGTTCAAGTAAAAAGACTATTATTTTAAATTGATCGTAGAAAATAAAATCGAAAAATGTTTGTTTTTAACACTAACTAAAATTAATGGTTATCGAAATGGCTGAAAAAGCAACAGCAACAACAACAACATATTTCACAATTTAGTGCCATTATTTATTATAAAATTTGACCATTTTCTATATTTATTCATACGTAAGTATATGTATGTGTACATATATGTTTTTTTTTTTTTTTGTTCAACAAAAATTGTCTTAAGGACATTTATGGTCATTATTTAACATTTATTTTCATTATTTTATAATTTATATGGCATCTCACACTTTAATGGCTCATAAAATCTTTTGTGAATACTTTGGCAGTTAATCTCTGATTTAACATATTTATGAAGTTTAATTTGCCTCAAGAGCAATAACTCAATTTTATTATGTAGACAAACATTTACGCACACACATACGTTGCAACATTTCCCATACATACACAATACATTTGCAATCATCATTTTGCTCATATCTTGGCTGCACACCGCATGTCCATCTGTATGTGTGATTTGCATACATATAATTTTATTGTAAAGCAAATGTATGAGTGACTGATGTATGTATGAGTGTGCATGCCTGCTGATATATTTGTATAATTTTACCTTTAAATGCACAAGGATATTTTACTACAGATTCATGGCCTTTATGGCTGTTGCAGAATATGCATATTGCACATCTTTTCGTCCTGGCCAACAAACGGCCAGACTCTTGTTATTTTTCCATCAGTATTTTCTTCTTTAATAGAAATACTTCAAGAGACTTCCTTAATAATCTTTAAATTAGTTAATTTTTTTAAATTATGTTTAATTTTTTCTATTTAAAAACCCGCGTTAATGTTGGTTTGATTTCTTTTCCTTTGTCATTGCAATAAATATATACGTATTTTTTATTAATTTGATTTTATTGCTGTTGTTAATTTAATGTTTAAAAGTTTTAAGCATTTATAGACGTGTACATACATAAATATTTGTTGAAAATTTTTGCTTCGGCCTAAAGGTATTTAAGCAAATAATTTATGTTGACATGCGTAAAGTTGAAAATGTATTTATTTACAAAATAATGGCTATTTACGTAGAATTTTATGAATTTATTGTTTGCTCCACAATATTTATAATGTAAAATTTCGCATAAGCGCATATTTATCTGCACTTGCATAATCATGCGATCTTTAGGAATAACAGCGTAAGTTAAAAAATATATATTTTTTAGAAAATCCTAAAATAGTTCTGCTAGTAGCTACTTTTGGCTGGAAACGTCATAGGGATGGGCGCAAGGAAATAACTTTCAGGGTTGTTAACAATTATACACCATTACGATTTGCATATCAGGATTTAATAAGAGTTTAAAATGTGTGGCTCAGAATTATTTCCGCATATTTAAGTTATTTAAACATGATGTAAATAGAATTCGTAAAAAGAACGATTTGGAATCGGAAATATATGTAAGGTGCTCATAAGCTTCGTTTGGGGTTTAGTTAGAAATTTATTTAAATATTTAGAAATATATTTATTATCGATTTTGAGATTCAATTCTTTTCATAAAAGTTTTAAAATTTATTTGCTTTGTATATCGTTTCCCCGTCGAAACATTTGTTTCAATATACTTACTAAAAATTGAGTTTAAAGCTTAATAATAAATAATTAATATGAATATTAACATATATGTATAAAATATATCTATTCTCAAGAATTTTTGAAGAGCCATTATATCGCTTAAGCTCTTCCCTCACCTAATATTGACGATAACACTGTGTGTAATTTTTTTAAGTCGTGGCAAAATAACCATATACGGACACCACTACGTGATAAAAGACTAAAAAAAAGACCCATGTCTCCCAATTTTTCCCAAAGTAATGCACTTTTTTTATGGGCCGCCAAAGATTTGGGGCCTCGGTATCATTTTCGCAAAAAAGTGATCATTTTCTCGGGCTTATATCTTGCAAACCGTTCCGAATTTCGATTTACTCTCTGAGGCAAACTTGTAGCTCTTGTCATAAAGAACCAAAATTGCGAACATATAAGATCAAAAAAACTTCACCTTCCAGATAAAAATCGCAAAAAACTTAAAAAAATTCGATTTTTTAACATTAGCATGTTAACAACATTTTTGACAGCTTTGTTAATGTTAGCATGCTAACGTGCATGACTTTGGGAAAAATTGGGAGACACGGGTCTTTTTTTTACTCTTTTATCACGTAGTGGTGTCCGTATATGGTTATTTTTTTCATGTTGCACTGTGTAATGTAAAGCGATCAATAGCAAACTGATATTTACTTTTTGGAGAAAAACAATAAAAAGAAACAATGAAGTTTTTCAAGCCAAGATGCGCTCGTTGAAGTTTGTTTTATGTAAAGTTGTGTAGAACCAACAATGTGAAGAATTTCTGAGTTGCAACAATCAATGAGTTGCATCGATCAAGTACTACATGGATAGAAAATGCACTGTATATATTAATAAACGAAATGATCGGATATATAATATAAATAAATTGATTTCAATATATTTTCGTGTACATTGAAACAATTTATTACCAAAATATATGTAAAATTGTATTTCGCTCCTTGATCGGGTGTTTTCAAAGATGAAAACTAGAGACTAATTTAAAATTGGTTCTCTAACTTTTTATATTATTTATGTCCAAATTAATCGATTTCCATTTCATACTTGTATATGAAGTCCTAATCATGATCCATGATTGGGAGAACACAATTCTTCTGTCCCTAGAAACAATATCGGAGTTTTGTGAAGAAACGCTCTCAAATAGTTGTGGCAAGTGATATGTATCATTTACACCACGTTTCAATCCATTGACATGGAATTTTCGTAAACTCATCTTGTACTAAATAAAAAAGAAACATATAAGAGACATTATGTTAAATACCTCTTTTACAACACGATATTTTTACAACATGATGTTTATTAATATTAAAATAATATGGCTTTATATATTATTTCTTTTCACGTTAAAAAGCTCTTCAGAGTATGCATAATTTTAATAAGTATCAATAAAACAAATATTATAAGATGTTGGAATGTTGAAATAATTAAAATGAACTATGTAAAAGGAATTGTTCAAACGTTCCGACATTTGGATTTTTTTATAATATTAATTATTTTTGATTTAAAAAGAGTTTAAAGCAGGGACCGTAACTCTTATGACTTTTATCAAAAAAATCAAGAAATAAGAGTTATTTTTGATTTTTATATTTTTAGATAGAAAATAAGAGTTATTTTTGATATTTATTTTTTTAAATGAAAAATAAAAGTTATATTTGATTTTTATATTTTTAAATGAAAAATGAAAGTTATTTTCGATTTTTATATTTTTATATCAATAATAAAAGTTATATTTGATTTTTATATTTTTATATCAATAATAAAAATCAATTACAAAGAAAAGCGTTTCGATACTTCTGCTAATTTATTGGAATATTGTGAGAGCAAAAAATTTGTGTTTTCATGGCTTCGAAAATTAGCTTTAATTGTTCATTCTGTACCTGCCACTCAAGTCAGTGTAGAAAGGTCATTTTCAGCACTCAGATTAATATTGGGAGATTTGAGATATAATTTATCTGAGGAACATTTAAAATCAATTATGATGGCAAAATTGAACACCTGAAAACGACCTCTTAACACTGACTTGAATGGCAGCCAAAACTTATAAGCTATTTCTATGCATTTATGTTTTTATAGCTGATAATGGATAAGTCACATAATATGTTATATTCATATAGAAATTTGAATGAAGCATCATATTATAATACATACGGCATTTTTTTGAATTGATTTTTATTATTGATATAAAAATATAAGAATCAAAAAAACTTTTATTTTTCATTTAAAAATTTAAAAATCAAAAATAACTTTTATTTTTCATTAAAAAAAATAAAAATCAAAAATAACTTATTTTTGATTGTTAAAATAAAAATCAAAAATTTAAAAATCATGCAATATGTTGGATGCATTTCGCCTAAAAATCATGATGGTGTAATTAAAAGTTTTCTACGATGTTCATTTATGTATGATTTATTTCTTCAAAAATTTAAAAATAACTCTTATTTGCGGTCCCTGGTTTAAAGTAATAAAACTGTACCATATAAATTGAGAAGTAAATAAAATAACTTGATCATAGTGATTATAATAAAAATATTTGATGGCTTAAAAAATTATTTTAATATCTTAATTTTCCTTTCATCACATTTTTTATTTTATAACTCAAAATTTTGCAAAACTGGATATAAGCGGTTACTGTAGAAAAACATATATTAATAAACACTTAATTTAAAATGTTTGACTTCTAACAGGAACCTCAGAATTGCACTGACAAATTAACTACACTGCATTGATAATTTTTTTAGTACACCTGTTCCTTGTGCACATATTAAAATTTAAAATTTTTTTATAAACAGTTTTTTAAATTGAAAATGCGAGGTAGAGTAGAATAAAGAACTCAGTTTATCAGTTTATGTAAAAAAAAATATTTTGGAATATTATTTTTTAATTTTCTACCAATTTTATCATTTATTTAATTATTCGCTTATTATGAATCGTAGGCTGAACTCTGTATGCCAGCGACTTTGCCTAATAAAAAAGTTTGACAAGGCACAGAAGGAAACTCTCAGGAATTTGATGAAGATGATATAATCATTGTCAAAAACACCACTGCAAGATGCCATAAATACATTAGGACATAAATAAGTTTAGGAAAATTCAGTCTTTTCGAACACTAAATAAGCTTTTAGCCGAAAATTAGAGATTTACAAAAAGAAACCGTTCACATTAAATAAATCTTTTAAGTACTTACATGAGTAATAATTTAAATATTTAAATATTATTAACATTATGCCTTGTAAAGCGTGTGTATTGATTCGATGAAAGATTTATGTAAAAACATGTAAAAAATTTTACCTCAGTAAAGCGAGAAAATAGATTATCAGGATTGCTTCTGGTACCGACCTTACCAGTTCCTCGATCCCGGTCCATATATAAGAAAGAGTATTCTTTACAGTATTTTGTGACTATTACGTCTTAAAGCTTATATGAATTTTATTAAAATCCTGATTCATAGAAATTTGATTTCAGCTGAAGCTTTCAGATGCTTTGGATAAACAGTGTTTAAGCAATCTGCGCTTGCAACAAAAAATTAATTTTTGAAGAGAATTGCGGTTGATAAATCAACTTTCTAAGCGCCGACGAAGAACAGAATAGGCATGATAAATGGTTTTAGTACCCTTTTTTTAAGAACTTTTTTATCTAGAAAATTCCAGATTCATATAAAAATCTTAAATTTTGTCATTAAAATTTTTTAAATTTGATGAGTGATAAAAAATATATTTTTATAAACAAACATGATTAACAAACCAGTCGACTTCACTGATACTATAAAAAAACCGTGGAGTTTGATTTTAAATACAAATAATCCGAATTTTGGGACAAAAAGTCTAATTTAATATATTTTATGTTTATAATCAAATAAAAATCCTTTGAGTATCCTTTAAAATTTCACATTAAAGAGAGCTTAGATATAGGCAACACTTTTAACGATATTCAAAATGGTTTAAATAAACGAAAAAATTTTAATAATTTAAAATGTTTTATTCAATTGTTGTTGCCTGTAATCTAATCTACTATATATGTTTAGGACAAAATAGCAACAGGAAGAATATTTCGAACACTATTGACAATTATTTAAGATAATCCTTCATAATATTTTGGAAAATTTGAAAGTTTAAAAAAAAATATTCCTTAAAGATTTTCATAATTTACCCTAAAATGAGCCAAAAAGTTGATCAGCGCCCTTAATATTCCTTTCATCTGAGCTAGATATTTTTATTAAGTTGCTTTTTTTTCCTCTTAATTTTAGGTACAAATGGTCTACGAAGACGTGGCCGTCAAACATACACCCGCTATCAAACACTTGAATTAGAGAAAGAATTCCACACCAACCATTATTTAACCCGCCGACGAAGAATCGAGATGGCCCACGCATTATGTCTGACAGAACGACAGATAAAAATTTGGTTCCAAAATCGACGCATGAAGTTAAAAAAAGAAATCCAGGCCATCAAAGAGTTAAACGAACAGGAAAAACAAGCGCAAGCACAAAAAGCGGCAGCAGCAGCGGCGGTGGCAGCGCAACATTTAGGAGAATAAAATTAGGAAAAATTTATAAATTATTATTATAATTATAGTAATAATAGAGAGGATAATAACAATACTACTAAACATTTAACAGCAGCTGAAATAGATACAACATCAACAACATCAACAGCAACAACAAATCATACTTCAATAAACAATTCGACAGCAACGCCATCATCATCGTCATCCATCCACCAGCAACAACAAAATTTTGAAAACCATAACGATTGCACTACAGCTGAAGTGGCAGCTACAAAACTGACTTCCATAAATTATAATAATTTTTATCAAAATCATCCCCAACATTATCATCAACATTCGCAACATTATGGCAGTGAATGTGATCATGTTTATTACGATTGGGGGAGGAACTGTTGTAATACACCCCAGATTTTAATGGATAAAAGATACCAGCATTATGGTACTGCCTCTACTACAATTAAAATCGAGTGCCATCCGGCTGAAGATGATGATCGTTTTAACGAAAAGTCACCATTTTGAAAAGCAAGTTGCCGTGCAAATAGACGTCCTAGATTCTCAAAAGTAAAACTCAAATCTTCCTGTATTTTATTTAATTAAACTAAAGTAAAATCTCATATATATAATAATAACACTATATTTTTAATTATTTTTTTTAAAGTTCTTTTAAACAAATCTTCTCTTTTAGATTTAAAAGTAAATTGAAAACAAAAATATGAAAAAATTCTTAAAAAAGTAACAAACGTTTTAGATTAAAAAGAAGAAGAAAAAAATAATTAAAAACAATAAAAAAAAAACAAAACAACCAACCCATCTTCATTGCAATTTTTGTTTGCTTTAAATTAATTTATTATAATTTAACTAATTAAAAAATAAAACGAATACTAAAACTAAACAAAACGTACTCTTAAGTAACAAAACAAACCTGTGCAAATTTTTAAATCTAAGTTTTTATTTTAATTTTATTTTTTATAATTTTACAAAAAAAAAAAACAATCATGTTATAAATAATTATAAAAACAAGCTGTTTGCTATTTTCCCTTCCCCTAAAATGCAGCCCGCAGAACTCGTTACTCTAATATTGCTGGGTGTGTTTTACAGTGGATCAAAAATATTGCAAACACTTGAAAGAATGATACTTTTCGTATACTGTTGATATTTAATTAATTATTAAATAGATTTTAGTTAAACTATGCGCCTTTTAGTTTGTATTTAAGTTTGTACATTATTTTTCTTAACTCGCTTAATAAGTAGTTCTAGTTTCTCAACTGTCTTTGAGTCTCTTGTTTTCTTCGCTTAGATTTTAAAACGAAATTTTGTTGTTTTTAAGTAACTGAAATTCTATTATTTAGTTATAATTCTTCTTTTTGTTTTATTTTTCTAAGAAGGCCCCTTTTCTCTTTAGTGTTTAAGCTTAAACTGAATTAATTTAAAAGAAATGCTAAATTAAAAACAAAACAAAACAACTAATTTTAAATAAATTAAAACAAACTTGAAAAAATTCTGAGATTAAACAAAAATCGTTTTGAATAAATTTAGTTTTTTTGTGAAGAAAAAAACATTTTTTTTAAACAAATATTGTGTGATTTTTTTTGTTACGAAAATTTTTTTATAATTATATTTTAGGCTTAAATACATGATAAATTGGAAAAGCCAGAGATGGTGTTAGTGGTAATAAACTATATTAAAATGGACGCTTTATAATCACTCAAGCAAAAAATATTTATTTATCACATAATGGCATTAATTTATTTGAAATAAGAAACATACTTAGTTTTTAAATAGAGAATAATATGGTTTCAGTTTGTTGAGTTTCTCATGGTAAAATCCACGGTAAATTCCGCTCTAGTGACCAATTGATTTATTTGGGGTGTTTAATTTTAATCTTCGAAACTAAATATTTCCTTTTAAAAACACATTTAAAAAATTTTACATATAGATATAAATAATAAAAAAATTTAAGAAACTTTTGGGCTAAAATGGGGAATTAATATATTTATAAATTAGGTAAATGGGTTTTTAACAATATATTTCAAAAAACCTTGGCAGTTAAGATATCGGGCCTAATTTAGTAATTCATCTGAGCGATACGTGGCATTATCTCAATATAAATTGTTTCTTCTTTCAAAAAAAAAAAAAAAATAATAATAATAATAATAATAATAATAAAATATACAACCTTCACCTTGTTGAAATTAAAAATCAACCCTATAATTTTTAGTTCAAAATTTTTTATAAAGCCACCTAAAAATATATAGTTTTACAAATGAAACAAATCAGCCTAATTGGCTGCATCACTCCCAGGAGACGCTTTTAATGTTGTTAAGTACAAGTAGATTTATTTTCAATACTGTTAAAGCAAAGCTCTTAAATCAAATGCCATATTTTACTTTGTTTTTATTACAATTTTTTTGATTTATATCACTCCAGACACGGACTTGTCTATCTAATTCAGATGGTTTCTCTATATTCCATAGACTTTATTAGTGGGACTTTACAAAAAAAAAATATTTATACTTTATTTTTCCTTTAGGCTATAGATAAATTATTTCTAATAGTCATCATAATTTATTTGTCTTCAGATTTCAATTCTGATACAAGAAGTGGACTGGCCCGATTTCGTATATCTTATATTGTTGCTTTTTTTCGTTGATTATTATCCTTTGTGATAATTTTCATAGAAAAAAGAAAAAGTGCAATTTGTTCTCCTGCAGAAATGTGCCGCTACGCTAAATACTGTGCGGCAAGTAAATACTGCATATGAGAGCAAATAAAAAAGTTTAGAAACCAAGAAAAGTAGTTAAAAACCTTAACGTTCGGAAAGAATTTCAGTTTCCCTTTATTATAGACAATGATTCTCACAATTTTAAAATACTATGATATGTTGATCTTTCCACGGAGGAGGACTCTTTAAACTACTGTACTCGTAGTTCATTATAAAAACCAAATATATCATTGAATGAAAACTAATTTGATAAATAGTGTACATATGAAAAGGCTTCTCATTTGGACTCTGCTGTAAAATAGTAGATCCCTTAATAAGACCATAGCGTTAAGTAGTTGCCCAAGAGAAAGACGTAAAAAATTTAAAAACGACAAAAATATAAAAAAGAAGATTGTTCATTGACTTTGGGCGAATATTCATACGAAATTTAGTAACGAAAACAAATCACCCACATTTCTGGGTGATTTTTAAAGGTTAGATTTATGGGTATGTTAACATTCATTTCGGATTGCTCGAAATTTTCGTACAATGTTTTTAATTTGCTACTTTATGCATCTTCCTCTTGAGATGTTATTAATATATCCCTTCCATAATGTACTCTCACCGACCATATATTTTAGTATCCATTTTACCAAATGATGTGTAGGAGCAGAAAACGAGATATAAATTAATTTCTTTTGGATTTATCTCTCATCCTCTATCATATGACGGAATTAGATAAAATTTTACTGAGTCTCATTTAGGGAGTTACTTTTATTAAAAGCTGGTTTACTTATTAAAATCAGCACAGACACATGTTGATGCAGCACAAAAAAAATCTTGGAAACAGTACAATTTAAGGTTATCATAGTGACTCAACAATGAAATGTCTTAGATTTAATTAAAAATTAGCTAATCAATTGAATTTTTCTAAAATGGAACTACTTCACTTGTGAAAATGACACTCCCACTGATACAAACAGTCTTTTCTAAATTTCGTTTGGCCTAACAGACGATTATTAAGTAAAATTTCATGAAGCCTTAATTATTAAAAGCTTCCTTTCGAGCTCAAGGACAATTTTTATATAAAAAAATTTTCAGCCAAACTTAAGAGAGTAACTGCTTAAAATTTCTTAGACGTAGGATCATGTTTAGTCCAAGAGTGGAATTCAAAGAAACACAACAACAATATTAACAATTTAAGTCAGTATTAAATTAGCTTTCATTTGTTTGCAAGTTATCAGAATAATAGTGCCGCCCATGCCTGGGCCTTGTAAGTCCAATTTGCTTTCAAAGGCTCCAATTTAGGATCACAAGAAGAATTTGTTTTTCACCTATATAAAAATTTTAAAAAAATGTCCAAGATCAAAAGTAATAAAAAGCAATAAGTACATCTCATGTATATTTTCTAGACATTTTAAGTGTCTGGATTGAGGAAACTTCACTTATAATAGAACTCTTAACAACAGGAAAAAGAATTCATCTTATGAATAACAAGTTCAATTTAAGTGGAAACTAACATCCTCTTGATGTTAAAAGTCATGGGATCACGTTTGAATAAACGCTTATTCGTTCAAATGAGTGTTTATGATCAATTAAAAGATCGACAATTTTGTGGAGTTTGTAAAATAATCAGATTTTTACCTGAAATATGATAAATAATTGGAATTGAATATGTTTTTCATGCTATCAAAAATTATTATTTCCTATAACTCAGCAAAATACCTTGAATTAATTTTATCGTAAATGCGTTTAAGAAAGTATGTAAATAACGTTTCACGTTGTATTTTGTTCTGAGGGTAAGCAAATTGCACTACTTCAAAAGTAAATTTAAGTATTTTACTTCTTCAAAGAAAAAGAAATTTGATTTCTCTTGTCTTTCTATATTATTTAAAATGGAAAAGATAACTGAAAGAGATATAGTTGATCATAATCACTGAAAATTCGGCGCTTCTTCAGAAGTGCTACAAATTATCAATCTTTAACTCTATCAATATTTCCAGGTTTGTTTGTTCTAAAATGTTTTTTTTTATATAACGAAGATGGGATACCACTCTCACACAAAATAATGAAATGAAAGCCAGTTGAAAGAATGAGCTTCAAAGCATGAGCTTCAAAGCATATGAAGCAGGGTTAGACGCAGGGGCAGGCCCCATACAAAATAATTATTAATTATTGTTTACCAGGAGAACCAAAAAACTGAGTAATCAGAGCGTAGTCAGGCAGAAGCTGACGGTGTGGCAATGGGGCTAAAGTGGCATCTTAAAGAAAATATTTTTTATTATATTATCATGTGAGAATCTTTGAAAACAAAAGTCGTAATGAAAAATCACAAGCGTAATGCCATTAACTCATATATTACACCATTATTTATGAGTATTTATCTTAGTTTGTGACATTGGGTATGACAAGGCACTCCGGATGTGGATAATATAAAATACCTAAACTCGTTCGAGACTATCGATAGTGATCATATTTTAGAAAAGCCAACAATACAACGATTTAGAGAAAAGCTTAAAGATTTAAACAAAATATAAATATTTGACTTTACTAAAAGAAAACTTAGAAGAAACCTAATACAATGAATAATTGTAAACATCAAATTAAAAAAAATACATATATTTAAAAATTAATTAACAATATAAAAATAAATTCAGTAAACTAGCGCTCCTTTAAAAATTAAACTCTTCATTTTACTACCGCTATCAATACTTTATTTTGCTTTTGATTTTTCTGATGCCGCTATTATCGATAGTGTGAAGTGGAGTTTGGTTATAACATGCTCCGCGGTTAGTTCGTTATAGGCAAAGTATATTTTAGCCGGAATAATGAAGAAAATTAACCAACATCGAAGTATTACACATTTATTGCTCTTTTTCGACATCTTTATGTCTATTAAAACATTGCACTTATTTTCTATTTCGTTTGTTTCATTGTAAAAAAAATGGTAAATAATTATTTCAAGGCTTCAGAAAATCACCGGAAAAATTTTACGTTTTTATTATATTCGTTAAATTTTTGTATTGGGTACTGATATAAAACTTCGTTATACGAGTAAATATAAGTTTGCTATAATTGAAGTTCTTTATAAATGTAATAATTTCTATGAAATATTTCCACAAAACTCTAGAGACCTCACAAATTATTCACTGTAAATGAAAATTCTCTATAACCTGTATTTGTTTGAGCAAACTCCACTCCACTGTACATGTTCCCTTGAGGCAGAGTTTTAAAGAAAGTAAGGACACCTAATCATCAAAATCCAAAAGTATGTAGTGGGGCTATGAAAATAGTGAAATAATCTAATGAAAACCAAAACTATAGCTTAAAAGATGATTAAATTAAAATTAATATATGTACAAAAAAATATTATTTTCTTTTATACTATCACTTATAACGACTACCTACCACTAACACATCTGGTTGCTTCTTTTATCATTTTTTACTTGATCTCATTTCTTAAGAGATTTTAATGCTGTTTTTATAAACCGAGTAAGCACCTCAGCTAGATAATCTGTATAAAAATCTCTGTTTTATTTTACACATTTTCGACATGAATTTTTTTGTTCAAATTGTCTACAAAATGAGCACAGAAATTACTAAAAATAATTTGGTTTTCACGCACATTTTTCTAGATATTTCAGATTTTATATGTAAAATATCTATTCGTTCGTGTTACAAAAACATGACATTTGTTTTTGATATACTTTTTCTTTAAGTGCAATATGGATTAATTAAAATTTTAATTTTAGAAGCAAATGTATCACAGAGTCTTAAAATGATATTAAGCGTAAAAATAATTGCCTATTTTTGAGGCTGTGTTTTGAAAATTTATATTTATTAAGACACTGTGCTATTTTTCATTTAATAAAATTGTGTAAAAAGAAAATTAATAATTGTAACTTCCTTATTTTCTGTAATTTCTAATTTATTTCTTTTTAAACTATTTATTCTTTAAATTATTTCTTGCCATATTAATGTAAAAAAGTGTAGTATATTTTTAGGGATTTCAGTAAATTGTATACAAAAATGGCCTGATGACAAATTAAAAATATCAATATATTTTCAAAATTAAAATACGTACAAATTTAGATACATACAAATTTTGATCACAAATTTATTTGTTTTTAAATTAAGAGGTAATTGAAAAGAGACTGGAAAGAAAACAGCCTTATTGCCTTTTTAATTTGAAGAAAAACAATTTTTGGATATTTGATTTGAAAATATAGTAAAAAACTAGAAGTTGTTTTGTTTTCTACATAAATTTTTAGACGAAATCTAAAAGTTGCCAAATTGGTTTTAAAATTTTGGCCTATTCCTAGCATATTATAAATATTTATCAGGATTGCATTTTATTTTATATACGAAACAAGTGATCTATATTTTTATGAAAAATTCTCCAAATGAGATCTCTGTTGATTATAGATACGTACATCATGTTTTAATTATTCTTATTAAAAAAATAATTTGGTGAGTGGTTTGAAAAAATAATACATTGCGCCCATGTGAATTTCAAATGTGTAGTCTGTGGTCCAAATGTTGGTATTTTGCTAGAGATGTCGCATTTATTCACTTCCCCTTGATAGATTGCCTTTATTGTAGATGCTCAGTACTAAGCAAATATTTTGTATCATAATCAACATAAAAGTCTCAAATTTATTAAAGTATCCGAGTATATACAGGTTTTTACATTGAAATTTCTCATTTAGTTAGTTTCCTATATATATGAAAAGCTTATATTTGATTTGATTATATTTGATTACTCAGCAAATCGTGCCCTACCGCGAAAAGAAATAAGAAACTTTTGATTGTCACTTTTTCGTCGCTATCTATAATTCACGATCACTAAAATTAAGCCTTGAAATTTTATAATCTTTAGAAGTCGCATCACAAATTTTGAACAAAATCAATTTAGTGCCATACAATTTTCGAAGACCTCAATCAGAAAAATATAATTGACAAAAGCAGTTAAAAAAAATCATAACTCTTTAATTGCACATTTTTAATAAAAATTTTTGAAAATATTAATAGTTCTTTTTTTTATAAAAAAGAAAAAAAGTTATATTGTGCAGCAATTGATTTTCTCTAATGTTCCTCTTAATCATAATATATCAGTTCACTTCAATACACATCTTCGACTTGAAACCGCCAATTTTCTTGCTATTGCGATTTCCAAAACACCAATTTCGTAATATCAAATCGTGGTCGTATTTATTGCAATATTGCACATATGAGCATGTTTCCTTTTCATTTTTGAAAACTTTTTAACAAGATAAAAATTTTTCGTTGGAACATGCGGGCATTATTTCACTTTTTCTAATTCATTAAGTTTAAGCTTTTTTGACTTTATTCTCTGCTGCATTTCTTTTTTGTATGTTTTTCTTCTGAAAAGTTTTTTCGTTTTCTTTAGCTTTTGTAGAAAATTGCGAATTAGAAAAAAATTTAATTGGAATATGGACAAGGCCACATCGCATTTGATTTCCATTTCCCCTCTTTCTTATGTAAACTCAAGACTTGAGCAAGTGGAGTTGCCCTATGTGAACGAGTTATAAAAATAAATATTTTTTAAACTTCTTAACAGATATTCATAAAAAAATTATGGCTCATATCAGAAAGTATAGGCTGAGAGATTATTATAATTAAATAAGCTTTGTTGAGACGTATGAATCAACAAAAGCTCGTAAGTGTAAAATTTTTCAAAAATTCTTACTATTACAAACATAAAGAAATTTCAATGACTTTCGACTGGAGATTACAGTGTTATGATATTATTTGAGCAATATCGATATACGTATTCTATTTGACTTAAAAAAATCACTTAGTTTTCCATTTAATTTTGAGGTTTTTTCGCTTCCCCACTTATACTTTTAATGACACTTTTAACCATTTTGTAGAGAATTTGCAAATCTTAAGGCTAAAATAAATTCATTTTAGAATATTTGAATACCAAAAATCAAGTATGCAATTTTATTAAACCCCTTTAATAAAAACCTCTTATATGTATACGTCTTTAAAAACAAAATAAATAAATGTACAATAATCATTGTTAAGCTACATTTCATTATCGAACTATTTCAGAGTCATTAAGTTTCTAAGTGGAACAGAACGAGGATGGTACGTCTTTTACTAAATTGAGCTCCACTAATGAACAAAAAAATTTTTTTTAAAGAAGAAGTTTAGTACGTAAAAAACTTTCAAGTAATATCCATTTATTTCAATAATTTTTTAGAAGAGGGAAATATTTTCTTCAACCAAATGGTTTCCTCAATCAAATTATCACAGTTATAGAAATAATTACACATAATTATCTTTTGACAACAGCTATAAATTACTCTGAAGAACTATTTACTATTTTCTTAGTCTTAGAGAACAATTTGAGGCTGCCAAAAGAAGTCAATTTGTGTCTGCAACTGTCACACAAGACTCGATATATTGCTGTCAGCTTGTCACGGCCTACATATTTTTTATGGGTAATTCATCTGGCTCAATTCATCTGAGGCAAGTCAATATTTACTTCTACTAAAAAAGAAGTAGTGGGAAGTTAATTATATTAGTAGAGCGGAAAACTGCTGTTTTCGATGATCGCTAAACTATCATCAGCGTGCACGATTGTGAAAAAAAAAAATTGAAAAGACCTGAACACATGAAATGCTAATGATGGCGATGTAGTCAGTATCGAAAACAGTAGTTTTTCATTGTTCAACTGTAATTATATTCTCCTTATTATTTTATTAAATAACTAACTAACAACTAACCAATACAGTCCGAAAAAATGCGTAAATAATTAAGATAATTATTTCTTCTACTATTCTTTCTTGGGCCGATACTCAAAATTTGAGGGAAACAAATTTGCATTTTTATTCTTTTCCCTGCTAGTTAAAGAGGATGAATTTATTACAAAGAATGCCATAGACATTTTTTGAAGTGTAACTAATTAAGAAACGTTTTTAATTTGCCCGCAATACAAAATTGCAGATGTATATCCCTACAGATAGGCTACGTTTTTCATTTTGTAATTTTATTTAAATATTAATGACTCTGGCATAAAAACTATTGTAAATTCATTTTTATCGCTTTAATTTAATGGTCTATTGTAAATTACATTTAGGGCCTTATTATAAGGCTCTCGTAGGTTATAAAATAAAAAGAAAACTTAATTTATTACATACATATATACTCATACAACATAATGTATACGTAAATAGGGCTTAAGACAACAAAATACAATAAAATACAAATTTTATTAAATTCTAAAACAAAAACTAAACTTTAAAAGTAAAAAAAAAATAAATACGTAATAAAAAGAATGTAATTAAATATTAAATAAACGAAAACAAAAAAGAGAAGTTTTATTATTAGAAATTATACATACGTAATATATTTACAAACTTTATAAGTTTAAGAAATACAAAACTAAAAGAAACAATTGAATAAAAGAAAATAAAAATCCAATAAATATTAAGGGATACCAAGAAATACAACAAATAAATATACGTAAAATAAAGTGAATTCAAAATTTTTATTATAAAAAACAACTAAAATAAATTAAAAACATATTGATAAATAAATGATATTTTTAGTGTAATTTATTGCAAATTATTACTTAAACTTCTTAAAATATTATAAAGAAAACTGTAAATTATGGCTTTTATTTATGATGATAATTAAAAAAAATCATATACTATTATATATTGATATAATTAAAATGACATTAAAAAATCGAACAACTTTTCACTATCACTAAAACTTCCAATTCTACAGACTCTACAGCTACAACTTGTGTAAATTTTAATCCTAAGTTGTACTTATTTAGAAAATCCATTTATAAATATAATGCGCATCAAAATGGTAAGGTAATTTTACTTGATGCTTGTTTTTGTATGATCCTGTGCTAAGATCATTAATAGAAAAGGTCGGGTTTTGAGAATAACTCTTATTGTCACTATTTCTTAACTACAGCCTATTCTGGGTGCTTCGATAGGCTGGTAGTGTACTAGCCTATCAGTATGGAGATTGTGGGTTCGATTTCCACTTAAGACACTAGTCTGCTGTCGAAATTCCCTTAATAAATATATACATACGTGTATGTAAAATAATGTATTATCTCCTTCTTTTGCGAACAGTAGAGGCTGCTAAATCAAAACAAACTTTTTAGCTTAAGTTGTTAAGCGAAAAATTGAAGTTCCATTCAAACAAATTGGCAAGCATTAATTTTTAAAGTTACTGGATTTAAGATAAATAACCGAATATAGTTTTTAGTGATAATAATCATTATAATAGTATTCGGTCACATCGATTTTTTTCCATTTTTTATGTCTCAAAAATTTATATGAAAACACTAAATTTGGAGTGACTGTGTGGGTTGTAGTTGAAATTCAGCAGTTGAAGACCTGCTTTAAAATTATATTCTGATGCAATTAGCACTTAAAGTATTTCCAAAAATAGACTGACCTTCGTAGACTAGTAGGTAGTGTACTAGACTCGTAGTGCGAAGGTCCCAGGTTCGAATCCTGCCGCAGAACTCTGGCAATTTGTGTCTGTTGGAGCGCACAACAAGCCTTGACTGGCTTAAGTGTATGTCGTATGACATGGGCTTATCACACCCCTCCAATCAACCTAACCTAACCTAACCATTTCCAAAAATTTGTTTTTTCAAATCATAAAGAATGACCCGAGCTCGCATTTATTTTGGTTTACAAATTCTTGATTTTATTGACTTTTTTGGAGTTTTTTTATGGTTAAACATAACTGCTTCATATTAAAGAAGTAGTAATAATGAAAATTTATTATAAAGGGAATATAAGTTTCAGCTGCTTAAAGATGTGCGGTATTTGCCAACTTGTTCGCAGAAGTCGAAACGACCGATACCCAGAGTTTGAGTGTTATATGATTAAACTGATCATGCCGACTTTTCGTTATGCATAGTGCTGTATATGGATCAATTTACGATTTAAATTTTTTATTAGATTTGCGTTCAGGATGATGTATTTATTTACAAATTGAAATAGTTGTGAAAAACTGTGTGTATAAATTAGCATTATATTTTTGCATGAGCAAAACAAAAAGTAAAACATCTTATCAATCTGAAGCGCGCATAATAATATCGTCTTTAATAATAATTCTTATCAAAAGTTTTATAAATTAAGTTTTTGTATGAAAATTCGTTTCATAAACCTTTTGAGAGCCTTTGAAAAATTGTTATGAATGAGGCAAGCAACATAACTGTAATTAACATTTAATTGCATCAAATATTGATTTTTTATTTTCAATTTAATAAAAATAAGTCCACAAAAAATATCTTCAAACACTAAAAAAATTATTTATAGAACATAAAACACTACACCTTACAATAAATAGTTTAATTTTTCATTAGTTCATAAGTTGTAAATTATATATATTATTGATAAAAAAATAACTATTAAATATAAATTATCGAAATGATAATTATTTGTTATTGAAACTAATTCGCGTCCTGAGACGTCAAACAAATTTCAATAATGTCAGAAAATTGCCACACACACAAAGAAAAGATTAACTAAATGAATGAATGGTAAATAAATGGAATATGAAAAAAATATGATTGTTGAATTTTATTATGATTAATTTTACCCAATATAAAACTTGTCGTGTAACCAATTCTTGTTCACAACACTTAATTGGAATTCATTCAACCAAACCCAATAAAATTTCGTACTAAAAATCTATCTAATTCAAAAAAGTCATGCGCATTGAATTGTTAGCGAAGTTACGAACCAATATCCACCAATGATTTGCCAACCATTTGAAATTTATGTAAATGTGGATTTAAATGTTCCACTCTATGGATCATGTGTATTATAATTGGTTAGTGAAATGCCAGATAATGTTGCTTCAGTTGTATTTTGACGACTTCTTAATTCCAATAATAGGTTAAATTTCTAGACATATGTATATTACTTATATATGTTTAAGGACATTCATGTTATTGAACACCAAGAATCCTCATTGCGAGTTTTTTTTTGTCGATGAAAAATATAGTACTATAAAACAAGTTATATTGCATTCGATCAAATATCAACCATAGAAATAATTCTCTTATTTATGAAACATTGCCAAATTAAATCAAATTCAATTGCTCTTAAAGACTTCATAATAATTTTGTGCTGAAGAGTTAAATAAATAATCATCATTTGTGTCCATCTGGTGTACTTTATTCAGTGGGAAAGAAAGTTGCTCTTCATTAGATGCAATGATGGTCGGCAAAAATCACCAGTTTTCTTTATAGTTGTGGAGACAATATTATACTACATTATTGTGGTTACACATGCATTAATATTTCCATAAAAATACTCATCGCAGCTTCATCATATTTTTAAAGGTTTAATGAATTTTATTTATTGAGATTAAGGAAGAGCCTACTTTCCATTTATTTGTGATAAGATAGCTCTAAGAGCTCATTAAACAATGAAATTCAGTGGTGTGCCATACCCAACTACTTTACTTATGTAGAGTTAACGGCGAAAAGTTGCAACTATTACGAAAACTTCAATATCAATACTTTTCCCACTAAATGAAGAGATCAACCCCACCATAAAATAATCTTTATATGTATATTCCATTCCTTTGAGAATAGTTGAAGCCTACCGACGACAGTGAACGATGAGTAGGTAATTGCAAATTCTTAATGTGGTATTGTCGTGACGTTATAATAAACTTACATAATAGGGAGAATAGTCTGTGATATATGGGAGGTTTTGAAAAAATATATAATCATAAATAATGGGTTATGGAAAAAAAGATATGACATGTGGTATGAGGTACAACTTGTACCATACTCTTTAGAAACACATTTATCTTGATATACTATATCGCTCCTTTCATGCAACTTAAAAATCATAATTTTTAAGATATTAATGAAGAAGTATTCCCAAACATCTTCTTTATGTGTAGGAAACGAATCTGAATCATATCTAAAGTTATGAAGAAGTTATAGCAAAAATTTTTGATGTGGAGTTTTAATTGAACTATTTTTAAATATCATAAAAAAGAAGCAATTTTTATATTACTTAAGAAAAAGTATTCTCATTATAATCTTCACATGTATAAAAAAAAACTAGAATTACATTATGACAGCTAAAAACTTTGGGCAATTGCATTTTGCCAATTTCGTCGTTTCTTAAAATACGTCTATGTTATTAAAGGAGACTTAACGATGAAGAAATAAATAAAGTAAGGCAGCACTGAAGCCAACTTTTAAGAGAAGATATCCAACATCTGGCGTCAAGTAGTGTAAGTATTAGGGATGGTAATAAGAAAAAAGTACTAAAAATTTGCACAAATAATACAATCCACATTAAAATCCACCCTTCCAATAAAAAATTGTTTGGTACTAAATATTCCTTAACACATCAAAATAGCTAAAAGGTGATTTTTAATAGCTTTTGGATTACATTTAAAAACACATAGAAATTAGAGAAACTGAACATCTTGAACAGTAATATGTTACACGAAAACAGTTGAGCTCTGCCAAACGCTGTTGCTAAAAAAATCACCCTTTATTACTACCTCATTTTACGCAATTTGAATTTCCAGCTCGTTATTATAGGCATCTAATGAAACGTTACCAGTTTTCGTACAAATTCTCGTAAGTAGTTCTAATAAAAATTTGGATTGTAAAATAGTTCATAATTTCCTGCAAAGAACTTTTTATATTTCACGAAAAATTTATCGACTGAAAATGTAAAACTTAGCAAATATTATATTAAGCTTATGTTGACAAAAATGTAAAATTTAGAAAATGTTTTTTAATTGTATGCCATAAAATTCAGAAATTCTTGTTTTAGAAATGTAAGTGATTTACTCGAGAATAGTCCATGAAATTTTACAAGCTTAAAAATTACAAATGATTATCTTCTTACTTAATAATTTTTCTCTAATTTAGTAAAACTTTCCTAGAATTAAGAAAGAAAAATTCATGAACGACATTTTTCGGTTCATGACTTAACTGACTTTTAAAAAAAGTTACTGCAAACTGAAAACTAAAGACGAAACACATTACAATAACAGTAACATATTAATTTTAAAGAACATTTGCATTTAAAACTGGTACAAATTCACCCTTTAGAGTAGAGTGTTCAACTATTAAACTGAAGATCAAAGGTTTGATTTCATTGTGCTTTAAGTTTGCAAATTTGAGTTTTTATAATTCTTAATCGTGTTCAAGATTCGAGAAGATAATAAGAATATTATTCCCCGTGATGCATTCTTTCTCCAATTAAAAATACTTCACTTGACAATATTAAAGTAATTTTCATGAACTAGAACAGAATGTGGGAACAAAAAATTACTGAATTTGGGTATAAGTTGTAATTTATAATAATTCTGATGTAACTATCTTCATTGTATATTTTATTTTCTAAACACTATAGAAATTTTTCAGGAATGACAACTTTGGTAGTGTTAGCCTTATGGCAAATTGGAACAGCTTAAATTTATTTTAAAAAAAGCTTAATTTTAATTTAAAACACAACTGAGTTTTTGTCATAGTAACCTCTATTTTAGATAAATGTCGGCAAAAAAATGATTCTAACAAAAATATTTTAACTTGGCAATGATGAAAAATCGTCTAAAACGTATTTGAAATGATGATCGTAAAAACAAAAACGCTGCCTGTGACTTTGAGGCAAGGAAAACAAACGAAGTAGTCTTGACATGAACCTATTACTCGTAGTTTCAAAATTATACGTTAACATTTTTATAAGATCTTGGCGCTACAAACATAAAAGAAATTAGTTAATACTTTTAAGCAGTTTGGTTTAAAAAATGTGTATATTTTTTGGGTTGGTTTATAAAATGTTTTTTTTAGCATTTACGACCAATATTGCGAGGAATGCTCTTTCTGATGTGGTAAAGGTATTCAAATCATGCAAGGCCGAATATTTGATATGATTTAAAGGGAACACTGCTATGGACGCTCACATTAATTTCAAAATTTAATTCACGAGCGAATTAAGGATACCTGTGGAATTAGATCCTAAATCAGTTACCGCTTGGTGTGCTTTATTATCACTGGTCACATAAGTATATGCACTATGTTGCAGGCATTGCAGAGCTGCACTGACCCCTCCCGATGTTATTGTTGTTTTAAAGGGCATGTTTCTTGCATCTGACTTGCCACATTTCCCACTGAAAAACTGCTTCTGGAATATTCTAGTTCCAAAAAATTCCCAGTTACAGGGTGTTCCATTTTCATCTGACAAAACATCTACCATCAGCTGTTTTGGCATAGCAATTATGTGTGTTGGTGGGAAATACAAGAAATATATTGTAAGTAAAAGATGGCTTCATAAATTTGTTGTGGTTGACAAGAAATAAAAAGAATGAATAATTTATTGTAAGTAAAACGAAAAAATTTTGCAGTTTTGAACATTTATGTCGGATATACATAAATTGATATAAATTGGCTATTTTGTCAGACATGTGAAATTACACATGGGTCGTACAGCTTAAAAGACAGATGTAAGAAACATGCCGTCTAAAACCACCACAAGAAACATTTGAGAAGTTCCCATCTAGTGTAGTCAGATTTATTCTTTTTTAGTAAAACGGATCGTAGAAATCATTAAGATTTTTAGAAGAAATCGTACAAATATGAACAAAATCATCGTGAAAGAATTTTTTTAGCTTTTTGTAAAACAAACAATAATATTTTTTTATCAATGAAATATTTGATCTAAAAGATCGTAGTGACTATGTATTTATAAAATAAATGGAAACAGGCAGAATCCAGGGGAGCAAATTAGAGAACCAAAAAATTAATTTTTAGCCCGAAAGAAATTTTTTATGAAATATCGTTTTTAGTTTCAAAGTTTCTTTATCATGTGCTCTTTTTATGCTGAGATCATATCAATTTTTAAGTAGATATAATTTTGATGAAATTTTTAATAAAATCACAGGTTAGAGTAGCCTATCTGGAAGGCACCAAGGCACATCCATTCACCAAATTTTTTCTTGCTTATGGGATTTCTAATACATGACACAATTTTCTCCTTTAGCAATAAAGTTCTCCAGTTGCTATTATGGATACACTCCTAATCTAAAACGTATAAAAAACGTGCAAATTTGTGAATTATTTTCCAAGAGAGTCCATTACTTCTTGGCTTATATAAAATAAATTGTTTGTAAAGCAATTTATTTTACAAAAGTTTCGAATATTTCGAAGAGAAAACTATAACAACTGTTCGGGAAAAAAGATTAAGGATTTTTTCCATCCATCATAAAAGGGATCTTTTGATTTCTTAATGATTCCCTCAGATTAAAATAAAAGTAAATTGCGAAGGCAAAAGTTCAAGCAAATAATTGTTGTAACCTTACAACGTTTATTCGAACAGTATTCAAACAGAACTCAATCATATTTTTCTATTTGTAATCAACAAAAACACATAAGTAAGCTTTGGAAAAAAGTCAATTATAATTGTTTGTTGTGTTGTGTTTGTACAAAAGATTTCTAAAGCTATTATACTTATGTGTTTCTGTTGCAGTCAATAAATCATCAAAATGTGAGGGGAAACTAATGAAAAAAATCTCAATCGATCGTTTTGGAATTGAAACAGTGGGTATCATCACATCCTATATCCGTTTCCCGATACAATTGATTTATACATGAAAAACTGAAAACAAATACTACCTTTTATGAATGGTATCGTACCAGTTGACGGCATCATTATTTCCTTTTGGGATGACTTGACTTGGGTCTTATAAGGTCATTTTGAAGGCAATATTCGACGTTTCATCAGTGTGAAAATTGGAACCTAAAATTATGACGTGTAAAACATGTACATCCTCATATTTAATATATATCCAATCATTTCCAAATTATTTTTATATTCTACACAAATTATTATAAAAATAACCATAAATTACATACCATAAGGTCGATAAAATTAATAAATATATACCTAATTATTATAAATAATTTCTGTAAGTTTTATAGTCTTATTAAAATGCTCAATAAAATTGACCTTAACCTTAATTAATTTCATAAATTATAATTTTTTGATAAATCTAATATGGCTTAATTTTGTAGCTGTCTGGGAAGAAATTTAATAAAAGTATCATCAATATCATAGTGTAACGTTCATATAAATTTACATGGCCAAATTTGTATGTGAAATGAAATTTAATCTCCGCCATCACTTTGCCCATAAGGATAGTATTTGGACCATTAACTGTGTTGGACATTTTTCGGAATATCAATTTTATTATTTTACAACTATATTTTAGGGTTTCCTGACATATTGAACTTTCTCAACTTTTGTTTTAAGTGTTTCCTGCAAACTAAAACAGTTGGAACACCAAATGTTTAGTTTTTTCTTATACCAGCAACATGAACCTGTGTGTGTATTGTTATGAGTGGGTGCAATAAATGAAGAGGTTCTGTACATGTTTATGGTTGTTGTATACCCCTTGGAGAACAAACAATTAAGCAAACAAAAACATGGTAAATGGTGTACCAATTGTTTGACCCAGTAGAGTGTTATTTGCTATTAAATCCTCTCTTTTAGGAAAGAATTGTTTTAATTGATTTTTCGTAAAATATTATTCATGAAAATACTTTTACTTTTACGTCAACCAGGGGTACAATAAATCAAAGACTAATGGAGACTTCAGTGGACTCCATAAATGATTGTACAGTAGAGAAGGGCCAATAAATAGTGAACCGAAGAAAAGTAAAAATATAAAAAAAAAACTTGTACAAGAAACTCTTCCGTCTTCGCATCAGAGTGTCTACAGTGTTTTTAAAATCTTAAGCTAAGCCCTATAGCAATTAAAGGCAAATTGGTCAGCTTTATATGAAAGAATTTGATCTACTAAATAAAGAGAAATAACAACATAAAATTACTCTTCTTTTCACAACAAAACAAAATTATAAATTAATTTCGCCTTTAAGAAAAGTTGTAAAATTAGTTTTGGAAAATTAGCACTAGAGTGTGAACATCTCAAGTTTCTCTTCCTTTCATTACATAAGCCAGATTTTTCTTAATATTGGAGGTATTGGGAAGATCTGCAAAACTCAATTATTGGCTGCTGGAAAAACGGTAGAAGTACAGAAGAAATTGTCACAATTGTTTATAATCTACATACTACGGCCCAGATCGAGATATAAAAAATAGAAATTTTGAAATACCAACCCGAGCAACTACATCAAAAATATTCACTTTTTAGCAGTAGCTAAAAGAACCTGAACTCGTAGACGAAGATCGTCGTATTGTGGGGAACTTCTTGCATTCACGTAAATTCAGTAAATACAGTAAAATAAAAATATTTTACGACGATTGAGATATAAAGCCGGTTATACAAATCATTCCCGATAATATTCACTGACGAAATCAATCATAATTCTTTTGGATGTGAACACCATCGCTTTGTTTAATAAAAAGAAGGTTGAAGCCCTGGATAATAATAAGATAATTTAGCAGACTCATCGACAAAATTATATATATTGGGTAACGACGATAGGAGGCTAACGAAGGAGCAATCTTATATTTATACAATGTAAAAAATGTGTTATCACACCCTCCCCAGAGCTCGACCATAGTCTCCTAATTATGCGAGTTCCAGGTTATATAAATGTTTAAATATTATTTAATACTCCAATACATTTAGAGTATCATAATCGTAGATTTGTAATTTCCAGATTTACACGAGGTGGACCAAAAATTATGTCGTAATTTGAACTGACTGTCATTTTATTATAAATGAAAAATTTACTTGTTTTCACAAAAAATGTAACATTAATGGCATTAATTGGGAACAAATTATATCGCGCAAGTGGCAGTCTCCCGAGTTGATGCATAATAGCGCTCGTTTTACTGCATTTTGAATTGTTGCTCACAAGATATCTGTCTCCGAATCGGTGATTTATTCTTCAATGATAACTCTCAAGACTTTCTGTTAGATCTGAAGATCTAGTCGTCTTTTAGGACTCAGTATCGACCACTTTCAGGATCATAGGTCAGGCATTTTTTGAAGAAAATGTGAACCTTATTCAAAGTACAATGCAATTGTTTCAAAATAATACATAAAACAATTGAATAAAATTAAAATAATTAGGGGGTTAACCAGGTATGCGCTCAGTCATATTGTCTAGTTATAGATTTTTTTGCAAATAATTTTTGAAAAAGTCAAAACAATTTAAAAATGTTAAAGATATTATGACAATATAAGTGATAAAACACCTTGTGAATACTCCAAATATATAAGAAAAATAGTTTTAATGAATCATTAATTGCCAGTTTTTTTATATAAAAAAAACTACCAATGTTCGTATATATACTAAATTAATGTCGAAAGGGATGAAAACAGTGTATTAATGCTGAGTTAAAACATATTGCGAAATATAGTAAAAATATGTTGCTTGGAACATACCCCTCCTTTAATTCAACATAGGAGTATTCATATCTAAAAAAAAACGAACTCGGAAAAATCTCATTAATATTTTCTATTTTCTAGCTTCCATATCGACACTTTCTGAAATAACTTCGGCTTAGCTTTACATATAATTCTCATTTAGTTCCTACATATAAAGAGGATAGCAAGGAACAAGTTTTCAACAATAATTGAAAGTTTTAATTTTTTGAGACATGACTGTGTTGCATTAAAAGAACGGTATGTACATTTAAATGGCTTTACCAAGTTTGAAAAAATGAATAATTTTCCATAAGCAAACCCTAAAATTTATGAGAAATCAGTACAGCTAAGGATCATTAATTATGTCATGTTGAAAGTACATCTAACTTTTTTTCCATCGCGAACTGCGTGGAACTAGAAATTTTGTCCAAATCATGATGAGATTTCGAGATTAATGCAAAATCTATTATTAAACTAGATAAAAATAAAATATTAATAAAAACTAACTTTCACTGCAAAAATTAAAAAAATTGTGACAAAAAATTTCTTATATTGTTAACAGGTCAACTAACTTATAAGCTTGTTATAAGTTCAAAAAGCTGTAGAAATAAGTATGTAAATATTACTCTTAGCACAAGAGTTCGTCAAAAGAAGGAATTTTTTCAGTAATTTTGAATTTAATGCCTGAGACTTGTCATTTTTTTTATCTTTTAGATTTTTTATTTTTTATGTTTGTAAATTTCATAGAACTTGTGTCTAAATTTTTGTTTTTTTTTATTTTATAAATTTTGTGATGTTGAAAAAAATTCACGGATATTTGTAATTTAAAAAAAATTTTTTTAATGTTTTTTTGACATTAGTTTTGATTGAAATTTTGGGACTGACTCAATTTTATCTATTTATTGGCAATCTATGGCTGTTTTTGCATCTATTATCTATCCCATTTTGGGGACTTTTTGTCTACTTTGGCATTTTTTGCTAATTTTCGGTATATGAGTGAGAAATTGGATTTTTCGAATTTTTTTTTACTTATTTTTAACAATTTAGTGATTTTGAATAAATTTCTCAAGTTACTTCCACTTTTTGTATTTCTTTTTTTCGGGCGTCTATATTCGCAATAGGATTTTTTTAATTAAGTGACTTTTTAAATTTTTCTACAATTAAACAATCTCATGAGACTGCATATGCTTGTTTCCAATCGTAGAAAACAATTACAAAACATCGTTACTGTCAAATGTGAATTGGCATGTTTAGTTCAGAATCAAGAAGTTGGTCCTGGTTTTTTGATTTTTTTTACCATTTAGCCATTTTTACAAAAAAACTAATTTTCGCGAGTTTACGTTATAATTTAACGTGGGCATTTATTGTCCAATTGAAGGTATTTATTTTGTGGAGAGTGATTTTCAGAATATTTCGAATATTTCACCTAGATGAAATGTTTTGTTATTTCAATGTATTTAGAAAAAAAAAACAATTGTAATAAAGGTGCTTATAATGTATTTTAACTAGTTGAACAATTGCGATATTTTAATACAATAATACTAAGAAAAATATTTATACATATACTCAATTAAAAGAAAAGCTATATTAACAAATTCATTCAAGTCTTGCAATAAACTCGGAACACCCTTTTTATTTTGGCACAAGATGCTTACTTGAACTTATATTAGGTCTCTCGTGAAAGTAGTAAATTCCTTTAGAGTAGGATATAATGTAAATTTTATTACTGTTCTCATGCGGGAGGCCATAGTAGTGGAAAATTGCTGTAACAGCAATTGTATTTCATATGAAATTTTAATAAAAAAGTGAAAATAAATTGTTGTTGAAATCTACATACGTACATAAAAAATGAAGTATTGCTGCACTAGTATATATTTATGAGTAGTTGGATGTGTGCGAGTGCACACATGGACATTCGTATACAAAAAGTGGGATCAACACAACACCAAATAGAGTTCAACTGTTGTTGGCTTCTGTTTTAGCTTTTATTTTTTTCCCCTTCATTCTTTTCATATACTGATGATGTAGTATAATGATGTAATGACTCTTGTGTCATTGTTGCTTGAACAATAACACCGACAGCAATATGTAATATCTAGGATATTAGTGTTGCATGTAGGTATGAGTGTTGTCGGTTTTATGCCGCCGAACAACCAACAGCAAGCAGTTCGTTCGTTGCAAAAATGCGTTTATGGTTTGATGATTTACAATCGAAACAATAAATATTCACACGGCCAGTGCACACATTATTTGCGATTTATGCTGTGCGAGCAATATTTCATGAAGCCACACATGTAAATTTATGCAATTATTAATTTTACGCGTTCCCGCCTGCCGGCTCAACAGTTCCTTTTTTTATTTGTTGCCTTTATTTCATTCTGTTTATATGAATAAATAGTTACCTTGGTGCACTACAAAGGAAGTTCGTAGCATATCATGGTACATGACACAAACCTCATGCATAAAACGTAAGAGATCATTATGAAAGTCCGAATAGTCAATCTATAGCCTGATATTGACGTATTCATTATCACTTTAAAAAACATTTCATTTGGCTAAAACCTAGATTAGGATAATGTTATATAGAATGAGATGATCGCACTGAATTCACTCGTGGGCTCAAAAAACGTTTTTCACATTCTCAAATGACATTTCACTTCCTTTAAATTTTGCTTTTTTCTAAAAATTTAACGAGTTTTTAAGGCTGACGAACGGAGTCCATTTGCAAAATTAGAGAAAAATAAAATGTCGATAAAATCTGAAAAAATGTTGAGGTAAAATCTTTAAGAGAAGAAAATTATACGTTTAAGGATTGTCTTTGAAAACTTAAATTCTTCTGTTATAGTTCTTTGCATCGAAACCCCAATATTTTTTTCTATTTTGTGTCGAAAATTTAAAATTTTATAGTTTTTAAACATCGAAAATTTTTTGCTTTAGTTTGAAAGTTAAATAATAAATAAATATAAATGCACATGAGTATCGAAATATTGATTATTATTTTTTAATTAAATTGTTTTAAAAAATAAAAGACCTTAAGCCTAAAAATTATAAAAAACAAATTATTATAAAAAAAGGCCAAAAAATATAGATACATTATTATAAATGCTCATGTATATAATAAATATTAATTATTGATATATATTATAATTATATTTATTTTTTAGAAATATTAACAAAAAGTTATCTATAATCTTAATATTCAAATATGACGCAAAATTTTATAACTGTGGGATAACATGGAACAGTTTTGTAGCAAATTTACTAAAAAGAATATATAGACGAAGTTATAGCACTTGCTGGATATGAAACGTAATCAAAAACATCGCTTAAAGGACCAATTTTATATATGCTATCATAAAAGTACCAAAAACGGAGCGCTTAAAATCAAGGATATGAGAAAGATAAGAATATCCTTACACCGAACGCAAATAAAATTTCATAGAGCTTGACACCACAAGTATTTGCCAATTTTCATTACATTTTTCATTATTATTATTTTTTTCAAATATTTCTAAAATTTAGTTTTTGATATTAAGGATATATGGAAAGTGTACATATCCTTGCATCGAACGAGACAAAGCTTAGTGCAGAGTATAACAGCGTAATTTTAGAAACATTTACTTAACTTTTTGCCATTTTCTGATTACAAAAGGATATATAAGCGAAATGCATATTCCTACATGCAATAAAATTAAATTTATCACGGAGCATAAAAGCAAAATCTCAGCTGTAATCGCTTTATTTTTTGTATGTTGATCATACGTAGTAAGCAATTTTCAAAATCTATGGGAGATAAGAATATTCTTGCAGCGAATGAAGCAACAACCGAACGTCATTTTAGAAATGTTTGCCAAATAGTATGATATTTGAATCATAAATGGAAGATAAAATTTAATATCTCATATTAAGGATATATGGGAAGAACTCATGTCCTTGCACGAAATAAAGCCACATTTACAATGGAGCTAAACAAACAAAACGTAGGCATTAAATTTTAATTTTCTTTACCATTTTGATCATAAAGCTTAAAGTTAAAGATATCTGGGAGGTCGGTCTATAAATTCACCGAATGAAATTCAATTTCTGGCAGAAATTGAGTATAACTGTAGACAAAAGTAAACTTTTATAATTACAAAATTTAATTTCTCCACGATAACTTCTTTATTTTTGCCGATTCTCTATATGGCGTCAAAAGCAGTTCTATCAGACCCTGGAACATTTGTCTTCTTATATAGTATTCCATCTTCATACAAACGCGTGTTTATATTTCTCAATAATAGCAGCCATACAAAACGTGGTAAAAAAAATATAACAGCTACTTGATCGCTGATGATGACGTCGTGGCGACTATGGGAAAAAGTGCTATTCCGTTCTGCTACAATAATAATTGGCTTCTACTTACTTCTTCCTCAATAAAGAAATTATTTGAAAAAATTATTAACCTGAAGTGTGAAATTCACAAGTCGAACTTAAACTCGATTAACCAAAACTTACAGTTTCACCAACACAGTTCAAAAATTGCGAAAAATGTATAGCAAGTGGTCCGCCGATAAAAAAAAATTAAATGAATTTATATCTTGAAATTTATGTATATTTGACATAAAAAAAATAAAAAAAAAATAAATTAAAAAGAGTTTGAACTTCTTGAATGTCAAAAAATTAACAAATTCATAAATAATTTAGTTGGTTTAAGAAAATTCATTATTATATATTCTTTTAATTTAAAGTATTTGAAATTTTAGCTCCCTGCTGAGTAAGACTCCTAACTTTCTATTGGTTGGATTGTTCCCTTCCCAAGCGATGGACCGATATTACAAAAATTCACTTATAAGATCCTATCAAATCCGAATTTTTGCTGTTTATATGTTTTGGAACAATTTTATGTTCAGACATGCACATTAATTGAGGCAATTATATTTTAAACTGAGTTATTGACTTCGGTGTTCACACATATCCAATTTAGCTTACTCAATTAGCATTCGACAGCTGAAAATGTTTCAATTACAAAACTGTCAATATTTTTAATTTAAACAAATTCAAATAATTATGTTGGCTGTAAAAAGTGTATTTTATCAGCTTTTTATACAAAATAATTTCCCATGTTCTAAATATTTTTCACGATTTTTAATTTTTTCATTGTAAAAATTTTTTCTTCTGACCGAATATACTATAGAAAGTGATTTTCTATGTTCGGTAGGAAGAAGATCGGAATTTTAACTCAATTTATGGTCCAATTAAATATTAATTAAGCATTTGATTATTTATGTTCTGTATGGTCAATTGAGCTCAATCAAGGCCTTGATTGCGTAAAAATCTTAATTGCGTAATTAAGGTGCATTTCTGATCATAGTATAAAAATCTTATAAAACTGAATTCGTAGGGTTTTTTTAAATCGACTTTAATTGGTTATGAATTGTTCTCTATTGATGTTTTTTATCGTTGAAATGCAACACTTGTTGTAGTCGTTCAACGAACAAAATTTAAAACTAATTTTAATATTTAAAATTTAGTTAAATTTTTAAGAGGCTTTTCAAATCAATATTTTACTTATTCCATAAATTATTATATACATATGTATATATTTTTAATTAAATTAAAATTGATTTAAACACAGCTGAACTAGACGTAATAAGATTTATAAAGGAAACTTCTTCCCAAATTGTTCGAAAAGTTAGAAATACTTTTATACCAGACACTTATTATAATCAAAGAAAAGACTAATATATAAACTGAAATAATATTCCCAAATCAAGTCATGTTTTTCTTACTCTGCCATTTTTACATGGGTCAGATTTTTTGGAATTCAAATTGTAATTGTAAGAAGTAATTAAAAATGTATACATAAATAGCTAAAGGAAAAATAATTAAGAACCATTTTCTCATCTATTCGTCCATGTTGGGCAGCTGTTAACGGGCTTTAGTGCAGAATAAATGTTTTATTAAAATCAATTTGGAGCAAAAATATTGCACCAAGTAATCATTCATGATTGTTATTCAAAATAGCATTGGCCGGGCTTGACCGTAATAAATAAAATAATTTTGGAAAAACTTTTTTTAATGCAATTACGCTCAAATTTCAAAAATCACTTTTAAATGTAAAAACAGCAAGTGATATTAATCATTTTCATAAAAAAATGCATCGCTGTTGAAAAACATCTTCCACACAAGTCGTGAAAATACGGAGATTATGATTATGATAATACGATTATATGCCTTGATCATTAAAGGATGCTCTTTTTTTTGGAACTTTTTTTTTAATTTTGTATGCTTTTTTCGAAAAAAAAAATCGTTTGTAATAAATAAGGATTGGTTTTTTACCATCGGGAATATACTTTATATATAGAATGATTTTTGATTTGAAAGTATTCACTACTTTATTTTTTGAAACTGATTGTATCAATTATAATAATTATTAAGTAAGGAAACAACGTTTTCATATAAATTTAAGGAGACAAGTAGTTGTTATAAAAAAGTCATTTTCAAAGAATAAAAGTTGTATGGGTGTAGTGTAGTTCGAAGTATATGAAATCAATATTAGACAATTCCGTATAAAAATGTCACAAAAAGTTTAAACTTTATTGGACTTGTGATTATTTTTTCAATGCGGATGAAACTGGTCCCTGCTCCCTGATTGGAAAATTGCATATGACTTTTCTTTGCCCCTGAAGAAATAAATTAAAAGTCATAAGTTGCCAGAAATATAAATAAAACAAGACTTTACCATATAACGAAGTTTTCGACGTTGTATCCAATACTTATAACGGTTTTTTAATAGTTTAAAGTTCAATGTGCAACATTTTCCTTATTATTATAGTGATTTCGTAGCAAATTATTTTCGCTGGAGGCAAATTACAGCATTCAATATTGGTCGAAATTTCAATAGATTACAAATTGATATTTTGGTCGAAATTGAATACCGCAATTTGTCAAAAACACTTTTGGCAACTGCCATACACGAGTACAAGTAGAAAATTATATACTATTTAAAATTTTTGTACATATACTTTTCCTATTGTAGTTACTAATTTAATGTGAGCATGTAAAGTTAATTCGCATTGAACTAGGTAAGAGCCCACAAAAAATATATAGATTAATTAATAATACTATTACTTATTATGAAGATGTAATATGTATATAAATACACATGTGTGTTATTCAACATTACATGTGTATGTATTTACATTACATAATCACATACTTGGGAATACTAGTATTCACAAAATTATTTGTTGGCGTCATGATGGTGTCGGCATGACAACATTCATCTTCCTTTTACCGGATGTACTAAGTCAGTATGAAACACAACTTGATGAAAGATGTTGCAGTCTTTTCTCCATTATTCCACTTCTCTTTACTGTTCAAATAGTGCTGATGTTGCAAGAGCTTTTCTCAGCTTAACTGGCAAAGCAAAGAATAACTTATTCACTCAGTCATAGATGCTATCGCAGCAACACATGCACTTATATTATTTCTTTTTATATAAAAACATACAAAATATATATGTACGTATATACGTAAGTATAATAATAAAAAGGATGTTTACAAAAATATATTTTATTTAATGTACAACCGAGTATGCACAACTGTAACGTTGTATGAACTCATGCACAATATTTGCTTAAGAAAAAAACACTTACCTACGCTTTTTTGCTTGGAAAATTTAAATAAAAATTATATTTGTCATTTCTTTTTTGTATGTGTTTGTGCTTGAAGAAAACATGTTTTCGGTACTCTACTTATACTCGTATCATATACTTGCTACGGTTTTCAATTTTTCTTTAAATTTTAGTTTGAATGATGGCACGAGTATACATCCGGTATCCGTTTTATATACACTTACTCGCATACACAGACACACGCGCATATACATTACAAAAATATTCAGGAAAAGGAACCTAATGTTGGGAACTGGCAGCATGCTTTTTCAAAAAAAAAAATTATTCTAATATAAATGTTTAGTCACAACAGGGTAGAAGAAAGAATTTCTAGCTGCAGTATATTCAGAAAAATATTCGGTTTGCACAATAACTTGGTGGAAATAGGAGGAATAAGGAGGAAACTTGAATGAATATTTATTTTGATATTTTGATTTTGGATTGTATTGACAAGCTGAGATCTCAAAATATGGAAGAAATCCAAAAGAATTAAAGTTGTCATATCTTAATGATCAATTTTCGTATAAAAAATTTAAAATTTTAATAAAATAATAGTTCTGGAACTACTGAAAAACGCATCCAATTCTGCTAATTTATAATGTTGAAAGAATTAAGGAAAAGTGTGAAAAAAATTCATTCATTGCGGACCACATTTTTTTCTTTTGAAGGATAATCGGTTAAAACAGGAATGAGTCCATGACATAGAAAGACTCGCTAATGCTAATTTCATGTATTTTGATCTAGATGAAGGTATTCAGCAACTAATTTATTGCATAGCGATTTTTTCTGGTATAAAAAATTGTTCTTAGAAAACTTGTCAAACAAGTGGAAAAATTGCCGTTGCAAAGTATTAATATTAGCTCTGTTATTCGGGTCTGAAAGATTTAATTTAAAATTCGACCATGGCTTAGACTTGCAATCAAATCGAAAGACTTTGTAACTTCTACAGCAGTTGATAGTGCCAACACATCGATCTCATGGTGCCATTTGTCAACAAACATACATTTTGGGGATAACGACCTATAATCCCTAAGCGTTATGTTTTGTTTCATAAGATTTCTAAAATGGTTTTAATTGTACAACAACTGAGCGTCAGAAAATCTCCGATGTTACTGATTTCGCAGTAGTAAAGGGTTATGTCCGGTGAATTGATTCAAGTTGATGCTTCTTTAGACTTATTTTCACACCATTCGCCTATATTTTCTCATGAAACTTTATCAACTACTTGCAACTTAACAATGACAGCGACACGTATTAATTGGTTAAAATATTTATATAATATTTTAGTGCTCGCTGCAAGGGTAACTACTCGCTAAAAATGCATTTAGACATACTCGTAGAAAACTTTTTTTAAGATGTTAGAGGCAAATATTAAGCAGGCTGCTCAACCAGTCGATAGGTAAGATATAATTGAATTCTCCCCGTAGACGTAGAACAAATGCTAGCTAAAAAAAAGTAGAGCACGAAGAGGGTGGCAATGATATAGATCACCTTAGCTAAAAAAAAGGCTAAACGAATGCACTAGAGTAGCTGACAAAAATTCTAAAATACAAACAAATTAAATCGCTTCAAAAATTTCGTAGTAAACTTGATTCAAAACAATAAATAGACTATTCGTTATGGCGATCAGCCAGAGGACCCAAAAGACCCGTAACAAGTCACCATTTAGAATGTCTTAACGGGGATTTGGAGGGGACTAACACTGAAAAAGAAACTATTTTCATCACCTATTTAAAAGAAGTGTTCACACCAGACATATCCGCTGATATAGCAGAACTGCAACCGCTATTAACTTAAGATTTGATATTCGTAAGACTTATAAAATTAGCTTTTGGAGCTTCGTAGCATAGCATAAAAAAATATTATTATAATTTCTAATAACATATTACACCTTGAGCATTATCCGACAGAATGGAAGGTTTCCACGATTTTTTTTTTAATCCCTAAAGCCGGGAATAAACTACACGACAAAAGAGTCATACAGGTATATAAGTCTTTCATCTAATATTTCAAAAGTTATTTGTGAAACTACTTATGAACAAGCTGACCCCCTTAATTTCAGGAGGAAAAACATGGCACTATTAAACAAACACACAGACTTATGAATATGGTTAGATCTGCTATCGAAAAAAAATATGATTCTTCTCTCTTCATTTATGTGTCCCAGGCTTTGATAAAGTATATCCTTATGGATTGATTAATAAACTGAAGCAGTCCGCGCAGCCCATAGAAGCTTGTGTCCCTGAAGACAGTATTTGGGATCCTATTATATATTTTATATACTTACATATACCGCCGATATGCCAATATGCATTGATATTTATATATCTACGTTTGCAGTAATTTTGTCATAATGTTTTTACAAAATTTTTGTGATATTCTTCCGACGGGGTTTGTTTGAATTTGGAACGATTTTCCGTCATCCCACGTCAAATTTGGTTTATGATCAGACCGGTTTCGGCTTTGTGCCATCTTCAGTGTTCTCGAACACTGAACAGTGTTTTACGTAGATGGCACAAAGCCGAAACCGGTCTGATCATAAACCAAATTTGACGTGGGATGATGGAAAATCGTTCCAAATTTTTACAAAATATTTTTCGAAAAATTTTTATGATGTGACAATAAGGGTGGTAGCATATTTTGTGAATTCCCATAATTATATATTTTATTTTCTTACAACCTTTAGATATTATTTTTTGAAGGTATAGTGCTTCAATGCGGGCAAATGACGATCTTTAAGTTAATTAGGAGAATATTTCGAATGATTTTGATAATATATTTCTTTAAAATCTTATCGGCAAAAAGCAATTTATTCCTAATTTCTGAAAGAAAGAAGTCTTTCTATTAAAAAAAATAACCGTTTAAAAATGTTTAACACTCTTTTGAACAAAAAAAATTTAGTGTAAAAATCCTCTGATTAGGACGATACATAGACTTTCTTATAAATTGATCAAAACAATTTTGTTTTTTCTAATTATAAGATGACATTATTGTGTTACGAATATGGTTTTGGGGAGCTTAGGAAGGATTTTCGAATGAATTGCATGCATCATTGGAAAGTTTTAATAGGAATAGATGATACTTATACCAATTTCTCAAAAAAATTATGAAAGTGTAAATAGACGACTCAAATTAGTTTCTAACTCAATGAACATGGTGTTTTGTTGAAGCAAGTCAAAATCTATAGAATTATAGACAATTCTCTTCGTACTTTTTATTGGCTACAGAGTATGTAGTTACGAGTGAAGACTATGACTGTTACTGTATTGCAACCGTTGAAAGACACTTCAAACGCATTTTATAGTTTCCATTTATTCCGATTAAAGATATAAATTTTTAGTATTCGTTTTCAACCCCCAAAATACCTGTGCACTTTTGCCATAACACTTTCCAAGTTATTATCTTAAATTAAAATGAAAATAGCCCACTGTGCGATGTAAGTTACTATCTTTTTTAGACATTTGTTTTAAGTTGGCAAACAACAACTTTCCAAGTTATTATCTTTAATTAAAATGAAAACAGCCCACTGTGCGATGTAAGTTTCTATCTTTTTTAGACATTTGTTTTAAGTTGGCAAACAACAAAGTTTCTAACCACAAACACAGAAAACTTTAGCCAATACTTCATTGTTGTTTGAATTGGTACATTTTTTATTTGACTAGAAGCTTTTTTCACTTCATCTGCGAATGAAGTGAATGAGGGAAAGATTTTTGCAGTCCCATCATTGTGTTGATGGTTGCTGACATTAAATGCATGATGAAACTTGGACCAACCAGTAAAGCTAAAAATGAAACAACATCAGCAACAACAATAACAAATAAATAGCTCAACAAAGAATCATCTAAGAAGTTTATTACAAAAAAAGAACATATTAAAGAAAATAACAACAACAACAAAAAACTTGTACGGAACAAACTGCAAGAATTCCTGTTGCCATGAATTTACATGGAAGAAGTTTGCTTCTACTAAAAAGAATTTTTATTTATTTATGGAGTTTTAGTATTGGCTGCTACAGTAGTGGTGGATATTGTTGACTTAAAGTTAATTTTTATTTATGTAAATTATTCTTACTATTATCCTTCTTTCTTAGTTACTTTTGCGTATTAAGAAATTCTAAGCTTGTGGTTTTGGATTCTGTACGAAAAGGCTTGTGCTGTGTTGTCCGTAATAGTTGTTGCGACTGCTGGTGTTTTCTCTTGTAACAAACTCAGTCGCACCATACAGACACTTTGTCTGGACTTTGGCCATAAATCTATTACCGTGTGCAATGCAGCCAGGATACCAACTGTTGTTTTTAATACAACTCTTGACTCAACTGCTCCGCTAAAAGTTGTGCACATTTTGTGTGTGAAATAATTTCTAAACATCAAAGTGTTACATCGTGTACAGAGATGGAAAAAATATGAGTTTTTCTTCAATGTACTTCGAAGGCTGTATAACAAATGCACAGTGTTTTATTAGTAAAATGTAAGTTAAATAATATGGAGCAAAACAACGAGATGTTAGATTTTCAAATCAATTTAAATACATGTATTAAAAACTTAAGGTTTATATGCACTATATTCTCACAGCGCTAAATATGTCAATGCAGCAGTACACCCTATATTTTTGAAAATTTTAAAATTTTAAACATTATTCACACATGAATGTGCTTTTTTCCAGAACAATGCTAATTTATTTATCAATATTCATGTTGCTCCCTTCAAATGAATACCCTTCTGATGCGTGCCAGGGCATGCGGGGATAACTGGAAATGAGAGGGCAAACTCACTTGCTTCTAGGGCAACAGAGTTAGGTAATATAAGCTTGGAATGCGCGAAACCTTTCGATGCAGTTAAATCCGAGCTAAAGACTTGGGCACATACAGCCCATTCAACTCTCTAGAATAACGGAACCATGGGTATCGATACAAAAATTCTATGGGGAGATCCAGACGAGAGAAGAACGAGGGAGCTGCTAAGATTTAGCAAGCCCGGACTAAGTAGAATAATGGGAGTTGCACTCTCAACTAATGGCACATCTTAAACGCATGGGAATAGCGGGAGGTGATGAATGTAGAGAATTTGGGGAGGAGAGCGAAACATTGGAACACTATTTGTGCCGTATTCTCACAAATAAGGTCCCGATATCTTGGGAGTGACACCTTACCGAACATAACCCGATTGCGGGTTATATTCGGGGTGTTTCTGCAGACAAGCTTCGCAGTTTGCGTTTTTTAATTAAAAATAATAGAAAATAATATTTTAACAAATGAACTATATACATATATTAACTGTAAATATCCCGACAAATTCTACTAGAACACACCCTGTATTTATGTCATAATTCCCAAAGTATTTAGAAATGATAATTAGTTTCAACAAAAAATATTTAAAAATTATAAAAAACCACCTTTATAAGGCTTTTAACTTTTCAAAATATGACGTGTACAACAGATATATAAACTAAATTCAATATAGTAAACAGAACTTCAAAAAAAGTCATGAAAATGCTGAATTTATGATACGGGAATGTTGCAAAGTTCGTATCATTTCCAATGATTTCAATAAAGACTCATCATTGCACGATATTCTTTTTGATTTATTCTTCGATTTGGAAACTGTATAATGGCCATTCACTACTTTTACTTCTTATCTGAGTACATATTTACTAAATTTTTATTTAAATTTGAGTTGTATTTACAGTTTCAGTTTACCAGTCATAAATTAAAACTATTATTTGAGTGGCATGAAAATATGGCACCATACAAATTTTCCAACAAGTTTTGCAGTTTTCCAATTAGAGAAATATTGCAAGAGACGATTGCAATTTAGATACAGAATAAAGTTTATAAAAGAAACATTTAATAAAGTATTTTATAATATTATTTGTGATAAAACTACAAACGGGTATTAAAATTAACTTTTTTTAAATGTAACAAAATTTTGTTGATAGCCGGACATTTATTTGTGTGTCCAACACAAAGAAATCATCAAATCATATGGTCTTACATAGACTTTAAATGCCCTTCATTCGATATTTAAAAGGAACTTTAAGATAAAAATGATATTTAAGTCCGAATTCAAAAATTGCCCACAAGTGTGTTAAGAGAAGTATTTTCGAAAAGATAATTTTATTATGAATAAATTAGATCGGCCATTCACCATTGTGACAACTCTTTCTATCTCGCCGGTGTCCAGAATTCCGTCACAAAAATATTCATTTTTGTAGAACACCGGGATAGGAAAGAAAACACATAATGTCTCTATTAATTCCTTTATTACAATAAATTTTCCTAAGAATTTGTTACAATTAACGTAAGAACTAAACTAAAATCTCGGCCACTGGTGAGGGACTGCCCAAATGGGATAACCACTTAAAGAAATCTTCTCACCTTAAACTTTTATCCCTGGTGATGGGCTGCTCAAATGGGATAACCAGTTAAAGAAATTCGCTAACCTAAACTTTTATCCCTTGTGATGGCCTGCTCAAATGGGATAACCAATTAGAGTAGACCACCTGCCCTGATGCAACCTAAGACCTCTGTACGATTTTCAGTGGACTACTACAATGGGATAACCACTTATCCTCAATCGCTGGTGAGATATTATTTAAATGGGATAACCACTTAGATAAATCCACTCACTCTAACCTGTTACACTGGCAATAGACTACTCAAATAGAATAACCACTTAAAGTAGCCACTCACCCTAATACCAAACACTACCTGTACCCTATACATACTTAAGTACCAAAATGGGATAACCACTTGTGGTAGTCAAACTTACCCTAGCGACAGTCACATAACTACTGTCCACGATCTGCTCATTGATGCTGCTTTTATACTTGTTTATGGCTACATACAGTTTTTGTATACTTTCATATGACAAATATTACTACTTGTTATAATACAAAGTGATAATCAATACAATTAGTTAACAACTAATTAACACTATTTATTTTCGACCTTTTTTAATATATGTATATGATTTTTATATAAATGAGCTTTAGGTCTTTTTTACAAAAATTATTTTTATTATAATAAAAATAATTTTTGTAAAAAAGACCTAAAGCTCATTTATATAAAAATCATATACATTAGTTAACAACATTATTTCAAAACAGTAATCTAATAATTCGATAATTCAATAATAATTCAATAATTCATTATTTAATAATTTACTTAATTTAACAGAAATAATTCATTATTTAATAATTTAAATAATTTAAAAGAAATAATTCATTATTTAATCGTTTAGTTAAACAGAAGTTGACGATTAAAACGAGGTCTACGATTTTCAGCGTCACACCATTGACTTTTTAAAAAGTTGAGAAGATGCATTAATATTTTTAAATATTTTTCGTTCTTAAAACACTTTTTCAAAATATAAATTTTAAAATATTAAAGGATACCCAAAAAGAATTTCAATGGGAGGAAGGATTTTCTTTAAAAAATGTTTCAACTTTTCCTTATTTTAAATCACTGTGCAACCAACATAAACTGGTGCACCATGCAACATGTGAGATTAATGTTTTTACTTTATACTTTATATGCAAATTTAAATGCATTTGACGAAAGTGTGTTTGTAAGTTTTTATAAGTGTATTTAGTGTAATAAGTTGGCAATTTATTACAATTAAACCAAACGAAGTTTATATCCACCAAAGATATTTTAACTGTTACCCTTTTATATTGCATTCTGTTAAACTCTTGCAACCCACCAATTCATACAACAAATTTTACTTGTGTGCCGTGGGTGTTTTTCTTTACATGGATACCGGAAAATAAATAGGAAATATATTAAAAAATATCAAACGGAAATGTATGAATTAACAGATCGTCCAACTTCCTTTTTCAATATTTTCCTAGCACATGCTCGTATATTCCTCTCTTTTTCCTAATACCAATACACACACTAGCACTCGTACAGATACTTATGCATATGCGGAGCTTGAAAAAAAGAAAAGTTTTTATCTCAAACTTACCGCAATACTTCGTGTGCTTAACTTTCATCTTGTTTTGAATGCATTTATTCTATTATCGTGTTCCTTTTTTACATTTGCTGACTCCTTGTTTTCATCCTCTACCAAAAGTTTCCAGTTAATTTATGACATTGAACTTTTATTGGGGAAATTCCTGTTCATTTTCAAACGAATATTAAGAATTATGGTCGTTTTTTTCATGGGGCATAGCAATAGGTAGTCTATTTATATACGGACACATAAATATATAAATACATACGAACACATATGGATATGTTATATGTATGTAAATATATGATAGTGAGGCTTTTGAGTCAATATGGGCCTAGGTTATATATGGCAACATGCTAAATAAAGTGTTTTCAACTTCAAGAGAAATAATTAAATTGATTTAGGTACAGATTCGGCCACTTCAGGTGCTACCAGATGTCCTGATTTGGCCGGTATATAAAATACAGAATGTTCTCTAAATTAGACTTTTTTTCGACCGAATACGAATTTAATATTCTAAGATTTCTAGTAACAACTTAATTATTCTTTGCATTAGTTTTGTCAGTTAAGCTTATTGTCCATTATTTTAAGTAAAATATTTTCAGTGCACTTAATAAAAACAAACTGAAGAAAGAATAATGTAAAAATGTAAAAGTGCAGAGAATGAAATCGAAGTCCTCCTTAAGAAACCACTGTTCCATTGTTTCGAAAGTATCCATTAAAGCTTTCCATCCAAATAATTTTACCACATTAGATATTTGTCCGATTGAATGACAGTATAAAATCACAGGTATTTACAAACTGTTTGGGCGTCCTTCAAAGCAAAACCGCTGTCGTTTGCGGAAGAGGAAATGCCGCTTAGATGGTAGTTTGTGCAGGTCATGAAGAGCCCTCCACTAGAAGTGTGAAATCATGGAGGTTCTAAGACATATAGAATCTGTAATGGATTTAAATTTTGTAGGACAATTTTGGATAGTTCTGAGATTATCAGATTAATGCTTTTAAATCTAAAAATTAGATCGATATATATGACAGCAGCCTACCGCGTGATTTGAGGAAAAATTTTGAAAAAAGTGAATTTTTGTGTGGTCATTAACCATTATTTTTTGCGAGAAAAAAACCATAACGCAAACCAAAGCTAGTTCTGCACCATTAATTCCAATGGTAAAAAATGTTTTACTAAACTGTGTTTCGGCCGTACAAGCACGGAAAATGTCGAACGTTCTCGATGGCCATTAAAGGATTCTATATCGGAAACAGTTGACACAAATTCACGATATGGTGTTGGCCGATCGGAGATTGAAAGTGCGAAAGATTGAGAAAGCCATAGACAAATCATACGGGCCAGTGGTTTCAATTTTGGCTAATCTTTTGTGTATGAGAAAGCTTACCTCAAGACGGCGACCGCATTTGCTCATAATCGACCACAAACACAATCGTGTGACTATTTCGCAGTAGTGTTTGGCGTTGTTCAAACGCAATATCGACGAGTTTTTGCACTAGTATGTATTTACGTGTTTTTAAAGTCGGGATAGTAACTTAAACTAAAGCAATTAATTGGTTAAGGATATTGTAGGGACATAAATAATATAGGGTCACCCAAGAGAATTTTGATGTAAAGCAATCTCTGGAAAAGATCGGGTATAGAAGAATTCGGGTAAGAAAAGATGCAGTTTTCGCTTAAGCAAAACTTCCATTTGAATGCTTTACAATTACTTCTTTCAACCGCGGATGGAATATATAATGTATACCACAAATAAAATAGAAATATGATAGTTTTACATTAAAATTTATTTCATAAACTCGGATTTTATCGGTTACTTGTATTACGACCACTGGATGGTATTACATCTGCGAAGTTTTTTTTTTTTTCTTTTACAAACAAAATGGGTTTTGCTTAAGCAAATTTTCTTTGAAAAGAACTAACGTGGCTTAATATTAATCAAAAGCAATAGTTACAAAAATTATATATGTAGGTTTTGCTGCCAGATTGGCTCTATATGACGGGCAATCTGACCCCCAAAAATGTTTGTTATCGCTTAACTTCCCCATTTATGGAAATCGGACGGAGAAAGTGGCCACACAAAATAATGATTATAATATATTTCAGCCATTAATAGACCTATTTTAAAAATTATTTATTTTAAAAGGTATTTCAATCTTTCCTGGAACTAAAATATAAACTAGAAATGTATTATATCGGCTTTAAACTCCCCATATTTTCTTCGGTTTTGTAATCTGTTTTACTGGCTCTTTGTATTGAAGTCGGTTTTTTTGCCAGCATTATTTATTCATTTAAACAGCTTTCGCTTATCAGAAATGGACTGTTATTTTTCAAGTTCTTTTAGGTTTTGCAGACATTTTACATTTTCAAATAATTAAGGGATAAGAAAATCTCGGAATTTTCGTTTCCTACGTTCCCCAAGAGCATATCTTTTCTTATGATTGCAAAAGCTGAACCATGTTCTTTTTTTAGAATAGCAAAACTTCTTTGGTATTTAGAAATATTTTTCTCACATCCTTAAAAAGTGCGCATAGACCAAAAAAGAACCAACAATTTTACTATCAGATCTATTTTGCATAAAATATTCCAAATATATTAATTAAAAAGAAATTGAAGCATTAAGGAAATAAAGATTTTTGATATTAAAAAGTAATCTTAAAGGCGCACAAAATATGTTTCAGATTTATTACACATACATACTTATGTACATATACATATATGTATCTATAACTAGTAGTAGCTGTGTGTGTGTGTTTGTGTGTATCTTTATGCAGATACAAAATTCTAAAGTGTTTCCATTCATACAACAAAGTAATAAAAAATGTGTCAGTGATAAGAGATGAATGTCTTTTTTTTTTTTTTTTTTTTTTTGTATTAGACGTCCTTTTTGCCTAAAGGACTTTTCCTTTTTAACCAAAAATAATAATAACAACAACAACAATACCAACAAAATGATAAGTAACAAACACCATGTGGCAGTGAAAGTATTTTCGTTTTTAATTTGGCCCAAATGTGAAAGATGGCAATTTATTATGCCGAAAACAGGGAAAGACATTAAGGTGACTTTACGCGTGGTTGCATAAGCATAACTAAGGATACATCTACACACTTACACTGGTACACGCACACTCAAACACACAGGAGTCTGAATAATGTAAAAGAAAGATGAATGGTTAACGTAACCTTAAGATTAAAATATATATGGGGATGAATGTATGTATTTTGTATTTGTATTCTTTGTATTACGGCCAAAATATTTAACAAGAAAAATATCATAATGAAAAAAATAAACTTTAAGTATAGAAATTTTTATACAAAAGTACAAGTCGGAGATTCCTTGTACACATACATACTTATATTTATGTAAAGCATCAAATATAATGTAGAAAATATTGTTTAGGAGTCTCTATAATAATATCTATATCATGGTGCAGTATAAGCATTTATAAGTGTCATGCTTTCCTATAGATTTCTGTCCCTTTTTTCATTCTTAAAATATACGCACGTTTATTAACAGACTTTTTGGATACAAACGATTCATGGCTTCCATCATTCCATTTCATTCAACCAACTGGCACTTGTACTTGTTCTTTGTTCATATGTGGGTGTTGGATTTTTCACATACACATACATACGATCGTTGCGGATATAAGGGGGAAACTACTAAGAGTATAATAAAAATTTATAAATAAAACAAAAATCAACAGAAAATAAAATATATGTACGTCTAACCCAGCAAACAGAAACAAAACCAAAATTTTTTAAATTATAATTGTTTATGTACGTAAATAAATTTTGTTCTTTGGAGTATTTAAATAAATAACACAAACAATTTTGAGTTTTTTTTTTTGTTGCTTTAAATATCAGTACGCGGTCCAACAAACGTACAAAATTTATATAAACGGGCAGTTAGTCTTCGAATTCAAACTTAATATCCCTCGCTAAATTACCTATTATTATGATAATGGGGAAAAATAGTTGAACGAACTGAAAACGGTCAAAATATTTTTATAATTCTTAACAGACACACTGCCCACTTTTCTACTCCTAATGTTGATAGTAGAAATATGTAACCGATTATGGTTTGTATGGTACAGATTATTAGAAAGAATTAAATAAATTTAAAAATTAAAAATTATTTTTATTAAGCCTTTTGCCTTCTAATTAGAAAAGTAATTTTTAAATGTTTGATTTAAAATCATTTTAAATTGTGTTTGCTGGGATACGACATTACACATATACAAAGTGTAACAATGTGCATGTGAGTAAGTCAAATAAATTCTGTAGCGCTAGAAGCAAAGATTTATTATCAAATTAAATTTCTGACAGAATTTATTGCTTTATCTCTCGCCGAACATAGTTTTTCACTTCTTTTTTTTTTCTATAAAATTTTATTTTTCGTTATTTCTGTTTTTAGACTGTGTGTATTGTATTATTTTTTTACAAACATACAAACATACTGCACTGCACAGTGTTCAAGTGTGTAAGAATTTATGGGAAATAAAATAATTACATGTGAATATGGGTACAAGTGTGTGTGGGTGTGTGTGTATACTGCAATAAACGAAATCAATTTATTTACTACAGCATTCGTGGAAATATTTTTCCAAAATATTTAACACACAGTGCAACAAGACAACCTGCGATATTCTACTCTTATTAGAAAAATAAAAGATTTTAGCTTTTATTTAATAAATAATAATTATTTTTGTACGACTTTCATCCTTGTTATGATTTCTGTAATAAAAATTTTTCAACCGATATGCACTTAAAAATATATTCTGGATCTCTAGGTATATATAATCTATTTAAAATTGGTGTTGCTGCTGTTTTATTGTGTGGTCTCCTCTCTGTATCTACTAGAAGAATATCATAGATTCGATTCTAGGTCATCAGGGAAAGTAGAATGGCTGAGTAAAAAAAAAAACTAAGACTGATCTAGCAGGTTCAAAAATATATATAAAAGTATTCCGCTGGTTGAAAGGGAGCTGGTGAAGATTGTGGGAAACTGGTGGATTTTGTAAAAATTCGTGACATTTTTACTCTTACTAAAATAACTTGGAACAAAAGAAATCTTCATATTTCATGGGTAACAAATATTAACATAATTCATTAACATAATTGTTGCAATTTAAACAAATTAAAGCATAGTTTGCTGACTGTAAATAATTAACCGGATAAAATTAAATTTGTGTCCTGCCACACACACTTCACCACCATTCATTCTTTGCCTCATCTTTCCTTGATTTTCTTTGAAGCCATGTTTATATTTTTATATCATTGAATAAAATTGTTAAATTAAATTTCAATTCCGCCATACGGTGCTTCATGTGGTAAGGCTGAGCTTTTTTCCTTTCCGTTTATTATAAACTTTTTCAGCCTTAAAATTAAAAAAAAATAGATGCGAAAAAATAGTAATTCAGTTTTTCCCAACATTAAGATCCCATTCGAAATTAAGTTTTTTTTTTTGTCTACTTGTGAATTTCATTTGGTTGCATATATTTCTACTTGTTTTTTAACCCGTTTTTCAGTCTTGTTTTTTGTTCTTAACAGTTGTTGTATTTTTGTTAAAAAAAAAATTATAAATAACAAATTTGCACAATATGTGCTTTGCGAAGCTGAAAACAATAACAACTAAAACAGTTGGGGGTGAATCTCCACCTCTACGTATTGGTGGCATTGATATGACCAGCCTCATATGTTTGTTGCAACATTCATAGAAATATTTAAATTTCTGGGTGTATATTTGTGAATGTTGGAGTAAATAAGACTACTTTAGTTCATAAATACATAGCGCTCCTTCAATGCAACATGGTGATATTTCAAAAAAAAGAAAACTGGGCGATATAGAATTAAAGTTCCTAAAATTTTGGTTTCCACATCGAAGCTTTTTTGTATGACTTCAGATATATTCAGGACTAGCTTCGTTTGAAAGCCATATATACATTTTTGCTATAATTTTGGCTTAGTTTCAGATATTATTATGATTTTTTTTGAGGAATACTTTTTCATAAATAACTCAAAAATGTTGATTTTTGAGATACGTCATTGTTGTATCAAAAAAAAACCATGTATATTTGATTACAGATTGTAATAGTATTTCCGTTTTCATACTTAATTTCACATTAGTTCCACTATCAGTATGTAATCAAATTGGTCATTTGCAACTTGTTGCATTTTGTGCACGAAATATAATTATTTACTGGTGTGCATTTGCGAGGAAATTTATGTAGAATTGTTTTGGAGATATAAACATTATTTTTAGAGATTTTTGTATTTTCTTCATAAAACCAAAGGCTGAATAGAAAATTGGTAAATTTTCTTTTCCGAAACGTATAAAATGAGGGAAGAAATAAAATTGTATCTTTAGCTAATAAATTCTCAAATATAAATACAGAAATTAAATATTAATTTTTATAAATAATCAATCGAATATAATACACATGTGTGTATTAATTAATTTATTTGAATATCTTATAATTACACCATAAGAGGAAAGTTGATACAATAGAATATTAGTTTATCAGTTTTTAATAAGAAAAATTTTTTTATTTATTATTGAACAAAATTTTATTATTGAAAAAAATAAATTAAAATTAAAAAGGGCACCTTTGAAGAAATCGCTTTTATAAAAACATATTTTTAAAGCGTGCCTTTTTATAAAAAGGAGCTAAAAACTATCTTCTCAAAAGGAACTTTTTCAACACGGGTACTCTTTTAGACTCCTTGCCGAAAACAAATGTACCTTTTCAAACTATCTTCTTAAAAAGTACTATTTCAAAGAAAGTTTCTCCTTGAAAATAACTTCCTACCAAATCTTTTTAAGATAGAACTCTTTGAAAGAGGTAGCTCTCAAGGGACATTTAAATAAAATCCTTTTAAAAAGAATATTTCTGAAGCCTGGCTTTTTAAATATTGTATTTTTGAATGAATGACATTGTAAAATCCTTCCTTTTCATATTTTCAAAAAGTTAAATTTCAAAAAAGTTCAATTTCGAAAAAGTTGTTTGATTTATAAAAATAAGCTCGAAATCTTTATATTGTAAGAAAATCATTTTAGAAATAACCGTTTTAAATAGTCCATTTTAGAAAAGTATCGTTTGATACAACAACGTCATAACTCAGAAAAACTTGTTTACAGAAAATAGATTTAAAGTATTTACAAAACCGAACTTCACACACAAACATGAAATCCAAAGTATTTGTGTCGATTATGTACACAATATGAATATGTGTTTTAAGATTCTCTATACGTCTGATATATCTGCCAACTCATTAGTCGACCTTCAATCACATTTTGAAAACCCCCGAGTTCCCAAATTAAAATTTTCTTAAGAATATATGGTCTATATACTGTCTATTTTAAAAAATTTATATATAGTATATTGGAGATCTACGCAACAGTAACATTACATATATTGAGACTAGCTTAAAAACCGCAATGCAAAAAAAAACATCTCAAATAATACATATTTTGAAAACTGCTTTCGTATATTAAAAAAATATATCGAATTTTTCGTTTTATGAGTGAAAAAGCTTGAATTTTCAAAATTGCTCTTCCAGTGAAATATGACAACAATAGTTTGCAGGAGGCATATGACTAGATCTTTAGCCTTTAAGTCCTTTAAATCACATTAAAACTTTTCATATTTAAAATAGATAAAAAAGGGGGTGCAGTAAAATCAATACAAATTTAAAACAAACATGCATATACTACCCAGAAACGCAAATGAATGCTTACATACATTTTTAATACAAATTTCAAATCCTTGAATTGGTTTTCATTTAACACACTCACCCTTACACAACCTTATGAATTCTTAACAATAATACAAAAATATACAAATATTCATTCGAACACATGAAAATTCAAATGAATGTTGGATGGATGAGCAAATGTATTTGCCTGTGTGTGTGTGTGTGTGCGTCTGCAAGTGTGTGTTACTTATTCGATATGCAGCAGGAATTTGCTGCTTTAGGATGAGATAAAGGATTTTACCTTTAGTTGGATGGAGGTAATGAAAAATAAAGAGAAAAACAGCTACAATAAGCAGCAGCAACAACAACAACAGCGCATAACATAAGTACAAGTTAAACTACAAAATATTTGTCAACCACTTCCACGAAATATTCACTTGAGCCAAATGCAATCACAGACGCGTAGTCAGCATTTTCTGTTGCGACACAAAATTCATAAACACAACAACGTTCTCATTTATTTTATTTTTTCTTTATTCATCATTTTCTTTGATTTGGTTTCTTAGCTTACGTTAGAATTAAGATTACATTTATAATTCAGTCCGAAAATTGCAATTAATAAAAACGGTATTAACTCGCGGAGTTAATACCAAAAAAATTAAAGTATAAAATTTATTTTTTATTAACTGGCGCCCGAGCAGGGACCGGTCGTCCGTCAAAGTAAAAAAGACAAAGCCCTTAAGTAGTGCCGTCTTTACGCGATCGTCCTGAAACAAAAAATAAATAAATCGTTAATAAAAGCAAAAAAAATCGACACGCGGACTCAGAACAAAAAAAAACAACAGTGTCAACACAAGGTCCTTGAGAAGTACCACACCGGCGGAGGAGCCCCTAAGTAGTCTCAACGAGAAGGAAAAGGAGTTGGATGATACCAACAGCTGCACGTCGGGATAATGAATAAGTTATTGTAAGTAAAGAAATTCATTAAATTTTTTTTTCATGGGAACAAATTCAGTGTGCAAGAAAATTTAAAACTAATAAAATATAAAAAAAACTAAAAATAATTGTTGTGTAAAAGAAAAGTAAAGTAAGAAAGGAAATACGATAAATAAAATATTTGTACAAAAATAACATAGTAATAATTAACATAAATTTATTATCTAAGAAAATAAATAAATATAGTGAAATAAGTCCAAATACATTTGTGAACAAATATTTAGAAATTTTTAGTAAATAATTGTAAAGAAATACCTATAGCGAATTAAATCAAAATAAATTTGTGGAAGCTCAATCAGAAAAATAAGAAAAATTGTGAAACAAATTTTAAGAGTACTAAAATAGATTAGAAGAAATAAAATTTACAACACAATAATTAAATTAATTTGAAATAATTTTTTTTAAAGTAGAAGTAGATCTTAAATTTTAAACACAAAGATGTCTAATCCGAACAATTTAATACGTGCTCCAATTCTTAACAATGTTGCTCAGGCACCTGATCCGGCACCTGCCGCCCAGGCGCAAAACATTACTTTAGATAGTTTACGTCCCCACTTAACTTCAATGATTAGAGATATCTTCAACACCCAAGGACAGCAACTAATTAAAGACATACTAAATCCCATAACAGACTTCGCCAACGTGACAGACCAAAGGATCAGACCGGAACTGAGTGATAGGTTACAGGACCTAGATAAAGTGCCAGATATAGTGAAATGTTTGAGAGAATTTTCCGGACAGACAGCAGAGTTTAGTTCATGGAAAAAGAATGTAGATCGCATATTTACAGTTTATCAATCTTTAGTAGGCACTCCGAAGTATTTCGCAATTCTAAGCGTTGTAAGGAGTAAAATAATAGGAGCAGCAGACGTCGTACTAGAATCTTACAGTACGCCCCTAGATTGGAAAGCTATTTCTAGGTGTCTGACATTACACTACGGAGATAAAAGAGACCTATCCACATTAGAGTATCAAATGACAAGCTTAACTCAGGGTACTCGAACCGTACAAGAATATTACCAGGCAGTTTACCAATATCTCTCTCTAATATTAAACAAGATAGGTTGCATGGATTTAACTCAAGAATCATCATCATTATTGACGCGAACGTATAGGGATAAAGCTCTTGATACTTTTATCAGGGGTTTGCGAGGAGATTTGCCCAGGTTATTAGCTATCAGGGAACCAACAGATCTGCCACAAGCATTGCACTTGTGTCTTAAGTTGGAAAATCAAAATTTTAGAACACATTACGCAAACAGTGTACCACTACGCCGGGTACCACCCCCACTGCCACTACGAAACACCCAACAGAATTTTAGACCAACAACCTTTCACCCTCAGTTAGCCTATTTACCCCAACAATTCCAACACCAAAATTACATACGGCAACCAACGTTTACTAATTTCCATAACAATTTCCAATCAAGACCAATAAATCATTTCGGAAATCAACAAAGACAAGGATTCAATAATGATTTTGGAAATCAACGACGATTTGGGTTTAATAATAATTTCCAATCACGTCCTGCAAATCCAGGACAAACCACGCGCCCAGAGCCAATGGACGTTGACTCTAGTTACAAAAATGCTAATTACATGAATAGACCCAAACAATACTTTCAACAAAATCAACCTGCGGTCAAAAGATCAGCACCCTCTACTCAGCAGATAATAGCTCATCCCAAGATTCAGCGTAATTTCCACATAGACACTGACGAGCAGAACGGAGACCAGACTGATATGACACAAAATGACGTCATGACACACCAATTTGATGAAGCAAACTTTGACGAAGAACAAACTTTAAACGAATACGTTAGCACCATAGATACAGAATCCAATGAACCACAACTTACCGATTATAATGATATTCATTTTTTAGATTAAACAACTCTTCGTTGCCATACTTCGAATGCACAACGAAGAGCAACAAAATTCTAAAAATTTTAATTGACACAGGCTCGAATAAAAATTATATCCGGGCCCAATTAGTTAAAAATCCCAAATGTAATGAAAACTCCTTTTGCGCAAATTCAGTAGGAGGCGAAATAAAAATTACACATCATACAATAGCAAACTTGTTTGGAGAAAATAAATACCCCATTAAATTTTTCATTTTACCAACATTACAATCATTTGATGCTATCCTGGGGAACGATAGCCTAAAGGAACTTTCAGCTGTAATTAATGTTAAAGAAAATATCATGACCATTCTAGGAAAAAAACAAATTAAAATCAAACAACAAACTTCACAGGATGTAAATTCCATAAGAACTAGCCATTTAACAGTCGAGCAGGAGAAAAAAATTCGTGACATAGTAGATAAACACAATAATTTATTTACGGAACCCAACGACAAACTTACCTTTATGACTAAAGTTCAGGCAGAAATTCGCACCGTAACAGACAACCCCGTTTTTTCAAAATACTACGCCTATCCCATGTCCTTAAAGGTTGAAGTGGAAAACCAGATAGAAGAACTCTTAGCAAATGGTATAATTCGCCCCTCCAGATCTCCATACAATTCTCCAGTATGGATTGTCCCAAAAAAACTGGACGCATCTGCAAAGAGGAAGTTCAGGATGGTGATAGATTATAGAAAGCTCAATTCCGTGACTATAGCCGATAAATACCCAATACCGGAAATAAATGAAGTACTCGCACAACTTGGCGGTAATCGTTTTTTTACCGTCTTAGACTTAAAAAGCGGTTTCCACCAAATACGACTTAAGGATTCGGATATAGAAAAAACAGCGTTCTCAGTGAATAATGGTAAATATGAATTTACCCGTTTGCCATTTGGACTGAAAAACGCTCCTTCAATTTTTCAGAGAGCTCTTGACGATATCCTTCGGGAGCACATCGGCAAGAGATGCTATGTTTATATCGATGACATAGTAATCTTTGGTAAAGACCTCGAAGAGCATTTGGAAAATGTTGAGAAGATTTTTCGAACGCTAGAAAAAGCAAATGTCAAATGTCAACTCGACAAATGCGAATTCCTTAAAAAAGAGGTAGAGTTTTTAGGTTTTGTGATAACATCAGATGGACTTAAAACCAATCCAAAGAAAGTCGAAGCGATAAGCAAATTTCCACCACCAAAAACACTTCGAGAACTCCGTTCGTTCTTAGGAATGGCCGGCTATTATAGACGTTTCATTTTTCAATATGCCAAAGTTGCAAAGCCACTTACGGCGATTTTGAGGGGGGAGGATGGTCGATTGTCAAAAAAATTATCCGACAAAAAAGCAATATCTCTCAATGAAGAAGCCTTGCAAGCATTCCAAAAATTAAAAAACTATTTGGTATCAGAAGACGTCATACTTTCCTATCCAAATTTTAATCAAGAATTTCATTTAAAAACCGACGCATCAAACTACGCTATTGGTGCAGTACTCGAGCAAAACAATCGACCCATTACATTCATTTCAAGAACTCTTAAAAGCGCTGAAGAAAATTATGCTACAAACGAACGCGAAATGCTTGCTATCGTTTGGGCATTAAAGAATCTTAGAAATTACCTATACGGTAAAGCCAAGGTGAAAATATTCACAGATCACCAGCCTTTGACATATGCCCTCAGTAATAAAAATACGAACACAAAACTCAAAAGATGGAAAGCAATAATGGAAGAGTTTAATTATGAACTCATCTACAAACCTGGTGCAACAAACGTTGTAGCAGACGCACTCTCTCGCATCCCACAAAACACCAAGGTAAATTCAATATCGTCAACACAGCACAGTCAGGATAGCTCATCACACAATTTAATACCCAGTGTGGAAGCACCAATAAACGCCTTTAAGAATCAAATCTTTCTCTTAATAGGAGAGGAACCGAGCTACGAATTCAAAATACCATTTCCCACCTTTCACAGACACACCATAGTCAGACCAGACTACAGTCATACGGACATTATCGACATCTTAAAAAAATTCCTCAACCCGTCAAATATTAATGGTTTATTTACTTCTGAAAACATAATGGGAAGAGTTCAGGAAATTTATCCAAATCATTTCAGTAATTATAAAATCCGATACACTCAAAGGCAAATAGAAGATGTAACTGACCCTACTAAACAACAAGAACTAATAATCAAAACGCACAGAAGAGCACATCGCGGACCTCAAGAAAATAAAATTCAAATTTCAGAAAAATATTATTTTCCCAAAATGAATAACAAAATTAATGAAATAGTTAAACAGTGCCAAGTCTGCAAAGAACAAAAATACGATAGACATCCCAACAATCCTGAATTAAAGCCAACTCCCATTCCGCAATACCCCGGTCACACTATCCACATTGATATTTACTCAACCGAAGGAAAGCTAGTTTTGACAGCAATAGACAAGTTTTCAAAATATGCTCAAACGCGCATCACTAAATCCAAAGCAACAGAAGATATAAAGCAGCCTCTTCGCGAACTTTTATTTTCATTCGGAGTTCCAAAAGCATTAGTTATGGATAATGAAAGATCATTTAATTCCGCAACAATAAAATTTATGCTAGAAGATGAATTTGGAATAGAAACATTTATAGCCCCTCCATATAAAAGTACTGTTAACGGTCAAATCGAAAGATTTCACTCTACCCTATCAGAAATTCTCCGGTGTTTAAAAAAAGAGAAAATACATAAAGAATTCCCTGATCTACTGGACAGAGCAGTGTACGAATATAATTCTTCCGTACATTCAACGACAGGTAAACGACCAATCGATATCATTTTCGGACGTGACATTAACGCAAGACAAGACACCTTAGACAGGTTGAAATCTAAGCAATTGGCTCTTTTGGCAACCCATAATAAAAAACGCGAACCAATCAAAGAATACAAACCAGGAGACGAAATTTTTGTAAGAATTAATAAAAGATTAGGCTCCAAACTTTCAGCCCAGTTTAGGAAAGAAATAGTTAAAGAAAATTACTCAACAACAATTCTAACAACATCAGGCAGAACTGTACATAAAAGCAATATCAAAAATAATTGATAATATTTACAGGCTAATTGGATTACTCGTTCATCTAGTGAACGCAGACGTACAACTAGTAGACTACTCATCTATGCACCTAGTAGCGATAGAAAGTGGACTGGCTAAAATCCAGCACGGAACCTTCAAAATAATACATTCAGTTTGCCTACGGACTTACGAAGAATTCTTGAACGAGACCATCTCTTACACTAATCAGAATGTACCACGGACAAACATTTTATACCCACATTTAATGCACGAAATTCACCAAATATTAGACATCATTCACGACATAAAACCAACCCTAGATTTAAGAACTAAAAGATCTATTAACGCATTAGGCACCGTATGGAAATATTTAGCTGGCACTCCAGATCATGACGATTTAGAGATGATAACGAAAAATTTATATGAATTAAATCAAAATAATAATAAACAAGTAATTGTAAACGAAGCATTTAACCAGAAAATAAATAATTTGACTAGATTTGTGAATGAAATAAAAAACACGATAACTAAAGATGAAAATTTAATTACTGAAATAGCACTAAGCATACAAAGTAGAATTAAAATTGTGAAAGAAATCTTAATTAATATAAAATACGCCATACAATGGGCAAAGAAAAACATAATAAATTCAATGTTACTTAATACAAAAGAAATTAAGAAAACATGTCATTTAGAACAATTGAAGAAGCTTTAGAATTCGCAAACATTAATGTACTTTATAATAATGAAAAAATACTTTATGTAATAAAAATTCCAATGACAACTAAAGAGAACTTTAAACATTTGATTGTAAGACCAATAAAAAAAAACAATACGATAATTCAATTAGATTTCAAAGAAATAATAACTAACAATAATGAAATGTATGGAATAAAAGAAAATTGTAATGCTATAAGTGAAATGATTATTTGTAAAAGAAACCAAATCGTTAACATAAGTAATGACAGTTGTATACCGAAACTTCTAAATAGCCTCAACTCATCATGTTTGTTCAATAATGCTTACCATATCCAAAACATAGAACCAATCGAATCAGGATTGATTCTACTTAACGACTTCAACGGCTCAGTAACTACAGAAAAAGGAGAATTCCACGTACATGGAACCTACTTAATAAAATTCCATAATGCCTCTATAAAAATTAACGAACACTTATTCAGTAACCTAGATATTTCGCCATCGGAAGTGATGCCCGCAATGATACAACCAACACCAAGCGAAAAGGGAAGATTAGAATTACTATCCTTGCAAGCGCTACAGGAACTTAATATTAATAATACCAGGAATATCCGCACGATTGAAGTAAGCAGCAAAATCAATCGATACATGGCATACAGTACCATCACTATATGTTTAGTAGCGGGTGTGATAATTATCAAATTCCTTCTACGAAAACAATACAAAATCATATTCCGAGAATCCGCACCTCCACAAATCCAATTGCCACAACCTACAAATCATTATCCCAATATCCCAACAGGAATCAATAATATTCCCTACTTTTAACGATCGCGGACGATCGATTTAAAGGGGGAGGAGTTAAACTACAAAATATTTGTCAACCACTTCCACGAAATATTCACTTGAGCCAAATGCAATCACAGACGCGTAGTCAGCATTTTCTGTTGCGACACAAAATTCATAAACACAACAACGTTCTCATTTATTTTATTTTTTCTTTATTCATCATTTTCTTTGATTTGGTTTCTTAGCTTACGTTAGAATTAAGATTACATTTATAATTCAGTCCGAAAATTGCAATTAATAAAAACGGTATTAACTCGCGGAGTTAATACCAAAAAAATAAAAGTATAAAATTTATTTTTTATTAACTTACATACATACAAAAATAAAGAACAACAAATTAGAGGATTGAAAGTAATTTATGACCAAAAAATGTTGACTTATGTTACAATGGATGGATGTGTTTTTTACCTTTAGATATTCCTACACATATAGATATAAATGTATGAATGTATGTATGTATGTACATACAGAGAGATAGACGGCTGGTTGCAATATGAACACTTCTAAATGGATGTGGCAGTATGAATGTAACCAGGGGTGGTTTCATTTTACGGGATGGCAGGACAGGCGGCACTAGAACTACAATAATGGTTGATGGTTAGATGGCTGTTTTGTATGAAGAATATGTGATACGAGGTAAAATAATGAGCTGATAAGAAGCTGCCATCCTTGTTCAAATTGGATTTTTACAAACTTACGAGCTAGTACGTATGTATGCATGTACTAGGAATATTAAAATGGTATGTTTTTCAGACCTTTTCCAGCTGGTAATGAAAATACACATATTCGAACTAATAAACTAAAAAATAAATATAAAATAATTACTTTGAATGGGTGCCAAAAGAAAAATATTTAATTGTTTGTAACGCAGTTGTCTAACTGTTTAATTAAAATATTTTGAGTTTTAAATGAGTCAAGGCATTGATGCAGTAAAAGCAAATGCTGCATGATGAATTGCATATCTTTAATGTCTCCAAAATAGAAAACAAGAGTAGTAGCGGTTGGCGGATTTTAAGAGCATAGAAATTCTTTGTTGTCTAGCTGGAATATCGCTTCGGGAGTTTACAACCTGGGAACTTTATGCGCTTTTCAATAAGCCTGTTATCATCATGATGAGTGTGTCTGTCTGTTGATGCGCATTATTTTTCAAAGAAAAATTGAAATCGAGCAAGAGCAGCCAATAGTCGCCATTTATCTTTCCAATTTTTGGCTCTTCTTATACTGCATCAAAAACAATCTGCTGCAAACTGTGAAAATAAATCAGTTGAATTTAAGTTGAGCAACGAATGCTTGAATGATATTTGTTTGTGGGTTAGTTTTGTTTGCTCCTCATCTTTTGTGAGTACCGAAAGACAAGCGGACGGAAAAGCAAAAAATGAGACACATCATCTCGAGTCGAGTGAGCCCCTTGTTGTTGTCGTCGTCATCGGCATAGAAAGAGTATTGTGGTTGTCATTGTTGTTATTTGATATTGTTGTTGTTGGTATTGGTGTTGTAACAAACACATCATTTCGCATTACATTACAAAACAATCTCATTGCAATAATACATGATTTTGCTCGTTTTTTCTTCTTTATTTTGCTGGCTTTATATATGTATGTACTTATTTATTTGGCATCCTTAGCGAAAGATTTATGAGATTCGTTTTGGCAACACATTTAAGTTTATCTTATCGTACGAAAATTTGGCGTCATTTTTTTTAAATATCTCTTGGAAGGAAAAAAAGTCATCATACGCCATTCACTATGTTTTCCTAAACAAATTCATTTTCTTATATCATCAAAATCAACATAAATTTTGAAGCCGTTTTAAAGAAGCATGTAATTATTTATATAAAGAGATGTTACTTAAAAATAATGCAAATATTACAAAATAAAAAATTTACGGGCAAGCATCGTTAAAACAACACACGGAAAATAATATGAATTTTAAAGCCTTTTCATCTGGAACTATATTGATTCTTTAAAGCTCTGAATGTCTTTCAATAAAATTGAAGTTATATCCGCCGCTGATATAATTTTTATTTTATAAGTAAATTCGTATTTCTTCAACTGATGAAATTTAATTAATTCAAAAGCTCAATTATATTTTTTATTTATTTTTTTTATATTTTTTATTTATTTTTTTATAATTTTTTTTTTTTTTTTTTTTTTTTTTTTTTGAAGATAAGTTACACTAAGGCAATTAATGCCTACTACTTATTTAAGATGTTACTTCTTTGTGAAAGGGATAGGGTAGACAGAAACAGGCGGTGAAATTAGAAGACATAGAGCGAGAGTTTAATAATTTCTGTTCTACAACTCAACTATGCCGCATTGTTTATAATTGTTTTTTATAGCAGAGTTGCAGCGTTTCTGGTGCATTAAGTCCCTTAAGCTGTAACAATAGAATCGCCGACGATTCTGCTAACATTACCGATGAGGAAGAGGGCGCTTTGAAGTAGTAAACATTACCGTAGAAGAGTATCCAAACGCTGTTACTATTAAGTGACCAGTGTTATGCCTTCAACAACGATTAACAAAAACCACACTAAGTTAATTAGAAAAATTCATGATGGTAAATTTGTTTTAATGACTTGTTTTGAACGGGGATCGAACCCAGGTTCTCAGTCAGCTTTGTAGTCAACGCGCTAACTACTTCAGCCAACAGAATTAGACGTTTCCACGTCCAATGCACATTATTTCCGTTCAAGTGACATAATTTCAAAAGAATTAGAAGAATTAGAAAATTATAAAATTAAAATAAAAATTCAGTGAATCCAAGTTATTTTTACTCTTAAAAAAAGGCTCACATAATTGCATTGAAGTTAACAGTATTAATAACAATATTTTTCAATTATACATTAAAAATCGTTAATCCATATATTTATTAATATTATAACAATTTTAATTTCTTTTCTTTGTTAAGAACTTTGAAAGATATAAAGGTTGCAAAATAGTACCAACAAAATTCAGGTTTTATATATCCTAAAAGTACACATATGAAAAAAGTACCAAGCAGTCATCCCTTTATGTTTCTTTTTTATTAGATTAACATCCAATTTGATTTTTATTCCTTTTTAGCCTTATTATCTCCTTAGTATTCGAATTAAAGAAAAAAAATCCTGACTATAAGATCTAATAATTCAAAGTCTATAGCTTCAAACGTTTGGCCTGCCCATTGACGGGTCAGTAGGTGAATGAGTCACGACTTATATTTATACGATTTATTTCTTTACAGTAACCGAATTTAATCCGACTTTTGTTGGATGCACGTACTACCATAATAATCAATTGAAATAAATTAAAGAATAATTTTTTTGTGATCGATTTTTTATACATTTTTTTTAGTGGGACATAGAGCAACAAACCCATTTCGAATCATAAAAGAAAAAATTCTCCCCAGCATTTTTAATCGTGTGAAATGCAATCCATTCAGGTTTTCTTTTATATTTGTTTCTTGTCATGGCGGACAAGATACAAATATATCGACTTTTTATGCTTTGAGCTCTTCAAATAAATTGAAATTTTACACCGCCAGAAAATCGCCAGAATATCAAAACAAAAGAAAAAATAGAACTATGGAATATTAATATCTCTCGTGTCGTGATATTATTCGTGGTCTATTATATCGTGGATATTGCTCATCTTTAATATCAACGTGCTATCGAATTAAGGAGCTTTGTTATTAAGAAACTAACGGGTTCTTTGTAGTCCTACCGTAAATTGTAATATATCAGTCGGAAATGAATAGAAACACATAGATTTTCTTCTCCATTTTAAAATTGAATATAAATGCCTTTGAATGCATTTCAAATATAAAAAATAAAAATATATGTATATGTATGTATATATAATCTTCTTAATTTATAAGATAAACAACATCTGAAATTATTAAAACGCATAAATCATTGTTAAATTTTGTTTTAATTCATTGCCTTTTTTTATATATCATCTTTTTATTTAAAATTTTCTTTTTTTGTATTTGGAAAATTAAAACAATGAAAATGCATAGAATAAAGCGATACGAGTATTTACAAGTTCCATTTGAATTTGTTGGTTTGCTAATAAATCATTTGAATTGTATTTGTACGTGAATGCATGTTATTGTTGTCTATTTTGACATGCTCTAGAAACAAGAAGTAAAACAAAAATTCATTTCTATAAAAACTTTCCCTTTTTGCGCCATCTCCTGGCAACGATTTATGGCATTTGTTTTCCAGAGACAAATATCAGGTGGTGTGATTTTTGAAGGTCAGTAAATTTTAATTGTTCATTGTGTGGCATTTTCCCACATTTTACGACACCCATTATAACTTGACAATATTAACTGCCATTAACTTTCAATTTCAAATAATCATCACCTGGAAAATAGCGCACAGTCAAAACAAATCAACAGGTACTCGTTGTTACTATATGTTAGAAAACAAAGATGACCATTAATAATATTCAAGGTTAGGAAATGTTACACAACAGTTTAAACTAGATTATATTACCCTAAGAATTTATTGTTTTAGAAATTGTGGGAAGTTAAGTTTTTTTTAGTGCAATTGAAACTGAAATGCAGGCAGCTATTTGGAAAACTATTAAATTTATTTAACAAAAAAATTAATAATAATAATAATAATAGACCATTAACCACCAAATAGATATTATCCAATCAATAAGCTTAATTGATTCAATTAAATTTGTATAAAACGGGTATAGAAAGAATAGAAACAAAATTATAGACGGTTAGGTTAGGTTGATTGGAGGGGTGTGATAGCCCATGTCATACGACATACACTTAAGCCAGTGAAGGCTTGTTGTGCGCTCCCTTTAATTATCAAACACAACTGTCAGAGTTCTGCGGCAGGATACGAACCTGGGACCTTCGCACTACGAGTCTAGTACACTACCTTCTAGTCTACGAAGGTCAGTCCGATTATTTTTCAAATAAGTTTAAAAAACTGATGAGCTATTAAATAAATGCTAATTTTATATATGTGTACTTCAAGTATACAATACTATTTTAGCACTCTATGGTTTCACTAAACATTTTGTACCAGTACCATTTGTTTTTCTCTTTTTTTTTAATTATTATATATTCAGCCATAATAACCAATAAAATACAAGCATATAGTCTGGCTTTATATACACAACAAATAAATAAAAATATTAGATAAATAATTTAATTACTGCGATTGAGAAAATTCTTGCATTTATTACTACTAAAAGTTTAGTGTAAAATCAAAAAAAAAATCTATTTAATTTCAAATGAATTTATCAAATTTTTATTTGAAAAGTCTTAAGAAAATTCAATTAAAATTTTAATTAAAATACCATACATATATTGATAATAAATTCATCATTTGCACGTTTCGTCTACCTTTTTATCATTGACATATATAGTACTACATGAGCTTGAGGTGATGTTTGTCATAATTATTTTATTAAATGTATACATATAATTTTATAAATTATTTATAAAAACAAATATTACTCTCAATATCATTTATTAAATAAATAAATAAGTTCAATAACAAAAATGGAATTGAACCAATTAATAATTTAATTTATACAAGCAAATAAATTTCTTAATTCAAATATAAAAAGTTTTTAATTAAGTATTTACGAAGGCGGGTCAATTATAGCATGACTTTTTGAATTTTTTCGCGTCTTAACTGAAAGGGAAACAATCCCCCTTATTATGGTTGTCGACGTCGACGTAACACCAAGTCGACATCAATATATTGGCAATTGTGGGATCGTTATCGAGAACTATTAAATATTATTGAAAGGATATTACTACTACTATGGCTTATAAAATTACAATTGGCCATCAATATTAGTTAATTATTGCCTACAAGGAGTTCTGGAACTGCTGTCTTTTTACTGTCGACTTGATGTGACGTCGACGTCGACAACCATAATAAGGGGGAATGTTTCTGTCAACATGCGTCTGTCAGTTGACTCCTTTCAAAATTTTAACAAGCTGCGTCATTTAGTTTGTGTTTGACAACCATTATTAGCAGATTACCGCGTAATTTGATGAGAAAATGGAAATGGATTTCGTGTTATTTTTTGCGAGAAAAAAAACATCACTCAAACCAACGCTAAACTTGATAAGTACTATGGGAGTTCTGCGCCATCAATTTCAATGGTAGAAAGTTGGTTTACTATATTTCTATGTGGCCGTACGAGCACTGAAGATGCCGAACGTTCTAGGCGCCCAGTTGAGCTCTCGTTACTAAAAACAATTGTTTAGGCCGATCGGATATTGAAAGTGGTAGAGATTGTGGAAGCCATAGGCATATCATATGGCTCTGTAGTAATGAATGATCACTTGGGTATGAGAAGAGAGCTTATCGCAAGATAGCTGCCGCATTTTCTCACAATCGACCACAAACGCAATCGTGTAGCAACATCGCAGGAGTATTTGGCATTATTCAACCGCAACATGGACGAGTTTTTGTGCCATTTCGTAATCGCGGACGAAACTTGTATCCACCTCACAACACACCATATACCACGTTTATACGCACGTCTTATTTGCAAATAGAACTATTTGCAAATAACTAATTCACTGTTTATACGGGAAATTGCATACAGAACTTAAGTTATTGTTAGTGATGCCAGGTGACGAAAATATGATTGTTTGGAAAGCTGCTATAAAAAGCACATGTGAAAGAATTAATAAAAAAAAATTAAAATGGCAAAATCGAAAACAATAATATTTTTGGCAATGCAATTAATACAAAAAAGAAAAAATGTATTGCACAAATATCTCAACAAAATGCACCAAAAGTTTTTGATAGAATGTAGTGGCAACGTCTTACTTTTTATTTGCAAATAGTGTCGTTATTCACGACTTCTTAAGTGAGTTAATAAGTTACAATAAAAAAGTTATACGGCAACATTTTTCTTTTTTATTTGCAAATAAGACGTGCGTATAAACGTATTAATAGACTGGGGTGAATCGGCGCCAAAGTAGGCAAAGATGTGTTTGTCAGTTAATAAAGTTCTGGTGACCACTTTTTGGGCTTCACGCGGTATAATCTAGATTGACTGCCTTTAAAAGGGTAAAGCAATCAATGCCGAACATTATTCCAACTTATTGGGTCGATTTAATGAGTATTTGAAAAAAAACTAAAGAATTTGGCCAAGAAAAAAGTGGTTTTTCACCAGGACAATGCAAAAGGGCACACATGTATAGTTTCCATAGCAAATTTCCATGAATTAGGGTATGAATAGCTCCTACTCTCCGAATTCAGCCCCGAGTAGCTATTTTTTTATTTCCAAACCTGAAGAAATGGTTCGGCGGAAGGAGATTTGACTGTAACGATGAAATCATCTTAAAAACAAACACCTATTTTGAAGACCTCCACAAATCTTATTTCTTGGAAGGAATTAAAAAAATTGGATAAACGTTAGACGAAGTATATAGAGCTCAAAGAATTATATACTATATTAAAAACTAAAATGATTTTTTATTTAAAAACCTGTGTTTTATTCAAAAAGTCACGGATTTATTGAACTGCCATCGTACAGAAGACCGAATGCATTTTTTAAGCTTGAAAAAATTGATTTTTGTAAGTACTCTTAGTTAATCGTTGTGAGTTAAGCTGATTATAAGCTTACATTTTGTTGAAACTCATCAGTAGAATTCGCTATCATGTTGAAAAAGCATTTGATATTGTATTCTTATATGTAAACTTTCAAAAACTAAAATATCCATTTCGCCTAAGATTCAAGATTATGCGAAAAAGGTAATTTTTGGACCGGTCACTGATAAATCATTCCGTTCCAGAAGTTTTACTATTAGTTCTTGTATTGAATTTTGAATTAAATATTTTAGGGGTACAAAAAAAATTACTAGAGGGATGTGTAATTATAGGGAACATAAATTTCCGGGAACAATCAGTGTCGAAAAATATTTTCAACTTTAAAAAAAGTGAAAACATCAAAACTAAATTTTGTTATTTATTTTAATTATTCAAAAGTTCTACCGTTTCTAAATATCGCTATTTTGTATTAAAGTTGGTTCTCTCATGTTTTAATTTTCAGTTAATTTTTCCGAACAAGTTTTTAACACCATAAAATATTTGTACATATTAATAATTTGTCCATAATTACCTTAATTTCGAAATCCGTTCAAATAATCCTGAAATGTAAAAAAAATTAATTAATTTTAAATTTCAAAATGGTAAAAATATTAAATTAATTGAGGTGCCATTTTTAATAATATTGGTATTAATGATCCTTTAAATATATTTTGAAAAGTTTAAAAAGTTGTGTACTCATAAAAAAATTTGTACGCCTAGATTTTATCAGGACTGTCCCGATTTTTCATTCTCGGAAGCTATTTTTTCACCTTTTTTCCCCGGAATTCACAACGTTCGTCACGATTTGGCTCAAAAATTTCTGTTAAGAGGTTCACTGAACTAATACTCGTACACTAATGAACTTAACATTCACTTAAAAAGAGGTCTGGGAGTATAATGACCGATGAGGAATTGCATTATTTTATATCTATGTACATATGTATCATTCAAATTGCAAATTTAATTTGAAAAAATACTTTATATAAATTTGATGATTCTTCGATCAAAACTTTACTTTGTCCTAATCTAAAGGTTCTGTGTAAATTTTAAGTCTAGCCCAGTAGTAAGTACCCTTCAGCGTGAAGCACTATTAGATCGATATTGTTGACATGGAAAGTTGCCGATTTCGCCGAAAAGTATAATTGCTACTTCTTCAAAAAAGCGACGTGGACATTTTAAATAAATGACCTTTAACAATATACGGAACTTTATTAAAACTTCCCATTATAAAAGTCATTTCGTAATTCGCACAACATAATTTTTAAAAGATTAATGACAAGAATTTGATTTTTATAAAACAAAAAAAATCTTAGATGTATTTTTGTCATTCCCTCAAGTAATACTTTTTCTCGAACTGAGTGGGCTTTTGTTGTTGTCATTTGATTGCATGTAGGTACAACAAACATTAACAGCGAAATGAACAAATTAGTGTAATAAATTAGCAAAAGTTGTTGAAATTAATATGCCAGGCGAGAAGACGAAGACACCCACTAAATTAAAAGTGAAATAATGAAACCATTATATGCTGAGCGAGCGTAATAGCTGACTCAAAAAGTTGGTGTTGTTGATGTTGCCGACGCCGACGACACTGTTTTAATGCTCTGTTGTGTTGGTGTGTCGCACACTTATAATATTTGTTATACTCCAAGGGCGGATGTTTTAAGGAGATGGTGTTAATTAATTTCCATTATAACGTGCTAAGAGTTGCAAATTTGTAAAATTTAACAATGGTTTGACATATAAAGAAGAGACGGTCTTCAACCACCATCAACAAAATCAACAACAATTGCGGAAACAACAGCACAGCAACAGGAGCTCTAGCAGCAACAACAATTTTAGCAGTTATTGTTTATTTTCCCTTCTTCTTGACAGTTTGAGTCATTAATCTGGCATATATTAAACAAACATTAAAACATGGCAATTCATTATGGATTTTTTTGTTGCTGCCTTTTTCTTTTTTGTTGCTGTTGCTAAATGACTTTAGCGCCGTCGCTATTCTCCAGCATACAACTTGAAAAAATAAAACATTCAAAATTCCTTGAAGCGCAAACGAACAAATAAATGTGTGAATATTAAATACTCTGCTGCAATTTTAGTGGGTTATAATAGCAACAGATATTTTGAACACACAAACATTGCACTTGCAGCATGTCAAGAAATCCGGCAACTAAATCATTTTGACGCCATTTGAAGCAACAGCAAACAAAGAGGAAGAGAGAAGCAGTATAACAATATATTTAAGAAATTACAAATAGTCCCAACAATATTAAAATTATTTTAATCGAAGTTTGAAGTGCCCCCTCTTATCTCTGATGGGGTTTTTTTTACAATAAAATTAAATAAACAGTCAAATTAATATAATTTAAAAGTAAAACGGATGTTCGATTATTTATTCGCCATCAAAGACATTTATCAAATTGACAATTACTAAGAGTTTGAGCAGAAGCCACTTCGCTCTTCCTCGGATTATATGTAAAACAAAATGTTAATTTCTTTGTTGGGCACTTGGAAACACAAAATCAAATAAAAAAATTATAAAAAAGTAAGTAGTATATTTTCACGAACTCATTTCTATCATTGAAATTGGCTCATTTACATTTAAAATTTAAATTAATGGCCAAAAACCACCAAAATATGGCAAGAATGCTGAATGAAAACCTTCCAAAAGTTGTTCTGTTCTCTTCTTCATCAATGCTCTTCTAGTCTTTTCAATCTATTTTCCTTTTTTTTTTTTCTTTTATTATTCTGCTGTTCATTTTTAAAATCTAATCATAAATATTCGCAACATCACATCATGGCAAATAGGGGAGCGAGCAAGAATATTTGTAAAACAACTACGGAAAAAGCAGGAGTTGTTAGAAAAATAAAAATGCTATTTGAGTTGAAATAATTTAAAAAATTGGGTGAAGAAATTGTAAGTTTCACACTCTTTAAGGAATTTGTCCTTCTGCATGTAACATTTGAAGCGAGAAAGAAAAGAGCTTCCAAAGAAGTTGATAAAAGGCAGAACTTCCAATTCCGAAGAAAAACGTATTCGTAATCATTTTGGATATTTTTTGATTGCGGATTTCAAAGTTGCATTCAATATATTAAAAAAGGTAGATTTTATAATTTTGTAAAGCAGAAATTAAGTTTTATGTAAGGAAGAAATTAAGTATAAAGGTTAGATGTGCCTGTAGAAATACCCAAAGACTTCAGCAAGAATTGACCCATACTAATCTATGAGTGGTTTCCGTAATATATTTAAGTATGGAAAGATTCATGCGGAGATTTGGGAGAAGAACATGTAAATGGCACCTACAGCAAAAACTGATTTCTCACAAGAACAAGAATCAATCTTATATATCTAGAAACTTATATTTATTATATTAGGATATATTTTTCTTAAATATTTCAAGGATGAGTGGCACCGACCATACAAGTCAAATATTGGAAAAAGAAAACATCATTAATGCTTTTCTAGGACTAAGAAACAGATTTTAATTAAATTTTAAAGATTAATTCCTTAATTCCAAAGTAAAAAAACAAACCACGACCCGAAGAGGTCCTGGTCACAGCAGTGTTTTATGGGTCGATTATGGACCGAAATTCAGTTGGGCTGAATTACCATTTTGCACATTCTGCAAAATGGGTTATTAATGGGTCGATTATGTATGGCAACCGAACTTCAGTTGGGTTGCTATTCGGCAACGATAAATTTGTAATTGCCAGAAGTTCTCTGCGTTATCATTTCGAATACTCTTCTATCAGATATTCATATTCAGCATTTTCATTTTGTGCTCTAGATTATCAATTTTAGCAGAGACATGAAGACTTGGCAACTGGTTCAAATTCAAATTGTGATATTATGATATTCAAAATTTAAAATTTTTATTTATTTTAATAAATAAATAAAAATTTATAATCGCAAAAGCAGATAATATAATTGCTGGAAAATTATATAGCACGAAATGTTTTGTGCAGTTAATTGAAAGAAAATTTGGACAATTATTATCTTGAAACACAAACTGTTATTTTTAGTAAGTGGGTAGCACCTTACGCTCGCTTTTATCGGTAAGAAAAGGAATTGCCTGAATTAATATTTTTAAAAATCCGGAAACCATCGTAATCTATGTGTAGTAATATTTCCTTGTCAATGAGGAATATTTGCTTAAGTCGACTTAAGTTAGAAACGGCTTAGTAATATGTACTACATTGTGATTTGTTACTTCAAAAGTACGCCTTTGCGAAATCTTACTATTTGTCCAATTTTTCAAGAAGTTACATTATAATGAATTTCTGTTTATCTTTTTCTGATGAACAATTTCTTTTAAATAACTCATGAAGTTGCATGAGCATAGTATAATAAATAAATTATTCCTAATATAGTATTCTACGCGGAAGGTATACCGTCCCTAAAAAAGTGAATATATTTTTAAAAATCAGCTTCAAAATTTGAAAATTCTCTGCTGTCACGAATTTGTGATTTTTTTCCTATGAGACACAAAACTGGCTGCCCGTTTTGCGCTAATTCAACATTGAGGCGTAGTTACATGTGATTTGGTTTCCATTGTTGTCACCGTCAATGCTGAAACTGTGCTTACAAATCTTGTAAAGTATATTTTTTACATAAATTTATTTTAATTTTTGATAAAATTTTTAATTCAAGAGCTGGGATTAAAAAAATGTATAAAAAATCGTATGGAATTTTATGGGCTACCTATTGTATACATTTGCTTACACTTCTTTTTTTATCAGCGAATAAATGAAGTTGCATGCAACAAATTTCATGAGAAAATTCATAGAGCTAAGGAAGCCTCACTAAGTGAATTTTTTAATTTCATAAAACATTTGCTAATCGTGTTAGACTAGACCTTTTATGTCTAGCTAAACAAAATATTTTAAAGAGAAACTATTACGACACTTATTCCATTATTAAGGCATCATATGTGAAAATCAAGTTCAGTGCGTAGTGTAGGGTATAACAAAATATAAGAAAAATGTAAAACCATCATGTTCATGTTTACTTTATTTCCGTTGCCTCTTGCAGCACTCCAGCCGCCACTCAAGCTGCTCCCATTCTACCATTTTAATGTGATTTTAAAACTTACAAGTTGGTATTTTCCTTTTCTTTTGCGTTACTGGGTCTATCTTGAGAGGATGATGTCAGGCTGCCAACAGGGGGACAAGAGCGAAACGAGCACAAATGCGAATAAAACATCTTACTTGCTTTTTAAAATGTCCAATAAAAATTGCCGACACATTCTGGCCATATTTCTTCGGAATCCCATATAAATCACTGACTGTAATCCCTCATGCTATCATCGTTGCCGACGGTCTTATGTTTCTTTTCTTTCTTAGTTCTTTCATTTGGATGTTGTTGTTCTTTTTGTCAGTTCTGTTGTTTCTCTTCCTTGCTTTTTTTTTTGTTCTTGGTTTTCCCTCACTTTGGCATCTTCTTGTTGTAAGAAGAAAAGTTTACGTGCGGGTAAGCTTATTCCATTGTTGTTGCTGTTCCTGTATCTATACTCAAGTACTTCTTTTGAGACCAAAACGTGCGTAGCTTTTTTAAATATATTTATTTACACACACTCATACCCACACGTACAGGATACCAATACATTACATTAATTTTTAAATTTACTAAATTTTTGTTTAAAGTGATTAGATTGAAATAAGCCTTTACAAAATTTTAATGGCTGAAATTTCATTCCTCTTAACGCTGCCAAGTTGGGGTGAAATAGTCTAAATCATGGACAATCCCTATTGAATTCGTAAAGTTTATAGGAGTTAATTTATACACATACATATATGTCAAATTGTTAGCATACACTTAAACGCTGCAATATTCAAGGAAGTGTTCAAAGCTCTACTGAAGTAAACAGGTCCCGCAACCAACTTATACATATATACCATTGAAAAAATAAGTAATTAAATATGGGTAAATAAAAGACTATGCAATAATTCCCCGCCCAGGGGATTATTAAGGACCCTCTCAGGATTATTAGGGACTTCATTATTTTCTTCAATTATCTATAATTCAAACCTATAAGTCCAATTTCATTTTAGTTACATTTATAAAAGAAAGAAAAGAAAACTTATATACAAATCTAAATTCATGACTTGGCTATGTGACGAATTTCATTTTGTTTTGTGCAAGAACATGTCTTCATCCAATTATGTCTTTACAGTAAAATAAATAAAAAAATTTTTATTATTTCCATGAAAACGTGACACAATGCGCCAGTGGAGTTTAGAATTAGATCCTTAAGCTCTGTGGTAAATTTTGTTCCATTCGGTGCAAGGACATGACTGCATCCCGTATATCCTTAATTGGAAAAACTATATATTGATGTATATTTTTAGCTTTCATTTCATTCTGTTCTATAACTCATATGCCTGATATACATTTCCTTGATTTTTAAAAATAAATTTTCTCTACATACCGGGTGGTTCGAGTACAAGTTTCTTTTTAAATGTGTTTAAATATGTTTATATAACACTAATAGATTTTTTCTGTACGAAATATTGACAGATAATTACTATCATACCTCCGCGGACAAAACTGAGTCGCTTTACGCCTGAACAACGTTGGGCGGAAAATCATCTTTTCTGATAAGGCGCATTTTCAACAAACATACGCGTCATTCTGGAAAAGCCAATGCATCCAGAGAGAGTGACAGTTTAGTGTGGGTGTTGTAGTGGTTGCATTATTGGCCCATTTTTTTCGAAAATGATAAAAAATAATTTTAGTCAACGGCGAAAGCTATAGAGCGATGATTACGGACTGGCAATGGAAGAGAGCTTTGTCTTTCTTCCGACGTCTTTCGTCATCTCACGTCAAATTTGGTTTACTAATAAATTAATAGACTACTAAATAAAGATATTAACTTGGATAATATTTGTTTTGAACACATTGGCACACAAAGTCACACAAAACATTTAGTTTTTGCAAAGACACTTGCACTTGGACTACACATGGTTTCAATTCTCTGCAAGGAAATACCTATTTTTTAAGTTTTAGCTGCATTTATTACCAAGCACAGCAAAGTCTTAGAAATATTACGAAAATTTCATTTTTGAGCTCAGCATCAAGCTTCAGGTCCTACTTAAGGCTAAGAGCATGACTACCTACCATATGCCTGTAATGTCAAAAACTATATTTCAACTATATTTGTGATCAGAATATGACATAAACTTTAACTATTTCTTATACTCTGCACTAAACATTAGTCCCATATAATCTTCATATCAAAAAACGAGAACAAGGACATTATGCACAGTTCCCTAGTTCCTTGATTTCAGAAACTAGATCTTTATGATAAGAATGAGAATGAGACTAAGAATGAGACTAGAAAAATAATTTTAACCACTGTATTTAATTCACGTTCTGCAAGGACTATAATGTGTCCAAAACATCATTTTTGGTAAAGGATTTGCATAATATGCCACAATTATACAATTCAACATAGTATTAAGTTCTTATTGCAAATAATTTTTTAGACTTTAAGAAAATATTCATACAAGTGTATTGAACGCATGTACATTTATTTATACTATTGGTCACTCAAAGGCCGAAACTCGACAACTTTATAGAGTGTAATTTTCGACATTTTCGTAATTGTTTCGATTACATCCCATTTTTTGTACTCATGTTACTTTAGATAAGATTTGATTAATTGTAGTATTTGTTCAAATTGTTGCAATTTTTATGTATTTCAGCAAATAATGCGATTGAAGGGTTTTTTAAACTTCTTTAGTCTTTTTACAGTTTCAGCCCGTTTTAATCAAAAACAAGTATTTTCCAAATTATTATTAGTCACATATTTTTGCTGGTTGTAATCATTTCCGTATGTATCAATTGAATCAAATACTCTTCTATATGAATTTTTCGATTGAAACTTTTTTTGATTATAGAATAATTGAATATATACCGAAATTAATATAAGTACAAAATTTTAATAATATACAAAATATGCATTTTCAGCAATTTTTTTCAATAGTTGAAATCCAATTTTATGCTTAACAATTTGACTTAAAAAATGTTTTTCGCTTTGCACAATTAGATGTTAGTAAAGAAAAAAGATATTAAACTCATTTCACATTTTTATTTACTGTATTATGTATGTATATATAGTCCATATTTAGGCAATAAGGACAGTGCACTCACTGTAAGAGGTCTCCTTGCACCGATTGAAATGAAATTTAGCAAAAACAATAATTGTATAATTGCGTTACAATCAGATGCTAAACAAGTTGTCGTAAGTTTGGGTCTCGATCATCGTGGTTTTCAACATGTCGGAACAATCCCTCACACAGCTCGGACAACGATAGAGATTTTGAGACCATAATTTCCGGGTAGAGTGATCTCCCGTTTTGGACATTTGAACTCTTCGTCCAGATCGCCAGATCCAACAAGAAACCTTGAAAGTTATCATTGAAGAAAAACTGCCAATTAGGAGCAAGATTTTTTACGAGCAACCATTCAAAATGGTGTAAAACGAAGGCAATTACGCATCAACTCTGGAGGTGACCATTTGAGTGATATAATTTTTTCCAATTAATGTTATCAATTTTAAACATTCAAATAAACTTCTTTTGACAACAGAGCTCTGGTTTTCATTTATAACAAAACTGCAGCCAGTTCGAATTACTTTTGCAGTGACGTGTCACAATCCCCACGGACATAATCCCCATTTCAATTATGGGGCTTATGTCCGGTTTTTTTTCGGTCGTAACCCCCATAAAGGAATGGGGTTTATGTCTGAAAATAAAGCGGTCGCAATCCCCACAAAGTAATGGACATAACCCCCATAATAATGGGGATTATGTCCAATACGATTACGGACATAAGCTCCATTATGGGGATTATGGCTATTTCCGATGAGGTCATAATCCCCACAATCATCGGTTTAGGTTAGGTTAGGTTGATTGGAGGGGTATGATAGCCCATGTCATACGACATACACCTAAGCCAGTGAAGGCTTGTTGTGCGCTCCATCGGTTTCGCTTACAAACTTTTTCTGTATAGCCTTCGGCCGGGCTGAAAGATTTTCTCCTCTATGGTATTTCGAACACCGGCTTCGCTAACAAAATATTTTTCTCCTTCAACCTTCAGGTGTGGTATAGAAGTTATTTCATTTTAATTAATTAAAGAGCTATTATTAGGAGTCACCTAATGGAAGCTATTTAATTAGGACTGCGGCTACAGAGAAAACTTTTAGACAGCGAAGCCGGTATTTGTTATACCAGGCCGGGATGGCTCAATGATCTCTCTATGGTATAGGGAACAGCGGCTTCGCTAACAAAATATTGTCTGTATAGCCGGCCTTTGGTCATATATCTACGATATCAAAGTTAAGGACCTCTTTCATCGGGAGTTACCTGCTAAACTAAGTTAAACTAAGAATTTAGTTTTTTGTAAAGAATTTCGACTTATTTTCGTTGAACATAATCTCTATAACAAACGGTCATACTCCCCATGGAGATTATGTCCGTTTTGGAAGCGGACATAATCCCCACTTTATTATGGGGATTATGACCGGAAAAAACAGGCCATAATCCCCATTTCTGGAAAGGGGATTATGTCCGTGGGGATTATGTCCGGGCACCTACTTTTGCACCACCTTGTATAGTCCTTATATAAATGTATATTTTGTCAATATTCTGGACATTTTTTTATTTAGGCCCTAAATAAAAAAAGTTGAGAATATTGACCCTAAATTTTAGGGTCTCCTTGGGTTGGATTGAAATGAAATTTACCAAAGATCATAAACACTATAAATGTAATTGTAGTCTAGTTTAAAATTCACCCTGTTCTGGTCATTAATGGTGGATTTAAATTTTTAAGATAATAGGTTAAAGGGAGTTCAGCTTGTCATTGCGATAAGTTTAAAATTTTTCTTAATATATTTTTAATATTTTTCAATATTAGATTATTAAATAAGTTTTCTTGATTAAGTTTAGACGTAGATACTGCCAAATGTACAACTTTTAGAGCAGCTTTCGAGTTATAAATTGACATGGGTGATTTTTCTCAAAATATAATTAAATCTTATCATAATTTAAAAAAATTTATTTCTCAATACAAGTCCCTTAATTTGTTAAACAGTGGCATAGCACGGAACATAATTCTTATTCACACCACGTTAAATAAACGAATTAAAAAGCAATAACATCAATTATGTTGTTGAAATGTACAAAACAATCGCATTTCACAGTCATACATACTCGTACATTTGTATGTACAAACGTAAGAAAAAAAATTTTTTTTTTCTACGTATTTAAGACTTTCAAAAATACAATACTGCCCACCACATCAATAATAATAAGTAATAAGTAGAGTGGACTGGCATGGAAAAGATTCCAAGTTACAGAGTGCAACTGGTATTAAGTATGCAAAAATCGAATATTTACATGCACTTGCAGACAGGCAGCAAGACGTAGAGACAGATAGACGGTATCTTGCATACGAATTGTTAAGTAAAATATTCCCAATTATCATTGTGAACAATGCAACCAAAAGGTGCATATCTTACAAGCTGGTTTATTTATTTACAAGTATATCTTGAATTGTTGTAACTTGCCAGCTCCTAATATACATACTTATGTATGTATATGTGTATCGGTGTAATGTGGCGGCATTAGTCCAGTGATTTAACATATTCGAAATTCGTGTTAAGCATGCGCAAAATTGTCATCGCAAGCAATAATCAAAACCAACGTCATCGTCATGGCTAATAGTATGTAGTTGTTATATTTGGACATTTTGTTGTAGTCGGGTTTGTGGGCTTAGCACCAATACAACCCGGGAATAATGCCACCATACTCTTAGACACATCGAGAGACAGAGAGACAGAAACAGACAGCCCGTCAGTTATTCCAGTTTATAAATAAAAACTTAAAGTCAGACATACAAAAGGACTCTAGTCTATAATTCATTTGACATCGCAACACAATGCGACACAATCATTCACTCAGTCACTTATTCACTCACGACTTAAACAAATAAAGTAAAAGACGAATACGGCTAAAATCCAATAAACTAAACGATTGTTGCAGTTACATACTCGCATGTTGTTTGCAAATATTTAAGTATATGTACGTGCATGTGTGATTTTCTTTTTCTTTTTTGCTTTTAAATTTCATTTTTGGTATTTTAGAGATGATGGTAAGTAAAATGGTTTGTATTTAAAAGAGTCTCCCCATAAAGTCATAATTTTAAAAATGTCACTCGTCTGTCGACGAGCTGTCAAATCGAAAGTGGATTGAACAAGATGATCCAAAGTTATTGTTAAGCACTGATAAGAATTTCAATTAATGTCTTAATGTTAACAACATCAATCGATCAGTTTAATATTGATTTGTCAAAAAGTATATATACTGGAAATACCATTAAAATAAGCATTATTAAGATATCAAACTTTTTCACGATTTATTTATCAACAACAACATAAAAACTAAATGACAGAGTTTAAGTGGTTGATTCAATACCCGTTGAAAAAATGGAAGTTTTTCTTAAGGAATGACATTTTCATTGCTTCCAAAGAATCCTTTAGATCATTTATCGACTTCTTAGGATCACATTAACACAATTTTAATTTAAAATAGGGATTACTTATACAAATTTGTGAAAATTTATTTGATAATACTTCTATTTTTGTTAAGAGAAATGTTTTAAATCTACATTAAAACACAATTTTTTTATTTTTCAACTAATATTGATAAACTTAATTTCAGATAAGAAAAAAAAACGTGACTACTGCCGAATTTGTAGTCTTTACATATATAAACCTTATTGCCAGTGGCAACTAAACAATCCCAATCTATATACATATATAAAATAGGATGTGTGTATGTATGTAACGTAATGGCTCCAAAACGGCTGGGCCGATTTTCAGGGAACCTTCAGAATACTCGGGCGGGTGACACTGTGAAGTCCGATTTTTTATTTTCGGTATGTGGGCGGAGGGGCGTGGCAAAATCCAATAATTCATAAAATGAGAACGGCTTGGCCGATTTATGTAAAACTTTTTGTCAGTTGTTCGTATTTTTTTATGGAAGAAACTTTTGGAAAATCCCTCCGGAAAAGTCGGAAAATTGGAAAAATCGAAAATCGAGTTTTTGAATGAAATTTTGTTTGAAATTATTCCTTAATGGCTTTTCAAATGAAAAAATAGAAAGTTTGTCTGAAGGCTTAAAATTGGGGCGAGGCGAACTTCGCCTGGTCCGCTAGTTTAATATAAAATTACTTTCAATATATATGCTTTTTATAAACGAGCGTTAGGTCTTTTTTATATAAAAATAATTTATTCAATATTTCGACGCTCGTTCATAAAAAGCATATATATTAAAACAAAAAGGTCGAAAAAATAGTGGTAATTATTTAATAATTAGAATATATTATATAAATTATATACATATATAATAATTAATATATACATTTTATATTTGTTTACATAATCAAGATAACAAGCTTATGTTGAAATCATTGGGAATGATCCAAGTTTGCAATACTAATTTATTCCTTTATGCACGCTTGTAATTTTGAATCGGAAAAATTTATTTGGCAGCCCAATAAAATTCATAAAATGCTTAAAATAATTATATGCTGCATTTCTTTCATTATTATTGTTAAAATTCTCATTTGTTTTTAGAAATTTATTATATAAGCATGCAAAAAAATCTAATATCTTTACACTTCTCGAAGTAATGAAGATAACTTCCCAATCGGTGAATAGGAATCGAAAAAAGAACATCCTGCAATGACAAGGCTACATGTATTGAAATCATGGGAAATGATGTTAGCTTAAAAAATTTCATTGCTTTCATCCATATTGATTATGCCTACCTCGAATATGGTTTACGAAAAAGTTAAATTGAAAAAATTTCAAACATAATGTATGAAGATCTACTGATGAGTTGGCATCGGCATTAATGAAATGTTCGACACATAACAAATAAAAATTTATCGAAAATACATTCAAATTGCACAAAATAACTTCAGTTTCATAGGACTTGAGAAATATAATTTAACTAACTTGATATTTTGCAGAAACATTTTATAAATAAAAATAATGTAGTGATAACCTGAGCACAGTGGGCCAGGATTGAAAATGTCCGTAAATAAATCAAACAAGCTTAAAGTGGTAACTGCCATCGATATAAAATTTTATGTATACCAGATACACCAGAACAGTATCCGTGCTTAAGTTTCATAGAGCTCAACGTTGGAAAAGTTTTTTACTCATACATAGTGTGGAAAGCATTCTATACTGATATTTATACAAATGTACTCGGTGCTGGTAAAAAAAACAATACTGTTCGGCTTTGCTAGATGCGAATCAATTTTGGAAAGAGGAGTGAGATCAGTAACATTCCCATGATAGAGAAAATTAAGAAAAAGTAGATACAAGCATTTGTTATTTATTTTGTATATATGTACTTTTGGGAAGCCTTAAGAATACATTGGAGTCCGGCTTTGCGCTGCTATCGAGCAACTTTGATATGACTTGCGATCGAAACTCCCCTAATTAAAGCAAATGTGGTGTCTAACGTACCGCCCGTTTAGAATTAAATAACTTATTTCGAAGACATTTTTATTCAGGCATAGCCTAACATCAAGCCGCTGGTTTTGTCCCCACTAAAACTTTCTTTCAACTTCCTAGAAGTGGGAAGAAAATGCTTTCAACGCCAAAAATCTTAAGCGACATAATTTTAGATTATCACTTTGTCATCTATAATTTACGATTTCTAAACATAAACCTAATAATTGTATAACCGTAAAAAAAATCGGAAAAACTTTGGAGCAAAATAAATTACAAATTAAGGCAAAGGCAGTTAATAAAAACACATCTGGTGCAAAGCTTTGGGCTTAACGCTTATTTTTTGGCGTTTAAGATATGATTTATAAAGTAACCAATATGTATTACTGAAGGTTGACAAACTAAGAAGATAAAGGCCATTGCTAAGCAACTTGTTAAGAATTTTCTTTAATTTTTTTCTGCAATGCAAGTTTTGTCAGCAAAAGATTTTCAAAATCAAAAAAAAAAAAAACAAACAGAACAATTTTGCATTTGCCATTTTTATTCTTTCATGTGCTTTTGACCTGACTTAAAAGAAAAATTTCGCTAAAGTTAAAAGTCCACCAAATAATATATTTAAAAAAAATTATGAGCGTCACACATTTGAATTAAACTGATACCCTTTTGAGAGTTGTTTTGATAAGAATGATATATGTAGCAAAGGATTAACTTATGAACTGCATAAAAACCCCACAGGAACTAACCAGCCATCGATCATTGTTCGTGTGCGTTTTCGCAAAGTTGAAATGGACCAACAACAAAAAACAAAAAATTAAAAAGGAAACAGATATAACACAAACAAAGATCACGAGCCAAACCTGGTTTAAGCAAGTGTATCATCGTAAATATTTGCTTTGGTATTTAACTCTGTTTCTGGCAACTTTTAGTTTTTGTGTGTCGTATGGTGTCATTTTTCAAAACTGAACTCGTTTATCAGTGCAACAAAGTGACGCAAACGCACTAAAGCAACACCAAGCCAAACTTAAGCGACACCTTTCCAATGAATTACGACTTGAAGCCATTATCCAATCCCAACTAAGGCATCCTGTTCGCCGGCGATTAAAAATGAATTTTTTTCATTGTAGTTACTTGCTTCATTTTTTTAATTTTTTTTTCTCCTTTAAATGTCGGGGTGTGTCACACATATTTTCCTGCTCTCTGCTTCTAATTTGTCAGAAATTAATCATGTTCTTGTTTTCAAGTTGTGTTAAAAATTTGATAAATTAACCTGTATTTTGGGATGACAGCAGAGTATCTGAACGAGATTGTGAATATGGTAAAATTATGTTAAAAAAGTAAGTAATTTTTTTAGTTCTAGATGCTGACGAGAAAAAGGCATACAAATATAAATGGTAATCTTTCAAATACTTTTTAAGAGCAAAGTATAAATGTTAAAGTATAAAATGAATTAGTATTCCTACTCGCATACACACTAAAACGAGAATTTTTGTAAAGAACACTGCTGAAAAGTACTGTTCAGTTTAATCTTATTAAATGTTATTTTAACATAAAATTATAGAAACAAATTTAAAAAAAATTTGTGTACTTATAATTTTTTACGTATTTTTTCTAATTTTTATACTTGTAAATATTAAAAAAAATTCGAACGAAAAATTTTAATTGACAACAGTTTATTTGATTATAATAAATGTGAAAGTAAATGATGACAACATGTGTAAGGGCGTGCAAAAAGTAATGGCGTTATCTTTTTTGACAACAATGTTACATATAGTTTGCCCTTCCCACATACATATGCGTGTCCTTAAAAAAAACAATGTTACATATACTGTGCCCTTCCTGCACTTTTGTGTTCTTAAAAAAAAAAATTAAAAAATATATGCTTTTCCAATTAAGTTGCAGAAAACCAGGTAGGCAGATTGTCCTGCCTGCATACTTGTGTTCTGTTCTAAAAAAAAGAGATATATACAAGAGTGTAAAAAATATGTTTCTTGCTATACGAGGTCTGTTCAATAGAAAAGGTAAATTTTAATTTTTCTCAAAAAATATTTATTTATGAAATTTATTATTCGAAATATTCTCCAAAACAACTATTTAACATTTTATTTTTTGTTACTGATCTGGCTGATGATTTTGTTAGCGCCAATGAAATGCAGCTAAGACAACAACAAACAATAAAATTTCTATTTTGTCCTTTAAAGTATTCTCCCTTAGATATAATACACTTGTGGCATCGTTTTTTTTTTTCCAATCCACGAAGCAGTTCTGATATTCACTTTTTGGTATGGCTTTGAGCTCTCTCTTAAATTTTGGTAACAGAAAAAAGTGCAGGGGACCAAATCTGGTGAATACGTTGGCTGAGGTATGATTATAATTGAAGAAAAAGGTGAGCAAAACCTTGATATTTAATCGAAATTGGTGTGCTTCTTTGGTCTTGGCTGTCCTTGTCTCTTCCATCGAAAGGACTGGACTTTGGTTTCGATGTCATAACCATATACCCATGATTCGTCACCAGTTATGATCCATTAGGCAAATATGGATCGTCGTAAACGTCACTCAACATTTTCTGAGCGATACCCATGCGACGGTCTTTTTGTTCAAAATTCAGCAATTTCAGTACGGCTTCGCAGCCACACGCTTCACGAGCTTCACGACGATTTTCCATAACAACTATCTTATGTTTCTCAACATTTTCATGGGTTTTCGATGTGATGGAGCTTCTGGTACGAACGTCGCCATTCCCGACCTTCTTCGAAAAGCGTGTGCCTCTTGTAAACATTTTTCTGACTTAGAGTACTATCACCATATGCCACTCTGAACATATCAAGTGCTTTTGAGCTTAATCCATTTTTTCCACAACAGCAAATCGCCGAACAAATAAAACACGTTTAACTGTTATGCCTCTCGCAAACAAACTCAACCGAGAAATTTCAAAATTCACCTTTTCTATTGATCAGACCTCGTATATGTAAGATTATGTTTAACAAAAACATACAAGTATGTAGCATATACTTCACTGAACTTTATTACGCATCACTTTGCAAAGAAATGGGTAACGTAGTTCATAGTGATACCTTTTTTAAGCTCAAAATGGAACAACATAGCTGATGGGCTTGTGCAGGCAGTCGGAATTAGACATTTTCCCTTATTATGATTGCCGCGTCGACGTCACATCAAGTCGACAGTAAAAAAGACAGCAGTTCTGAACTCGTTGTAGGCAATAATTAACTAATAGTGATGACCAATTGTAATTTTATAAGCCATAGTAGTAGTAATATCCTATCAATAATATTTAATCGTTCTCGATAACGATCCCACAATGATCAATATATTGATGTCGACGTCGACAATCTTAATAAGGGCTATTATTTTTAACATCAAAATTTCATGTGTGTGAAGATAAATTTCGAAATTTAAATCCTAGACATAAACCAGTTGTCATTACAGGGCTCTGTTAAGCCGATAACAGAGGACTGTTAAACACGAAAAATCTAGGAGTACGGATTCCAAGTGGAATTACGGTTACATTCTTTGACCTAGTGGACAAAAAATATGCTACACATACTGCCAGTTCCATATATTTTTTTTATAACATGTACACTTCATGGAAATAGAAGAGGAAACTTAAATTTTTCACATAACAAAATGATGGAATTTTTCAAACCATTATTAAGGATTCCGGGAAAATGGAAAAAAATGGGCGGATAAAACTTAACGCTATTTAAAGACCTAAAGCTCCTCCATGATCCCTAGGGGTCAAAATATTCGACAGCACGTTTTTTACTGAAAAATTTTCTGTTTACCAGATTTTTCAAATTTGGAATTTCTCTAGAAGATGAATTCCATGAAAATGGAAAAAAATGGGCGGATAAAAAATGATGCTATTTAAAGATTTAGTGCCCTTTTATGATCCCCAGTGGTCAGAATATCCATCAGTGTGTTTTTTTACCCAAAAAATTCAGTTTACCTGATTTTTCAAATTTGGAATTTCTCTAGAAGATGAATTCCATGAAAATAGAAAAAAATGGGCGGATAAAAATTGATGTTATTTAAAGATTTAGTGCCCTTTTATGATCCCCAGTGGTCAGAATATCCATCAGTGCGTTTTTTTACCCAAAAAATTCAGTTTACCTGATTTTTCAAATTTGGAATTTCTCTAGAAGATGAATTCCATGCAAATGGAAAAAAATGGGCGGATAAAAATTGATGTTATTTAAAGATTTAGTGCCCCTTTATGATCCCCAGTGGTCAGAATATCCAACAGTGCGTTTTTTTACCCAAAAAATTCAGTTTACCTGATTTTTCAAATTTGGAATTTCTCTAGAAGATGAATTCCATGAAAATGGAAAAAATGGGCGGATAAAAATTGATGTTATTTAAAGATTTAGTGCCCATTTATGATCCCCAGTGGTCAGAATATCCAACAGTGCGTTTTTTACCCAAAAAATTCAGTTTACCTGATTTTTCAAATTTGGAATTTCTCTAGAAGATGAATTCCATGCAATAGGAAAAAAATGGGCGGATAAAAATTGATGTTATTTAAAGATTTAGTGCCCATTTATGATCCCCAGTGGTCAGAATATCCAACAGTGCGTTTTTTTACCCAAAAAATCATTTTTTATCCGCCCATTTTTTTCCATTTTCATGGAATTCATCTTCTAGAGAAATTCCAAATTTGAAAAACTGAATTTTTTGGGTAAAAAAACGCACTGTTGGATATTCTGACCACTGGGGATCATAAATGGGCACTAAATCTTTAAATAACATCAATTTTTATCCGCCCATTTTTTCCATTTTCATGGAATTCATCTTCTAGAGAAATTCCAAATTTGAAAAATCAGGTAAACTGAATTTTTTGGGTAAAAAACGCACTGTTGGATATTCTGACCACTGGGGATCATAAAGGGGCACTAAATCTTTAAATAACATCAATTTTTATCCGCCCATTTTTTTCCATTTTCAATTTCAATTTCTTCTAGAGAAATTCCAAATTTGAAAAATCAGGTAAACTGAATTTTTTGGGTAAAAAAAACGCACTGATGGATATTCTGACCACTGGGGATCATAAAAGGGCACTAAATCTTTAAATAACATCAATTTTTATCCGCCCATTTTTTTCCATTTTCATGGAATTCATCTTCTAGAGAAATTCCAAATTTGAAAAATCAGATAAACTGAATTTTTTGGGTAAAAAAACACACTGTTGGATATTCTGACCACTGTGGATCATAAAAGGGCACTAAATCTTTAAATAACATCAATTTTTATCCGCCCATTTTTTTCCATTTTCATGGAATTCATCTTCTAGAGAAATTCCAAATTTGAAAAATCAGGTAAACTGAATTTTTTGGGTAAAAAAAACGCACTGATGGATATTCTGACCACTGGGGATCATAAAAGGGCACTAAATCTTTAAATAACATCAATTTTTATCCGCCCATTTTTTTCCATTTGCATGGAATTCATCTTCTAGAGAAATTCCAAATTTGAAAAATCAGGTAAACTGAATTTTTTGGGTAAAAAAACGCACTGATGGATATTCTGACCACTGGGGATCATAAAAGGGCACTAAATCTTTAAATAACATCAATTTTTATCCGCCCATTTTTTTCCATTTTCATGGAATTCATCTTCTAGAGAAATTCCAAATTTGAAAAATCAGGTAAACTGAATTTTTTGGGTAAAAAAACACACTGATGGATATTCTGACCACTGGGGATCATAAAAGGGCACTAAATCTTTAAATAACATCAATTTTTATCCGCCCATTTTTTTCCATTTGCATGGAATTCATCTTCTAGAGAAATTCCAAATTTGAAAAATCAGGTAAAGTGAATTTTTTGGGTAAAAAAAACGCACTGATGGATATTCTGACCACTGGGGATCATAAAAGGGCACTAAATCTTTAAATAACATCAATTTTTATCCGCCCATTTTTTTCCATTTTCATGGAATTCATCTTCTAGAGAAATTCCAAATTTGAAAAATCAGATAAACTGAATTTTTTGGGTAAAAAAACACACTGTTGGATATTCTGACCACTGGGGATCATAAAGGGGCACTAAATCTTTAAATAACATCAATTTTTATCCGCCCATTTTTTCCATTTTCATGGAATTCATCCTCTAGAGAAATTCCAAATTTGAAAAACCAGATAAACTGAATTTTTTGGGTAAAAAAACGCACTGTTGGATATTCTGACCACTGGGGATCATAAAGGGGCACTAAATCTTTAAATAACATCAATTTTTATTCGCCCATTTTTTTCCTATTGCATGGAATTCATCTTCTAGAGAAATTCCAAATTTGAAAAATCAGGTAAACTGAATTTTTTGGGTAAAAAAACGCACTGATGGATATTCTGACCACTGGGGATCATAAAAGGGCACTAAATCTTTAAATAACATCAATTTTTATCCGCCCATTTTTTTCCATTTTCATGGAATTCATCTTCTAGAGAAATTCCAAATTTGAAAAATCAGATAAACTGAATTTTTTGGGTAAAAAAACACACTGTTGGATATTCTGACCACTGTGGATCATAAAAGGGCACTAAATCTTTAAATAACATCAATTTTTATCCGCCCATTTTTTTCCATTTTCATGGAATTCATCTTCTAGAGAAATTCCAAATTTGAAAAATCAGGTAAAGTGAATTTTTTGGGTAAAAAAACGCACTGATGGATATTCTGACCACTGGGGATCATAAAAGGGCACTAAATCTTTAAATAACATCAATTTTTATCCGCCCATTTTTTTCCATTTTCATGGAATTCATCTTCTAGAGAAATTCCAAATTTGAAAAATCAGATAAACTGAATTTTTTGGGTAAAAAAACACACTGTTGGATATTCTGACCACTGGGGATCATAAAGGGGCACTAAATCTTTAAATAACATCAATTTTTATCCGCCCATTTTTTCCATTTTCATGGAATTCATCCTCTAGAGAAATTCCAAATTTGAAAAACCAGATAAACTGAATTTTTTGGGTAAAAAAACGCACTGTTGGATATTCTGACCACTGGGGATCATAAAGGGGCACTAAATCTTTAAATAACATCAATTTTTATTCGCCCATTTTTTTCCTATTGCATGGAATTCATCTTCTAGAGAAATTCCAAATTTGAAAAATCAGGTAAACTGAATTTTTTGGGTAAAAAAACGCACTGATGGATATTCTGACCACTGGGGATCATAAAAGGGCACTAAATCTTTAAATAACATCAATTTTTATCCGCCCATTTTTTTCCATTTGCATGGAATTCATCTTCTAGAGAAATTCCAAATTTGAAAAATCAGGTAAACTGAATTTTTTGGGTAAAAAAACGCACTGATGGATATTCTGACCACTGGGGATCATAAAAGGGCACTAAATCTTTAAATAACATCAATTTTTATCCGCCCATTTTTTTCCATTTTCATGGAATTCATCTTCTAGAGAAATTCCAAATTTGAAAAATCAGATAAACTGAATTTTTTGGGTAAAAAAACACACTGTTGGATATTCTGACCACTGTGGATCATAAAAGGGCACTAAATCTTTAAATAACATCAATTTTTATCCGCCCATTTTTTTCCATTTTCATGGAATTCATCTTCTAGAGAAATTCCAAATTTGAAAAATCAGGTAAACTGAATTTTTTGGGTAAAAAAACGCACTGATGGATATTCTGACCACTGGGGATCATAAAAGGGCACTAAATCTTTAAATAACATCAATTTTTATCCGCCCATTTTTTTCCATTTGCATGGAATTCATCTTCTAGAGAAATTCCAAATTTGAAAAATCAGGTAAACTGAATTTTTTGGGTAAAAAAACGCACTGATGGATATTCTGACCACTGGGGATCATAAAAGGGCACTAAATCTTTAAATAACATCAATTTTTATCCGCCCATTTTTTTCTATTTTCATGGAATTCATCTTCTAGAGAAATTCCAAATTTGAAAAATCAGGTAAACTGAATTTTTTGGGTAAAAAAACGCACTGATGGATATTCTGACCACTGGGGATCATAAAAGGGCACTAAATCTTTAAATAACATCAATTTTTATCCGCCCATTTTTTTCCATTTTCATGGAATTCATCTTCTAGAGAAATTCCAAATTTGAAAAATCAGGTAAACTGAATTTTTTGGGTAAAAAAACGCACTGATGGATATTCTGACCACTGGGGATCATAAAAGGGCACTAAATCTTTAAATAACATTAATTTTTATCCGCCCATTTTTTTCCATTTTCATGGAATTCATCTTCTAGAGAAATTCCAAATTTGAAAAATCAGATAAACTGAATTTTTTGGGTAAAAAAACACACTGTTGGATATTCTGACCACTGGGGATCATAAAGGGGCACTAAATCTTTAAATAACATCAATTTTTATCCGCCCATTTTTTCCATTTTCATGGAATTCATCCTCTAGAGAAATTCCAAATTTGAAAAACCAGATAAACTGAATTTTTTGGGTAAAAAAACGCACTGTTGGATATTCTGACCACTGGGGATCATAAAGGGGCACTAAATCTTTAAATAACATACATTTTTATCCGCCCATTTTTTCCATTTTCATGGAATTCATCTTCTAGAGAAATTCCAAATTTGAAAAATCAGGTAAACTGAATTTTTTGTGTAAAAAAACGCACTGTTTGATATTCTGACCACTTGGGATCATAAAGGGGCACTAAATCTTTAAATAACATAAATTTTTATCCGCCCATTTTTTTCCATTTTCATGGAATTCATCCTCTAGAGAAATTCCAAATTTGAAAAATCAGATAAACTGAATTTTTTGGGTAAAAAAACGCACTGTTGGATATTCTGACCACTGGGGATCATAAATGGGCACTAAATCTTTAAATAACATCAATTTTTATCCGCCCATTTTTTTCCATTTGCATGGAATTCATCTTCTAGAGAAATTCCAAATTTGAAAAATCAGGTAAACTGAATTTTTTGGGTAAAAAAACGCACTGATGGATATTCTGACCACTGGGGATCATAAAAGGGCACTAAATCTTTAAATAACATAAATTTGTATCCGCCCATTTTTTCCATTTTCATGGAATTCATCTTCTAGAGAAATTCCAAATTTGAAAAATCAGGTAAACTGAATTTTTTGGGTAAAAAAACGCACTGTTGGATATTCTGACCACTGGGGATCATAAATGGGCACTAAATCTTTAAATAACATCAATTTTTATCCGCCCATTTTTTTCCATTTTCATGGAATTCATCTTCTAGAGAAATTCCATATTTGAAAAATCAGGTAAACTGAATTTTTTTGGTAAAAAACGCACTGTTGGATATTCTGACCACTGGGGATCATAAATGGGCACTAAATCTTTAAATAACATCAATTTTTATCCGCCCATTTTTTTCCATTTTCATGGAATTCATCTTCTAGAGAAATTCCATATTTGAAAAATCAGGTAAACTGAATTTTTTTGGTAAAAAACGCACTGTTGGATATTCTGACCACTGGGGATCATAAATGGGCACTAAATCTTTAAATAACATCAATTTTTATCCGCCCATTTTTTTCCTATTGCATGGAATTCATCTTCTAGAGAAATTCCAAATTTGAAAAATCAGGTAAACTGAATTTTTTGGGTAAAAAAACGCACTGTTGGATATTCTGACCACTGGGGATCATAAAGGGGCACTAAATCTTTAAATAACATCAATTTTTATCCGCCCATTTTTTTCCTATTGCATGGAATTCATCTTCTAGAGAAATTCCAAATTTGAAAAATCAGGTAAACTGAATTTTTTGGGTAAAAAAACGCACTGTTGGATATTCTGACCACTGGGGATCATAAAGGGGCACTAAATCTTTAAATAACATCAATTTTTATCCGCCCATTTTTTTCCTATTGCATGGAATTCATCTTCTAGAGAAATTCCAAATTTGAAAAATCAGGTAAACTGAATTTTTTGGGTAAAAAAACGCACTGTTGGATATTCTGACCACTGGGGATCATAAAGGGGCACTAAATCTTTAAATAACATCAATTTTTATCCGCCCATTTTTTCCATTTTCATGGAATTCATCTTCTAGAGAAATTCCAAATTTTAAAAATCTGGTAAACAGAAAATTTTTCAGTAAAAAACGTGCTGTCGAATATTTTGACCCCTAGGGATCATGGAGGAGCTTTAGGTCTTTAAATAGCGTTAAGTTTTATCCGCCCATTTTTTTCCATTTTCCCGGAATCCTTAATAATGGTTTGAAAAATTCCATCATTTTGTTATGTGAAAAATTTAAGTTTCCTCTTCTATTTCCATGAAGTGTACATGTTATAAAAAAATATATGGAACTGGCAGTATGTGTAGCATATTTTTTGTCCACTAGGTCAAAGAATGTAACCGTAATTCCACTTGGAATCCGTACTCCTAGATTTTTCGTATTTAACAGTCCTCTGTTATCGGCTTAACAGAGCCCTGTAATGACAACTGGTTTATGTCTAGGGTTTAAATTTCGAAATTTATCTTCACACACATAAAATTTCTTAAGTTTTATGTTGAAGATATTAAACAATAGTGACTGAAAAAGCATAATTTTAAAAACACAAATTAATATTCGCTCCATAATTATCACACATGTCCTTATACGGAATGAAACAAATTTTAACAGCTATTGTAAATTTTTCCTAACTAGTATTGCCAAAACTAAGGAAATTTTATTAAATTTTTTGAAATTACGGACCTGGTATTCAATCAAACGAAATTTAGAGGATAGTTAATAAATGAATGAAATTAAAAACTGGCGAAGAGCCTGAAATATACATGAGCCCTGAAGAGGTCGCTTAGCGGCCCTTAAAAAAATCACAGTTCTGGAAATAAATACCCATTTTTTGCTTTATTCTGATTATAGTTGTACATGAAACTAATCATTTACACAGAAGTATGAATTTTTGCATAGACTCTTCCCAAAAATAAAATTAGATGGAAAGCATCAACTTTAAATTAAACGTTTTAAGTAGATGTGATAAGTTTCGATCCAATTTGGAACCATGTATGGGGCTAGTGTTAGAAAAATGTAAGAAATTCAGAAATATATAATTCGTGGTTCTTAAATGCGTAAAAACAATCAGAAAAAACAAGTCCTGAAGAGAACTTGCAAAATTAAACCTTTTAAAAGTGATGACGTTAATGATACACTGAATCTTCCATGATTAGCCTCAAAAAATGTAGCATAATATAATAATATTAGATTTCTAATTTATAAAATTTTTATTCAAACCCCTATTGGCTTATTAATACCTACTCTGTCCACTACTAATTCTGCTTTCTATTTTTTTACACTAAAAGTTTTTACTGTATGGCACATCAAAGCTAAAACACCGTTATAATTTCAAAATGAAGTTTAAAAGTTTGAAATTATGACATGTAATGAAAATATTTCAATTGAATATATGTAATTGTGTAATATTTCCAGAAAAAAAATTTAAATCTTAAGTCTGCATACAAATCCTGAATATACTATTTAATATAAACGAAAAAAAATAACAATATTTATTTAACAGTGAAAATTGTGCAATAACTCTTTCGAACTCACTAAACGCGACCATAAAGATAAAACGAATATGGACCATATTTACCGCTACTTAAATTGTTCAAAATGGAAGTTGAAAAAAATTAATTTTTTGGTGGTGTTCGTTAAAAAAAAAGCAATAAGTCCCATATCCACCTACAAAATAAAACCGACTTGCAAGCAAACATGTGGCATAATCAAGGGGTCACTTGCAACAAGAAAAGGAAATAAAGAAGTAGAAGGACACTAAATGATGAGGATATAGCAGGGATGGAGAATTATTTTTTTTTAATTTTCTAGTATTTGGATGAAAACAAAAGAGCAACTAAAGTAAATTAACTAAAAAAACATTTTCTTTTTTAAAGACGGTGGATAATAAATGAGCCCACAGTTGGGCATTTAACCCTTTTGAGTCATGACCTCATATGAGTTCACATTGGTGAGAGTGTTTGAGTGCCGTACGTGTGTGTGGTGTGTGTCTAGTTATTTTCTTATTTATTATTTTTTGTTTGTTAATTGTATAAATTCCAACTGCCAGCAATTATTTGATAACAATTCCCATTTTTCATTTCCAACCAAAAGGATTCACACGCTCTTGCCTGTTAGACAAAGAATAAAAAAAAATTTAAAACAACATGCATGTAAGTGGTTGTTTAATCATTCTTATAAAAGTAAATATAAATGAAAATTCTTTCACATACACACCTGCCTATGTACATATTTATGTATTCGTTTGCAGTGAATATTTCCATTTTATTGAAAGTAAATCAAAATGTGAATTCTGTTCTATAATTCAAAAGATTCTCAATTAACTATACATTTATATGAAAGTGACATTTATAAAACCGTTTTGTTCTATCATTTCTTTTATTGGCTTGGGAAAAATAATCAATATAACTAAGTATGCACAGTCCTCGAATTTCGAAAAAAAAATGAAATACATATATCTAAAGCCGTCCGTTTCAAATAAAATTTTACACAAATATAGAAGCGGTTTTCTCCATTATAGCAATACATAGTGATATCTTAAAAATCAATATTTCTGACTTATTGAGGACTCTTTCCTGAATATCCTCTTTATATGTAGAAAAAATTAGAATTATATCTGGAGCTAAACCAAAGTTAAAGTTTCGATAGGGAGTGAAATGCAGCTGAGCTTAATAGCACCTTCAAGAGCATATATAAAGGCTCGTTTTTGAAACCTTACTTTTTGTAGAAAATATATCCAAAGGTAAGAAAAAAACAATTTGCAATTGTTGAATTTTCGTCCTCTAGGCTTGCCCGCTGACAAAAAGTATAAATATTGCATATTCATTAATGTGTAAATAATTGAATCTAATTTTTACATACATACATATGTAAAAAATATTTACTAATTAAAATATGTATATATGAAAGAGTTTTGCCAAAATCATTAGGTAAAGGTGCTTTTCTTTTCTGAAAAAAATTCAAAATTTTATGCGCCTTCAAGAAAAAAATTTAATTCAGTGCGCTTTAATCTCAAATTTCTTACCAAAGAGTTATGTCAGGGGCTACATTTTTTAGATTAAACGACATTTTCATTATATGTAAGTACGTATATGAATTGGGGCAAACGTCATAAGTCTTTATAGGAGTGAGTCTCTTTTCTAGTGCTGCAATATTCTTGATTATCAATAATATTTTGCATCTAAGTAAGTAATTTAATGTAAGCATTATATAAAAATACATATATGTATATAGTGAATGGAAAAAAATTAAATGATTGGAAATTTACTGGTAAGAATCCCATCATTCCCAAAAGAAATTTCGAAAAGTTCCGAAAATGGAAGTTTTCGATACATTTTTACAAACAAAAATTTACCAAAAATAGTAGTTTAAAATGTTTTTTCCAATTACGCAACACTTTTTAACTGCGTTCGTTCATCCAAATACGACCATAAATTTATGAATGATCGCAGTATTTAAAAAATTTGGTACAAGAAAATCATGTAATATTATATGTACCTACTTCACTCCATTCAATTTTGTAATGGTTTCCATTATAAACAAAATAGCTCCAATATACTGAAATGTGTAAATTACATTACACATACTTGCTTAAATTATTTGGGAATATATTTATATTATTCTTTAAAAGTCTCCACCTACCATTGTGAAACAATTTGAAGTTGGAAATGCCTCACTTTCCTATACCATGGAATATAGTAGCCAATAAATTCTAACTGAACTAAACGATATTTAAAACAATACTGCATTAAATGCATTTAGAGAGAATCCAGCGTTGGTCAGTTCACCCGCCGCTTTATTGCAAGGGAACGTGCTGCATGTAGGAAAAGAAATAGTTTAGTTTAACACCTCTGGGTTTATTCTAAGATGAATAACTGCATCCCATAACAAAATATTAATATTAAAGCAAAAGTTTAATTACATATTGAAACAAACGTATTGGTACCTCACGACTACTGCTACTGTGAGGGAATAAGAAATTACATTTGTCATAGCTGTAAAATGTATCACGCGTTATAAGAATATATATAGTAGATTCGTGAGTGTGCCTGATCTCCATTAAAAATAAACTCACCCGATTATCTCAGATACCATCTCGCAAATTTTTTAACCATTATTCATGAGACCACCACCCTCACATTTTGGTTTATTTTGCAAGATGCATTCTTTCTCACTGACATCCTTGTGGTAGAGTAGAAAATAACATAAAATTTATTTTAATTATAAACAAAATAACAAAAGACGATATACAAAAGAAGTTACTTTGCTGCCAGAAGAACAAGGACAACAAAAAATGAGCAAAAATTTGCTACGCAAACTAATTAAATGAATTTATATGAACTCCCCAAAGAAACAAAAAAATAAGCTCTTCTTATTCTTGTGCAACTACAAGATGTATAACCACCATTTGAAATTCCAAGGATTCTTGTTGCCCGATGAAAAAAAAGAGAAACAACCAGACACTTTTTGGTAAACTGAAACAAAAGGGAGTTTTCCATTATACTATTCACAAATGGAAATAATAAAGAAGAAATAATTTTAGAGATTCAAAAAACATTTCCTATATACAATTTTTATTTCTGTTAGAAACTAAATATTAAGAGGATATTAAATTTAAACATTGTTTAAGTTAAGAACATGTTAATTTACTGTTGCTGCTTAGTACTGCATTTACGAACGTACCCAAAGTTTGTGTTCATATCACTGGATAGTACAATTTATTGGAAGTTCATATTAGGACTCGTTTACAGTATTTTGATTCATTTGTAAAAATTACTTTCCTTTGTATAGTTATATTTAAATGTGTTTTTTCGTTTGTTCGTTTACTTCATTCACAAGTAGTTTTTTTCTTGAATCACAAGATATAAGCCCCTTATTAGATTGATATTGGTGACTATTATCGGGCTAGCAGCCTTTTTTGATATTTTTCTATATAATCAGCGATTTCCACAGATGTTTCTTATATTCAAATAATTTTTTTTTATTTAGAAATTGATAAAAGAAATTACAGTACTGTAAGCCTTGCTTATTTAAAAATTGACATGGTCAAGTCGAAAAATTAATTTAAAAAATTCCAATCGAAATATCTCTCAAAATGACATCACGCTTTTCCTGCTTTTCGAACTCCAACAATGTGAAAGTGTGTCAAACGGGCTTATAAGTACAAAAGTTATAACGGCCGAAAAGCTTTTATCATCCGAGATAATTAACTGCATCTGCGGACAATTTTCAAAGGCAATTATTAAGGTTAGTCAGAAATAATTTAGAAATTTTAAACCTATTACCATTTATTTTTCAACAGGCACCACTGTGCAGGAATTATAACATCCTTCAATCCCATTGTGATAAAAATCTAAGACATGGGAGGGTCTTTTAGCATCTCTCTAGCCTAAGGGTCAATAACACAAATGTGTCACATGGGAGTAGTACGTCTGTGCTAAATATCCAAGGGTCAGCAAGAACGATGACCAAAAGAAGAAAAGGTATAATCAAAAGAGTCCCATGGGACGGCCTCTGATTGCGGGAAAAAATTTAAAGCGAATTAAACTCAACCAGTAACTCTTTAATTTTGAAACTGCAACTTTTTGGTATTATACGTTGTTAACAGTTGATTTTTTGAAAATTCAAATGAAATAGTTTCTAAACTTTTAAGATTTTTATTTTTTTATTTAAGTTCTGCTAAATATGTGCATATATGCAAGCACAACTTGGTATCCAACGTTCTCGTATTCGTATATTTTATTTTTTAAGTTCTAAATGACATACAAGTCCCTTGGAAATTTGTTTATGTTCAATGGTTGGTTCATACATTCATTCGCTGTGCTGTTAGCGAAACTGTAGACGTGATAGTTGAAGTAGAGGAAGTATAGTGTAGTACATTAATCACTCCGGTTATACAGAGGCTCAACTTACCACCTCCATTTTGACAATTAATCAAAATTGTCTCGGTGTGAAGTCAAGTAAATAAAAACTGCTCGATTCAAGTTGATTTCCAACGAAGTGCAGCACAACTCCACTCCAACTACCACACAGTACAGCACAGCAGATTGCAGAAACTACACAAAATAAAATGCTCGTATAATAAAAAGAAGTCAAAGTAGAAATGTCGTTAACTTAAGTGTCCAATTAATTAATATCACATTTAACAGCCGCCAAGCTGAGAAAACCCATTAAGATAGTTTGTCACACAATCGCACCAGTAAGACCATATAAAAATCCAAACAAACACTCATACAACCATAAAAACAAACGCTCTATATGCTCGTATACATACTGGTATATGTATGTATTGTACTTGCAACGGATACTGTATCTGAGGCTGCAAATGTTTGTTATTGGTGTAAAAATGTGCTTAAAGCTTGTGGAGGAAATCTTAAGAGTACGTTTGGTTGGTGGGTTGGTCACATATTTGCTGGTGTTTCTAAAAAAAATTAAAGAAAAAAGAAACTGGTTGCATTTTATATGTACTTCGACTATATGGAAATGGCAACATGTGTGGCTTGTAAACTTTTGCTCCTTAACGATGTCTTTTTTTTTGCTTCTTTGTTTTACACACATTTATACGCAAGCATGTATACAAGTATATGCATTTTTTTCGACTTCTTTGAATTTGGCCAAAGGCACAAACTTCATCTTGAGCCATTATTATCACCAACACATTCATTTGCACATGACTACAAACGTGGTGACTTAAATCTTCCCGTTTTAGTCTAAGAGGTTTTGTTGTTTTTTATTTGGCCTTCTTGGTTACTGCTAGTTTCGTAGGCAACTTGATGCTTATGTTACATGTTTAAATCTAACAGCTTCGTTAATAAAATTAGTTTAAAACATCATCTCGAATACAAATTAAAGGACAAAGGCTACTATACCCAATTCCTATAATTTAAATATTAATATTTACATTTATTTTACTACCAATAAATACAAATTGTCGTAATAATAATAAAAAAGAAACCTGCAACTTTATTTAAAAACTTACAGAATAAGGGAATTTTATATAAATTCCCTCCAATTACATGCACAGGTATGGCCTAAGGTTCAATAAAGTTTATTATAAGAATTTTTATACGACTGACTCCGCAGCCAAAGCCTCACATTTCGGGTGAAATTATAGAAAATGCGAGGAATTATGAAACATCACAACAATTTAAAATTTTTACCATTAAAAAATAAATTTTCGAAACGACAAACAAGACTAATGTGATTTTTCAAAATAATTGCATATTATTTTTATTTTTGAAAACGTGATATATTTGTTAAAGAAATCAATAAAAGTTAATTTAGAACACTTTGCTAATATCCTTGTTGAAGCTGGAATTAGTTTGCTGTAGAGAAGGTATCCGATTTCTTGGCTAAATTTACATAGCATATAATAAAATAATAGATTTTTATGGTATATTTTTTGAAATTTAGCATCCAAGATATTAATCCTTCGTATTAGATTTCTAATATATACTTTGTTTTCTTTGATTAAAATTGGCACAGTGTCATCTTTTGAAAAATAATATTAAAAAACGTCACTTTCAATCTGTCGATCAGATATGCATTTGAGCTTTAAATCAATCACATACTGGCAACTGCAGGGTATAGGGTGCATGTGTGAAAGCATAAACAGCTACACTTGCGAGCATTTAAAAAGTCCTAATTTTGAGAAAATTAAAAAATAATAATTTTTTAACAAAATTTTGTCATGAACATAAAAGAATGAAAGTACTTTTTTTAATAGAAATTTTTAACACCATTATGGAAGTGTTAGCTTCCAAAGCTACATACATATTTTTGATCTAACACATACAGATAAAAATTTTCAGAAAAACTACAGTAGTTTCAAAAACTGTTATATGCTCTTAAAAAAATTATATTAGATAAATTTTAAATTCAAATATGTTTGAAACAATAAGAAATAATATAATGTAGCTAAAATGTTATGTCATAAATGAAATAGTAATATGAATAATTATAATTATTGCAAAAGCTACAAGCGCCGAAAGCTTTTTTGCATCAATTTCGGACCAGAGTCTTTATCAATTATGCATGAAATGAAAGTTAAAAATATTATTCTTATTTTTTAATTTATTTATTCCTGCGTGGTTCTCTCTATTGCGATGCGTATGCGATGCGTAAGAAAAATGGTACATAATCGGATAATTGGTACCCTTTATTGAGTTTACGCGCATCTCATTTTTTCACTTTCGCAAATTTGGCATCAATGCACTCTGTAATTGTCAAAATCGTTCGTTAAAACCAAATATCTTGAGTTAACAAAACATGAAACGCATCGAACTAGCTTACACATGGCAATAGAGAGTAAACCCCCTGGTTTCATTTCATTGCCGCTTAAATCCTGCCATTAACGTCAAAAAACATATTCGACATAATGTTCGACTTTCAAAATCGATTCGATTTTCGCAATCGATAACTTGCCATCATTAAAATTAGTTTTCAAAAATATGTAACCCTTAAAAGTGGAATAAGAAATTTACAGAAAAAGTAAATTGACAGCTGCCTTACATCGATGTTAAGGCTCGATCGAAATAGTGGGAAAAATAAACATCACAAATAATTTTTATTTCTCTTCAAAAACAAATGAAAATCTATAATATTCAATTATTTTTGCTTCAACAGTTTTAGTAAAAAAATAGCAGAAACAAAATTAATACAACAAAAATGAAATAATTATAATTTCTGCCCAAATAATAATTAAAACTCTTGTGGTGCAATTATTGGTGTCGCCGACGCATTACAACGCTGATTTCGGTATTAAGGTGTTACTTCTTTTGTGAAAGACATAGGTTAGAGAGGACAGGTGGAGAAATGAAAAGACACAGAGAGACAGAACTTAAATTTTTTACAACTCTACAATTCCGCGTTTTTTATAGCAGAGTTGCAATGCCTCTGGACGCTTTAAGTTCCTTAAGCTGGATGTGTAGCCATTTAATTAATTGTTTTACTACGCCGACGATTATGCTAACATTGCCGAAGAAGGTTGGCGCTGTGATGTAGTACATACATTGGCGTAGTAGAGTTATTATCAATCGCTGCCGATACTGTTCAGTGACCAGTGTTATGCCTTCATCACTTAAAAAGTCCAACAACAATTAACACAACGCCACACTAATGTAAATCAAAAAAACTCATGATGTTGATGACTTATCCTGAACAGGAATGGAACCCAAGTTCTCAATCATAAATTGCTTTGTAGTCAACGCATTAGCTATTTCAGCCAACAGCACCCTAATAACCACTATCTTTATTGATATTTATCGATTACCAGTCGGATTTTGTAGTGAGTATTGTCGGTGTTGATGCAGATTTAATGTGTATTTTTTTAATATGAATTTAAAAAAAATGGGAAAAGATTAAAAAAATTGTCGAAGAATTGACGAAAATTCAGCACTTGTGTGAGGATTTCGCAAGGGGCACAGATCAGAATCTTTTAAAGGGATTGTGACAAAATATTTCAACAGTCCTAAGCGCAGTTGACTTCAGTCCTTAAGCGTCTGTCATTTGAAACCATATCGATTATGGAGGACGAACTATCCTTTCCATGACATTTAGAGTTTCAGACAGAATCTTTCACGACTGTGATAGTACCAACAGTCAGTCCGCTGGTACGATCGTTGGAATAAAAACCGTTCATGCCAAGTTGTTGGTGTTCGTAAAAATTGTTCAAATTGGATGATATAGTCTCCACCACATGCTTAAGTACGGTTTTGTTCAGCCAAAAATCATTTTCAAGCCATTGCAAAATGTATATTTTGCCAATCGGGGACTTTGAATTTAGCACGTACTTTTCATCTACTAATTTAAATATGATCGATTTTTGTATGAGAAGTCTTCTATGCACTTTTGATTTTTCTCTAGTATTCTTCCTAATGCAAATTAGAATTTCTCACGGGAGGAAAAAAAATTTTATTTCAATATATTTATTAATGTGTGTTATATTTTATTAATGTAATCGATAAATAGTAAACGTCGTTACGGAATATCAAATTAATGGTGACGTAATGTTGGTGTTGAAGCAAAATTTACGACGATGTTGATGACGCCAGAAGTAATAAAGGAGAATAAAGAGAAGACAACAACAATTATTTTTTGCTCGAAAAGTAAAAACCTAAAATGTTCAAACCAATTTTTCCCTTTTTTAAACTACTGAGAGGAAGAATCAATATTATGTCTGAAGCTAAATCAAAGTTCTATTAAAAGATGCCAATGAAAAGTAATGTTTTTAAAACTTTAATCGCTATTTGCCAATGTCAGATTTGTTTGGATATGTCTAAGTTGCATTTAAGCAACATTTCTCAGGTCTGTGATGAATCCTTGTTTTTGCTTTTTTCTTTGTTAATGTTAAAATAGTTACAGTTGTCACTCCATGATAGAAAGTGTTAAATATAACTATTAAAAGAGTCTCTAGAATTTTATAACAGCTAATTTTTCAAACTCATCTGTATTTTATAATATATGTATGCCTGCGTGCCTACAATATAATACTGGTATACCCATGTATTTGTATGTGTATGCACAAGAATCTGTTAATTTTGTGTAGTTTTCCAACATAAAAAATTAAAAACACATCACACCCTTTACACTTTGAATAATTTAATTCGGGTGTTGGTGATTCTGGCTAAAACTCGTGCTCCGTGCTCACTTAGAGGATTGATATGATTTTGAGCACTGTTGGAGTTTGCTTTATTGCCTACTTTGGAGGCTTTGTTCAGCTTTTCCTTCTCTAGAGCTTGAATCATTTTTCATGATCGAATTTCATACCCAACTCCAATTTACGTACATACATGCATACATACTCGTGCATATGTACATGTGTAAGTAGGAGTGTAAGTATTTTGAATGGTCGACATTTTAAACAAATGCAAACGTTTAATTTGTGTGTTTTTTTACTTTTATTGTAGGTTTAATTTTTTTCATGCAGATTGGGTACATGAGTATGTACAGGTATGTAATTAATTTTGTTGACTTTATGTCAATGGATTTTTTCGTGATGCTGTGGCTGTTTTTTTTTTTATACTACTTGGGTGTGCTGAAATAATTTCAAATGTTTTGAGCGTGGAAAATATAATGGAACCTACTCGAATTGTAGGAGAATCTGATTAAATTAAGTTTATTAGAAATTTCTGTTGTTTAGGTCCAAGGCTGGTTAACAGACAATTAATGCTTTTTAACAACTTCAAATACTGTTTGGAATTCCTTGAAGATTTATGGGTACTATACACATATAGCAGTATTGGAGCAAATATGGTCCTTATTAAATAATCATCTGAAGACAAATAGGGGGTTTTTATCATAATTTACTATAATTATAACTACATATTAAATATCAAAGTTTTTCCATTAAGTTTATTAGAAATTTCTGTTGTTTAGGTCCCAGGTTGGCTAACAGACAATTAATGCTTTTTAACAACTTCAAATACTGTTTGGGATCCCTTGAAGATTTATGGGTACTATACACATATAGCAGTATTGGAGCAAATGTGATCCTTATTAAATAATCATCTGAAGACAAATAGGGGTTTTTTATCATAATTTACTATAATTATAACTACATATTAAATATCAAAGTTTTTTCATTTGAAACATCAAATACTTGGAAAGATTATGTATTAAATAGCTCATACGGCATATGAAGGATTATACGATTTGTCGAAATTTTTCTGAAATTCACTTCTATTATAAACAAATGTTTTTATTTAATAGATGCTTTTAATTCACTTCAAATAAGAATCACTAAATAGAATCGTAAGCACCAAAGTTATTATGATCATTTAGGCATTTATGTGTGCAATATAAAATTCTCATATAGTATTTGATTTGTTTGGCATAAACACATGACTAGACTTCGTAGGAAGTTGAGAAAATGCTATAATGAATTTTAGAAAGCAATGGAAACGTCGTTCCTTCAGAACGACTTCTATTTTTTTGCACAGTGTATTAGGAATTAATAATTAATTTTGCGATTATAACATGAGGTGTCCATTTCACATTGCTAGATAAATTGTATAGATGATATAAGTTACCAGTTTATAAAATTAACAAATCAAAATCTTATGGGGTTTTCGTTTCTAAGAAGTGTAAATTTTTTATCCTTTGAAAGTAAACAATGGAATTTAGCATTCTTCAAATGTCGTAAACTTATTAGATTTTCCTGAAGAGAGTTTCGTAAATTCTATCATCCTTAAATGTCAGAGATGAAGATCTGCGACTGGAAAGTTCAGCATTCTAAAGTATTATAAAAAGTGTTTCTATTAACTAATTGACTTTGCATTAAGTTGAATGGCTGTTGAGAAATTGATTAAGATTTGTGAAATTAGTGATGCCACTTTTAACGATTTAATTATAATGATCGTAAATTATCGATTGCGATGAAAATGGGAAAATCAAAATTTATGTTACAAAATCTTTTCCCGATACGAAAACTTCAGTTATTTTTAGTTTCTTTTTGGCTTTGTTGATTAAAAATATATTATTTCATTTAGTAGATACATTTCGATGTAAATGATTTCTTACTTAATATAGGACAAAATGATGCCTTTAAGTTATATAAATCAATTATATACTTAAATGAAATTTATCCAAAAAATATTTGACTTTATATGCTCATATGTCGACATTTCATTGTTTGCTAAACCAAGTCTCGAAATGTCTACATAAGAGCAGCTAAAGCCACAAATTTTAAAGTTCATAAATTAATTATTAACTACTTGCTTCGAAAAACAGTCAATAGAAAATGTTACCAGAGCGTTTACTCAAATTCATATATGTTCTATGTTCGTTAACGAAAGTAAAAATAAACTTTTATTTGTGTAAGCGTACTAGCTAAGACAGTTACAAGTTAGCATGCTTTTTGTGCAACATATTTAGAAGAGAACAGGATATTTGTTGCACTATTCACATTTTCTTATAAAAGAACACAAACATTAATGAAAGGCCAAATAATACATTTAACATTTTCGTCTGAAATGAAAACACATTATTTACATTTATTGTCGTCCAGTAATTTCCATATACATTTTTAAGGTTAGTAGGCCGTTTCAGTTATGAAACCGTGCATTAGGGCAGTGTGCAACACCTACGCTCTCAGTAGGTGAAATGCCGCACCACAAAAAATTTTGTTTGCTGGGATCTTACATAAAATGTCGTAAATTTACAAATCACGTGCTACTATTGGGCAACAGCTCAAAGCTGCATAATATTATTTAAGGCACAGAAAACAGTGTTGTAAAATGTCTACAAAAAACCTACAACATTTAGGGCAAATATTTTTAATGAAATGTTTTATTTACTTATTTATCTACATATGTATGAATATAATCGTCCGTCTTACTTATATATAAATTATTTAAATCGAAAAATAAATGGTAAAGTAATGACAACGTTTGCCAACACTAAAGAGGCGGAGTTTTATGTGGCCATAAATTTCTGCCTCTTCAGAATTCTTTTTATTTCTTTTACTTAAATGAATCTCTCTGGTATATTGTTGTCGTTTTCTTTTCTTTATTATCTTTCAGAGCCCACCAATTTTGATTGTACACAAATCAAGCAACATATGGTTTATCTCTAAAACAGCTGGTATTCACCAAATCATACACTCACACACACCCATACATAACTGAGAGTTTTCTCATGAAAAATATTTTCTATAACAAGAGAACATTTGAAAAGAGAATATTTGTACGAGCTTCTCATGCTCGTCGCGCATAAACAAAACAAAAAACCAACATACCTAATGCAATACACAACATCACAACCATCTGTAATGGCACGCACATGGGCAATAAAGCATTCCCGGCAGCCATAAAACATTGTGGGAAAGAAATAAATGCATGCATTCTAGCAAGGGAAAGAGAGAGACAAATTGAAAACATAAACTACATTTAAGGATATTAAAATGAGATTTATTTGTTGAGTGAACTTGAGCAGCTCTGCCCTCAGTTCACACGAAGCGTCGACAGTGAAGCATGCAGCCACTGAATTATATATGAACTAAGCCACGGCAGAGGCGTGTTGCTCTGCGGCAGAGCTCGTAATTTTTCTTCTTAATTGTTTGTTTACATCATAAATAAATATGGCTGAACGACGGCAGTTGTATTTTTTGTGTTGTGTAAGCTGCCCTCTTTTGTTTGTAAGAAGAGTTTGCGTATTGGGAAATGGAAAATTTTTGGCGCGTTTTAAATTTGAATTGATTTATTGTAAAATGTTCACGTTACAAGTGCCAGAGTGAAGAGAGTATTTTTCTGGAATCATAGAGAATTTGTTTACCTGACATACTCGTATATGTGTACATATGTATGTATATACATACATACATATGTATATTAATTTTTATTGTGGGGATAGTGTAACTATTTGGCGATATGTATGTACTATATGAAGTTATTTTCGTTTTTCTTAGGGCTTTTTTTCACCTTGCAGCTTTGTTTAGGATTTTTGTTATACAACTATTCATTGGACCAAGTAATTTATAAACAGTAAACACCTCGTAATTACAAAATAGTGCCGCTCAGTGGTGAGAATTGCATCAACCAGGCATGAATACCCGTATACATAAATCGACCAAAAGCCCATGATTTTGTATTTACCGACGGCAAAAAAAAATTATTTTTTATTATAGTCTTAATTACTTTATAGTCTGGTATGAATCACGATTCTCAAAAAGTTTTTGAACGCAAGGCAGAGGTTTGGGGTCAATATTTGAATTTTAGTTAATGATGTTATCAAATTTTATTCTTAAAAGTAAAACACGTTTAAAGCGAAAAATGCAGTATCAATATTTTAACAATATATGGTGACTAAAGTTAATTATCACTACTATTGAAAAATTACATATATTTACTGTTTGTAAAAAAAAAAAAACATTATTTGTGAATAAAAAAATTATTTATGTACCTATTTGGTATGCACTAAAAACTAAATAGGACGTGAAATGACGAAAAATCTTTTCAAATTGAAGGTTTTTGACCTTCGGTTGATCTATTGCCTCAAAAATATATAAGTAAATAAAATATAGAAAGCAGGAAATATAAAATTCTTCTTTATTACAGTTCATGTAGGATAAAGTTGAATATTTTTCAAAATTTTCAGATTTCTGGCTGAATTTTTTGATGATGTTGGCGTCTTAAGTTTTATCTCCTTGAACCTCACAAAACACAAAATTTTGAAATAGATAAGTTGCACGATAAAATTAATATGAAAGCATGAAAATTTACGGCAATAACCGTTAAATCTTCAAACTGATCAGCCTCAAAATTTTGCAACATTTATTATTTTAACACTTGACCAAACAAACAAATTCCGTCGAAATCTTTCAAATATAAATTTTCGCCAGAAAATCTTATAATCCAAATTGTGTCAAAGAACGTGTATATTTAAGGGCGGGGGGAATCCATGTAAATGTAACACTATCTCTAAACTAAACTAGATATTACATATAAGCGTATTCCTCTTCTTCTGTTTTTTTTTTTTTTGAAATACTTTTTATTAACATAATTTTTTAAATTAAATATTCGAGGTGGTAAGCCTTTAGTGGTTTGCCCTCGATGTTTAATTGAAATTCCTTAAATGCTTTACGAAATTCCAAAATATTAAAAAAAACAATGTGATTTGCTAGAAACAAATTAAACTTTCAGAATTCGAAAACTTTTTAGATAATAAAAATTTATACATATCTATAAAATAAAACTGTTTGTTTTTTATAAAAAGTTTAATTTTCGTTCACGATTTTTCGATTTAACTCGAAAATATTGTCGGTTTAGACGACCATTCTCCCAAACTTTTGCGAAGAAATAACCTGCAGTACTAGACTTCACTTGAGAGAAAATCATACGAAATTGAAAGTGAAGAAACTCAAAGAAAATTGAGAAATTGGGCGGTTGCACACTGGTTTTGATAAGTCAGTTAAATTATTTGGAAATCAATATCACTAATTGTGAGTATTTTTTATTTTTTTATATTGGTCGTATATATAATAATCCTGTTTGCATGTATTGAAGGAAATCGTTTTACTCTTCCGTAAAAAAAGGGAAGTAATTTGCTAACAGATTGTTACCAAAACTCAGCATCTTCAGAAAGAAAAATAAACTAATTTTCAAAAAGTGCAAAAGGATTTAATATTGAAATTTATTATTTGTGATATTCTCCATTTGAATAAACGATTAGTTGGAGAGCATATCCCAAATAATAAATTTCAATATAAAACCTTTCTAATAAAAATGTTGTTCTTCGTTTTGCGTGATATATACAATAACTAAAACTTAAAGGGTATTAAATTGTATACAGGCTGGAAGAAAAATAAAATTGATTCACATCGAATATAAACTGTTTGTTGTACAGTTTATATAAATTTCATATATGACTGAATTCTCATATTGTGTACTTTGGTTTTTGTATGAACAAATGAAGTCGAATGCCCACAAACTAGAGTTTTCCGATGATGTGGTTAGTACCAATGAAATATCGATATATGAGCAGTCGATTCCACATAAACGATAAAAATTTGCAGAAAAAGCTTGTTACTCGTATATGGCCAAAGAGGCTATAGAAAGAATCATTAGCGTAGGGAAGCTATTCCGAATGCTGCATTACCCGACCAAGAAAGAACTTTGAAAATTTTACTTAATATGTTATGTTTTGTATAATTGAAAGCGAAAAATTTTGGCTTAAAATATACAACTTAATTTAATTTGATTTAATACATAATAAAAAAAAACTTTTATTTTTTGATAATTCAAATGATTTTGATTATAATTTTTAGAAAAATATCTCTTGCAATGACGAATGAGTGCTTAAGTCGACTTAAGCTCAAAACGAGCTAAATGTGATTTGCCACTTCAAAGGTTACCCTCCAGCAAAACTAATTTTGCCCAAATTTTCAAGAAGTTACAGTGTAATAAATTTCAGCTTGGATTCTTTTCTTCTTTTTTTACGAATAATTTCGTACGATAACTCATGAAATTGAGTATGATTAGTATGTGAAATGTAGAATAACATAAGAGACTACAGAATGTATATAATAATGGACGTCGTTTAAAAGCGAATTAGTTTTTAAAAATCGACTTCATCCTACGACTTGTTGAGTTAATTTTGCATTGCTTCATTGATCATACCAACTAAGCGTTTTTACTTATTAGTATATTATTTTTTTAATTTTGCTTTCAATATTCTTTAGCAATTTTGGGTGACGAAATAAATGAATATTAATGTCGAATTCAGGTTATAATGCTTAAAGGGACAAAGCCATTCAGGTGAAAGTGCTTGAAGGGATAATAATTAACAAATAGTATCACTCCATGTTCAAGTGTTTGGAGTGGTTCAATACTATCCCACAAAATAAACAACTTCAAAATTTTAAAATGCTCTCCTGCTACTGTGATTAAGTCTGAAAAATTTTCTAATTAAATTTAAATATAAATTATATAAGTTTTGCTGTTTATTTTTCATAACTAACATTACTAGCAAATAGCTATTATTAAATCATTTGAAATAAAAGCAAATACTATAATTACACCTGCAAAGCCCACCTATGCAGAATGGGGTTATCTGACACGGACATTTGCCGATTTTGCGGTGAAGATGAGGAGTCGATGGAACACTTGATAGCACATTGTGGGGCATTGTGCCACAGAAGAGACAGGACTCTACATGCATATACGCTGAGTGAAGAGGATCTGCTAATGCTCCCATTGAAGGAGCTGATCCTATTTGCGAACGTATTGGACTGTTAGGCACAGGGGAAGCACAATAGATCAACAATGGTCGCAGTGCAAAAGGCCATCCTGGGCCAAACCCCAATTACATTACAGTACAAATACTATTATTCAGGAAACTATATCCCTTATATATCTTAATGCAATCACAGAAACCACTGGTAATCTGGAATATATGAATACATATTTTTTTAAGTATGTATATAAAAAAATTATACCAACAAAACTCTTATCGGACGGCCCAAATAAAAGCAAAGAAACTGTTAAACACGCTTTTTTGTAACTACACAAACTAATTTCTTTCATCAACTTTAAGAACGTGTACGAATAAAAACTTGTAACGACCTCAAAAACTTATGATACTCATACACAAATCCATACAAAACTACTTGAAATTAATTTTACCTCAATTGCAAAACTTGCCTGCCTGCCTGCCTTTTGCCGACGGTTTCGTCGTACATTTTGTATTTCATTTTGTCTTACTGCTGTTGTTTTTTATACGGCTTTGTGGAGCAGAAGAACCACTTGTGGCACTTTATTTAATTTAACAAAATACGTTGGAAAAAACTGCACGCTTCCATGGTCACACAATTACGGATGTAATAAAGTAATTTGCCATAATTGTAATTGAACTAAACTTATTGTTAAGGCAACACTCACACACGTACAAGTCCTTACAACCGAAAATTAAAGGAATCGAATGCACAACGTATACAAGAAATGAAAGATTGTAAATGAAATTAAGACGGAACAACTTGAACAACTACAGTGGCAACAAGCAATATAGTGGCCAAATTGCTATTATTGCTGTTTTTATGATAGTTTGTAGAGAATTGAAAAAAATGAATGAACAGGATTAAAAACAATGGATAGATGAACATGCCAGAAGACGAAGTTGATGCACACCGGAAAACGGAACTAAAAAGCTCACAAACAATATCAACCAACTAAAAACCAATAGAAAACTCCACACACACGCACCCAAATAAAAATATTTTATGGAAACTTCTGCAAAGCCTTAAACCAACAATAATATTAGTTTGGTAAAATATATTTCTTTTGCACTTATCTCAAGCATTTATAATGACACTTTATTAAAAAAATAGTTGTTGCCAAGATAAATTTAATAGAATATGAAGTTACACAGTGAGGGATTTAAATAAAGAAGGGAATTTATTTCAGTTTTGAACAATTAATTTCACTAGAGAAGAAAATATCTATTTATGTTAAAACATTCGTGATATCAATTAAAAAATTACTAAACTAATTAATTTAAGCTTTTTATTAAAACTATATATATATTACAAAATTTACAAAACTTTTAACAGCAGTAAAAGGAAACCTATGGATAAGCTTAACATGTTATATTATCGTTTAAATCGATTGACTAAAAACATTTATTGACTATAAAATACTTCCAATTAATTTTTTAATTGAGTCAATTGACAAGAATATTTGAATATAATTTTTTAACAGTTACTCGTAAATTTAATATATTTTCTCAGTTGCATTTTTATTAAATGTAACTGAAAATATTTCAATAATAAAACAAATTCCAGGAACGGCAGCGGCCATTCTCGGAAACGCAGTTCATCGCCAAAACAACAAATATTTTCTGAAACTTGAGTTCAAAACAACTAAATTAATTAATTAATTAATTTTTTTTAATACACATATTTGCAATTCCCGGAAATATTATTTGTTAGATTAAATGAATTACAATTACTTGATAATTCAGATTTCGAATTGTACCCAGATTAAATAAAATTTTTACATTAAGCAAAATTTATATAACACAAAGTGTAATTGATTTGATTATATCAAAACTTTTGAATAATTAACATGTTAGAGCTGTCGTCTTCAATTTTATTTGAGAAGCTGGTAATTTATACTATAGAATGTTTAGCTTAAGTAAAAAATTATTCCTCAGTCTTATATTTCAAGTCTCAACAATTTATCGTTTCTTAATTTCTATACCCAGAGAAAACTACAAAATTTACAGTGGGGTCGGAAGCCTAAAAATGAAAGCAATAATATTATTAGATGTTATATCTTATTTTGTTACACATAAATAAAAATTAGCTGATTCTAAAATTGTTCATTTGTATTTTTAGAATCACACAGCTGCTGCAAAAATAATAGCAGCAATTGCAAGACTCTTTTTTATGAATTCTAAATAATAAATTAATCTAGAAACAATCCAAGGAGTTGTTTCCACCAAGGATATATATGGTTAGGTTAGGTTAGGTTGATTGGAGGGATGTGATAGCCCATGTCGTACGACATACACTTAAGCCAGTGAAGGCTTGTTGTGCGCTCCCTTTAATTATCAGACACAAACTGCCAGAGTTCTGCGGCAGGATTCGAACCTGCGACCTTCGCACTACGAGTCTAGTACACTACCTACTAGTCTACGAAGGTCAGGATATATATAGTCAAAGATATATCTTAAGAAAAGGGCAAGTCCGTTGTGTTGGATCTTAACTTAAAAAATTCACTTTTCTTAAGTAATGCATAAAGAGGTCTAGCAAAATAATATTCATCCGATAACAAATATCCATATCTGATAATAATGTATATACTAGTTATGTTTCGAATATTCTTATTCGTACTCGCAAATATTAGGCTATTTCAAGTCAGTCGGATTCGTATAAGCCAAATTCAAGCGATTATTATTCGATTCCTTTTATCCCAAAACAACTGCATTGAGTGTAAATGGCACAAAAATTTATTTGTATCAATTTTAAGCAAAAAGAACTTTGTTTTGAACTAAAAATAATAATATTTTTATGTTAAACTAAAAACCTAAAAAAAATGTTCACAAATGATTGCGACTATGAAAAACGAGACGTCACGTTGACGTCGACAGTAAAAAAAGACAGCAGTTCTGAACTCGTTGTAGGCAATAATTAACTAATATTGATGGCCAATTGTAATTTTATAAGCCGTAGTAGTAGTAATATACTATCAATAATATTTAATAGTTCTCGATAACGATTCCACAATTGACAATATATTTATGTCGACTTGATGTGACGTCGAAGTCGACAATCATAATAAGGGGAAATGATTTATGGTCGGTATTTTTTAATGATGTTAAATCTAGCAATGTGATAATCTGCTTCCAATGTATTGTTATTAGATCTGCCTGAGTACTTTCCTGGTAATAAAAGTTCAGTAACTCCATTGTAAATATTTTTATTTTATATCGTTTTTTTAAGTAATCTGAAACCATGCGCAGCACATAGTATTGACGCAAGATTTTTTAAATATTTTATTTTCCAGACGTATAAATTTCAAATTTAATATTCGTATACGCATTCGCGAATATTGCCTCGGATAATCGTATTCGTATTTAAGAATACCTAAATATGACAAGCGTTACATTACTAATCAATCCCTACATATTAGTATTTGTTACATGTCCCTTGATGGAAATAACAGTTGGGCAACGTCTTCCTATGGTCGATTGTATAAAATACCTATTTTTAATATGAGCCAATAAATTTTCAATTGGGATTAAATCGAGCAATTGAGCAAGCCACCGCATTAGTGTAATTCCGCAGCCATGAGAAATTTTTCGCTGGTATATTTTGGGTCCCTTGTAATGTATTCAATAAGAATGAATCGAATAAATGATCTAATGGAATGTTGTATGTCCAAAACCACGAGCTAAGCAGTAATTTTCATGTGAATGTATAGCCAATTTCTGCCCTCGAATGCTTCTCTATTTTTATTTAACTTCGCTTGGCAACATCCTTACAAAAATATTTCACTAACCATCATTAATTTTGATAATTAAGTTTCGTTACTTACACTTCTGCTTAATAATGTATGGGAGTGGCTCAATAATTTCGTAACTTTTTGCTTTTCCCGCCTTTTAACTGTCAGTTGACTCATGTCAATTTCAATGGTAAAAAAGTGATTTACTGAATATTGTTGTGGGCGTATAAACACGGAAGATGATGAAAGAGAACTGTACGCCCAGTTAAGGTCTCTACACTCAAAAATTGCAAAAAATTCACAATAAGGTTTTGGCCGATCACAAGTCCAATTGAGGTCTCTATACTTGAAACAATCGAAGCAATTCACAACACGCTGTTGGTCGTTCAGAGATTTAAAAAAATGCGAGAGATTGTGGAAGCCATAGACATATCACAACAATATGAATAAGTGTTTAGCCCGTTTCGTAGCTTGGAGAAACGTTGGACAATGTGTATGGAGCCCAAAGGGGAATATGTTGAAAAATAAAATGATTTTGTATCCAAAAATCTCCGTTTCGTAGAGAAACTCACTTATTGTCCTACCCTCGTATAATGATATGACATCAATCATATTGGACAAAGTCAAAGCGATACTTCCGCCAAAGATTGCTGACATGGACCTGATATTATTGGAATATTTTTACATATTTTAGATTCGTATCAAGCGAGTCTCTTAAAATGTTTTAATTTCAGATAGTAGAGGTTAAGTTTAGGCACATATGACAGCCATGCATGAAAAGACGAAGATTTGTAATGCTTGAGAAAAGAGATTAAGTCTATATGAGTGGAAGAGTTAGATGATAAAGCATCTGAGAAGGATTACTTTAAGGCGACATCATGAATATTTGAGAATAAATACATATATGTATTATTTTTCAGAAATCACCTACATTTCTGTACGCTCATCGTATAAATTTTACAATTTAGCTAGCAATCGGCTCAAATGCGCCAGTTGATATTAGGTCCATGTTTCTTGGTGTCATACAATTTTAACGTCAAAACGAAAATTGTGTCTGTCTTTAAAATAATACCCGTGTGTTGCAAGCAAAAGCAACTAAGAAATCCAATCATTCAAAGTTGTTATTCCAGAATACGAGTATTAAATATTCAGGTTTATTTGAAACAAAACAAAAGAACTAGAATGAAATGGATTTAATTTGGTTTTGGTCTTAATTTCTAACATTTCTGCCACTTGCTGTTGCTGATAGAGTTTAAGTCCTATATAGTGGAAAAATTTATACTTGTAGGAATGAAAACTGTTCGTGCAAGTGTGTGTGCGTGTTTGTGTGCAAGTAATAATAATGGGATTTTTACACACAGATCACATCATACTCCTTTTTGTCGAGCAGCTGTAGCAGTTGGTATTGTATTGTACAATGGCTAATGGGCGGTCGGCTATGATTTAAAGTGGCTGATGTAGTTGCAGTAGTCCAGTTATTGTGGGTGCTTTGCATATAAAAGTAGTTAATTATGGCGGACACACAAACTCACAGATCAAAGACAACTAGACACACAAATACTCAAAAATTCTATTGTTGAGTTCATTATGTGTACAATATCCTTTTCTTTCTTATCCTTCTTTTATTTACACTCCTTATTTCATGCATTTATTTGGTCCTTCCTTTAATACTTTTATTGCTGTTGCAAAGTTTTTTTCATAAGAACCAAAGTGTTAAATTATGATGACTTTATGACACTCTGGCATTTTTAATCCTTTTGTTGAAATTTCGTTTTATTTATTTTGTAGTCATCATCACAATGATCATTGTTGTAATTATTGTCCTTGTTGTGCAGTTAAGGATATATATGTATATTTGCATATTAATAGCATGTATATTTGTGTTTATACGAAAAGGTGTGTGTAAAAGGACTTATGGTTTTCTTATTGTTGTTTATTATTTAATTTCTAAAATTGAAATTTTTGTAATAAGGCATCTAGTTGCCGTCGAAAAAGTTGTGAAAGCACAAAAGAAAAATTGTCGTTTTACTACTAATTGCAATTTGAATTGATAGGATCCCATCATATTTATCATCCAGGAGATATTGCAATTACAATTATCAAGTTTTAAATTTTATAAACAAATGGCTTTTCGACACACTCAAAGAAAAACATTCCTGTCATATATGATTTGGATAATTAAATAATTTTTGTTAAGACAGTGCTTTAATTTTTATTTTTTGCATGTATCATATTATTATGTGATTGTGATTATATGATCGTAACTACTATAGTGTTCATTACGATAGTTCTAAAAATGCTATTCGAAATTAATTGTTTTGCTATATATTTCTGTTAAAAAATTATTTAAAATGCCATTGCACCCGTATAGACCTTATTAATATTTGGAAATAGTCTCTTCTATTGTCCATCTACATATTATTAGTCGAGAGTTGCATTCAAACGAAAATTTAAATTATTAGGTTAGGTTGATTGGAGGGGTGTAATAGCCCATGTCATACGACATACACTTAAGCCAGTGAAAGCTTGTTGTGCGCTCCCTTGGATTTAACCATAACATATTGACCCAAAGGTCTAGAGAAACTCCGTGTCACTCACAAAGTTCCTTAATTTCCTCCAGCATATTCCCCGTAATCGGGTTATGTCCGTTAAGGTGTCAACCCCAAGATATCGGGACATTATTTGTGAGAAGGCGGGGCATTGACACAAATAGTGTTCCAATGTTTCGCTCTCCTCCCCACATGCTCTGCACTCATCTCCTCCCGCTATTCCCATGCGTTTAAGATGTGCCCGTAGTTGAGAGTGCCCTGTGACAACTCCCATTATTCTACTTAGCTTGCTAAGTCTTAGCAGTTCCCTCGTTCTTCTGTCGTCTGGATCTCCCCATAGAATTTTTGTGTCGATTCCCATGGTTCTGTTATTCCAGAGAGTTGAATGGGCTCTATGTGCCCAAGTCTTTAGCTCGGATTTAACTGCATCGAAAGGTTTCGCGCATTCCAAGCTTATATTACTTAACTCTGTTGCCCTAGAAGCAAGTGAGTTTGCCCTCTCATTTCTAGTTATCGCCGCGTGCCCTGGCACCCATATGATGCGCAGTTCGCCATGTGTCGAATAACAATTTATTTAATTTTTGAAAATCTTGTTCCAGTATTTTTATTTTAGCAATTATTTTTTTATAGCTGAAAATAATAGGCTCTCTATTCGATAGGAAAAATAAAAATAAGCATGATGATATCGAATATAAATTTCTTGTTGTGCTATTTTGATGAAAGCCCATTTTATTTTGTAATTTTTAAACATGAATGAATTACCATATTCTATTTGAAAGATTTTATATAACCCATACCAGGTTGAAAGTCTTAAAACCAAACCGGTTCAGGTCTACTGACGAGTTAGTTATCATATGACGTTCAGTTATAAACAATCAAACACCTCTTCAAATAGATTTAAAACGCTACATGAATTAAGAAAATGTCTTCAAATAAAGAAGCCAGGGAAGGGAACTGAGACAAAACAAGATATGTTAATCACTGGTTCTTGAAGAGTAGGGAACGTTCTGAGTTGTAACTAGGCTTGCCAGATGGCCGGGAATGAGCTTGATTGTCAAGATATTTTAGTGAATGTCAAGTTTCAAGCTCAAGCAATATTTGTCAAGCTGAAATTGAGCATTTTCAAAATTAAAATTTGCAGTTGGTTACATCTAAAAAATTTCGTTTTTTGGCAGTAAAGTTTAATTGTTGGCAACATATAATTTTATCCCTGTATCAACACACATAATTTGACTCATCACTGTATTTAGTACGAACTAAGTCCATTTTTTTCTAAATTTAGTTTTCATTGAATTGAACTCGAACGGAAAGAATATAAAAGGTTTTTTAGTTTTATTTTTTCTAAATAAATTTTGTTATCGCTTTTAAACAATATTAAGAAATAACTTTCTATTTTTGTTGCTTTTTTATTGTTTAAAACATAAAAGACATTTCTTTTGGCGCTTACTGTGCATACACCTATGTATGTTAAAAATATACAAACGTACATTTATAAGTAACGAACTGAATGAATTTTATGTAATTTTCCTGTAAAGAAATGACTGAATTGTTGAACTTTTTATGTTATTCTTGTTTTTTTTTTTTTTTTTGTAAGTAAACAGCCTTTATTTCTGTTTTTAATAAATAAAGAATTTTTAATAAATTAAAAAAATTGATATTATCCCGTATTTTTAGTTTTTAAGCAAATATTTCAATTTGTCCAGTTCTCTTCTTAAAATCAAGCTCATTTGCACTAAATGTCAAGTTAGTGCTCATATTGAATCTGGCAACCATAGTTGTAACAGTTTCTATGAAAGAGGTCTGTCACTTTAGGGAGCCACAACTTATGAGTTCTGTCACAGATCTTACTTAACTATAATGCTTGCCGCATTCGGATTGACTACTTTTGAAAATTTTAAAAACATTTACGTGAAATAGAAAATCTGTCCCCTTATTGTTCGTAACTTTTCGAACTTTTTCCACTTTAGAAAGTCACAGGACATATATGTATGAAATTAATGAAATCAATTTTTCTGAATGGAACATTCAAGTCTCTGGCTCTCACCGCATAAAATACAGAAATGAGGAAAGCGTCCGTATAAAAGTTCACACGTACTTTCTTGTTCCGGTGGATAGTTAATCAATAAATCACAGGATTGCTCCTCAAGTCAGAGTGATTGGAGAAATACAAAGTGAGATGTGTGGTCAACCCTCCATTCCTAACTTATTATAGAAATGGTAGTACTTCAAAGTAGAGAACCCCCTTCTGTTCTGATAAGCCTACTTCCGTTTAAACCATATGTAAGCACAAACACAGATAATAATCTCTTATTTGGAAAAAAAAATATTGATAAAAACCCTTATGTTTAACTTGCACTGTGACTTACAATAAATCACAAATTCGTGCATAAATTTAAAATATTTTATATCTATATATTGATATAAAAATAAATGTCACGTGTGGATTGATTTTAGTTGAACGATTTTCAAAACATTTGTTCTTGTATATCAATTTAAAATAGATTAGAAAATTACATTCTCAACACGCACAACTATCTACAAAAGTTTTCTAATACAAAATAGCAATTGCTTTTACATATGTATTTACATGCCAAATTGTATGCATATCTATGTGTACTACAATATACATATATGTATGAATGTGTGTTGGTGTATTATAGTCTCGATGACAAACATGGCTGCTCTTCTTACCCTCCAATATTTCAAATATGCATCCATTAAATTAAGCAGAGATCCGCCCTTACTGCAACATGGAATAACAACTTGAAGTTTAATGTAGTTGTTATTAACGAATAATTTTTAAATCAATTTCACTTGGAAAATTCAATGATACAAAGAAAACAATAGAAAATTTTAAACGAGTGAATTATAAACAAATTGATTACACATGTCTGAATAATCAAAAGATTCAAAAAGCATCTACTAACAAATGCAGTATTAACGGAATTTGGAATTTCTGGAGAAAAAAAATATATTCCTTAAAATTTTTTACTCAAGACATGATTTCATTAAGACAATAAAATTTGTCGTCAAGCATGTCCTTCGCAAAGGAAGTTTATTGCTGCTGTAGTAATGCTATTAATGTTTGTGTTGACACAGACACATACATACACTCCATTATTTTGATAAACATGTACATATTATAGTTTGCCAGACGTTATGTCTAAAAAGTAGTATAGAGGAATCGAAATTTTCCCTACGAAAACAAAGAATATCAATCAATATGGCTCTACCAATTGTTCATGTATTTTGTAAGTGTGAGAGTATTTCTACCATCTTACAATCACGTAAAAGAATTGGATACAAAATTTTTCTAAATCCTCCACCCATGATGTGCATATGCACGGGGGAAACTATATAGAGTATATATTTTTTGTTATCATATCGAATTAAATTTTGGAAAGCATGTGCATATGATTTATGGTTTTTCTTGGGGTAGATTGGTGTAAAAACTTTTATTTTATTATTAACTTTAGTTTTTAATTTATTAGGAATGAATATTTTAGTCAGCTAGAAAGCGACTATTAATTATTGAGAAAAAATTGAGTGCCAGTTACCATTATAAAGAGGATACTCTGATGGCTAGTTTTTGGCTTCGTATTTAAGCATCATTTATCTTTAAATTCTACCTGAATACGAAATTCAGTTTTTCAGTCATTTTTTATATGAAACTTAAATGATACTTAAAGAGCAAACGTTGCTTATTTACATTTAAGATAAATTCATTGACCATATGATTCGAACGAATTTTTGTTTAACAGACAATTCATACAATTCATAAAAATGAGCTTTAATATGCAGTTTTATGACAAATAAAATTACAAAAATGTTTTACTTAAAATTTTTCAGTTTTTGAAATGTTTATTTTACAAATTTCATTCTGTCCCTAAATTTTGACCGTCTTCTGCGATTTTGGACAACTTTGAAAGATTTTCTGGAAGCTTTGTAGTGCTGCATTATTTTCAATCAACTAAATGCATATTCAAATACCATGTCCATTACTTTTGTTGAGTGGGAAAGTCGCACTAGAGATAAGCACAATAAATCAAAAAAAAAAAAATTTACCACGTAGACAAGACTAAACAGATTTATCTGCCAATAGGTAATGAAAATTTATGAGCGAGGATAGTAAAGATTTTTAATAAAGAAATTTTCGCGGATCGTCATATACAAGACCAAATATAAAAAACTTATTCATTCTAGAGCTTTGAAATATGATATACATATACCTTTAAGTATAATTTTTGGACATAAGTTTATATAATCTACTGGAATACCTTGGTGTCATTTCACATAAAGGTGCTAGAAGATTTCACCAAGATGTGTTGCACATCGAAAAACTCTATATTGAAAAATTTTAAAAGGAATGCTTACGGATTTTTGTTGGTCACTATATCACGAAAAGGTAGTTTCACTAAAACGAAATAATAATCACTACTTCAGGCGTTCATGCGTTTAATTTTTACTACTTTTTAGGTGGCCTCTCGAGCTGTTTTGAATATTGACTATTTATTTTGCGAAATCAACTGAACCAGTAAGAAAGTCGTAGACGTTTTCAGCCCAGATCTTTCTTAACAAACTTCTTTTATAATAATTTTCTTTTCAAAACTTGCGAGTTTGGTAGAAAATTTATTTTATTTAATCGAAAAAAATATCATATGTTTTTGAAAAAACTAAGCGTTTCCTATATATTCCATCTTGAAAAGGCAGTAAATTTTTTATACTTGCTATTATTACAATTACTCGATTAACAACCACATTAGTCTCATTTGTGTAAAATTCTATGGAAATTACTTGAATGATTTGCAAAAAATTAAACTATTTCAAAGTTATTAAGCCAGTGTGATCTTCAAATAAAATATTTCTTTCTTTATAAAATAAATAAAGTTTTATAATATAATTATATAAGTTAAAAATTTCAAAAAATTGAAAAAAAAATTGCAAAAAAAAATCTAAGAATTTTTAGAATCAATACTTTTAATTTTTTTTTATTTTTTTGGACATAAAATAAATAAACTGTAAGCACCTAGACTAATAGCTAGTGTACTAAACTAGTAGTCCGAAGATCGCAGGTTCGACTCCAGCCGCAGACTCCGGTTGTTTCTGCAAACAAGGCAGGTAGCTTCGCAATTGTGTTGTTAATTAAAAAAAATCGAATTAAAACTTATATGAGGTTTGTTCGAAAAGTTACTTCATTTCGTTTCAAGAATATGGTTATATATCTTTGTACTTTTTAAACAAAAATATGATTTTTTAACTTTCTTATATTAAATTTGACAGTTTTTGTAAAAGCATAAAAGGATGTACGCTTTCTAAACATGATAGTTGAAGTTTACTGATGAGTTCCTCCAACGAAATTTGGGCGTATAGAGATCTGAAGTCATATTGTAACTTTTTGTATTTTGTTTTTTTTAAATTTATATTTCATAAAAAAGCACTTTCACCAAAATTCAGAAAAGGCTCAATTAATATAATGCATTGCAAATTAGCAATGTTCTGTTCTGAATTAAGCATGTAACCAATCCACTCGAAATAGCCATAGCAAACAATTGATAATAGCAACAATAGTATGATATTTGCGCTGTGTTTAATTTTATGTGGAATGCAGAATAGAGAAATAATCAAAAACATAAATGAACAGAGCAAAAAAAATGGATGGAATTTAAATGGAAATACTAATTCCACAATTCCTGAAGAATTAACTAGATCAAATGCGTTATAAATGTCTTTCCATAACGAGTTTAAAATAGATTTTTTATAACGCATGAAAAATACATTCAATTCTTATTGCATTCAAATATTAACAACAACTGCAGCGTAAAATTACAACAAAGCATATGATGGAAAAAATTCAATAATATTGTATTTTATATCAACAATACTAATAGCAGCCATTGTGACGACCCCCTTTGGCTAAACAAACGCCACTGAGCGCCTTTTTAAACAAGCAAATTTTCGCACCTCATTCCAACAGAATGCTGTGGGTCGACATCGTCTTCACTTAGCGAATCCAATACGATTTATGTTGAAGCTAAAAGAACAGTAGGAATCGCTTAGTTGTTGCAATTATTGTTGTGTGCGCGTTGCGAAACACTTTCTAGACCAGAATGAAGAGGTGCATTTGTTTATTTATAATTGCTAATGTATTTGTTATTACTGTTAGAATTGTTATTTGGCCGATACGAATATTGTGTTTGCTTCCTGCTGTGATTTGCCTAATTTACTTTAAGTTTAAGCAAGACAACAATAAAAATTAAAAATAAAATACTAAAATTCCAGAAACACTATCCCCATGCCCCACAACACTTGCACAAGAAGTCTTATCCATCAATTGATTTATTTTTTATTCTCCATTTATTTATTGTGAATAAAATAGTAATTGATTTTCTTGTTCACAATCGTTTTATAAAAAATATGTTCGTGAGGACTTGCATATACAAATTCATTTGAAGAAGAGAACGAAATAAAAAATAAACAAATGTAGCAATTTTATTAAATGATGCGTACTTGTTTCGGGAGTAGACTGGTTGCTCCACGTCTAGTGTGGCGTGAGTTGAAACATGACTGAATAATGTTTATTTATCTATTCATATATAAATATAAATAATTTCTATTGAAATACACTAAGCATCTCTTATATGAATATACAACCGATTGCAAACTAGTCTTTTTTAATGGAAAAACTTTTTAAAGGTAAATAACTGATGAAAGCATTTCTTTAATGAAAAGTTTAGGTAAATTTAGTATAAAGTTTACTGATGATAACAATGTTTATTAAATTCGTTATCCGAGATATTCTCCAAAATATTTATTTAAATAATTTATTGTTTGTTGTTGGTTGGATGAGCAAAATATATGGCTGCTTTTCATTCGGGCTAACCAAATCATCTAAAACTTTCATTTATGTTTTCAAGAATGAAATTTTAAGTCGAATTTTTGGGAATTAGCAGACGACTAAAAATGTTCTATGAATAGTCTTCGTGGCAACGAGCTGCCAGCGTAAATTGACATTGTGACTAGCAGCTAAGGGTACGTACTGTTGACAACTTCTGGTTGTCAATAAAGCTTGTAATACTTATATAAAGTATTTAAGTTCGTCTGAATGTTGAAAAGAATTGTTTGTTTTTAATGTGTCAATACAAAAATGTTGAAAAATAATTAAATCAACAAACATCCCGCCAATTACAGCAATACCTTTCATTGTTGGAAACATCTGCCTTTCCAATTTAACCATAATCATACATACATAACTTGTGAGGTTAAATACCTCGGCAGCAAAGTTGACGCAAATGATTTTGAAGGTAACTCAAATAAACTCGATTCTAAGCCCAATATGATGTTATGGCACTTATTATTTATATAAATAAATGTTATGAATACAATCACAAACTATCACTTGTGTATAACGGGCGTAGTAATAAGGAACCTTCATTAGTTTTTAGTGACGCAGGCCAGAGTTCTAGGTAGGAATCGAACCCACATCCTGCGCACTGATAGGCTAGTATGTATACTACCCACCCATTAGCCTACCGCGGCACTTATAGGACACTTAAATAAGTTATAATTGAATAGTTATGTTGGCCCAATTTATTTTTGGAGATAAAATAGGTAATAAAAAAATTCTACAAAATGTGTAGTGTTGTCATGCATTTGTCATACACATAAAAAGTTGTACTTTTCCAATTTTTACCGGAATGCGGTGAATTTTTTTAAAAGAAACTGAATGTCCAATTCATGTTGAAAAGGTATTAAATACTCCCAATCTCTAATAAAAATTATGTTAATAACATCCAGATTTAAGAAATGTTTCACAATATTGTTTTATCAAAATATGCACAAGAACACAATTTTTCTTAAATTTATGTTTTAGAGTAATATTTTTACATAACAAAAAATAAATTATAAGTGTGGGAAAACCTGAGGCACGATGCTCCTTATAGGATCGATGGGAAAATATATATATGGGAAAACCTGTAGTTATTCTGAAGAAAGTGAATTCCCGAAAGTCAAAACTTATCCTAATTCTTTAGTAGCAAGGGAAAATTATTTTCCAAAGCAAATAAAATGTCAAAACATAAATTTTCTTAATGCAATAGGTGTCCAAAAGGACAAGACTGTCTTATAATGATAAGTCCATGTTAAAATCAATCGGAAAAAATCCTAATTTGCCCTAATTGCGATCGGATCGGATCAGATCGATGTATACTATTTGGAAATGTGTAGTTCATCTAAACTTGATTTCTTAAAAAGTTGGAACTTTGTGATAAAAAACAATAGTCAGCCATGATTTGTAAATCGTTTCGTTTTTGAAAACGAACAATTTCTAAAAACGAAAAATATACAAATTGGTGTTCGTGTGACTGAGTGCATTTAAGGTTAAACTAGAATGAAATATTTTAAAAAATCAAAAACGTTAAAATGGCAATAAGTGAACTGTTAATAATAAAAACAATTTATAAATGTTATTGTTACGAGTATGATGCCTTTGAAATTTTGAAAAAATTATTTTTATATGTACAAGTAATTTTTCTTAATATTTGTAAGAAAAATATGAACAAAATGTAGTATTTTTTAAGCGCATACTTGCAATTTGATTAAAATTAAGAAAAAAAATACTTCATATTTAAAATACTAATTGCATTTTTTTCGTGATTATTCAATATTTGTTAAAATAATAATATATTCGATTTTCTTTCGACCAGGTTTGCTAACTCGATTTTTAAGTAAAGATTAAGTGAATGTGATTTAAAGAACACTAAATATGTGTATTCGTTTTAAAAACTAGATATATGCTTGCATTCGATATACAGAAAGGGGTCGAATAATATCTTAAGCAATGCTAACGTCAAAATATCGCATAGAAATTTTGTCATTAACAACGGTGTTACACAAAAATTCCCCCTATTATTTTATATGTATATCATAGCTAAATATTGTTCTTTTGCTCTTGTACATAACGCCTAAAAGAAACTGTAAAAGGCTCAAAATGTCTAACTAGTTGTTTCCATATTGCTAGTAATGAATCTCTTCTTTCTTGTTCCACTAGAAGGCGATTGAAGATGTAATCTAAAAATTTCAATCAAATTGGCCCACACAACTAATTTTCTGTTGCTTTATTAATTATTTTATTTGACCTGCTTTTCCTATTGGGTCTTGCAACATATGTACATCTGAAGCAATCCAAATATTTGTATGTTCATGAGGCTCAGAGATTTAATTTAGTTTCAGATTCCCATTCAGCTTTCCCAGAGATTTCCTGAGTAAACAACCAGAATGAATATTAATTATAATAGTTCCTTGACGATAAACTCTACTATATTCCACTGAAGTGGTTTACAAAGATTCATTCTAATTATTTAGAAACTGATTTTGAGCGTAATAAAAAAAATTCTCCTCTTACTAACGCTTAACATAATTCAAAGGTAAATGTCCCAATATTTTCATGAACAGAAAGGTTTTATAAAACTATTATTTTGGCATAATTTGAAAACAAAATAAACCTTAAGACGCAAAATACTATATATGTATATGTAAATATTTTTTGTCAACTCCATGTAAGAAAAAATAATTAGGATTGGACTTTTTTCAAATACATACACAGTCGTTTTTGTTTTAGATGTTGTGTTAAGCTGTTGAACCTTAATCGTGCATTAAGTCAAAAAAGGTGTCCGTTTGTCTTTGTTCACAGGTCCGAAAAGTAATAAATCATAAAAATATTAATCGTCAACAAGACCGCCTTGAAAAAACAAAACTAGTTTCGAAACTGAAAAACAAAACTAAGCAACTAGTTCAAGGAAATAGCAAATGATTGCAGAAAAAGCAAGCACTTACCTAAAGTCAGGCAATAGGCATGGTCTACATGTACTTTCGTACTTAAGGATATAAGTATGTACATAAATAAATTGCTGTTGGTGCTTAAAAGGTTCTCCAACCAACAAAGTCCAAATCCTATATGTTTGTGTACAAAAACATTCGACGCGGTATTTAGTACAACAGAGAACTAAATACTCGTACAACTATTTTGCATACGGTAAAAAAAGCAGCAAACATGTGTTTGTTTGCTCGCTCTATATGACAAACTGAAGGATATTATAAGAACAATAATATAATATATAAATATTATATACAGTGGAGCTTGGTTATAACATACACCGGTTAAAAAAACCTAAAGCGTATAACAAACAGATTTTCCTGTCCTGACAGTTTTGTAAAAATATACAAAATTGCTGGTAAATTTATATTTTTTACAAAATAAAATTTAAATTTTTTTCCAATAGTTTTTAAGCTGTTAAACGAATTATTCAACAATATTTGACGAAGTAATAAGAATTTATAAAATAAATTAATTTTATGAATACATATAGACATATCGAAGAAATAAGAAAAATAAATTAATATATCAGTGTGGTTTTTATTTATTTATTTATTATTAGATATTATTATTATTTTTTTTTTTTTTTGGGAAAAAATATAAATATATACTCTGGTTATAATGAGCTTCGTCCATAATGAACTAAATTGCCTTGTACCATTTTGTTCCTTTTAACCAAACTCCACTGTACGTATACATACATTTTTTTTTGGCTTGAATAATATTTCACTTTTTTGCACATATGTATGGATGAGGAGAATCATAATTTATGATTATGCACGAATTGCTGCAGCAGTAAATGCATCGAAAATAATATAAATGAAAAAAAGGCAAACAAAAAAAATTAAAATAAAGAAGGGACAACTTGAACTTCATCAAACAAACACCACAGTTTGAGACAGTTTAAAAAAGAGATCTCAACAGGACAATTGCGTGCCTCATCCGTATATCGCAAGAATACACATAGTGACCATTTGCAGGATACTAGAGCTTTTTAATATTCCTGAATTCATTTGAATTCCTCTTTTTGTTTCATATGCACAGTTTGCGAGCAAGACAGGAAGTTAATCCGTGAAAACTCTAACTGCAATAATTAGAACACACTTTCATTTGTAGATAGTTTGTTGCGTTACTTTTTGTTTTTCATCAATTTATGAAATGTATTGCGAGGTGGTACAAAGATTATTTTTTCTTTTAAGAATTGCATAAAGAAAAATTATTCATGAAAAAACGGTGAAAAAATAGATCTAAAAGTAACATGTATGATTTTCAATATGATCTTAAAATAACATAGAGCATTTGACATGGATAAAATAAACTAATTTGACGCCGTAAAATGAAACTAAATTCGTTTTTTATTTTCTAACAAAATCATACCATGACTTGAATATTTTTCATAGTAGTAGCAAGTTTGTTTATAAAGCATTAAAATGTGTTTTTTGCTAATACCAATCAATAACAAAATAAATTAATTAAAAATAGGAACAAAAATAAACGAAAAGAGTTTATATAAGTAAATAAATCAGAGGAATAAACATACATTAGCGCTACTCGGCGTTTGGTGCAAAGGTCTTGCGAAAGCGTAAGTACAAAATACAGTAGCTTTATTGCAATCTAATAACAAAATTCAAACTCTTGCACTGAAAAGGTAGAGCTTGTTTACAATGTCTGTGGCGCTTACAGCCAACAAAATATATATAAAAATTCCAGTTTTATTTATAATTATTCTTTTAAAACTGCCTCAGTGAATTATTAAGACATTTATGAAATTTTAATAACTCATTCAAAAATTATTTTCTGTTGAATGGTTTTTACGAAAAACAAAGAGTTGCAATAAGCAAACAATAATAATAATTCAAACAAGAAATAAAAAAATATGTGTTTAACTGTTGTGTATTTTTTTTTTAGTTGAACTGCTCATATTGTTAACAAATGAGCTAATTTTTTCTTTATAGGCCCGAGCTAAAATCTCATACAGTAGTGATATTGGAAGCAAACCTGTGGCAGCTATTCTTTAAAATTACTTTTTCTGTCATTTGTAATCATTAAAGCTTTAGCGTTCTTTTACGATAATAAATACATTTTAAATAAAAAAGCAGACAAGTTACATTGCAATATGGTACAAGTACAAAAGAGTTATTTGTTATGTAACCCAAACGTGGTATGCATTGCAGTCTTCAATCAGCACTGGGGTGGGAATAGCTTTGGCGTTTTCTTAATTATTTCTAAAGTGCAAATAGGCCTTGGTTTTTGTTAATTTTTTTAGAGTTTTGCGACTCATTCTTGACTACCCCTATTTAACTAAAAGAATGTGCTGAGTTTTAATGGTGAAGACCACTCAAAAGTTTAGAAGTGGATGTCAGAAATCTACAAGAAAGTATGGTATATGTCGCTTGGTTGAACCTACAGAAATCACCACCACATTTTTGGAATATTCTGGCACTGATGTCGCCATTTCATTTTAAAATTAAAGAAAAATTTTGTTCGATGCGAAACATTTTTTCTATACATTATATTTTTGCAATTAATTTTAATGAACCATTTAATTTTTTTTTTTTTTTTTTTGTTTGAAACTAGGCGAAGTTTCAAGCCGAAGTTGTAATCACAACAATATTTACATTTCTCAAAAATACTACCAGAATTACAAAAAAATATATTTTCATTAAATTTATAAAAAATGTTCTATACGATTCGTAAGTCTTATAAATTCTATATATATAAAATAAGATGTGTGTATGTATGTAACGTAATGGCTCCAAGACGGCTGGGCCGATTTTGACGAAATTTCCAGGGAACCTTCAGAATATTCGGGCGGATGACACTGTGAAGTCTGATTTTCGGTCTGTGGGCGGAGGGGCGTGGCAAAATCCAATAATTCATAAAATGAGAACGGCTGGGCCGATTTCTGTAAAACTTTTTGTCAGTTATTCGTATTTTCGAGGAGAAGGTTTTTATGGAAGAAAATTTTGGAAAATCCCTCCGGAAAAGTCGGAAAATTGGAAAAATCGAAAATCGAGTTTTTGTATGAAATTACTACTTAATGGCTTTTCAAATGAAAAAATAGAAAGTTTGTCCGCTAGTAGCAAATAAATTTATTTTATTTTTTGCAAAGAAATTCTTACAATAAACATTTTGTCGACAAACTGGGTAAATATTTCTAGGAAAATCGCCTAGATCAATTTATGTATGTGTTTCTAAGTGCAGGTATATTTGTTAATGATCATAGAAAATCAAATTTGGGAGTAGCTATGTTGATTATGATGGATATTGAAATAATGTTTTATACTGCTTTACTTGACAAACAAATAATACCATGTTACTCGTATCAAGAGGAAATAGATGAAAACAGTATTCTTCCTCTTAAGTCTTGATTAAATTACATTTCGAAGACATTTAGGCAATTTTATAATTTTTTGAAATGTATTGGTTAAATTGAAATTTTAATTAGTTTAAATTGAGTTCGAGTCCTGACTTGTTCATGCAGATAAATATTTTTTTTTAATTTTTATTAAGAAAAAAATTTATTCTTGAACATTTTTCATCATTAAACATTTTTAACATTAACGTAGATACGCCGGCCTGGTTGGTACTCAATTTGTTTTCTTCGTGTGGAATTTATAGTACGCGTTAGTGGGTCAAAGCTCGCTACAGAAACATTCACTAGTCACGCTAATGCATTAATATCAAAACTTTTATGTTAATCAAAATTATTGCAAGAAAGTACGTAGAAAATAACTATATATGTATAAATAATTTCAGTAAGTATGCCAAAAATTCTCGTGATACCTCGTCCCTAATAGAAAATTAATAAATAATTAAATTTCGCAGTCAACCACCCAAAGAGGCAAAATAAAGATTTTAAGGATTTTTATTACTTCATACAAACGCCCGTACATTTGTGCACGCACCTTCTCAAACACATGTCCTTTTTCTAAAAATGGTGGGTATTTATTTTTGTGTTTTTAAGCGTGAGTGTGCTCTACATTACATTGAATGCCACTAAAACAACAGCAACTAAAATGGTGAAATTACAATAACCAAAGGAGCATTAACTATAGAATACAACAACTCAACTAGACATGAATGCGATGCCATTGTAACGCATGGATTGAAGTGTAGAGTAAATATAGTATTAGCGAGTGTGTGTTTTGTACACTCATATGTACATACATACATATGTATGTGCATGTGTGCTTTATTCAATGTATCCCGCTATGTTATGTGAATTTTTATGTTCTATTTATGTAGTGTAAACGATGCCATAATCATAAAAATATCAAAACAAATCGTTAAAATTCGATCAGCTTTTGATGTCTCATGTTCTATATTGTTTTTTTCTTTAGTCTTGAATATCTGAATGTATGAAGTTTTCGAACATGCATACATACACCCATACAAACAGTTCTTAGTATGTACGTACATGTCTCCTCTCCTACTTAAAGGCTCAATACACGAGTACAGATTCAAACATTCATTATTGAGCGGTAAATATTTTAAAAGAAGCCAGAAGAATTTATTTTATTTTATTGCTTGTTTGTAGCCACTGTTTATCTTAAAATAAAATTAAATAATAAATATTTTGTTGTTGGGGGATTTCATATGGTATGTTGGGCTTCTACTTCTTTTGCTGTTGTGTTTTTTTTTCAGTCTTATTCATAAGGCTGTTACGTGTTTTCTGGTTTAGTTCTTGTTTATTTGTTGACACCCCTGAAAAATTATTTTAAAGATATTTTGATGTGTAGATGGATGTGCGAGTGGATGTGCGAGTGGATGTATCTCGTTTATTGCATTGCAAATGTTCTTGTTCTCTGATAATGAAAGGATGAAAAAAATACAAAAGGCAGAACATATTGAAAAACAGAAAAGAACAAGGAGTGAAAACATCTTGTTAATATAAATATAAACATAAATTAAATGACTTAATTATGTTTGGCATGTAATCGAAAGTACATTTTTTAGTTCAAACAGATACACAAATAAATTCATATAACGTTAACATCATAGACTCTAGTTCAGATAAAACAAATTGATTATAGTTCCCTACATATTTTGTTAAGTGTTTGGTTTGAATTATAGTTTTATTTTAAACTTATGAATGTTTACTTTATCTATTTAATTTCTTTAAAGTTTAATTGAAATTGTACATCATATTAAAATTTAAAACAAAGTGCTGATATTCAGATCAGGGCTGCCTGCCCTTTTGTAAATCCAATTATTTCTGTTTTCTATTAGATCATCGTATTGTATATAAAATTTGACATTTACTAAAGAGGTTTTTAATAAGTGTGACTGATGTTGAAATAGATGAAATGAATTCACTTAGTATTGAAATTTATCGGGGTTTGTATCCCTGATATATTTCAACATTTAATATTTTGTTTGTGGTGGCTTTAGCTGTTCATATGCCTACTTTTCATGGGTCGATAAGCCAAATCGTCACTCAACTTTAAGCAGTTTGATAAAATTCAATGTTTATGCCAAAAAAAAAAATCAAAAACAATAATAATTTCAAATATTTTATGGGCGAAATCCCGATAAGTTTCAATAAAAAATTTAAAATGAAAATTTTATTTTTTCGTTTTGATGGATAAATCATTGACTCCCAAAGGGCGTATAATTGTATACATGTTCCAAGAGAATTGTAATAGATTCATGTTGAGTACAATTATTTATTGTGCTGTTTGTATAAAAGCATTCATAATCTAGCATGATTATGTATTTTGTAATATTCATATGCAATAGAGAATTCTCATACAGTTTTTGATTTGTATGGCATAAACATCCGAAGTTTAATGTTATCAAATTGCTTAAAATTCACGGACACCTTGGTCTAGCGACTAATGAAATCTAGATATATGAACAGCTAAATCCACTAAAAACAAATTTGAACAGTACAAATGAATTTATGTTTCCATTTGATCACTCCATGTCGATTGCTACTTTTCCTTATGTCACGAATCCGACTAGTTGAATTTATAATATCGGTTTAATTGAAACGATGGCCTGTGTGAACTTATTGAACTTATTATAAGTATATACGGAGTACACAAATTTGAAAAGAATTCTGCGGTGCTCGTAATAACGATTATGCGTTATACGGCAGGATTCATCTTTTTTTGGATGCCAGGTTATTGCGGACTTTAACCATGGACAATGCAAAAGTCTTTGAGGCTGCTAGGGCCGAGTTACAAAGTTGACCAAAACTTGCTCACAGGACACTGTGGAGTGGCGAAACTATGGCTAACACGATCAAAGCCCTATGGGGCAATCAAGTTTAGAAAATTTATTGGCGTCTTGACGGGGCTCTCCAATTTACGAGCACATATGCACCGGTTAGGCGTTCCGGAGGATGGCGAATGCTGGGGAGAATATTGAGAAAATAAAGAATTTTCTCTGTCATTGCCCAGCTTTAATGCAGGCGAGAGCTAGATCCCGGTATTTTGCACTTAGTTCCTATAGGATATAGGTTTCGTTCTTCCATGTGTGGGAGTTGCACAACGGGCCTTTAGGTCTTTTTGACATGAATATCATTCTTCGCTCGTATAGCTAACCTATCCTAACCATAATTGTGTAGCTGTAACCTTTAAGAATATGAAACTCAAAACTAAAGTTCGGGCAGAAATTCTGTATAACTGTATAAAATTTTATTGACATCGGACAGATCGCTCATACACCGCAATTATATATCCAAATTTTTCGAAATTCTTCTCCACTGCTCTCCTGGGGTGACATCAAGCTTTGGCGGTTTACTAACTTAAATTAACCTATAGTACCCAATAAGCGTTCCAAACGACAAAAACAAAACAAGAAAGGTAGTTCATTACCGAGTAATTTCACTTCTCTTCTTACCCAGAGCTACGAGAATTTTTTTCTTTGGGTAAGTTCGGACAAAAAGAAAATGATCAGTTATTCTAAATTGACAAATATAACAATTGAAAATCTGAACATAGTTTGGAATGGCAAAATAAAATAAGATGGTTAATAATAAAAATGCCCGTAAAATGGAAAATATTTCAAAATTGTTTGAAATTGTTCCTATTTGGACCCATTTTGTTATGGATCTGTTGTTTTCATAGATTTACATAGTTAATGCAGTTTTCTCGTTTCATTATTTTGGATTTTTCAAAATTAATAATAGAACGTTTCGGCTTAAAATTGTGGTTGTGCGAATTTAAGCAGTTTCTATTAACTTTGATAACGTTAGGGAATATAGTCATTTCTGTTCTGTTTTGACGGAACTTATTTCACGTGTTTCTCACATAAGATATGAAATATTGAACACTCTCATGAATAAGGTTTTGAGTATGTTCGATCTAGAAGAACGCAAGGGAACGAAGGAACACGACAGCAAAATTGTTACTGACGTATTCCTTGTAGACAAAAAATAATTCCTATTGACAGTCAGTTGTTATTTTCTTGGTGTCGAGAATAGTTCGATTTCAGAATTCACAAAACGCTTTCAACATCCTCTATCATTTTCAGAAAAAATGCTTCTTCTAGAAGATTTATAAACTATTTATATATAAACTATCTATATATAGACAATAGATATTTCTCAATATTTTCTAACTAAGGTGTAATATAAAGAACTTTTAATTACAACATATTCAAATTGTAGACTCCAAAGAATCCTAAAGTCGATTCTAAATTTATTTATTTATTGACTTCTGATCATTTTAAGACTCGTACTTAGCAATAAAGGACTTACTATTTTATTCACTGACTCAAGAAATCCTCAATAATACAAAGTCCTAAAGAATTAATTAATCCAATTCCTGATCTTATTTCATTATCAGAAAGCGCACACGAAATTGTTTTATAGAGAGAACATATTAAACTGTTTTACAAAAAAAAATAAGTGTGGAATAAGTGAAGCTAAATGAATTTCCAAGCCAAAATATTTTACACGCACTCAATCAAATCACTTATTAGGTCTAATTAAAAAAACACTTTAAAATGTCAGCTAAACCAGAAAGCGGCAAAAAAAAAATTTGTAAAACAAATTTATGAAATCCATTAAAATATTTTACTGCCATTATATTTATTTTGTGTCTGCCTGCTTCCCTATAATCAGATGTTCCACATAAATTATGCGCTACGAAACAATGTGTGGCAGAGTTTAACAATTGTGGTTGAAAAGGAATTTCAATTAAATTGAAATAAAGACGTCTTCAACATGAATTGAGATTATTTGGCTCTATTTCTCTTTTTTCTGATTTTAAAATTTTATTTCTACTTTTTTCCAACGAGCATTTACGACTTGGAAAAAGTTCTTAAGAACATAAATAATCATGTTTTTATAAATTAGCAGGAAGTTCATAATGAGACGCTATATTTTCAATACTTCATTGATGATAAATACTAATACTTAATATTGTCTTTTTTCGTTGCTTTTTTTGTGGAAACGAAGAAAAGTTTATATTTTTTATCCTTTTTATATAATTGTAGCAGTGTTAAGTGTATATGTAAGTATTATTTTTAAAATACGAGTAGCACTTCCTTTAAGCAACATACTTAAAAGGCAATATTCATAAACCAATTTTCATACACTTGCTGCTCTCGTTCAGTACTTTTTCTTATAGTATACTATTTCTTAAATACAACGACAGTTGTAGCCAAAAAAAACTGTTAGAAATAAAATAATAAATAGCTTTAACTTGTCGTTTTGATGTTACCCTCATTTCATGACGCTATGGTACTATTGTTTACCAAACGAAAAAATTTTATATTGAAAAAAAAAAAAAAATATATATATATATATATATATAAGTACACTTAAGGAAACTATGAAACGGCTAAATTAAAAGTAATATATTGCTGTATTATGGGTGTAAATGAAATAGAAATTAAGGAAATGCTAGCTCCACCCATTATTATTTTAGAATTCAAGAAATGAAAATTTATTTCTTAAACTTAAGCTTTGTACACACGGTTGTCAGATCTTACAATATTGTAAGACCTGGCAACATACTAACAATGTAGTGACAATGAAAAATTGTCACCCAGAAGTAAATTGTGTGTTCAGACGATCGTAAGAAAATCTTACAATTTCATTGTCAGTTAATTGTCTGACAATGAATTTATGTGCCAACAAAAATTGTCAGTTCACACGATTGTCAGATTATTGGATGACAAAAATTGCCAGATCTGTTGTTAGGCATTGTCAGAAAATTCAAAGCATATGTATGTCAGAAAATATTATCTGAATTTATGTATACATAACACAAAAAAAAGTTAAATTATTAAAGTGTGATACATTATGGAAAAGAATATAGCAATTACGACAATTTTAAGTGCATATTTGTTTGAAAGTAGTGAGGATGAAGATCCAATAGTAAAAAAACGTCGCAAAGTTTGGGTAAAAGATTGGGTTCGTTGCCGCCAGGAGGAGGGATTTTATTCCAAGTTGCTCATCCAATTAAGAACTGACGAGCCGGATTTATATCAGAACTTTCTACGAATGGATTCCGAGCAGTTTGATTATCTCCTTGGCTTAGTAACTCCACATATTAAAAAGCAGGACACCAACATGCGCAAGAGCATTTCAGCTGGTGAGCGACTCGTACTAACTCTACGATACCTGGCATTGGCATTGGTTTAAAGTAGCGCCAAGCAATTTGAAAATTGTCATCAGTGCCCTGGCCTGATTTTTTTTACGAAGCTTTTCGAGATTGCAATTGAAAGAGGTACGCAGATTTGCCCATTTCGCTTTGCAATCATTTACACTAACAGGTATGGTATCTGCCACTTCCTGCCACAAAATATCTTTGGGAAGTTTATATTCGGCGCAACCGGCGTCCCATAAACTTTGCCGTACCTCAACTTCCGAGATCAACTTTAGCTGATCTTCATGAGACCAAACGGTTTCAACTTTTTTACGATAGGATTTTTGTTTCGGCCTTATTTTCTGGGCTCCATCAGACTCCGTTTGTGGCTGAACTGAACATGGCAGTTCAATTGGCTGGAAACTGCTGACAATCATGTCTGTGCTAACATCAGAAGCCATATTCATTTTTATTTTTGGTATTTTAATTTTTTAGCTTTTTTAATTTTTATTTCTATAATTATTTCACAAATTTCACTTGTTTTGCTTTTTTAATTTTTTGTATTTTCTTTTAAACATATGCTTTTACAGCGTTTCCAATAGAAATATTTTTCTGACAATGGTGTTATTGTCAGGTGCATAAATTTTCAACATCTGCCAATAAAAAATTACCTTACAATGTCTGCCAATTATCTGACAATGCCTGCGATAGGTGTTCCCACGGTTGTCAGATGCCTGACAATATTGCCGTCTTACAATGGACTGACAATGGTTTTTCTGACAACGTTGTAAGTAAAAAAATTGGCAGTTCACACGATTGTAATACATTTTCAGACAATTTTACTGACAATATTGTAGGATCTGCCAACCGTGTGTACGTAGCTTTACTAAAATCGGATTTGTTGACCAGGAATCTTGTTTGCCGGTAAAGAGATTTTACCGGAGGTCAAAATATTGTGATATGTGCTACGAAAAAGTCATATTATCTAACACCGCAGGCGGTTTTCAACGATATGCTTTGACAAATTACGATAGATTTTTAATTCTATCAAAAAAAAATTATTATATATTTATTAGTATTTATGGTCCCTAAACTTTTATGGTAGTCTCCCACATATAATACGTTTGGAGATTTTCGATCTTGAAACACTTCTGATAATACAAAAGCATATTTGCATATGTATCATTATTTTTAATTTTTTTTATAATTTTACTTCTGTCGATCATAATGAAAGAAATTGAAGAACAAATATTTGTTACACACCGTTTGGCCGACTCAAATTCTTTTGTTTTCTTATGATCCTCTTTGTACTTTTCTCGTATATTATTTGATATCAAATTATAACAAAGTTGATAAAGAGAAGTAAGTGAATCATACAATCGTTAGTGCAGCCCACGGTAATTGTTGAAAAATTTAGCTTTTGTCCAATCTTTAAAACTTGCTGAATCGCACTATAGTAAAATTTTTCACAAAATCAAATACGGTGAACATAGCAGCTGAGACTTGAGAGAATGTAGTTTTTATGGTCACAATTAAGCAGTTTCCGAACAAATTTCTTATGCACAAAATAGCCGAGGAAGTTGCATTTCAGAAGTAAAAGGCAAATATCAACATAAGAGAAGTAAGAAAGTCGGCTGTAGCCATCTAGCGAAAAAAGTCTGTACTTTGTGAACACACAGTGGGATTTTTGCAAGTGTATTTACAAATAATATACACACATATCTAAATAATGGGTTCTATAGACTTTTATATTGGTTCCATTAAACTTTTTCCTCCTTTTCATTATAATTTTTTTCTTATTATTCATTCGAGCCAACTTCAACTCTCTTTCTCTAAATATCTTTATAGAAAAATTGAAATTCCACAAACAAAATAATAATAGAAAAAAAAAAACTATTTTTAAAAGTATAAATGGCATGGTAAACCAACCAAACTCACTAGTATACAAACTAAAACAACTCATACTCAAACAACAAAAAAATCTGTCGCATCATGTAACAAGAAATTTCAAAAGGCGACAAATGAGCGCCTTATTTTAGTTTTTGTACTGAAATAAAATGGTGGGGTGAAAACTTACAATTTGGATGAGTTCCAATTCCAATTGTACATAGAGAAAACTTTTCTAACTTTATCATAGACAAACAAGCAAACTAACACAGGCAGACGAATGGACGTAGCGAGAAAACCGATCGAAACAAAATAACAAAGTCGAAAACAATAATATATGCGAATTCTTATTTCACCAAACTTGTAGTAAAATTTTAAATACGAAATAACGAAATTCAACATTAAATTTATATTCAAACTGATGATGGTTACATTAATGGTTGGTTGGCATGGGTCAATATATGAACATTATGGCCGTAATACAATCACATTTAACTATGTTGAATAGAAACCGTCTGTAGTAACCGGAAATACTTATTTGATTCAATAGATATTCTATAAAATCCCCTGATAATAAAATATTGGTGTTCTTTAAATATATTGGAAAACTTAGCAATTAAAGAAAGTTTATACTATGTACATATACTTATTATTATTTTTTAAATTAATTCACAAATCCTGCAAATCATACTCGAACTTATTGATACACTATTTAGTTTTCATTTGTAGCATTGAAAATTAAAAAAAAAAAAATCAATGCGAAATCTCTTTATTTAGGGCGAGCTCATCTTTAGACCTCCAGCTTAGAAAGTTTTATCTTTATACACATATTCCTTATAAATTCAGAGTTTTTTATGAAAGCAGAAAATATTAAAAAACTATCTCAATATTGAGATTGTTATTTTGGAGAATATCTCGAATAACAAATTTGATAAATATTGTTATTAAAAAACTATGATAAAATAATACAAAGTAGAACACATTTGCTTCATTTTGACACCATATTAACTGTCTGATATTTTTACTAAACAAACACAATTTTACTGAAGATCATACTTAAAGGGTATCGAAATATCGATAACAAATAAAAAAGTTTAAGGTAAAAATAGACATTTGCATACAATTTAATAATTTCAAAAGGAAAAGAAAATTATTCCCAAAATAATGAAATAAATTCAAAGAAATTGGCAGTTATTTTATTATGCACTAACTTCCAAAATGTATGAAGATTTTTTGGAATAATTTTATTTTTATTTTTGGACGTATTTTATTTTCATACACCCCCCTTTCCATGTGTATGTACTTTTATAACACATAATATTTATATCTAATAATAATGGATAGTGATTTACTTATACCATGTAAATTTTTTCCTCTTACACAGTGTAGTTATTACAAGTATGAGCTTTAAATACGCATACAATTCTTTCAATTGCTAATGAAAGTTTTTATTTTTCTCTATTACCATGAATCCCATAAATCTCTGTATAAGCAAAAAGTTAGATATAGTTCATAATTAAGAAGGAAAGAAAACATATTGTTTTATGTCTGATTCGCCTCATAAAATTTCATTGTATGAAAAACATTTTATTACTATTAATCAAATTGTTTATAAAGAAAATAAATTTTCTCTAAGCTTTGTGTACAAATAAGAAGGGATTTTGCTAATTTTTAGTACTTTCTGTTTTGCAATAAAAAGAATACTAATCTCTAACCATTATTAATTAAATTGAGAGCCTAAAATATTGGGAGAAAAAACATATAAATTCATATGTTTTGAAAACGCGGTAAATACCATTTATTTAAGTAAACTTAGCATAAACTCAATAAAGGGTACCAATTATCCGATTATGTACCATTTTTCTTACGCATCGCATACGCATCGCAATAGAGAGTAACCCCCCAGGACTAAGGGAGTCCCATATATCCCGTACATGAAAAGATTTAAATTAACCTGAAGAACATTCCGTAAGAACTAATTGTGGTCAATATACAAGATAAATCTTGGAATTGTTGCATTTTTTTCAACATTTTTAAACAGAACACTTCTGAGGTTTTTTATTTTTTTTTATGAGAATTTACTCTCAGGCAATTAATACCTACTACTTACTTAAGGTGCTACTTCTTTTGTGAAAGGGATAGGGTAGAGATGACAGGCGGTGAAATTAGAAGACAGAGAGAGAGATACAGATTGAGTTTAATTTCTGTTTTACAACTCAACTATTCCGCGTTGTTTATAATTTTTTTATAGCAGATTTGCAGCGTCTCTAGTGCTAAGTAGACGTACTAAGTCTCTTAAGATATATTTGTAGCTATATTTGTTAAGTGACCAGTGTCATGCCTTCATTACTAAATAAATGAGAAAAATTCATAATGTTAATTTTTTTCAATGACTTGTCTTGAACAGGGATCGAACACCCAGGTTCTATCATAAATTGCTTTGCGCAAACTACTTCAGCAAACAGTACCCTCCTAATCTCTCCTGAGAAAATGTTGTTCACGTTTCTTAATTGTGAGAACTATGGGTTGAAACAAACTGAATGATAAAATGTCATTGTAAGCCGAAATGATGTTTAAGTAATTGTCTTTAATATATAGTATTATTGACGGTTTGGAATCCTTTTTATACTATGTTAATTAAGGGATTTTTCCAACTCAACTTATCAGGTCTTTCTGTAAGCCAACAATTTAAAGTTCCAAGCAACAACCCTGAGGGCCCTGGTAAACTGGAAATCTATCAAGGGAGGATTTGATTTCCTCAAAATACTATAGGATGTCTCCCTAAAATACAGGCAGTTAAACAAAGCTATACAAAATCGGATTGTCCTTGGTCCGCATTTTATTATGATCATATTTATATCTTCATCATATAACACAGTAATATTAACCTGATATACTTCTCTAACTCTCACTCAAAGCTTTCAAACAAATCCACGCCAATGTTTATATATGCACGAGTATACAGACAATAATAATTTTTTATCACACTAAATGTAAAACTTTTTTTATTTTAATTTTTTGAATGGGTCTAATAAAATTAAGCACTACAACATGTGTGGGGGTGTCTGTGTCTGCATAATAAGAAAAATATGTTCATATTTCATAATTTATCAACTAAAATGATGTACAAAATATAAATGTGCACATGCACACAAACAAATATGTGCGGTAAAATATGATAAAACATAATTCTACACCACGACTATGGATGATGAGTTTCTCACACTTAAAAATTAATTTAATATCCTGTTGTTTTGTAGCCTGGCTCAGAGCATCCTTTAGCACCATTAAAGATTCTAAAGATGAATGAAAAAAAATCCTTTCTATTCGCATGTTCATGAGCCATAAACGTAACAATGGGAATGCAACAACAAATATAAATGAATTTCTTTCAAACATGACTAAATATTAAAAATTATTAAAAAAGACAAGAAAATATTTGTAAAGTATATAAAATAAACAAAAAGTAACATAATGAATGAGTGCATGCTAGTAAAAGTAAGACATGGAATTCAGAGTCTTAAAACAAGCATTTCGCTTGTGACTGTATAAAATGTTGCAGGGCATAAGATGCATCAATATCAGAGGCAGATAAAAGAAACGACTTTTTTAATGAAGTTTTACATTAAAAATTATTTTAACTGAAATTCCTTAATGATGTACATAGAGATTACTCGAAATTCTAACCATACGTTTCATTATTGGTGTAGAAAGGATATTCTAAGAGGTATAGTGCCAATGACAGAGTGAATGTTTGAATTAATGTTTTCCCCGCCTCCTATCATGTATATGAATTGCTTTACATATTTTTTGATAAATTCAAAAAGCTGAACGATAATTGCGAGACATATATTTTTGTTTTTTTTTTTCAAAAGTTATTTGAACACATAATATTTTTAATACATAGTATTTGCTAACATTTTGCCCAAAACCTTCGCTAAGAAGCTAGGACAATAAATTTTCGGATATATTAGCCGGAGCTAAGTTCCGATCTAGAATAATAAGCCCCAAATGAAAGTATGTCACTACATTTTGATATAAAAAATAAGAGTTTTTCATTAGTATTATTTACTTGATTTTTCTTCCATTATATCTTTACAAATATTTATCAGTGAATTTTAGGTAAAATTCTTGTTGAAAATTATAAATTTGTTCAACCCAATATTTCGACACATATTTGTTTGTCTTTCAAGGGTATACATATGTCAACTCAAATTAATAAGGTCTATGAAACGGGGAAACCTCAACCGTTAAACCCTTCATAGAAACAAAATTCAAGAAAAAATTTTTATATGGAATCGTGTCATTTTTCTTCATCCTCAGCTTTGGCATGAATGAAACTTTTACATATTCATTGAAATTTTAACAAATAAAATAGATAAAGTGATTAAAGAGTAATAAATATTTAATTATATATTTTTTTTAAATATTTATAAATATGTTTATAATATTTGTACAATATTTGCGAATACGTTTTTATAATATTACACTGAAATTTATCTATCATAATACGGTGTTTATTGTTCTAGAATAAAGGATATTTCTGACCTTTGTTTTTATTTTTTATTCCGGCTCTAGGTCATATATTAAATAAAACTTCTTTTTTGTTTTATTTAAATTTTTATTTTTTATTCCATATTTCGATCACCATCGGTTCTCTTCTTCAGGAATTTAAGTAAAGCAAACTTTTATCATATTTTATAAGGCAAATTACATGTGATAGTTATCAAAGAACAAATTACAACAAAGACAAATGTGTAAATCATTCTGACAAACACTAGCAGAACGGAACAACATGCTGTTTTCGAAAGCCGCTACTCTTTCATCATCAGCGTTCTTGTGTTTGGTCCACTTCTGTGGTGTCAGTTGATGTATATTTCAGCTATTTATACAAATTTTCACTGTAAATGTAATACGAGAATTGTTTTTTTTTTGATTCATCGTATCACAATTTGTGAAAAGCTTTTTTTGTAATGAAAAGCTCTAATTACACATCACTAACTTACAACAGTCTTGCCATTATTATTTATTCTTTACCAACCATACACATGCTTATTTTTTAATTTGCTTATATTTATTTTTTACTTATGACAAACCTGTTTGGTTTGTTACTATAAGTATGTATATTTTATTAATTTCATATTGATGTTCTTCGGCGTGCCTTCCGTTATTTCTGACTTTGAAGGCTGAAGACTAAATTACATACATTTTTATAGACAGAAAATGCAATATTTAGTATAATTTATTTCAATATGAGCCGCGCTTCCCAAATATTAAATGTTTAATGTTATTAATTTTTCCAAAAAATTTCGGACATTTCGGACAGGACTATAAGATGTGAGCAAATCATTGATAACAGATTAATTTATGCACCAAGTGAGGTCCTGATGGGAGAGTAATATATAGAAATTTAGCCTGGATTGAAAATATTTGGAGCTACTCTTGTATATAAATGGAAATTTTTTAAGTCTATTAAATTTTTTTAGACTTTTAAATTTTTGAAAAAGTGTAACACAATTTAAAAAGTTGTCCTTTTAAGTTTGCTCTTAATTTTTATAAAGAGAAGTAATAATTAATTGATGCCTAATACTTAAAGTGTTACTTCTACGGAAGTGCGATAGTAGTGGGGAGGGTGAAAATGAGTGGCAGGGAGAGAGAGAGAGAAAGATAGAGAAAAACGCAATTCTTGGGGGTTTTAATATTTTTTAAAGCAATTTGAAGCGCCGCTAGCGTTGAGTAGATCCACTGACCTTTTATTTTAAAAAGGCAAAAAAAAATTTGGTTCTTTGTCAAAGGAAACGCCATTAAAAATACTTTTTTTGGAATCATTTACGAAACGAAAATATGGAATACGATAAACAATATGTTTCATGCTTAATGTAGCCTACTCTAAAAATTAATAGCATAATCTCCAATTGAGATTCTAGGCTCTTTAAAAAAGAACTCAAATTCAAACACATGAAAGAATTAGATAAGTCAGACTTAGATAATTGATTTCGTTCCACAATATTTTGTCATCGTTTCACTGTGCATTTGTTCTTCGAAAATCAACCAGCAGAGTGCTATTTAATTATGGGAGTCAAGATCGAAGTAGATCTCATCGAAAATAGTTTCAATAGTTTGAAATTTTCTAATGATGGAAGTCGATAAGACAGGAATTGAGTTTTTGTTCTAGTGTTGGAAAAGAAAAATTTTAAACAACTATTTAATACTGATAATTTTTAAAAGATTACAGAATAAAAGTAAACAAAAAACATACATATATACACCAAAATAGTTTTAAAGGAAAATATTTTAAATATAGACAAAATTAAATATTTTCAATAATAAAACATTTTTAACATTTTAATTTAACAAAATTTAATTTTTCTTCATCCTTCGAATCAGATGATCAGTGCAATATTAGCCCAATAATAATTAATTTGGTTGTAATACTAATAGTAATTAATTGTCTTGGGCGAATATGTTGATAAATATTGTGCCACAAAGCCGCTTTTTTTTAATTTCAGCTTGGGCTTTTGGTTATCGTTTGTGTATGAAACGTATATGATAAAATTATATGACATAAATTCCGCAAAAGTTTGTTTTTTTCTGAAATAAATTTTATTTGCCAAAATATATAATTTTTGAATTGAATTTTCACCGAAAAATGCAATTTCCATTGGTAATTTGCTAACGACTTAAGACTCGATCGATTGCACTCCAACGCAAGCTTATTACCGAGTAACATGATTCGAAATTTCGATACACTTTATACGATATCGAATGTCAGAATAACAAAAGTATAAAAACTAAAAAATTCGATTAAATTTCGCTCATGATCGACTGCGTTAATTAGCTGCCAGATCTTGCTGTCCGATATTGAGCATAATGTGGACTAATGGCACTTTCTTTTCTGAATAGTGTAAAATTTTGTTCATACAATTTATTGAAGAAAATCTATTTATAGCTCTAATTTAAAAAAAATTACTTTCCTTGCAGAAAAAAAGTTTGCGCTATTTAAATATCACCAGATTTCCTTTTTTCGCTCTGAGAGGGCCCAAATATTTACACTGTTTTCTTTAAGAAAGAAAACGCCATAACATATTTTTTAGCAACTGTATATTTGATTTTCATTCCATCCACATGTACTACCGGGTTAATGTGGCACTTTCTTCTAAGAAATTTTATGCGTTCGTTAGTACAAGAATGTACAACAGTGAGAGTATAATTATGTTGAGTAAATCGGATCCTTGCAGGATTAATTAGTGCGCATTATGAGACGCACTGAAAACATGCGAATTCTTAGTCAAATACCATTCATTAGTACAAATTCTATTTATGGGTTCTAGTGTCAGAGAATACCAAAAAGTGGGGGTTAGAAAAGAGCTCATTATTTCTCAAGTGGTTAAATTGTGTGTGTGTGTTTCGTTCTATCTGACTGCGAGTATGTTCGTTTGTTTTGCTGTTGGAGTTTGTGGTTGATGGAGTTTTCTTCCTGTACTTTGGTTAATGAAACATAGAGGAAGTGTTTGTTTTTTCTTTTTTTTTGCAAATGTTTAAGGATACAAGACTCTTAAAAGGAACATTGGAACTAATTAAGAATCCATGTTTGAAAAATGGTTTTTGTTTTATGTTCTGTGTTTCTATTGTTATTATATTATTATTATTATTATTTTATTTTTTGTTATTTTAAAGAACGAGATGATGTTGTCGAACAAAACAATGTGCCAGAAGTAGGATAATTAAATGTACTTGTATGAACACAAAAATACTTAACTTCCACACTCCGATGGTTTCAATTTATTTAAAGAAATACATGTACATTTATTAAATTGGTGAAGTTTTTGGGGAAAAGGAAAAATATTAAAATGTAGAAGTCCTTGTGGTGGAAATGATCAGAATTTAGAAAAATGAAAATTGATTATTTGAAGATTAAAATCAAATTAATTTCAACATACACATAAAGTTAATATCTCTAATTAAATTAAACTTTCAAATAAATTTAGGTCTTACTTATATTATTGCTTTTATGATTGAAATTATGTATAGTAATAATTATTGTCAATACTATTATTATGATTATTATTATTATAATTTCCATTATTATTATAGTTATAATAACTAAGACAGCAATTAATATTAAAATTATTGTTATTACTGTTATTATATTATTTTCATTACTAGTATCATTATATCAATTTTATTTTATTACAAAAATATTCCTTTTACTGTATAAATAAATGTCCATCTTATTACAGTTGCTGGAATCCCTGTCACAGCCCGTATTAAAGATTATTACAAATATTCTTTTCCACCAACCAACAAATAAAAACTTTTCTTCTTTTAATAAAAACCATAAAATATGGATTTAGATCAAATTTTACGTAGTAAAAAAATGAAACTACCAATACAAACAAACCAAACCTTCATATTCCAAATAACAATAGCTTTTTTCTATATACTACAATATAATACATCAAATAAACTTCGGCAAGAACGC